>PVNU02000629.1:1211868-2423736 GCA_003013855.2 Liriodendron chinense | reverse complement strand
ATTCCCATGATTCTTATCAAATTGCCTAATATTAAGAGGATCTGCAACAAAATCTCCCACAAGTAGTAAATATTTTGTTAAGTGAGGAACTGATGAGAATGAATCAACCAAAGCAACCATAAAGCCATAGTAGAAAATATCTGAAATTTAACTCACTTCCATCATCGTTAATGTCATCAAAGAACTTTGTTTCGGCACAGTAAAACACACATGCACAAACGGAGTTCAGTTAGTTCATGATGATAAAGGAAGAAAGCACAAAACATCATTAAAACCACAGATGAGATTCTTAACTCAAAATAAGTAAATGCGAATATGAAGCCGGGCTACATATATAACTTTTACAGAGAACAATTCTCACCATACACATGATAAACATGTACATTAATTAATGCGAACCACTCACATCTTGGGCCTATTAAATTAACAACCCTGATCACCGTGCTCAAGTGCCATGTGTACAGTAGAAATGTTACAGTGAACAAAATGTAAGTTCATAAAGCACATGAGTAAAGCATTCCAAAGAAAAGAAAAGGTTCTATTTAAATGCTTTATATACCTGAGAGAGATACATTCCAGTAATGGGTATATCCAAGAAAGCCCATTCATCCAGCGGGGTACAAGGGAACCCTTCTGCTTCATCAACAATAGAACTAATCATAGATTCTGGCGAACTATCTGCAATAGTAAGCTCATGAGCTAGTGGCATAGTAGTAAGCAAAATGCCACACTCTGAAAACATGATAAAGAAAATGTCCGGGTTTAATTGGGTCTCAATCATTAAAAAGACAGTAGAAAACTCAATAAAAAATGGGAATGTCAAAAGCATGGAAGAATGAAATGGTGGGGTTTATCATTTATGGGAATGTCAAAAGCATGGATCAAGAAGACATATATATATATATAATATATATATATATATATATCTAGTATAGATATATATATATATATATATATATATATATCTATTATATATATATAAACTTCATTATATTTAAATGAAGGTTGAATTAAAACTATTAAAATTTCTAAACATATAAGCAATTTTATACATAGGTTAAATTGATAGTGGTTTAATAATTTTCTTCTTGCTTTATCAAATCCTTCCCTTTAAAAGAATTTCCTGTATAAATCAATCTATACTGAAATCTCGCACCACTTGCTCATTGTATCAATGATGACCGGCCACCAATTCCATTTTAAAATCACCTTAAAAAGATTTTTTTGTGTTTTGAAAAAAAAAAAATATGTAAGTGTTTAATTCAGTTTGTTCGAAAAACGGGTTTTTTTCCTTTCTTCTAAAACAATATCGAAATTTAAACATACATCAATTATACACTAAATTGAAGATTACAGAGTTTAAAAAAGAGTTTTTCTAATAAAGAATGGAATTAGAAAGAAAAAAAAATGTTTTAAAAAGCATTACTAAAAATTCTCACCAGAAATAGCAAAGGTAGCATTAAACCATTTATCGACCATCTTTAGACCTGTTGCAACAAATAATTAATTAACCAACTGCTACAATGGTAAGTATAGACTTGAGATTTTCTTGAAAATATCCATCTTGAAAACAAAAAAATATATGGCATGGCCCACTGTTCTACTGCTGAAGTAAAGAAGAAATCCAAATGGGTACTTTGATTTACTTCGAGAAAGATTAGAGAAAGTTGGTGGAGTTATATATATAATCCCAACACGCAAGAAGTTTCTATAGTCCGAATCTGTTTAAGGCTAGCAGAGATCCCATGACAAATCTCTACCGTACATCAGTTTTACAAGAACATAATAGGATAGGAATCTAAAAATCAAGCAGATCTAAAATTTACGTGGGCCACACAACATGAAACGGAGGGAACAAAATTCAGGTGTGCTACACAACGTGAAAGGGTGGGAAAAGAAACGTACACAATTGAAACCTTCATGGAGATATTTATATCATATGTTTAAACTATAGGCATAAATACCATCCTGATACAAAACTTGCCCCCACCCCCACTTCCTGTGGTGTGGATTGTCGTCATGCAAACCTGATGGACGGAGTGGATTTCTCACGGACATCTATATGGGCCCCATCTAATCCTAACTAGCTATATTGATAAAAGAAAGAAACTCAGCTTTTTTACATTACCTTATGAGGAAGTGATGCGTAAGCAGTAAGCTGTTGCTAAAATGACAGATATATATGGAGGACTGATGAGGTACGCTCATACGGACGGTTACCACCACAACTTGTGGTTGGCTGCTGTGGGGCCCAGATAAAATGTGCATCTGATCAACCCCGTCCATCGTGTTCTACCACTTTATGTAACCGTAGAAACCAAAACTCAGCCCATTCAAACTTTAATCGAGCAATAACTCAGGGACGATGGAAAATCAAGGGTAATACCTTTTCATATGATATGGCCCACCTGGAATTTTATTCTTATTTTAGATGCCCCAGCTGATTCCGGGTTCGATTGCGTACTGAGTTACCAAGTAAGCTTTTATTGCACTGAGTAAACTCTATTGGGCCCACCTCGAATGTATGCAGTTTATCCAAGCTGTACATCCGTTTTTCCAGCTCATTTTAGCTGGTTGAGACCAAAATTGAAGCATGTCCAAATCTCAATTGGAACACACCACATGAAATAGTGGTATAATGATTTCCACGGTTGAAACCTTCCTAGGTCCTACGTTGATGTTTATTTCTCATCCAACCGGTTAATAAGATCACACAGACATGGATGAAGTGAAAACAAAAATATCACCCAAAAAACTTCTGTGGCCCCTAAGAAATTTTCAACGGTAGACGTTCAATTCACACTGTTTCCTGTGGTGTGGTTAGATTTTAATGTACTTAATTTTTGGGCTCAAACCCTAAAATTTTCTGATAAGATGGATGGACGGAGTGGATAAAATACATAAACCATGGTGACCCCACAGAGTTTACTCAGTACACAATCCGCTTCCGGTGATTCCCACCTGGGTGAAGGAAAAAAAACACAAATATACCCCATCTGAAACTTCTTGCTTTGGCTCATGGCCTAAAATGAGGCGCTGATTCGGTGGATTGCTGGATCCGCGGAGGTGGGTGGGACCTGGACTGTGGGCTCATGGTGATGCATGTGACTTGAATCCACACAGTTCAACCATTTTAACAGGCAAAATGAAGCTAACCCAAATCTTAGGTGACACCACAGGAAACAGTTGTGATTGAATCCCCACCATTAAAAACTTCATGGATTCCACCAGAATGTTTATTTGTCATCCAACCTGATGATAAGGTCACAAAGACGTAGATGAAGAGACCACACAAATATTGTCTTGATCCAAAGCTTTTGGAGCCCACAATTTAATGGTCAATTACCACTGTTTCCTGTACTATAGTCCATCTGAAATTTAGATCTACTTCATTTTTTTGGATCATGCCCTAAAATGAGCTTTCAATATAGGTGGACGGTGTGGATGTAGTCAAATACATCATGGTGGACCCCACAGTCAGGGGTCCCACCCACCTCCGTGGATACACCGAAGCCACGCCCACGAAACTCATGTACCGAGTGGATATAATTTGAACAGCCACCTGTATAACACCGTGTTAAAAACGCAGATTAGGTACTGAAAAAAACGCAACTGAAGTGACGTCACAAAGTTCTGTGGGCCCACCATGATGTATGAGTTGTATAAACACCATCCGAATGATAAAAAAAATGAGGTGGATCTAAATCTGAAGTGGACCCACCATAGGGATTGAATGCCTACCATTAAAAACTCGTCGGGGCCACAGAAGTTTTCAATCAAGCTGATATTTTTGTTTTACCTTCATCCATATCTGTGTTAATTTATGAACAGGCTAGATCTCAAATAAACATCATGTTGGGCCTAGGAAGGTTTCAATGGTGCTCGTCACTGTCTCCACTCTTTTCTGTGGTGGGGTCCACTTGAACTTTGGATCTGATTATTTTTTGGCTCATGCCTTAAAATAATGTCTTCAAATGGATGGACGGTGTGGATACAACACATACATCATGGTGAAACCCACAACTTGGTGACGTCACTTCAGTAGCCAAACTTGGTGAGTAGCTAATCCGCGTCCGAATGAAGGGTGGTAGGTATTACATGATCCAACTGTTAGTGTGCATGCATCTCATGTCAGTTAGTGGGACCTACTATAGATTGGTCATGTCCGGAGCTAGTTGACTCTCAGCCGTTCAGTACAAGTGGATTTACTGGAACGTCTGTATTTGATCATTTGAGCAAATGCTATAACAACTTCTCTCACTCTCTCTAAAATCATGACTCCCTATGGATTTTATTCGTCGCCTGAGTCTATAGACTAATCCACTAGATGCTAGGAATGCAATTGCAATAAGAAATTTCAAAAGAAAAATGACGTGTATCAGCAATCGAGACATGTCTGAGAGTCTGGGTCGCAGGCGGCCTCAAACCTCCATCCGACAGTGGGTTGCTGAGGTCAAAAAGGTTTCTACCTGCTTATAAACTCAGGGTACCATTGGAGGGGATCAGGACAGTTTTAAGAGCCGATAGAACTGTCTACCGCAGCTTCACTGTATATGCTACAGTAGGCTATGCTGCACAACATTGTGCCACCGAAGCCCATGCCTGATGCCACAGTGACAGTGTTATAGATTGAACTGGGCATTAGGGCTGCAGTCTGGACAGACCTGACCCAACCGTTCCAAGCCAAACACCAGTGCCATGGACTGTGCTAAGCTAAGCATGATCACTAATGGGAATATCAGATTTTTAGACCCCTCCCAATCCAGTGGAACAACGAGCCTATGAACCCACCTGCAGTCGGGAGATTTGACAGTTTGGACGGACAGCTATGATCATTCCTGCACAAGATCACCACTCTATATTGCTTTTTCTTTTTTCTTTTTATCTAACACCACTACTGCATGAAGAGAGGCTTCAATGTGACTTGGAAAGATACTGCACTACCATACTAACAGAGAGCAAAGCAAACATAGAAGAGAATCCCAAAATAACAACACCATCCAAAGTTCAACACCCTTCCCTGTCCTACTTCATTACAACAACCTTATCATCATAACAAGGAAAAAGAATACCCTTTTCCCCTTCTGGCTCTTTTACTTATGTTGATATTATCCCCATCTCCAAAACCTGTAGATGATAAGAAATACCCATTGTAGCATCACAAATGCATATGGCAAGCACATAACAGCATAGAAGCAAGTTTCCACCCTTCTTCACATCTACTCTTCTTCTTCCTCATCCTCATACTCGGCCTCTTCGTCGGCCGTCGCATCCTGGTACTGCTGGTACTCCGACACCAGGTCGTTCATGTTGCTCTCCGCCTCAGTGAACTCCATCTCATCCATCCCTTCGCCAGTGTACCAATGCAAGAAGGCCTTGCGCCGGAACATGGCTGTGAACTGCTCCGACACCCGCCGGAACATCTCTTGGATTGACGTAGAGTTGCCAATGAACGTGGATGCCATCGACAGGCCCCTCGGCGGGATGTCGCACACGCTCGACTTCACATTGTTAGGGATCCACTCAACGAAGTAGGACGAGTTCTTGTTCTGGACATTGATCATCTGCTCGTCTACCTCCTTAGTGCTCATCTTGCCCCGGAACATGGCAGACGCAGTCAGGTAGCGGCCGTGGCGGGGATCAGCTGCGCACATCATGTTCTTCGCATCCCACATCTGTTGGGTCAGCTCTGGCACCGTCAAGGCACGGTACTGCTGGGACCCACGGGAGGTCAGGGGGGCAAATCCAACCATGAAGAAGTGGAGACGAGGGAAGGGGATGAGGTTGACAGCGAGCTTCCTGAGGTCAGAGTTAAGCTGACCAGGGAACCTCAGGCAGCAGGTGACGCCACTCATGGTCGCAGAGATCAAGTGGTTCAGATCGCCAACTGCAGAAAAATGAGATTGTTAGGTTGTCACATGCACATTTATGTGTAACAGCAGTGTGATTAGCTCTAGAGATAATCACTCTTAAATACAATATCCGGATTTCTGTTGGATGATCCATACTCGTTAATATATCAGTATCAGCAGTTTACTACCTGCTAAATGGCTTCACTAGGTCAACAAGACAGTTATGAAACATCAATGATCAATCTCGTCTAGAGCTAGCACCATATAGTAATGGTCTAATGGAGTCGAATAGGGTTTGAAGCCCCCAAAAAATGGATTTTTGAACAGGGTTCCTTACAGTGGGAACAACCATTTGGCAATCCAGACCATTCATCTTATAGGCCCCACCTCAGATAGGGAATTCCATCTTTGGCTTACAATACAACAATGGTCCACATTGAATGAAAAAATAAGCACCAATGGGAATTAGGATCCTTAACATGAGAGAATTTTGAGGCATCCTACATGCAGTTGGGCACATCAAATCAATGGCCTACAGCAGGTAAAAACTGAGCCGCACATTGTTACGCATGACGAATTTGTCAATGACCTAAATACCTGCAGATATGCTCCATGTCCCAACTAATGTCCTTTTAAATATTAAAGTTCAAGACTCTCACAAGTAATTGCATGGGTAAAATTGCCACTGGCTACTCAAGTTACATGTCGCGATTCTTGTTCTTTAGCTGTATTTAACATATCGTTTATATAGGGGTCTAATGCCTTTCTGCTAGGCATTAAATCGGCAACTGTGAATAGATGTGGTTCACTTGGATTTCGTACTAGCGGGGGCCTTGGTTCAGTGGTCCAAGAAGTTGACGTGATGGACCCAACTGTAGATTACATACGCAACAAAAAATGTACTGGATATGGAAATCCTAGCCCTTCAATTGCCATCAAGAAAATATACAGTAGAAAAAGAAAATATATCAATGGAGAGCAATCACTGAGAAAGGACAGATTTAAGGACTACTGACTTTCAGGGGCCCATGGCTGATGACTCATTGCGTCATCAGTTTCTGCCCAAGCATGTGTAGGTACCAACTATTCTGTTTGTGGCATCATTTTCCAACCAACCATGTGTTCAGTTCTACCAAATGCTAGGAATCTTCAGGTTGAGGGGTAATAGAAAGGGACCCAATGCCAATGCAGGACCACCACCACAACAAATCTAAGAAAAGGGGGGCTGGGTTTGGGACCTCACAGCGGTATGAAGTTAGGTGCCACACTGGCTCCCACTGCTTGAAATAATGAGATTAAAAATCATCTTTGTTCGGTTGAAGACCCGCACAATGAACAGGTGGACCCCAACATTTTTGTGAGTAGTCTAGCAGCATTAAGTGAAGGTCTTGTTTATTCAAGGACAGAAATACCGATTGTTAGGTGTAATGACCCTCAAATGACTTCTGACTCACATTACCACTTATGTAACATCAATTACAGTTATGAATGAAAGCACATGGAAAAACAGAAATGTCAGACTGTACATACAGCCATAATTCCAAAATATAACAGCTAATATTTGAGAAAAAGATGACCATGGAGAATGACCGGTCATGTTACAACTAGAGTTGCGACAACTTCTCAAATCTTGGAAAGAATCCATCTTTCATCCCAGTAAAAAGTACATTACTTGCAACTAAACCGCAATGAAATCTTAGTCTTTTGGAGCCTCATTGGCTTAGGTACTTTTAATTGAGCCTTGTTGTGGCTTAGATATTTTCGAATTGAGCCTTGCTATTGCTGGCTCCTCAGAGCAGGATCATGAATCCTATTCTGACCACATGTTAATATAGCACCTACATTTTAGATCCAAGCTGTTAACCAGGTCAGCTTCGATGTATGTGCCATTGTCCAGAAATCAGACTCGTCCAATCATCAAGTGGATCATATGCATATTGAATATGGCATTCCTCAATTCCTTTCCATCATTCATTTTTTCTACAGTGTGGCCCACCTGATTATGTGACCAGTCCTTTTTCGACCATACACAAACAGCAGGGCCCAAATGATGAATAGCTTGGATCTTTACACAGATGTGCCACAATGGCGCATCAAGGCATAGTCAAAAGTCTTCTGAGTAGCGATCACATTTTTCTAGGTGATTTCACCAAGCAGTACAAAGTTTCTAAAAAAATGTTACTCATTTTGTGAAA
The DNA here is from genome assembly GCA_003013855.2 of Liriodendron chinense. Classification (NCBI taxonomy): domain Eukaryota; kingdom Viridiplantae; phylum Streptophyta; class Magnoliopsida; order Magnoliales; family Magnoliaceae; genus Liriodendron; species Liriodendron chinense. The sequence goes on along the minus strand of PVNU02000629.1, from coordinate 2,415,689 downwards.
AAAACAGAGAGAAAAAAAGTACAATCATCCTTGTCACTCAATGAAAAAGACAATTATCATAATCATTTTCAGAGAGAAACGACAGCAAAGACAGTGGCAGCATAAAAAAATAAACTAAGGCCCTGTCATCTTCATAAGCAAACTAAGGCCCTGTTTGGTAGACACCTAAAATTAAGATCATCTCATTTTAGTTAACAGTAATTATGCATAGGATATCGTGATCTCTAAAACATAATCACCTCTAACACAAACTCATTACACATCAAAATCAAGATCTCCAATACATAATTACTGTTAGCAGACGCCTAAAAATGAGTTCCATCTCATTTTAGGTAACAGTAATCTTGCATTTGGGACCTTGACCTCTAAGACAATAACGGTTAATGCAAACTTAGTATCAGAGATCAAGATCTCAGACAAATAACTACTATTAACTAAAAACCAAACAGTGCCTAAAATCAGATTGAAATCGGATTAACTGGGCCTAAAGTGAGATAAGTACTGTTAAACTAAAACAAAATAAGTAGGGCACCATACCAACGTAAGAATTCAAAAAGAAGAACAAAAGCCAAAATTAAGCTAAGATAAAGCAACAGATATGATAAACTCACAGCTAGGTGTAGTTAGCTTGAGAGTCCTGAAGCAGATGTCATATAGGGCCTCATTATCAAGCACCATACACTCATCAGCATTCTCCACCAGCTGGTGGACAGAAAGAGTAGCATTGTATGGCTCAACCACCGTGTCTGAAACCTTAGGCGATGGGAATACAGAGAAAGTAAGCATCATCCGGTCAGGGTATTCTTCCCTGATCTTCGATATGAGCAACGTCCCCATGCCAGAGCCGGTTCCTCCACCTAGAGAGTGGCACACCTGAAACCCTGATCACCCGAAGGAGAATGTTAAGATGAGCAGTTCTCCAAGTACAGGTAATCAATTCAAAGAAGTAAACGAAGCGATACGTGATGGGGTTCACCCGTAGTGAATCCCCTTGTGGGTGTTCCTACAGCAAATGTAGCCAGTGGATTGATCAAGACCATCCATCTAGCGGACCCCAGTGTGGATGGTTTACAATTTAAAAAGCCACAACAATCTAAGAATCTTATATATCCAACTGTGTAGCCTTCAAATGAAAGCTCAAAACAAAAATGGGGATGGATAATCTTTCAGAGAAAAAAAGAGGGGGATGGATAGGATCCCTCAATCATACTGGATTCTGAATTATGGGCCATTGATATAAGGGGTCGTCTGGATGGTGGTAAATGGTTTACTAGTAAATGGTTTATTAATAAATCACTTAAATGCTAGTAAATTATTTAGAACTGTCTGTTTGGCTTTAAGTTGTAAACGATTTACTAGTAAATCATTTACCATGTTTGGATAACCTGTAAATGGTTAATGGTAAATCATTTGCAGTGTAAAATTCAGAAAAAGAGCTGTTGGCATTCACTAGCAATTAAATCATTTACTAGTAAATGAAATCTCACCTTTTTTGTAGTAAATGAGAAGGGGCGTTTGCTAGTAAATCACTTACAAGTAGTAAATAATTTTTACTAGTAAATGAGGGCATCCAAACACAAATAGTGATGATTTACTGGTAAACCATTCACAGGCTATCCAAACGACCCCTAATGGATTATCTGCAAACTGGTTAAGGTATGTTTGGTTGCACCAAATATCATGATTAATCAATTCAATTTGGTGCAAAAATATTTCATGAAATTTGGCATGGCCAAACACACCCTAAGAAAACAAGTGCCAACATTTCAGAATCAACATGAAAAAGATCCCACGATCAGCAAGTAAGATTATCTGGAATACCAATTCCTGTTGCCTGGCCCATACACAGTGGACCCCACAGACCTATAAATCCAATCACAGGAGAAATTTGGAGCCAGTCATCAATTGGAGATCTACCCTTAAAAGAACTTGAAAACAAAAAACCCACCGCATGCAAACAACAAATCCCTAATCAATGCAGCAAAACCAAAAGATCCCTGCTAAAGCTACAATTACAGACATCAGTCCAAGATCCAGGCCGTTCATCACGAGGGCCCCATAACATATGTGCCACAGCGCGAAAACAAGGGAAGCGGATTGCCTGCGGCACCCGCCACAGGGAGATCCCTATGGCACGAAGAGGGCCAAGCTCTGTGGGGCCCGCCGTGATGTATGTGTTTTATCCACACCGTCCATCCGTTTTGCCAGCTCATTTTACGGCATGAGCCCAAAAATGATGCAGATCCAAAGCTGAAGTGGACCACACCACATAAAACAGTGAGGATTGAACGCCCACCGTTAAAAACTCTTGGGGCCCACCGTGATGTTTTATTTGCCATCCAACCCCGTTGATAAGGTCACACAGACCTGGATGAAGGCAAAACACAAATATAAGCTTGATCCAAAACTTCTGTGGCCCCCAAGAAGTTTTCAACTGGTGGGCGTTCAATCCCACTGTTTTCTGTGGTGTGGTCCACTTGAGCTTTAGATCTGCATCATTTTTGGGCTCAGGCCCTAAAATGAACTGGCAAAACGGACGGATGGCGTGGATAAAACACATACACCACAGTGGCTCTGGGCCAAACGTGCACATCAAATGCGGACCAAAAGCCTCTTCTTTCTAAGAGCCTACACACGACATGGCCCACCCAACAAACGGCACAGACCTCCCCCGCAAATGCCACATCACCACCCACAGGCAGCAGATCCCCTGACCCAAAACCCTAACCCTATCAAAACAAAAACATCAAGAAAGACTGAAAGACTAAAAGACCAAACATCATATACCTTGCAGGCAATCGCAGTTCTCGGCTTCCTTGCGAACAACATCGAGCACCGAATCGATCAGTTCCGCTCCTTCAGTGTAATGCCCCTTGGCCCAGTTGTTGCCGGCCCCCGACTGACCGAAGACGAAGTTATCGGGCCTGAAGATCTGGCCATAGGGGCCAGTACGGACACTGTCCATGGTCCCGGGCTCGAGATCCATGAGGACGGCCCGAGGGACGAATCTGCCGCATGATGCCTCGTTGTAGTAGACATTGACACGCTCAAGCTGGAGATCGGACGTGCCGACGTATCGGCCCGTCGGATCTATGCCGTGTTCGTCGCAGACCACTTCCCAGAACTTGGATCCGATCTGGTTGCCACATTGGCCTCCTTGAACGTGTAGGATTTCTCTCATTTTTCTCTAGGGCTTGGAGGAAGAGGGAGAAGGAGAGGGAGAAGGAGAGAGATGGGGAGACAAGATGAACCCTAGAAATGGTTATATAGCGAGTGGAGAAGGGAAGAGGAAGAGAGCGGACGGATGAGATTGCTTCCCTCCTTTTTTGTAAGGTGTGGGATGATCCGACGGTTGAGATGAGGGTTCGTTTTGGATCGAGCGTTTCAGTTTTGAGGAGTTATATGATGCTCTGGCTCCACATAACACTTGATAGACAGGCACTTAGAAATTGTATATGTTTCATGTGAAAAATCAATTTAAACTGGCTAAATTTTAGAAGCTACTGTATCTGATTAACCAACCGAAGATCATATTTGTAGAATAATCATCACCTCTGATTTATGGACATCAACAAGAACCGTTGGATTTTTTTATTATTTCGACCGTCCACTATATGTCCATCAATCCGATAGATAGATAGTCAAAATTAGTATAATTTTTACTCCAAAACATAATCTGATCTGTTAACCATAATTTGGACCGTTTAATTTTTATTAATTATATTTTAATTATGCGATTTTTGGGTAATTATTAAGTGCATGCGTATCATCTATCACAATCTGCTAGAGTATCATTTTCTCTTTAAGGTTTTTTAAAAGTTCCAGTATTTTCGTTAGAAAATCGCGCATGATATTGAGAAGTGGCCTCGCCATATAGATGCTTATCTGGGATAGATGTAAGCGATCTGTACCGTTCAACAGGTTTTTCCTGATCAAAATACTGTCAGATAATGTAATTAGGTGGTTTTATTTTCAATTGGGCTGAAAATATGAGTTGAGTGAGAACCATTGGTCAATGTAGGAGTACTTTTGTGGTTTATTTGATTATATGTTAGTGGTCAGAATTTTGGAATGTGGAATTTTCACGTTGATTCATGACTGATGAACGGTCATGATCTAATGAAACAGTAACTTGTTAGTACGTATGGGGTGATGCCGCTTTGCTTTTTAGTTTGCCTGTCCTTTTTGGTGCCGACACTTTCAGATCTGCCAATGTCGGACTAACATGTGCAACATCCAGCTGTCCGTCATGTGGATCCCACATTTCCAGATACCCTGCCCGGGAAATCAGGTCCGTCCACTTGGCAAGCTGGCAACCGTGCGCAGACAAATAGACGGCTTAAAAAAATCTGGCCACAATCCTTTTAGTTGTGGACCACGTGATGAGTGAACCACCGGCTTCCTTGGCAAAGGTATCCACCTGTCTGAGTCCCACCTAATGGACGGCTTGGATCTGCCATTGGTGCCTGGCTTGCACACGTGGAGCCTATTACACAGCTACGATCTGAAGTTATGGTCACGGCTCTAATGGTGATGGTAACCCAATCAGAGAAATTTCATGCACGTATTCCATCCATGGTGGGAACTATCATATCAACGGTATGGATCACCAAACAATAGGCCGTATCTGTACATCAAGATGGACGGACAAGGCGTATGTTCATGTCCTTGTTGCATCAGAGCCCTATATTTCCTGTCCCCAGTCTACAGTCGCTTTACAGTGGTTCCCAAGGCAGAAAGGTTTCCTCGTCGTACCAGAAAAGGTACTGCTGAACCATACCTTTCCTTTATTTAGTGGCATGGATGGGCCCCATCATGAATGGACCAAGCAAAATATCTACCCAACTGAAGATCTTAGCCATTCAATGTTGAATTAATTTCCTTATGAACCATTCTCCATCAAATAACAAAAGACTCTGGTGGTAGATCACCACCATTTCGGTAATGATGGTCACTCGCCTTTCTTCCAAGTGACAGAAAGCGTCTCTAACGGACCATCCAGATTATGGGCCACACTGAAATTAGAATGATAACCATCCATTTGTAAGATATCAAATAGATGTCTTAAATTTCAATAAAATTAAAGTAGTGAATGGTTCAAATTCAACTGGGAAAATCAGATGATTGTGATCGTCTTCTCTGAGCATTATTGAGTTGGGCACCATCCGAAGGAATGGGTCTGCAATTTTAACGGTCTGGATTGAAGTATAACCATGCCGTGTGCATTGTGGTTGAGTCGTCTCTATTTCCAAAACGGTGACAGAATATCTAGCAATCAGTGACTTTTGACTCGGGAGGACATTAGGAGGAATATTTTAATACTCTGTGAGCGTTTGATGGATGATACGCATGCACTTAGAAATTATTTAGAAACTGCATATGTGGTATATAAATAATTAAAGTAAACGGTCCAGATTATAGATCCCAGCTTAGATATGTCACGAACGAAAATTTGTGCTTATCAGATAAGTTGAATATCGGTTTGGTTGGCATTTATTGGACGGTTAAAAAACGAAATATATCTAATGGTCTCATTTAAATAAATAACTGTCCACGAATCAGAGGGTTGAAAATTCAACCAATTTGATTTTGTGGGGTGTCTTAGAGACAGCCACTTAGACAATCTAGTTTGTTTGATTTGAGTTAGTATGTGGCAGGTGTACAAATTTTGAGTGCCTGCGCATCAAGCATCACACGATGCCAGAGCATCAAATAACCCTGCCCGCTTTTGTCACATGTCTACAGAGCGAGCCCCGAGGAGTGAGAAGTTCACATGCACACGTATTCAGATCTCAAATGTCCCATCGTTGAAGCAAGATCCGATCCACTCATCAGAAGATCCACTCCATGAGGGTATCCTGACCGGAGAATCAGTCATCTTACTTAATGAAGTTTTCCAAAGGCGTATAAAATAAATGGACGGTCAGAAGCAATTTACCAAGATTCCATATGCATTGACCCGGAGCATGAATGCTAAGAGTCATACACCCCTCTGCCTACGTCTCCGGAGGACGAAGAAAGTGTTTTGGATTATATATAAAGAGAAGGTCCAAAAATCAACGGTTAAATTCCAACCACATCAGCTAAAGTATCACCGGTTTATTGGGTGGATAACTTCCAACCGTTTGTTATTGTAAAATCCAATCCTTTTAATAACCGTTCAAAAAATCAACCCTATACAATCATCAAGTGAGCCATACCATATAAAAGAGTATGTAACTATCATAATACAAGTGTGGTCGACTTGATGACTGGATAGGTCTGATTTTTGTCTTAAGTATTCTTGATGGTGGGTCCAATATATTGAACGGATTGGATTTTCTACAAACTTAATAAGATAGAAGTTACTCATCCAATTGGGGCCTACCAAATGAATGGCTAAGATAAAACCAGCAAGTCATCCAAATTCAACTCTTCAAATAAACGGCCAAAATCATCTTATCGATATGATCACGGGTTGATGATGCGCACAGTGTTAGATCCATCTTGCTGCAGCACACATGGCATGGAGAATTATCATTTGAGACTGTCCATCATTTTGCTACTACTTTCGATGGCAGATTTTTCAAATTTCTGAGTAGATCGATGAATCTAGACATGTGATGATCGGCCGTCAAAGTAACGGTAAAAAAAATTATCAATGGTCAAAATTCACGGCGGAAAAGTGAAGAAAGGAGATGGATTGGATTATCAAATAGGTGTAATTCTGAAACATACGCCATTTTAGATGGGACCCACTAGATGGACATTCATGATTAAAACATCAAGATGCCACGTGTACTGCGGAGAGATGGATCTACCATTGTTTTTCTATGCATACCGATGTACCGGATAATTTCCGAGGGGTTCTTTAGTCATTTTGGAACAACGGATATTACCGAAGAGTCCGTGAATTTCTCTTTCCTTTCACGTCATCAGATATGAATATGGCTGTGAGAAAAGACAAAAAAGTGGGCCCCACTTTTCTTTCTTTGGTGGGCCATGCTTTAGCACAGGGTCACATGAGCTAGGTAGAGTGTCCATGTGACCTGCCAGCCTCCCCAGACGGCAAATCATGTTGTGCGTTTGCCACAACTAGCGTCTATGTACTCACATGAATGGACTTCCCGGGTGCAATGACGCTCACACGTGTCAATCTGGTTCCTATGTCCAAGATCTGAGACGACCATCATTCTCACTGCATGATTTATACACTCCTCGACCCTTGAGTATCACCTCACCAGCCAATCATATACAGATGAAAGAAATGGACGATCAAATGTAGGGCCTTCAATGGAGCACGTCAGATCCAAGATTCGATTCGCTCTGAATTAGTGTAATGTGAATTTGGATCTTAAATAGGCTCGATTAGTTAAATGGACCGGATTTGGATCTTAAATGGACTGAATTTGGATTCACAGGAACAATTCGATCCAAATTAAGATCCGACTTATTGTCACATTATTGTATATATTATATTTATGTTGTCCATCCAATTTACAGATTATTTTAGGCCATGTCTCAAAATTGAGACATGCCACTCTTAGGTTGTCCACACACGGTAAATAGTGGGATTTACATCATTTTTCTACTAAATTAAATATATTATGTTATATATTTATATTACATTGTTTTTAGATTTGTAATGGGGTGGATTCAGACCTATATTTAACCTGGATCCAAATGGTTATATGGATTTTCGACCGGAAGTGTATCTAACAGTTTATAAATGGCTCAGATACGGATATCACCCTTTGGATCCGAGTTGGATCTGAATCCTATCCGAATCAGTCTACAGACTTGAGCTTGGATCCGATCCAATTCCAAACCATTGAGAGCCCTAATCAAAAGAAATAAGCAAGGATTCACGTTTAAACGTAGGTTTGTCCCAGTAGATGAGTGGACGGCCTATGTTAGGCCCAGGGTATCTAAAAGACAGGCCCACCTGATAAATGGCTTGGATCTCGCAAACTTCAAGTTAGCATCAGTGGGAGTGCAATTCCCGTTCCCATTTTATTGAATAAGACCACTGCACGTCAATCCAGACCGCTCATGGATTGTAAACACTCGGAAATTCGAATTGATGGGACAATCATGACAACCAAATTTCACCAATTGGACGGTTGAAATCGTATGGTTAGCACAAATTTTTCAACGGTCCGAAGGATGAAGTGAGAGTACTTTAACTCAATAGTAGTCGCATCTTTCACTCCGGTGGGTGGATCCCTAACTGTGGGGCCCACCTTGATCTATGTACCTTAAACTCACGCCATCCCTCCATTTTGACAGCTCATTCTAGGGTGTGATCCTAAAAATGAAGCAGAGTCAAATATGAGGTGGACCACATCACAGGCAAAGTGGTGATTGAATCCCCATCATTAAAAACTTCTTGGTAGCCACCGAAAACGTCTATTTGCCATCCAACCATTTTATAAGGTCACAAAGACCTAGACGAAGGACCCACACAAATATCAGCTTGATACAAAAACTTCTGAGGCCCACAAGAAGTTTTTAGTGGTCAATCACTGACTGATTCCCTTGGCATGGTCCAACTGAGATTTGGATCTGCTTCATTTTTTGGATCATAGCTCACATCTCCAAAAGCTAATCTTGCCATTAAATATATGCTTCAGGTGATATCTCTCTTTCTCACTCTCTTTTTGTTTTGGCATTGCTCCCATGTGTTGCATTCATTGTATACATTCTTACATTGAGGACAATGTAAAGTTTTGGTTGGGGGGTGAGAGAGATTCCTTAGATGAATCTGCTAGCTTTTGTGACATTTCGAGCAATGATGTAGAAATTTTTCGATTTTTCTAAAATTCAAAACTCTTTTGGAAAACTTTGATTCTATGCATTCAAGATGATATAAGTATAAGAAACGGAGATACAAAGTGAGGGATGTTGCAAGCTTTAAATTTCTCTTAATATAATGGTTTTATATGTGAATTCACCTATTTTTATGATTGATAGAATATTTGAACACCTTTTGCACCTAGTTCAAATTACACGATTTTCATAATTTGAAAGGATTATGTGATTTGTGGATTAGCTAGACTTTGATTTGAGGTGTTGAGAAACCAAGCCGGGGTACTTTGTCCATCTTTGTCCATAGGAAAATAACGAAAGATATGGATTTCTAAAAATCCTATCTAATATAAAAGAAAAAGGAAAAATGAAGGATGAAATTGGGAATGATGGAAAATGGTGAAAATTTCAATTAGGGCTACCTACTACCAACCGGGGGATGGTCTACCTGTAACCAAAGCCAGAAATGGGACGTAGTGTGAAAGTCGTCGGAAGGACGGTAAGGCAAATTCCTGTCATAGGCTTGTTGTTGCTCTATGCACCTTGAGATCTATAGTTTAGTTGATTTATGAAGAAGATAATCCCGAAAACTCATGAGATGAACTTTCACTATGCACACTAGGTTGAATTTGTTCAAGTTCTTCTATTTATCAATCAATCAGTGGGAATTTCATATAAACACTTATTATGTTCTGAGAGTTTAAGGTTTCAACCTCTATCACCTAATTTCTCTGATTTTTACGCTTGTGTGTCTTGGAATGTATAGAAGAATAGTTTTTAGAGGAGAGTTGGGTTTTGGAGAATGAAACTTGTTTCACTCATGTTTTGCTCGGGACTAGCAAAATGCTAGTTGGAGGGTGTGTTGAGCTCTTAATTGTGCATATTCTAACCCCAATTCATCACTCATTATGCACGGTTTACATGTTTAAAGGACTACTCTAATGCATGATTAGTAATTGTAGGAACAAGATGGAGATTTTACTAATTCAAGGCTAAATAAAGCACTTTATATACATTGAAGATAACAGAACCAAGTGCAAAAGGATGAAGAAGGAAGCAAAGGAGAAAAAGAAAAGAAGAAAGAAAAAGACACTGAAGACCGGTCGTCCGACCAGTCTGGCCATTCAACAGAACAAGCTCTCTGTGCAAACATTACTGGACCATCTGCGACCGATCGTCCACACCTCAGACCGGTCATGCGACCGGTCCTTAAATAAAAATTGCAAGATGGAATTTATGCAAAACTCGCTGGACAGTTTACACATGTAGTCCGACCGGTCGTGACCGATCGGCCAGGCCAGACCGACCGGTCGTCAGCGTAACAGATTGCACGTAAAGCTCCGATTTTCTCTGCAATTGCGTAATTCCTTGCTAAATCTGGAATCTTCCGCGCCAATCTATAAAAGTGACTTCTCCTCTTCATACCAGGGCATGCTAGGACGTGGGGATTGTTAGTGGACTTTTCTGTGGCATACTAGTGCACCTTGTTTGTCAATCACTTACGTCAGTGAGTCTAGTGTCGATTGAGCCCAATGAAGACAAAGACCGAATACTCAAGTGGCCCTGCTGCATCAAGGAAGAAGATACAGGTAAAAGTGATGCCTTGATGTGCCTTAACCTTGACCAAAACCCAACCCCTTAACCTCTTTGATGACCTTGACCATATTAGGGAACCTTTAGTTATCATAGAGTGGCCCTAGGTGTCCTTAAACATCACCCAAAACATGGCCTAAGTTAGTGGGTTGAAAAATGCATGGGTCAGCAATCAGACTGGCTGAACCCAGGCCTGTCCGACCGGTCGGGACCGGTCGGCCAGGCTGCCAAACCAACAGCACCTTTCTGTGTTGTACAGGCCATAGGGCCGACCGGTCGTGACCGGTCGGCTGGGCTGGACCGGTCGGACAGACCCCCCCTCAAACAGTTAGTTCACTGTTTTGCTTCGCTCTTTGGCCAACCGGTCGGGACCGGTCGGGATAGGTCGGCAGAGCCGTTTTTTTCCCATTTTCTGACCATTGGAGCTCATTTTCTATATATATATGGAGCTCGGTTTTTGGGCATGTAAGAGAGGGTTTTGAGAGCCTATTCCCCACACCTTTTGTACATCATATGAGGCCTCAAAGAGGAGGGTTTCAAGTCATATCCCTTGTGTTTTAAACACAAGTGTGGGTATTTAAATGCAATCTAGAGATGACTTGATTCCTCTCTCAAATCTAGAGGTGAGACATTATTCCATATAGGCATATCCCTTGTCCAAGACCTCTAGAAGACCCTCTAGGTGAATCTCCTAGTTAGATCAAGCTACATATCCCATGTAGGAGATTCAACCATTCTCCTATCACCTTGGGCATCTCAAAGGCATCACATGCAATGTGTTTGATCGAGTGTAGCTGAGGCATTGGCGACGCAACGGTGACACGATCGAGGGAGCAAGGGAAGCTGATTGAAGCACGGGAGAGCGGAGATCAAGCAACCCGAACCGGCGCTACAAAGGGGCTCAATCCGACAAGTAAGGTTGTCTTGTTAGGAGTCCATCCACTCAATTCCCTGTGGGAGTTGAGTGTAGAGTTTGTTTGACAAACAGTCGATCCTTGGCCTATTAGTTGGGCCTAAAATCTAGGGACGTTAGCCGTTCCTTGGCACGTTTGTCGGGCCTAATCAAAGTCTCCAAGGGGGAGCCACCAACACGGGTGCAAACGTGTAGGTTAGGAGGAACCTGTAAACTCCCCGGTTGGGTGGATCCGATTTAAAACACCTTAGTTGGGAGGAACCAAATTTAAACTCCCCAGTGAATGCCGATGTGCTCAAAGGGGTTGAGTACTTGAACCGGGAGTAGAGTAGACAAGTAGTCGAACCACTATACATCCTTGTGTTTGTGATTGTTCTTGAGCACATTTCTCTTTATGCATTGTGTTTAACTTGTTAATTATGTATGTTTAGTTAGGAATGTATGCTTGGCACTTGATAGGCACATCCACACTTATAAGATGTACTTTCACTACCTCAAGTAAACTTGAACTTATTGATCCATCCTCATTCAAGTCTATTTGAGTAGCATAGATTAGGTTCTTCATTAGCTTAATCATTTATTAATCTATGCTTGTTAAGACTAGGTTGTTTATAGCCTTTATCATACGCTAGTCTTTTGATTGGACCCACTTAGGCTTGGAAGCGGAAGTGTTCTTGCTTACTTAGCTTGATTTGTTGAATTATATAAGTAGGTGAAAAGAATTTCAAAAAAGGTCATAATCCCCCCTCCTATAGGTTTAGCCATAATTCTAGTTGCTCTTTAAGCTTCTGTACATACGTGAATGTAGTGTTAGACCACCTGACGCACTTTCAGGGATTGCTTGGGAGACGGATTCTACTTCAAGTTTTCTTAGTTTTCTTCCTGTTTTAGTAGTTTTTTTATGTTTTTGAGGCTTCTAGTTCAAGGATGTTAGAGATGAACTAAAACCTCTTAGCTAGGGCTAAGAGGTGAAGCTTTTGATTCATTTTTTATGAATTGATGCAACCTAGGTTTCCTTTTATGTTTTAATTGAAGAATTTTAGTTCAATATGAGTTTGAATCAAGTACTAGTTTGGTTTTACTTTGATCTCTTGATGACTCCGGGCTCATGTGATTCTTAGTGATTCTAAGCTTGGTAACTTACCTTCTGAGCATTGTTTATGCTTGTGTAGTTCATTGATCTATCATCGACTCCGGGCATGGTAGATCCTTTGATTGCCTTGTGTACAATGGCCCGATCTTCATGTGGGAACTCATTCAACTAAAGTTCTTATCTTTTGTTATAATCTGGAATAGCTGTTTGTTGATTGATTTTGATTTAATTAGAGTTCTAATCATTAGTTGTAATCAAGTCTAGTGACAGGATTTGATGAAAGCTATGGTTGTGAATCTCAACTAGATTGGAAAGAGGCTTGGCCTACACAATTGAGTGTGCCCAAGGCTTGAGCATCGTTGTGGGAATCGAATCAATGAATGAGCAACTGTTTTAAATAATTGTTGATTGAACCGCTCTATATTCCGATCGGATAGAGATATGAATTCGATTCTGATTGAGTTATGTAAGACCTAGTTGTGTTGATGCATTGAAACTTATCAAAAGTGGATCCTTGGCGCTCTAGTGTCTTTTTAGATTGAAATTGCATTACACATTCACTATTTAAACCCAAATTGCTATTTTCCAGCTTTAGTTCTTAATAGGATCTTAATTACTAGTTATTTTAGACAAATTCTGAGAATACCCATTCATAAATCTCTGTGGGAACGATACTCGGTCATTCCAAATTATTATTACTTCGTAACCCTACACTTTGGGAGTGACCACACAATCGGAAACAAAGAAATTGTGAGGGGGTGCCGGTCATGCCAGCGAAGGACCTCCGATGCTTAAGTCAGTAAACCTGGTTGAATATCAAGCCTTTATATATATTCACTAGTATATGAATAGTGTACCTTGAGATGATGCAGTAAGGTCCCTTTATAGACGATAAGGATCCGTGATCCCCGATAGTGTATTCGTTCATTCCATTCTAAGAGATGTATTTATATGGGATACCATTCAGGGTATATTCCTAAATTAGGGGAGATCCCCATTATTGTGCTTGAGATCCCGTGTATCCTGGTAATCACCATTATCTATATTTGGCAGTGAGTAGTGTGTTCTGCCACTTGAACATCTGGTATGCCAAGCACTTAGTGTCAATAGTCTAAGCTATTCGGATGGAGTGGTTGTCCTATGACAAGCGTTGTGATTGAAGGCTGAGGCCTCAACCTTATTGAGGCCAAGGCCACGTGGTTTGTAAGTCATTTAATTATCAGGATGAGTGACTTCATAGATCCTAACCTAAGGGCATGTCCTCAGTCAGCTATATGGCAGAAGTTCATAGCCGAGGCCTAGTTCTCAACTCTACATGAGGTTGAGGGATTGAGAGTTGAGGCCTTAGCCTCTGCTTGGTAGAATTTGGAATTTGGTGATGGTAAGGAAGGTGTTTGCTCTTCTCTGTGGCAATTGGTATCCCGAAGAAATGTCCTCAGTTCTAATATGAGGTATGGTGGTTAGACAATCATTTGATGTTTGAGGCCAAGGCTAAGGCCTCAGACCTCACTTGTTGCTGAAGATAAGTGAGAAGGCTTCTTCCTTAACAAGCTTTGATCCCTCGCTGACGCAAGTGATCCGCTAGCCTTAGTGGGCCATATATCAACGGTCACACATCTTCCACATCACTATTTATAGACGTGCCCAAAATTACCCATAACAAACGTGTACAAAGACAATAAAAAAAAAGGCAGGTAAAAGATTACCTAAGATCTTCAAGATATGACGATAAAGTGAATAAGAAGAGAGTTCATGTAGCAAATAATGATGATGATGATGATACTCCTTGAACTTGTGCTACAAGTTGAAAGGTTCATTTCAATGCCACAAGTGCAATTTCCCGTGCTTCCTAACTATTTCCCTCACACTTTTGTGCATGCTGCAGGTTGTCTGTTCGCCTCCTGTTCTTCACTCTTCTACAGCTACCTGTACAAGCATTTGCCACCATTTACTAAATAGCGGCAACCCATTCCGCTCACACATGGCATCATATATATATATATATATAGAATCCAGACCGCCCAACTTGTGGGTCCTCTGCGTATGGAGCAGATCCAGAAGAATGGCATTGACCAGATTGTCAGTGGTTACTCTCCAATTCATGGTCATGCATCCAAATTCAAGTGGCAAGATTAGGTAGTTAGGTTGTCCCATAAGTGTGATAACATGCATGAAAGACCCAATATTTGGATGATCTGTTTTGGATTACTAAGCCGAAATAATGCCCTACCACGATTTTTCGTACAACTTTAGAAAGTTTGTGTAAGATCCAAGCCCTTCAACATGTGGACCCCACTCTTAATATGCACTTATCCAAAAATCAAGGCTAGGGATTGACCTCTCACATGTTTCATGTCGATGGATGTGCCCACATGGCTAAGGGTTCATTGGATGCTCAAAAGGAAAAGCTTGATGACTCCACATCCCCTTTTTTTTTCACCTCCATTTCTCACTTTTTCAAGGTGGGAAAGAGATGTAAATTTCAAGATGTGGACGAATAAAGAGGTCGTTTCAAAGAGAGTTGTTTTTTTACTAAAGTAGGATGTGATGTATGATTCTCAAGCATTTATAAGTTTTACACGTGGAATCAATTAATTAATTTTCATACAACCTATTAGAGAGCTCATCATAAAAATCCCAATTGATTTGACTCTTAAAAATATTTGTTTCATGAATTTTTACATTTGAGTATCTTTACGTCAACCATGCATTCAACATTCATCACCCTGGGTCCCTACTCATGCTCCAATGGTAGACTTTGGGAGTTTCAACACCAAGGTCATGTGTCCAGTGCTCATGTGGTGTGTAGGTGTGTGAGAGCAAGTGTGTGTAAACGGAGAGGAAGAGTGTGTGTATAGAGAGGGGGATGCTCACTTGCACACCAGTTCTTATTAGAACTTGTGAATACTTTTTGAGAACTCATTACACGTGATGTAAGCTCAAAATCTGAACAGTCCATATGATGCAGTACCCCAAAAAACCTTAAAGCTCAACTTTTAACTTGATTCAAGACTTTAGTGAGCCGTAGCAAAGAGAGATGTAAATCAAAGGAGGAAACTATTTTCTTTTTCTATTGCCCACCAAAGCTCTAGATCAGGGTGACAGTCGGGCCCATGTGGTTTTTTGGGGTGCTGCATCATACGGACAGCTTAGATTTGGGCTAACATCACATGTGATGAGTTCTCAAAATATGCTAATGTGCTCCTACGAAAACTTTGCAATGGTGAGCCTATATATACACACACACGAATCGCGACCATGTTTTGTACAGTTTAGATGCCATATAGATATACATATAAATGTATGGATGCTCGCATCAACACTGGTAAGAACATCAAAGCTTTTCTGGTTGAAAAGGTTAAAGAAAGGAGCGGATTAGGTGTTTCCCAGGTCAGACCTAATTGGGTGTTAAGCTTACCGTGTGGGGTCCATCTTGATGAATATTTTGTATATCCATGCTGTCCATCCGTTTTTCCATATCATTTTAGGAGGTGATCCTAACAATTAAGAATATCTAAATCTCAGGTGGACCACACCACTAGAAACAACGGCAAATGACCATTAAAAGATTCTTGTAGGCTACAAAAGTTATAGATCAATCTTATATTTATATTTTCTCTTCATCCAAGTTTGTTGACCTTGTCAACGGGTTGGATGAAAACGAAACGTTGGCTATTAGTATGGGCCCTAGGAAGTTTTTAATGGTGGACGTTTAATCACCGCTCTTTCATGTGGTGTGGTCCACCTGAGATTTGGATATACTTAATTTTTGGGAAATCATTCTAAAGTGGACTGAAAAAAGGATCGGACGGTGTGAATATATATACAACACATTATTAAGGTGGGCCCACAGTTAGGGTAACACCCAACACATGATCTGCTCAGTAGGGCTGTCAATGGCATGGATCTTGATCCGTTTCCGATCCGTATCCGATCCGATTTAATCGGATTCGGATCAATAATCGGATAATCGGGTTGGATACGGATATCCAAAGATGATCCGTTTAATATTCGGGTCGGATTCGGATCAACCTTGATCCGGCTCGTTAACGATCCGACCCGATAAAAAAAATAAATAAATAAAATAAAATAAAATAAAATAAAATAAAAACATAGGATAATCTCTCTTTCTCTCTCTCCTCTCTCGGATATCCGGTTGGATATCGGGTCGGATCATAATCAGATCGGAAACGGATTTCGAAAAATTTAATCGGGTCGGGTTCGGATCATATACCTTTGATCCGAATCGGATTCGGGTCGCATTCGGGTCAGATATATTCTTAATTGGGTCGGATTCGGATCATCACTGATCCAGCCCTTATCCGACCTGTTGACAGCCCTACTGCTCAGTACCTCTATGTAACTTTATCAAATTACCTAAATGCCCATCCTTTAATTTAAAACCATTTTGATATCCTTAATAAGATAAGGTTTTGGCCATTTTGAAGTCCCCTTAACCACTTGCATTATCTGTAGTAGACAGCTACGCCAAACGCACACGTGTGTGCAATCCATCCATCCATCATTTACAAGCCACACATGTGCGAGATCCAATCCATCCATCAGGTTGGTCCTAGCTTTTACATTTTTTTTCTCCAAAAGTAAACTTGGTTTACTCAACTTGTGGGGTAGATGGATTAGAAAACTTCAATTATCTAGATTTGGCTGAGCTTATCAACGGGTTGGATGGTAAATAAAAATTACGGATCTGCTTACGGTAGGCCTTGGGAAGTTTTTGATGGTGAGCGTTTAATCATCATTGTTTCTTGTGGTGTGGCCCACCTGAGATTTAGATATGCTTAATTTTTGGGACAGAGTGATTAAATGGGCTGTCAAAACGGATGGACGGTGTGGATATACAACATATGATCAAGGTGGGCCCTATGGTAAGGGTAACACCCACTAAGCTGTTACCAGGGTAACACCTGATCCTTGTCATCCGACACATCCAGCAAGACCGGCACACCATGAAAATGGGATTCCCAAGAAATCATGCCAATCCAATTGTCAGGTGGACCACACCGTATAAAACATTAGATAATCAGCTCAATAACATGAATAAGTTATATATGCATGTGAATGATTTTTACATGCATATAAATAAGTTTTGTAGATCAAGCTTAATATACACAGTTGTCGAAGATCTGGCCTTTATATGGAATTAAAAGCCTTTTGTCATCGTCAGATCATGGATGCGTTACCACCCGTCTGATTGTCATGAGCAGACTCTGGTGATGGGTGGGGCCCACAGCTACGTGGAGGGGCCCAATTCAAACCAACTTCTAACCAATGACAGATGTTCAAATGTAATTTGCATGATTACCTCAAGCTTAGGCTCACAGCCTGGGGCGATGCACAATTGCACATCCACCCAATGGTGTATCATGAAATGGCACAAGTGAGAGAGGTCGATGGGATCTTCGAATCTTGGAGATTTTGGGGGACAGATCTAAACACGGTGGGCCCCACCCCACCAACGGTCTGGATCAGTAACAATGGCAGCCATGGTGGAAAATGAAATCGCGAGTGTAGCTCGAGGATCATGTAGTTCCTTCTTGTACACGCCACTGGATACTCGCAGAGAAGGAGCCAGCGTGGCGCATTTGTGCTAGATCTGAACGGTTCATCAGGTGGCCCCCGCTAGATATGATTCCTAACTCAGAACTCAGGTTCATCAGTTTATCAGGCTGGTCATGTTTGTACGATGAAGGTGGACCGTCTGTCATTTTTTCTTTCCATCATCTTTCTTTTTACACGTGTGGCCCACATCATGAGAGTACTTTTGGGCCAAGCAACATATGGATGGGGCCAGACTGTTTAAAACAGACACAAGGAGTTGGGTTCTCGTGCGAGTAGACTTACATGTTCTGTTTTCAATATGCTTATACTGACTCCTGTGATGGTTCACCACCATTTTGATAAAATGGTAGCAGCTCATCCTCTTCAAATATGACTCTCTTGTATGGCTATCTAGACCATTGAAACTATGAGGCACAAAATGGAAGGAGCATATGTCTTAAATCAAAGGGATCCAACAATCCTAACCATCTAATTGATGGCTACCAAAATGGATGGTCAAAAGTCCAAAAGTGAGTGGTACAGATTCCAAGGGCAAATCAGAAAATTATAATAATCTTTTCTGTGTAATTTCTGGTCATGCTCCATCCACAAATGAGTCAGCGATTTGAACTGTCCAGATTGACCATAGAACTGTGCCATGTGCACAGAGAAAGTGTCCCCACCCTAGGAGTCATGCTGATGATTTAGATCCATGATTCATTTGAAGGGACCATGTGACACTGTTTGTTGTTGGATCCAACGGTGCGAATCTTAGATCTTAATACAGATAAAAAAAATAATCTTCTAGCATTAAAAGAATGCAATCATTTCATTGGATTCTATTTAGGCCATGCATGCTTAGGGATAGAGTAAGGTAATGACATTCACACCCAACATTTTTTTATTCTCATACACTTATTCTCCCAACAGGAAGATGGGTGTATGCAAATCAATGAATGTAGATTTTTCTCCCTAAAATAATTCAAAATGATTAATGAAGAGATAAGATGTAAATGATGGTGATCAAGATGTGAATGGTGTATTGGTGTGTCCAATCCATGCAATACATGTTTTGAACATTTATCTTATGGACCCACTTGTAGATGGTCCTTGTTTTAGGGAAAAAAAAAAAAAAAAAAGGAAAATCCTAACCATCCAATGTTTGGATTTTCCAAGGCTGTTTTAGTAGGACACTGATCAAGGGTTAGGGTCATTCAGTGTAGGAAATTTCTAAACATCCCACATACAGGGTGGGTCAATCAAGTCAACACCTTTTGTTGTTGGATCCAAGATTTGAAAATCCCAACAACCTCTTGGTGATCCTTTTCACTTGATTGTGTACAATTATTCAATTTCTCTTCTTAGCCATACAGGGATGTCATGTTGGGCTTTGAGGCAGACCCACTTCAGGCCGGGCTTAGGCTTGAGTTCAGGCTCAAGGGATAGGTTTGGGCCTGCAATTCAGGACCGTTTTTCAATGGGGGCCGGGTTTGGACTTTGCGCCTAGATAAACATTTCGGGCCAAGCTTGGTCTGGACTATTTTGGCTCATCACGGGACTGGGCTGGGCTTGGTCCTATGTTAAACAATGCGGGTTGGGCTAGGACTGAGCTTGTCCCAGCACTAACCCAGCCTATTCACACCCCTATAGCCATCTCTGTTGAGGATTATTTTGTTGAGATATCCATCCATGGTAGGATCGTCTATATTACAAATGCATAGCGCGACTTGAAGAAAACGGCTAAACTATGTGATCTTGAGCGCAAGATCAAAGGCCTCATGCACAAAGCTTGCACTTGTATACTATATATAATGCGAGCAGTCGTGAATAATTCAACGCCAGCAATTAGTCTCCAAAAATGCCTTGGAACTTTGAAACCTGTTTGTATAGTGGAAATTAAAAGAAAAGAAAAGAAAAGAAAATTAATGTCCTAAACACCATCGTCTAAAGTATAATGCATGAACTACAAGGTGAATTTGCGAGGGCTTTATTTGAAATTTCACCTGTTATTTAAACAAAACTAGCAACATGTGTTGGAAATGGAAGCCTCAAATCTTAGTACAACAGAGGCTACTGACTAGGCCTGCACACAGGTCGGGTTAGGGTCGGGTTGGGCCCAACCCTGGACCGAACCTAAATATATTTAAAGGTCCGGGTTTCGGTCCGAGTCGTGACCGGGCTGGGTTGACCCAACTCTAACCCTACCCTACTTGTAAAAGGGTTAACCCTAATCCTACCCTATCCTATATGCTAAACCGGGTCGGGTTGGGTCGGGTTAGGACAATGTTTCTATGGTGTAGTCCACCTAAGATTTGAGTTAGCTTCATTTTTGGTATCATATCCTAAAATGATCTTTCAAAATAGTTAGACGGTGTGGATTTAAGA
Organism: Liriodendron chinense; assembly: GCA_003013855.2. NCBI lineage: Eukaryota > Viridiplantae > Streptophyta > Magnoliopsida > Magnoliales > Magnoliaceae > Liriodendron > Liriodendron chinense. Next base: position 2,395,359 of record PVNU02000629.1, on the reverse strand, counting down.
CACATAGTCAGGGGCCACCCACCTTGGTGGATCCCAGATGTCACCTAATCCGCTCCCTGTGAGTGTGAGATGAGCGCAGCTTTGGTGAGAGTCAGTGAGACCCGGAACCAACCATGTGGGTGAGATCCTAACCATGAGGCTCACCTCGATGTATATATTGTAAATCCATGCCGTCCATCTACATTTCCAAATTATTATAGGACAGTCCCAAAAAGGAAGCAGATAAAAGCTTTAGGTACACCACACCACAAAAATCATGGTCATTGAACTCTCACCATTAAAAGATTCTAGAGTCCACCATAATGTTTATTGACCATTCAACCTATTGTTAATGATATATAGATATTTCTAAAAGCAATAAACTTGTATAAACGGGGCGGTTCGGGTCGGGTGGAATGGGTCGAGGTACGAGTCGGGTGGAATGGGTCAGGGTACGGGTCGGGTCGGGCGGGTTTAGCATGTACCCTAAACCGTACCTAAATTAAAAACGGTCCGGCCGCATCTACTCGGGACCGGACCGTTTTGTTAGCCGGGTTGGGACGGATCAGGTTTCTACCGGGTCGGGTCGGGCGGGTTAACGGGGCAGATGTGCAGCCCTACTACTGACCGATCGTCCAACAGGTCGGTTATGGTGGAGATCAAGACAACAACACACTGAACTGTTTTTGGGCATTGTCGACCGGTCGGTCGATCGGTGGACAGGTTTCTTTGTTGTATTGGGTCTCTTGCGTGGTTTTGCGCAAAGAGTTTTTAATCTCGATTTTCTCTTATTTAAGGAGTGTATTACGGAATTAGATGTATCCCATATTAAAAAGGAGATTGAGAGATGTTCCAGGTGAGAGAAAGAGCTTGAGAAGAGGGTTTTTTTCTTGGGAAAGCTTGAATTTCTCTTGTGGGCTTGTGATCTTGGGATTTGGGTTTCATCTCTTGTAACTTCTGATATTATAGTAGATTGGTGTTGCTTTGTGCTGTGGTTTTTTACTCGTGAGGATTTTTTCCACGTTAAATTCGAATTGTCTATGTGTGATTGGTTGCATGCATTGTGATTGCATTGTGTTGCTTGTTTGATTCAATTTGTTGTCGTATGTTCGGCTTTGCTTCCGCTGCCGTCCTTTTATCCCAACAACTGGTATTAGAGAGAGATCGTTGGGGTGTAGCAGAAATTCGGATCTAAGACAAAAGCATAGCATCGGGCATGAGGTTCGACATAGAGAAGCATTCAGGGAAAAATAATTTTGAACTTTAAAAGGTGAAGATGAAATGTCTTCTAGTTCAACAAGGATTGCAAGATGCGCTCCTTGAAAAGCGATTTGAAGCTATAAAAGAAGAAGAGTGGAAGATAATCGATGAAAAAGCTAATGTCTCAATTCAATTGTGCCTGGCAGATGAGATCCTGTATAACGTCATGAAAGAGAAAACTGCGGCTGAAACATGGGTGAAGTTGGAGAATATCTACGCGAAGAAATCTTTGAAAAATTGCATATATTTGAGGCTTTAGTTTTATAATTTGAGAATGGTAGAAGGGGCTGATGTTGAGAGCCACATCAGCAATTTCAATACGCTTATTTGCAAGTTGATGGATGTAGATGAACTGATGAAGGACGAGGATCAAGCGTTTATCCTGTTGAATTCTCTTCTAGAGTCATATGAGTTGCTTAAGGACTCGTTGTGCACAGTTAGAGAGACTATTGGCATGGAAATCGTTATCTCAGCCCTTTAAGTGAAAGCAATGAGAAGGAAAAACGGCAGTGTGGGTCCCTCTATGGATGAGGCACTGGTTATGATTAAGAGGAATTCTGAGCGAGGTGGTGGATCTTCGTAATCGAGATTTAAATCAAAGGGCAAGTGGAAGTTCAATGTGAGTTGCTGGAATTGTGGGGAAGAATGGCAAGTGAAGAGGGATGGTTCAAATCACGGAAAAAGCCAGGAGAAATCTGGAGATTCTTTTAGGGAGGGAGCTAATACCGTAGAGGACGGTGATGATGTTTGTGATGTATTGACTGTATTCAGCATAAAGTCTCTTGGTGGAGAGTGGCTCTTGGATTTAGGTGTGTTATGTCACGTATGTCCTGATCGGAGTCCATTCATGGCATATAGGGAGTATGATGGTGGATTGGTTATTGTGGGTGATGGTTACACCCACAAGGTAGTGGGTATTGGTTCGGTGCGCATTAAGATGTTCGATGGAGTCGAACGGATCCTTAAAAGTGTGAAGTATGTTTCTGAGATGAAGATGAATGTTATATCTCTTGGTCCACTCGAGGTGAAAGGGTGTAGGTTCATTGGCTGTGATCGATATTGTAAAGTGGTGAAGGGAGTACTCATGATGATAAAGGCACGGCAGGGCGATAATCTTTACAAGGTGATCGGGAGCACAATTCATGGTGGAGCAGCGGGATCCACGGTTGCTTGTATGTGGCAAGAGAAAAAGAGCCACATGAGAAGAGCGACAAGGCACGTGAAGATGCAAGAATAAAGTCGATGGGGTACGAGAAGTGACGGGACTATGATGATGACAAAGTAGAGGTGGAGGATAATGCGTGGCAAGGTGTTGGATGAAGATTAGAGTCGTGGTGGAGTTTGTTGGAAACAGACGCCTCAAGTCTCAGTGCAACAGAGGCCACTGACCGCTCGTCCGACTGGTCGGTCACGGTGGAGATCAAGACAGCAACACGCTGGACTATTTTTGGGCATTGCCGACCGGTTGGCAAGTTTCTTTGTTGTATTGGGTCTCTTATGCGGTTTTGCGCAAAGAGTTTCTAATCTCGATTTTCTCCTATTTAAGGAATGTATTATGGGATTAGAAGTATCCCATATTGGAAAGGAGATTGAGAGAGGTTCTAGGTGAGAGAAAGAGCTTGAGAAGAGGGTTTTCTTCTTGGGAAAGTTTGACTTTCTCTTGTGGGCTTGTGATCTTGGGGTTTGGGTTCTATCTCTTGTAACTTCTGGATTGGTGTCGCTTTGTGCCGTGATTTTTTACTCGTGAGGGGTTTTTCCACATTAAATTCGAATTGTCTATGTGTGATTGGTTGCATGCATTGTGATTGCATTGTGTTGTTTGTTTGATTAAATTTGCTGATGTCTGTTCAGCTTTGCTTCCGCTGCCAGCCTTTTATCCCAACAACATAAACCCATGGTCATGGAAAATCTTAAAAAAATATCATTGGATAATTAATTATTATAATTTTCTCTATTTTCATTTCCCACTATCCAGATTGGCTCTTGAGTTTTAAAATGATATGAGAAGGGTTGGCATGTACAATTTAGGTTCATGCATTGGCTTAGATTTTATTTGTTGAAACTCTCTCTCTCTCTTTCTCTGGCCTACACCCTCTCTCTATGCACCCCTTACCTTTTCCCTCTATATCTCTTTCCTTTATCCACATGCACTCCAACCCACGTCAATGGGATTTCCAACACATTGCACAATGTGCCACGCACTTGAGAGTGTAGGATAGGCTTGTTTTATTGTTAAGAAACCAACCATTCGTAGATACTTCGTGCCTTGTTATATTCATGTCATGTTAAAAATTTGCTCACCCAAACCCAGCCCGTTAACTAACAAGTTGAAATCTAGAAACTCAAACCCATTCGTTAATTTAATGGGTTACCCGCAACCCGATCCGTTTAACCCGTTAAATAAACGGGATGTGCTTTTGTGGGTAGAGAGATGAAGAGGGGGCTTGATTCAACAAAGATTTCGGAGTGTGGCCATGTGGGGCAAAAAGATGGAGAAAACTTCCAAGTGCCTGTGTGTGTGTGTGTGTGTGTGTGTGTGTGTGTGTGAGAGAGAGAGAGAGAGAGAGAGAGTCTTATTAACTGTCTTAAGGGTTTCTGATCACACGAAGAATAATTACCAAAATGCCCTTACCAATGAGTTAAAAAGGTTTCACGGGTGAAACACTTTCACGATCCGTTATACTAACGGGTTTTAACGGGCCTACCCATTAGTGATTTGAACGCTGATTTTTTCGTGCAGGTTGGCGGGTCGTATAGAATTTTCCCAGGCCTACTTCACCTTATGAAAGATGACCAATTATAACACCATTTCGACTATATATGACTTGTGAAAGCTCCTATCCCTAGATTCTTAAAAGGTCATAACCAAGTCCAAATCTAGACCCAAACCTAGGTCCAAAATAAAACCCCAAGCTAAATTTTAAGCCAAGCCAAGCTTAAGACTAAGCCAAATCTTGAACTTGATCATACTAAGGGGTCACTATCGAATTCGAGTCCCCCCTCCGCTACCGTTGCCTCACCAATTGGGCACAGCTTCGGTGGATGCCCCAGATGGATCCTTGATTATGGGGCCCACCTTAGATGTATTTACCTTAACAATCCATTTTGAAAGATCATTTCAGGGGATTCTCTAAAACACCAGATCCAGATTTCAGGTGGATCACACTACGGTAAACGGTGGCAATTGACCATTAAAAACTTCTTGCAGGCCACAGAAGTTTTGGACGAAGCTTAAATTTGTGTGTACCCTTCATCAAGGTATTTATGATCTTATCAAAAGGTTGGATGGTAAATAAACATTCCGGTGGCCCCCAAAAAGTTTTGAATGGTGTGCATTCAATCCTATTGTTTCCTGTGGTGCGGTCCATCGAAGCTTTGGATGCTTCATTTTTGGAATCATGCCTAAAATGAATGGAAGGCACGGATGTAAGGTAAATACATCAAGGTGGGCCCCACAGTCTAAGTATCCACCACTGAAGCTGCACCGCACATAAACCACACCCTTCCAAACTCTAGAGAGATTGGAGCCAATGTATTATTTTTGTACAATTTCTAAACGCTAGAATATCATGCCTCATACGTAGCCAGAGGAAATCAAATAGCTCTCCTTCTCAAACCTGTCACTTTCTTCTAATTCCCCAACGTATTGTAAGAGGATACGTCGGGATTGTAGCTGGGTAATATTCGGTGATCCAAAGCGTTCACAAGGTGGGCCTCATGGACAACTTATTTTGACCATTTTTTGGGGGTAAAAAATAGATATTCGAATTGAAGATTTTTTAGGAGGTCACATACGTCGTTTTATTTCTTTAGTTCAATGGTTTGGATCATTGAATATGACCCAGTATTTATAAGCGAATGATTCGAAATTTTTTGGGTTGGCCAGGGCTCGACCCAACCTGACCTGGCTGAGCCCAAACATTGATGAAATCCCTATTTTTCACCCAAAACTTCCTAATGTACACGTTGATCAAGTGGGTCACACATTGAACAAATAAATAGATATTATAACGTTCTTAGCCGTGCAAAATTAGAATTTAGAACAAGCTAGCCTGAAAGCCCGGTTGGACTGGATTGAAAATCCAACGCACGGTCTCGATCCATTGAAAAACCATCACTAGGACGGCTCGTGCCATGTGTGGCATGTTACATACCTACAACATCCAATCCATCCATCAGAGCTGTACCACGTTGTACATGCCCTCACCAAAGAATCATGACAGCCCACGGGCCAGGTGGGCCACAGTTTATGAAACAAACGCAAGGCTAAAAAAACTTGCCTAAAGTTTCAGTATCCATACGCTAGATGCGGATTTTCTGTGAAAGGCTTTTGCAGGAAGTTCCCGTAGTGGGAGTCTAGGTGGGGCCCACCGTGATGTTTTTGAGATATCCACGACGTACATTCGTGTTTTGGGCTCGTTTTAGGACGTGCTACTGTTAATGAGCTGGTTCCAAGACTTAAGTGGGCCGAAAACGTGAGGATTGAACGTCCACAGTTGAAATATTTGTGGGGCCACAGAAGTTTCAAATCAGGCTAATATTTGTATTTTTAGTTCATCATTTTTAATTCATCCAGTAGGAATGACATTATGGACGGTATGGATGGAATATAAACATCACTGTGGACCCAGGGAGGTTTCAACGGTATTTTATTTATTTATTTATTTTATTTTATTTATAGAGAGATGCCTGCGACAGATGAAGATACAAACAGGCTGTTTAGGATCCGACGGACGGTGTTGCAGATGTTGAAAGATCGTGGATATCTGGTCGTTGATTCTGAGATCGGTATGCAACGACATGAGTTCATCGCTAAGTTTGGAGGAGAGAATGTCAAGAGAGAGAATCTCATCATCTTCAAAGCGAAGCAGAGTAATGATGGCGATAAGGTAATTCTATAATTAAAAAAAGGAAGAAGAAAAATGATTTCCGTCATCGAGATCTAAATCAAAGGGCAAGTAGAAGTACAATGTGAGTTGCTAGAATTGTGGGGAAGAAGGGCAGGTGAAGAGGGATTGTTCAAATCCCGAGAAAAGGCAGGAGAAATCTGGAGATTGTTTTAGGGAAAGAGCTAATATCATAGAGGACAGTGATAATGTTTGTGATGTATTGACTGTATTCGGTATAAAGTTTCTTGGTGGAGAGTGACTCTTGAATTTAGGTACGTCATGTCACGTATGTCTTGACCAGAGTCCATTCATGACATACAGGGAGTATGATGGTGGATCGGTTATTGTGGGTGATGGTTACACCCACAAGGTGGTGGGTATTGGTTCAGTGCGCATTAAGATGTTCGACGGAGTCGAACGGATCCTTGAAAGTGTGAAGCATGTCCCTGAGATGAAGATGAATGTGATATCTCTTGGTGCACTCGAGGTGAAAGGGTGCAGGTTTATCGGCTGTGATCGGTATTGTAAAGTGGTAAAGGGAGCACTCGTGATGATAAAAGCACGGAGGTGCGATAATCTTTACAAGGTGATCGAAAACACAATTCATGGTGGAGCTGCGGGATTGACAGCGGGATCCACAATTGCTTGTATGTGACAAGAGAAAAAGAGCCACATGAAAAGAGCGACAAGGCGCGTGAAGATGCAAGAATAAAGTCGATGGGGCACGAGAAGCGACGAGACTATGATGATGACGAAGTAAATGTGGAGGATAATGCATGGCAAGGTGTTGCATGAAGATTGGAGTCGTGGTGGAGTTTATTGGAAACAGACGCCTCAAATCTCAGTGCAATAGAGGCCACCGACCGGTCGTCCGATTGGTCAGTCACGGTGGAGATCAAGACAGCAACACGCTGGACTGTTTTTGGGCATTGTCGACCGGTTGACATGTTTCCTTGTTGTATTGGGTCTCTTGTACGATTTTATGCAAAAAGTTTCTAATATCGATTTTCTCCTATTTAAGGAGTGTATTACGGGATTAGAGGTATCCTATATTGGAAAGGATATTGAGAGAGGTTTTAGGTGAGAGAAAGAGCTTGAGAAGAGGGTTTTCTTCTTGGGAAAGCTTGAATTTCTCTTGTGGGCTTGTGATCTTGGGGTTTGGGTTCCATCTCTTGTAATTTCTAATATTATAGTGGATTGGTGTCGCTTTGTGCCGTGGATTTTTACTTGTGAGGGGTTTTTCCATGTTAAATTCGGAGTGTCTATGTGCGATTGGTTGCATGCATTGTGATTGCATTGTGTTGCTTGTTTGATTCAATTTGCTACTGTGTGTTCGACTTTGCTTTCGCTGCTGGCCTTTTATCCCAACAACATGAACCCATGGTCATGGAAAATCTTAAAAAAATATCATTGGAAAATTAATTATTATAATTTTCTCTCTTTTCATTTTCCACTATCCAGATCGGCTCTTGAGTTTTAAAATGATATGAGAAGGGTTGGTATGTACAATTTAGGTTCATGCATTGGCTTAGATTTTATTTGTTGAAACTCTCTCTCTCTCTCTCTCTCTCTCTCTCTCTCTCTCTCTGGCATACACCCTCTCTATGCACAACCCTTACCTTTTCCCTTTATATCTCTTTCCTTTATCCACATGCACTGCAACCCACGTCAATGGGATTTCCAACACATTGCACAATGTGCCATGCACTCGAGAGTGCAGGATAAGCTTGTTTTATTATTAAGAAACCAACCATCCGTAGATACTTCGTGTCTTGTTGTATTCGTGATGTGTTAAAAATTTGCATACCCAAACCCAGCTCGTTAACTAACAGGTCGAAATCTAGAAACTCAAACCCATTCGTTAATTTAACGGGTTACCCGTAACCCGATTCATTTAACCTGTTAAATAAACGGGCTGTGCTTTTGTGGGCAGAGAGATGAAGAGGGGGCTTGATTCAACAAAGATTTTGGAGTGTGGCCATGTGGGGCCGTGGGCAGAAAGATGGAGAAAACTTCCAAGTGTGTGTGTGTGTGTGTGTGTGTGTGAGAGAGAGAGAGAGAGAGAGAGAGAGAGAGAGAGAGTGTCTTATTAACTGTCTTAGGGGTTTTTGGTCACATGAAGAATAATTACCAAAATGCCCTTACTAACGAGTTAAACAGGTTTCGCGGGTGAAACACTTTCACGATCCGTTATACTAACGGGTTTTAAAGGGCCAACGCATTAGTGATTTGAACACTAGTTTTTTTCTTGCAGATTGGCGGGTCGTATGGAATTTTCCTAGGCCTACTTCACCCTATGAAAGATGACCAATTGCAACATGATTCAGACTATATATGACTTGTGAAAGCTCCCATCCATAGATTCTTAAAAGTTCATAACCAAGTCTAAATCTAAACCCAAACCTAGGCCCAAAATAAAACCCAAAGCTAAATTTTTAGCCAAGCCAAGCTTAATACTAAGCCAAATCTTGAACTTGATCATACTAAGGGTTCACTATCGAATTCGAGTCCCCCATCTGCTACCGCTGCTTCACCAATTGGGCACAGCTTCGGTGGATGCCCCAGATGGATCCTTGATTGTGGGGCCCACCTTGGGTGTATTTACCTTAACAATCCATTTTGAAAGATCATTTTAGGGGATTCTCTAAAACAGCATATCCAAATTTCAGGTGGATCACACTACAGTAAACCGGGGTGATTGACCATTAAAAACTTCTTGTAGGCCACGAAAGTTTTGGACGAAGCTGAAATTTGTGTGTACCCTTCATCAAGGTATTTATGATCTTATCAAAAGGTTGGATGGTAAATAAACATTCCGGTGGCCCCAAAAAGTTTTTAATGATGTGCATTTCTTTTGGTACAATTTATTCGAGCCAATGTATTATTTTTTACAATTTCTAAATGCCGGAATATCATGCCTTATACGGACGCGGATTAGCTACTGACAGGTTGAGTAGCTATCTCGCTACTGAACTGACGTCACCAACTTCTGTGGGCCCCACCATGATGTATGTGTTGTATCCACACCATCCATTCATTTGGAGAAATCATTTTAGGGCATGAGATAAAGAATGAGACACATCCAAGGCTCATGTAGACCCCACCAAAGAAAACAGTGGGGCCGGTGATGTGACCGTTGAAACCTTCCTCGGGCCCACCGTGATGTTTATTTGAGATCCAACCTGTTCATAAGTTCACGAAGACATGGAAGAAGGTAAAACACAAATGTCAGCTTGATCGAAAACTTCTGTGGCCCCAAGAAGGTTTTAATGGTAGGAGATCAATTCCCACTGTTTTCTTTGGTGGGGTCCACTTGAGCTTTGGATTTGTCTCATTCTTTAGCTCATGCCCTAAAATGATCTCTCTAAATGGATGGGCGGTGTGGATACAATACATACATCATGGTGGGGCCCACAGAAGTTGGTGACGTCACTTCAGTAGCTAGATAGCCACTCAACTTGTCAGTAGCTAATCCGCGTCCGCCTCATACGTAGCCAGGGTAAATAACTTTCCTTCTCAAACCTATAACTTTCTTCTAATTCCCCAACGTATTGTAAGAGGATACGTTGGGATTGCAGCCAGGTAATATTCGGTGATCCCAAACATTCACAAGGTGGGCCTCATGGACAACTTATTTTGACCATTTTTTGGGGTAAAAAATAGATATTCAAATTGAAGATTTTTGAGGAGATCACATACGTCGTTTTATTTCTTCAGTTCAACGGTTTAGATCATTGAATATGACCCAGTATTTATAAGCGAATGATCCGAAAATATTTGGGTTGGCCAGGGCTCGACCCAACTTGACATGTCTGAGCCCAAAAATGGATGAAATCCCTATTTTTCACCCAAAACTTTCTAATCTACACGTTGATCAAGTGGGTCACACATCGAACAAATAAATAGATATTATAACGTTATGAGCCTTGCAAAATTAGAATTTTGAACAAGCCAGCTTGAAATCCCAGCTGGACCGATTTGAAAATCCAACGCACCGTCTCGATCCATTGAAAAAACATCACTAGGACGGCTCGTGTCATGTGTGGCATGTTACATACCTACAACATCCAATCCATCCATCAGAGCTGTACTACCTTGTACATGCGCTTACCAAAGAAACATGACCGCCCACAGGCCAGGTGGGCCACAGTTTATGAAACAAACGTAAGGCTAAAAAAACTTGCCTAAAGTTTCAGTATCCATAGGCCAGATGCAGATGTTCTGCGAAAGGCTTTCGCATGAAGTTCCTGCAGTGGGAATCTAGGTGGGGCCCACCGTGATGTTTTTGAGATATCCACGCCGTACATCCGTGTTTTGGGCTCATTTTAGGATGTGCTACCGTTAATGAGCTGGTTCCAAGACTTAAGTGTGCCGAAAACGTGAGGATTGAACGTCCACAGTTGAAATATTTGTGGGGCCACAGAAGTTTCGAATCAAGCTAATATTTGTATTTTTAGTTGATCCAGTAGGAATGACATTATGAACGGTATGGATGGAATATGAACATTATTGTGGACCCAGGGAGGTTTCAACGGTAGGAATTTCTCTACTCACCTTTTCCTTCAGTGCGTCCTATTTGAGCCTTGGATCCAGATCATTTTCTGTCACACGTCCTAAAATGATCTCACAAAACAGATGGACGGTGTGGATTTCTCAAAAAACATCACGGTGGGCCCTACATAGATTCCCAGTTGAGAAAAATTCCTTTCACAGGAAATCCGCGTCCACATACGCCTGTTCCTTTGCACGCGGTTTGGCTAGCGATCCCAACACTAGCCAGCTAACTAGTGTCAAAGCTCTGTGTGCCCCCACCATGATGTATGTTTCTTTATCCACGCCGTCCATCAATTTTTCCAGCCCATTTTAGGGCATGATCCCAAAAATAAGGCAGATCCAATTCTTAGGTGGACCACAACAGAGGAAACAGTGGGCATTGGATGCTTACCGTTGATGGATGGCTTGAATATCCTGCCTTGAACCTCTCATCCTCAATCAAGGGATTAATGCCTTCCTTTACTGGCTGAGATTGTGGTCTTTGAAGCTCCTTCTACATTTGAAAACCAATTGTAAAATGATTATTATTTATCAATTTAGTAATATATAAAAAATTAACAAGGAAATATAGAAATGCATAATCACATACGTATACTTCACGAGATCTCAAATCAACCCAACTGTTTTTCTTATTGCTAAACCGGGTAGCAAACCACATATTAGTTCGGGAGGGCTCATCTCCCGTCCCAAGATTACGCTGTCATTAGCAAAGTTAATACATATATATATATATATATATATATATATATATATATATATATATATATATATATATATATATATTAACATAAGTGCTATAAACATTTTAAATGAATCTTACATTCTCATAGCTGAGCCGAGCAGAAGCCTTCGTTCCAGTAACATGGCCAATACTTTGCTTCCCCCGGTTCTCTTTATTTCTCTTGCTTATTTTCTTCATTCAAGAATAAAAATTATAAGTAATATATGTATGAATAATCGATTGAAAGTGCAGACAATATAACTTAATTAGCATGCATACCTTGAAGTATTCAGATCCAAAGTACTTGACAAGATCCTCCCAGTCATTCTGGCTCACATCTTCGGGTTTTTTTTGCATTCTCACAGCATTAGTGTCATACTTGCAATAATGATCTTTATGCAGCTTATGCCGATAATCCTCATACTGACGATTCAACTGCTGATATACAGCTTCCTGGATATAAGGATCCTCCTTAAGAGTAAACTTTTGCTGCAAAATATAGTATAAGCAATTAAATGTAATTATAAATGTAGCATCAAATGTAACTAGAAATATTCAAATTTAAATTACTCACCTTCACAGCTTGCCACATCTTCTTCTTGTCATCGTCTGGAATGACCTTCCATTTGGAAAAACGGAGCGGGGCCATATGTCTGACAATAATGCCCGACTTAGTGATTAATACCTGAGCATTGTCACCAATAGCTCGCATCAGGTTTGGTGGAATCTCCACTTCTAGCTTTTTCCCATCGCGCCTTTTCTTCATTAGTGTAATGCCTCTGGTCTTCCCTCGTCCTTTCCTTATGGACATGCATGACCCTGCTCAGACAAAATATAATAATATTTTTTATATTACATCAATATAATTTTTTATATTATTGCATACACCATAAAAAGGAACATGTATAATTTAGCATGACACTTACATACCGGTATTATTGATGGCAACTCTATCTGGACTAAATTCCCCAATCTGTGTGGGTTCTGCCTCTAATGTAGGTATTTGTGAGGGTTGCCCCACTCGGGATCTTCCTTGGCCTCCTCTACTAACCATGTCGATGGTCTATCCTGCTGCAACACTTTGTAATAAATTGATTATACACATCAAGCACGTGTATTATATATATAACATGTACAAATGCGTAAAATGAAGAGTGATAACAATGTGCAATGAGTGAAAATATAAGATTTCATAAATGTAATCATTCATATAATATGATAATGAACATGTCATATGAATTACATCAAGCTATTGGCCTCACTATCATCATCAGTGTTTATTTCATCTTCCTCATTATCATCATTAATGAAATTAATATCCTCCCCACTCTCATCACTAATGAAAGTGTCAACATCTTCATCTTTTTCTTACTCATGCATTATAAGATTTGCATCAATAGGTATTGGAGGAATATCATCCCTTTGCCATGCTGTAAAGTCGTCATAATTGACATTCAATGTGTTAACTACACTATATGACTCATTTTGTTGGTATGGTTCATCATCATTGATTGACTCTGCATCTTCATCTTCAGGTACATCGTACAAGTCTCGAGCTTATGTCTTCACCACGACTTGCCAATTATTGCCTAACTTAGAGTCTTTGACATAAAAAACTTGTTCTGCTTGAGACGCTAGCATAAATGGCTCATTGGTATTCAATTTCTTTGTAACATTGACGCTGGTGTAGTTGTATTTATCTGTTTGGATACCTCTACCTTCTTTGTCGACGTCCCACCAATCACACTTGAACAAAAAAACATTATTGTCTTCAAAATAATCTAATCGAATGATGTCTATCAGGACACCATAATAATCTTTGTTTCCTGTTTCATCATCTCATTTTACGACCACACCACTATTCTGAGTTTTTCGATACATCTCAAGATCTTTGTATGAAATCGTAAACCATTAATTATGCAACCCTTATATCGTGTCACTCGTCTGTCAGGACCTTGTGTTAAGTTCAGAAGTTGCTTATTGGCGCGTACGCTCCCTTGATTGTACAATTGTGTAACTTATTCATATATGTGAATGAAATAAATATAATATGATAGTAATAATGTGTAGCGTAAAATTTTTTATGTTATTTGACACTTACACGGGCTTCAAACCATTTAGGGAACGTGTCATCATGCCTTCTTACCATATTCCTTCTACTCTCTCTTTCTATCTCGCATTGAAATTCACTATATGAAAAGATAAACAATTATAACCCGAATAGAAAACACGAGAGATAAATTAGACAATTGAATAGCACTATATATGCATCAAATATACTGGGATAATTTTCATACGTTAGAAACGACACAACTTCATCGCAGTTTTTCAACACATAAATGCGAGCCTGCTCTTAATCTTTGTCATCAATATATACATATTCTCCTTTTCCTAGTGCACGACAATTTTGTAAAAAAAGGGACAACCCTTGATGCATTTGTCTATTACTTCCATCATAATTTCTTTCTACTCTATTAAATTTGGTTTCAATCCCATGCAAGTACATCGAACAGAAAGTCATGCATTCTGTGGCAACATAACCTTCTGCTATTGACCCTTCTGGACAAGCTCTGTTGTTAGAGCGTATATAAGTACCTAATGAGATACAAATTCAGGACGATAAACAAATTAGTTATACATTTACACATGACAAGCACATAATTAACATTAAGAATAAGAAAATACACTACCTTTCAATCGGATACATCCATTGGTATTGCACTGGTTCACCGAGAATCACCTCTTATACGAGATGAATAGGCAAGTGCACCATAACATCAAAGAATGACGGTGAAAATATCATTTCTAACTTGCAAAGTGTTAAAGCAATCTGGTTTCCAAGCCGTTTCAAGATATTTTTCGTCAATGTCTTCGAACACAATTCCTTGAAAAAATGGCTAAGCTCAATTAATGCATCACATACATTATTGCTTAAGGATCCATGTATTGCAAGTGGGAGTAATCGCTATAAAAATAAATGGCAATCATGACTCTTCATGCCTGCAATTCGACATTCTCTAATGTTCACACATCGAGATATGTTTGAGGCATAGCCGTCAGGGAACTTCACCAAACTCAGGAATTGACAAAAATTCTTTTTCTCAACCATGGACATCGTGTAGCATGTAGGGGTCATTTTATAAGAATTACCGTCATGCTTCATATGTAATTGAGGCCTTATACACAAGGCCTGCAAATCGAGGCGGGTCTTAAAGTTGTCTTTTATTTTACCATCGATGTTCATCAATGTCCCTAAAACACTGTCACAAATATTTTTCTCTATATGCATGACATCCAAATTATGGCGCAGTTTGAGGGTTCTCCAATAAGGTAATTCAAAGAAAATACTATACTTTTTCCAATTTAATTCCTCGACACGCTTCCTTTTTTTTGTTGTGTCTTTCCGAATTTTACTGGTTCGACATGACTCAATTGCTCAAGCACATCATCCCCAGACAATGACTTTGGTATCTTCCGAAATTCTTTTTTACCATCAAAAGAACTCTTTTTATCTCTCCATATATGATTCGTCGGTAAGAAGCGGCGATGACCTATGTAACAAGCATTTTTTCCATTTTTCAACCACATAGATGATGTTTTCTTGTTGCAGGTAGGACAAGCCAAAAACTCTTTAGTGCTCCATCCTTATAAGTTTCCGTATGCAGGGAAGTCATTAATAGTTCATATCACTGCAACATGCAACTGAAAACTGGTACCTATGAAGGCATTGTAAGTCTAAACCCCATCTTCCCATAATTCTTTTAATTCATCTATCAATGGTCGTAAATACACATCAATGTCATTTTCAGGAGACTTGGGTCCATGAATAAGTAATGACATTAAAAAAAAAATGATTCTTCATACATTTCCACGGTGGCAGGTTGTATGGCACAAGAATAACAAGCCGTGTGCTGTGAGAAGTGCTCATATTTGAAAATGGATTAAATCCATCACTTGCTAGCCCAAGCCTGATATTACGAGGATCTTGGGCGAATGAGTCATGCATTTTGTCAAATTCTTTCCAGCTTTCAGAATCGACCGGATGCCTCAATACCCCATCATCGACGCGCTTTTCTTTGTGCCACCTGATATCTGATGCTGTTTTTTTTTAAATAAATAACCTTTGTAGCCTCGGTTTTAATGGAAAGCAACACAAGATTTTCTTAGGAATCTTCTTCCTTTTTCCATCATTAACCTTAGACTTAGGCTCTTTACATTTTGGACACTCTTGTTTATCTTCGTACTCTTTATAGAACAGCACACAATCATTTTTACAAGCATGAATCCTCACATAGTCAAGACCTAGCTCATGAATAATCTTTTTAGCCTCATAGTAGGAGTTGGGGAGCGTCTCACCATTAGGAAGTGCCTCCTTTAACAATTCAAGCAACATGGTGAAGGATTTGCTACTCCAACGACTAAGTATCTTTAGGCGCAGCAGCTTCACAATGAACGATAGCTTGAAGAAATTCTCACAACCCGGATATAATTTCTCCTCGGCATCCTTCAACAATTTCATAAATTTATCTACTTCAGAGTCTGGTAAAGCATTCCCATTGCTGTTAGAATCTTCCCCTGCCTAAGCATTTATGGTTGCTGCAGTGTAATGATCATGTATCATTTCTTGCATATTATTATGATCATCTACATCCTCTTCATTAGGCTCATCATCATCAGTGCTCGACTCAAACTCTTCCCCATGAAAAACTCATGAATTGTAATCCTTAACTATATCATAACAATATAGATCAGCTTCTACATCATCCCAAGTACGTAAATAGACATTGTTGCATTTAACACACGGACACCGAATTTTTTCCCCTAGTTCAATACAAGCATATGCAAACTCTATGAACTGTTTAACTCCATCTTGGTACTCAGTGCGTCGTTTATCCTTAATCTGCATCCAACTCCTATCCATGTCAGTATCCCTAGCACAAGTCAATCATATATATAAATTCTTTTTCATGCTAACACATGTGGCACATTATAATCAATAATTAGAAATTCATTTATATATATTATCAACCCTACACCTACTTGGGTGGGAGTGGATTAGTTGTGATCATTTTTAAGGCATAATACAAAAAATGAATTATGGACACTAACAGTTATAGATTAACTGTTTAATAGCTCCAGATGGTAAAATTCTCATCCTGCAATTAGTGGCACAGCAAAATTCATGTGCCGGTATGGTATTCGGCTATTTAAACTACTCATCAGATGTGCCCCCCCCCCCCCCCCGCGCGCACGGGCAACGTCGAAGCGATCTAGTCATTCTTAGCATTGGATCAAATTTAACTTTTTCCATTTAAAAAAGAACCATTTTCAAATCTTGTTTAACAACCCATCTTCAGGTCACAAATCAGATGGTTAAGATCATCCAGTTAGTGCAGTTTTTTGGCATGGCGTGACCATGGTTTTGCCGACTGGATAGTGTTATCTGCCATCTAGGAGTGATTGACTTTGTGCCCTTATTAGAGAAACCTAGTGACAAAGTTGATGATGATCTAGTGGGACCCACCAATTCAAATTCTTGATTATCTTCATTCCCCGTCGAATAATAGATGCACTTTTCTCCTTCCATACTCTGGAGTTAGTCTTAAATCAGGTTGATAATGTAGTATTAGGAATGTGTGCCAAACGCGGCACATGGATGTGGGATCTGGGCTATTTGTTAATTGGGGCCCGCCATGCTTGGCCTGAGAATCAGGCCTGTCCTGTCATCTAGTCAGGGATCCCACCCACCTCGGTGTATCTGGGGGTCTCACCTAATCCGCTCCCCTCACCCTGTCAGTAGCTAATCCATCCGTTTTGGGAGCTCATTTTAGGACATGAGAATGAAAATGAACCGGATCCAAGACTCAAGTGGGCCGAAAACGTGATAATTGAATCTCCACAGTTGAAATATTTGTGGAACCACAGGAGTTTCGAATCAGGATAATATTTGTGTTTCCAGTTATCCCAGTAGTAGTGACGTTATTAACGGTATGGATGTCATGTAAACATCACTGTGGACCCAGGGAGGTTTCAACGGTAGTAATTTACCTAACCCACCTTTTCCTTTAGTGAGGCCCACTTAAGTTTTGGATCCGGTTCATTTTTGTTCTCATGTCTTAAAATGAACTCCCAAAACGGATGGACAGGGTGGATTTATAAAAAAACATCACTGTGGGCGCCACCTTGGTTCCCAGAGCAGAAACTTCCTGCGCAAGGCTTTAGCAGGAAATCCGCGCCCCTTCGATGTGGGTAGGACCCTGAACTTACGGCCCACCTGGATGTATTCCTTGTAGATCCGTGCTGTCCATCTGTTTCTTCGTATTATTTTGGGATGCAGTCCCTAAAATGAAGCAGATGTAAATTTTAGGTAAACCACACCTCAAGAAACAGTTCTCATTCAACCGTGACCATTAAAAACTTCCTGGAGTCCACCGTAATGTTTATTGACCATCCAATCTGTTGATAAGGTCACGTAGACAGGGATGAAAGGAAAAAACAACTATGAGGTTAATAGAAAGCTTTTGAGTCTCACAAAAGGCTTTTAATAGTCATTAGCCAGTGTTTCTTATATTGTAGTCCACCCAAAATTTTAATCTTCTTCATTTTTTGTACCATAGTACAAAATAATCTGGAAAAGCAAATTAACGGTAGGGATCTACAAGTAATACATCCAGGTGGGCCCTAAGTTTAGGGTCCCACCCACAGCGCTGGTTCCGGCGTCTACCCAAGTCGCCCCCTTCGCTGGATGGAAGCGGATTGCGTACGTGCGGAATAAACTTTGTGGGGCCCACAGTGATTTACGTATTTTATCCACTCCGTCCATCCATTTTAACAAAAAATTTTAGGTACGATTTTTTGTTAAATCATATGAATAGAAATTTTTAGTAAATTTCTCACAAACATCACGGTGGGCCCCACCTAGATTACGAGTGCAAGAGATGCCGTCTGGAGAGGGTACGAATTAGGTGCTACCTAGGGAACAACTTAGTGGTTGTTACCCCTACTGTATAGCCCACATTGATGATATCTTGTATATCCACTCCGTCCATTCGTTTCTAAAGCCTATTTACATATGAGGTTCCAAAAATTATGCAGACCCAAATCTCAAGTGGACCATACCATTAGAAACAGTGTGATTGAGTGCCCCACCATTAACAATTCCAAAGAGCCCATCGTAAGGTTTTGGTAAAGTTTATTTGCAATCCAAGCTGTTGATAATGTCAATAAGGTCTTGATGAAGGGAAAATATAAATATCAGATTGATCCAAAACTTTTGTGGCCCATAAAACTTTTTTAATGGTTATTCATCACTTTTTCTAATGGCATGGTCCGCCTGAGATTTTGATCTTCTTAGGGTTTTGGATCACATCCTAAAATGATATGAAAAAATAGATAGACGGCGTAGATATATAAAAAAATACATCAAAATGGGCCCCACACGGTAGGGGTAACACCCACTAAGCTATTCTCGAGGTAACACCTAATTCACGCCCGTCCAGAGAGGAGGAGTGTGTGGAGTCCCACTTGGATTCGGACGCCGTTTGGCTAGGAAGCGGATTGCGTAGTGAGTAACTCCGTGTGGAGTAAACTCTGTGGGTCCCACCATGATTTACTTATTTTATCCACTCCGTCCATCTATTTTAATAGAAAATTTTTAGTATGGTGCCAAAATAATGAAGCATATCAAAATCTAAAGTGGACCACACCACAGGAAAAGTGTGAAATGAATGTCAACCATTGAAAAATTCTCAGAGGACACAGAAGTTTTGGATCAAGCTGATATTTGTGTTTTCCCTTCATCCATATCCATGTGATTTTATGAACAGGTTGGATGACAAATAAACATCAGTGTGGGGCCTGGGAAGGTTTCAACGGTGGAAATCATTATTCCCACTGTTTCCTGTGGCATGGTCCACTTGAGATTTGGATATGCTTAAATTTTGGGTTCAACCCCTAAAATGAGCTGGAAAAACATATGGGCGGAATAGATAAAGCACATACATTCTAGGTGGGCCCAATAGAGTTTACCCTGCACGATAAATTCATCTTTGGCTTCGAAATTCCAGAGCTATGCTGCTAAAACCATAGGTAGCCTTTTTGAATTTCTGGGTTTCTCTTTTTCATTAGAATAATTAGAAAATATTTTATTTGTTTATTTTATTTTATTTACAGAGATATGCCTACGACGGATGAAGATACAACCAGGCTGTTTAGGATCCGACGGACGGTGTTGCAGATGTTGAAAGATCGTGGATACCTGGTCGTTGATTCCGAGATCGGTATGCAACGACATGAGTTCATCGCTAAGTTTGGAGGAGAGAATGTCAAGAGAGAGAATCTCATCATCTTCAAAGCAAAGCGGAGTAATGATGGCGATAAGGTAATTCTATAATTAAAAAAGGAAGAAAAATGATGATCTTGACCGTTGATTTTATAGGAATGTGGCAGAGATGAAATCTTGTGGCGATCGGATGTTCCTAATGGTGTGATTGTTTTTTTTTTTTTTTTGGAAATGAAACGGTTGATTCAGAGTCTTGATCAGGCATTTTTCATATATGGAAAGATGCTGTTTTTAACCATTGATCTGGTGGGCCACCGTGTGATGAATGATCCTAATGGCTCAGTTGGGTAATTCCCGAAGAAATGGTTATTGGGACTGTTGATCTAGTAAGTATGGGAAATAGATGAAAAGTTGTGAGCGACTGGATGATCCTAAAGGTGATCGGGGCCGTTGATCTTGAAGGCAGCTGCATGTATGGGCCATAGCCAAAAGCTTGTGGTAGTTAAGTGATCCTGGTGGATTGATCCTGTAATTTCCAAAGATTTGGTGATTGGGATTGTTGATCTAGGGGCCCACCACATAGATGGCCCATAGCTGAAAATTTATGGTAATAAATGGATAATTGTAATGGTTAAATTGGTTAATTTTCTATAACATGTTGATTGGGACCATTTTGAACAGAGGCCGTGGCTGGATGGTCATGGCAATCTGATGATTAAAGCAGTTTGATTGGATTACTTTCGTAAAGGACTTATAGGTACTGTTTGGATGGATCAATTTGATTTTCTTGATAAAAATGGAGCTGTCCATCTTTTTTGCCGATCTGATCTTGTACACACTTTATGTGAAATTTCACAATTAACTCCCTGTGCTTTAGCTAATGCACTTGGTTTGCAGGTGATTGCATGCATTTGCAGGGAATGGTCTTGCATTAAGTAGGGGCTGGGAGACCCTGTCGTCATTATATATATATACACACTCACAAGCAACTGCTGCATGTGACTTGGGGACATAAATATCTTTTTCTTTTTTAGTGTACACTTGTTTCTTGAAATAGGACACTTGTTTTTGGGTCATGATACATCTAAACTAAGAACAAGAATTTCAACAGTTTAATTTGACTGCATAATTCTAAATTCCTGCCATCAATCACACTTTGATAGAGTATCATTTGAATTTGTAGTTCTTTTTTTTTTTCCACACCACAATAGGTGCTCGTACTCATGACCTTGTGTTGACACTCACGTGAGTCTACCACTAAGTCATAGGGTCGCAGGGTTTGAATTTGTAGGCCTATTTTTATATCCCACTTGATGATTGGTCTGGCCTAAGGGTTGGATCAAAGATTTATTTAGATGTGCTTAACCCAATGGCATATCTTATGTCAAGCTTTTATATGTGATTTAAAGATTTTAAAACGATTTATCATTTAAATCTTTTTGGTGTAGTCACATACTTTCTAACTTGTAAATACAAGTTACTCAAGTATAAAAAACTATTTATCTGTAAGTGGCTTAGAACTTATACCCAAATATACAACATGTAGATATGTTATACTTTTTTTTTTTCCACACGCACCCACACCCCACACATATGCATGCACATACATTGCAATGGAATTTCACCACCATGGGTACTCGAACCCATGACTTCATGTTGAAACTCTTGTGAGTCTACTACTGAGGCATGAGTAAGGACGTAGTAAATAAGTTACACCAAAAACTTACTTTTAGGTATAGGCAGTTTACAATTTAAAATATTAAGGGCATCCAAATGACCCCTTAGTTTATGAATGTGACAGTTTTTTGTTCCCTTCCAGCCATGTGTTTCAGATTTTTGATTGATTGTGAATGTGCAATTTCTTATCTCTACTATATATAATGCAAACAGGGTTTCCCCAATTTTATGCCTGCAATTAGTCGTGAGGAGGGGCATTCAACTAGTTTTATGCCTGCAAGGGTATTTTGTCTCTTTAAATTCATTCATGTGACTAGCCTGCTCTAACTTCTTCTCTTTGTGTGGAAACCCACTATAAGCTTAGTATTAGGGAGACCTAGCATAAAGGTTTTGTGGGCCTATTGTGATGACCATTTGACATCCATACTATACATATGTGCATTGGCTTATGTTAAAATGTCAGCCTAAAAAATGCAAATCTAAATCTTAAGTGGCCACATCACTGAAAGAAGTGGGGATGGGTTGCCACTATTGAAACCATTCCAGTAGCCATTCTCTCTTTCTCAAGCAAAAGATAATTCTCCTTTTTCTTTTTTCTTTTTTCCAGTCCCCGACTGTTTTTGCATGTTGCACATGTTATTAGCATTATTGTTTATTTATGATTGTTGTTGTCCCTTTCATGTGTGTGGTGATCCAGATCTTTGATTTGGTTGGCCAACGAATGATGAGTTGTGCCTAAAAATTGTGGCAATTGGACAATCCTATTCATGGAAATGTAGTTTCTTTTGTTTGCTTCTTTGTTGTTAATTATGTGAGTCGACTATAGTCGTTTGTGGTTGGTGATGAGGAGGAAAGTGGTCCTTGGAGAATTTATTGACATCATTTAGGTCTATAGTGGTGTGGTCTTATAGATTGACAAGAGAGGGGCCTGTGGTGAGATTCATGAATTCCTTATAGTAGTGGGTCTTTATTAGTGTTCAACATTAGGCTTTTACATTTTTACACAAAGCTAGATATATGAGGGATGCTTTAGAATCTAAAGGATTTAAAATTAGTTGGACTTAACAGAGTATATGTGCAAGTTTAGTAACAATAGGAGTGGAAGTGATAAATTAGTTAAGATTGCTAAACATGTGTAATGAAGACCAAGAACTACGATAGTTAGAAGAGGTGCGTTGGTGCAAGACAAAGGCGTTTAAAGGGCAACGGAAGGCCCAAAAGGATGTAGGTGAAGGTAGTAAAAAATGACTTGATGACCTATAGTCTTAACTTGATTTCATTTGAAGGTCTTAAGAAGAGGGTAAAAGGAAGATATGAAAGGACTTAGATTGAGGCGTTGAAGAGAGAGAAGGGCCTGCTCGCTTATTGAGGATAGGGCTGTAGATAGGATTGATTGGCAAAATAGAATTTGTAAAGCCAGCTCCAAAAAGTTGGATAAAGTTGAGAGGATGATGATGACGACTCTCTAAGTCAAGGATTTCTACAATTTTTTGTTGGCACTGTCTCAGATTTAATTTGACTGCATAATTCTGAGTTCCTGCCATCAATCACACTTTGACAGAGTATCATTTGAATTCATAGGTCTTTTTTTTGTTCACACCACCATGGGTGCTCGAACCTTGTGTTGAAACTCATGTGAGTCTACCACTGAGTCATATGGTTGCAGGGTTTGATTGTGTAGGCCTATTTTTATAGCCCACTTGATGATTGGTCTGGCCTAAGGGTTGGATCAAAGATTTACTTAGATGTGCTTAATCCAATGGCATTTCTTATGTCAAACTTTTTTATGTGATTTAAAGATTTTAGAAAGATTTATCATTTAAATCTTTTTGATGTAGTCACCTACTTTTTAACTTGTAAATACAAGTTACCCAAGTATAAATAAACTATTTATCTATAAGTGGCTTGTAACTTATACCCAAACATACAACATGTAGATATGTTACACTTTTTTTTTCCACACGCACCCACACCCCACACATATGCACGCACATACATTGCAGTGGAATTTCACCACCATGGGTACTCAACCCATAACTTCATGTTGAAACTCTTGTGAGTCTACCACTGAGGCATGAGCAAGGACCCAATAAATAAGTTACACCTGAAAAACTTACTTTTAGGTATAGGTAGTTTACAATTTAAAATATTAGGGGCATCCAAATGACCCCTTAGTTTATGATTGTGACAGTATTTTGTTCCCTTCCAGCATTGTGTTTCAGATTTTTGATTGATTGTCAATGTGCAATTTCTTATCTCTACTATATATAATGCGAACAGGGTTTCACCAATTTTATGCCTACAATTGGTCGTGGGGAGGGGCATTTAACTAGTTTTATGCCTCCAAGGGTATTTTGTCTTTTTAAATTCATTAACGTGACTAGCCTGCTCTAACTTCTTCTTCTCTTTGTGTGGAAGCCCACTATAAGCTTAGTTTCAGGGAGACCTAGCATAAAGGCTTTGTGGGCCTATTGTGATGACTATTTGACATCCATACTGTACATATGTGCATTGGCTTATGTTAAAATGTCAGCCTAAAAAATGCAAATCTAAATATCAAGTGGCCACGGCACTGAAAAAAGTGGAGATGGGTCGCCACTATTGAAACCATTCCAGTAGCCATTCTCTCTTTCTCTAGCAACAGATGTTTCTCCTTTTCTCTTTTTTTCCAGTCCCCGACTCTTTTTGCGTGTTGCACATGTCATTCCCATTATTGTTTATTTATGAAAAAAGTGGGGATGGGTCGCCACTATTGAAACCATTCCAGTAGCCATTCTCTCTTTCTCTAGCAACAGATGTTTCTCCTTTTCTCTTTTTTTCCAGTCCCCGACTCTTTTTGCGTGTTGCACATGTCATTCCCATTATTGTTTATTTATGATTGTTGTTGTCCCTTTCATGTGTGTGGTGATCCAGATCTTTGATTTGGTTGGCCAACGAATGATGAGTTGTGCCTAAAAATTGTGGCAATTGGACAATCCTATTCATGGAAATGTAGTTTCTTTTGTTTGCTTCTTTGTTGTTAATTATGTGAGTCGACTATAGTCGTTTGTGGTTGGTGATGAGGAGGAAAGTGGTCCTTGGAGAATTTATTGACATCATTTTGGTCTATAGTGGTGTGGTCTTATAGATTGACAAGAGAGGGGCCTGTGGTGAGATTCATGAATTCCTTACAGTAGTGGGTCTTTATTAGTGTTCAACATTAGGCTTTTACATTTTTACACAAAGCTAGATATATGAGGGATGCTTTAGAATCTAAAGGATTTAAAATTAGTTGGACTTAACAGAGTATATGTGCAAGTTTAGTAACAATAGGAGTGGAAGTGATAAATTAGTTAAGATTGCTAAACATGTGTAATGAAGACCAAGAACTACGATAGTTAGAAGAGGTGCGTTGGTGCAAGACAAAGGCGTTTAAAGGGCAACGGAAGGCCCAAAAGGATGTAGGTGAAGGTAGTAAAAAATGACTTGATGACCTATAGTCTTAACTTGATTTCATTTGAAGGTCTTAAGAAGAAGGTAAAAGGAAGATATGAAAGGACTTAGATTGAGGCGTTGAAGAGAGAGAAGGGCCTGCTCGCTTATTGAGGATAGGGCTGTAGATAGGATTGAGTGGCAAAATAGAATTTGTAAAGCCAGCTCCAAAAAGTTTGATAAAGTTGTGAGGATGATGATGACGACTCTCTAAGTCAAGGATTTCTACAATTTTTTGTTGGCACTGTCTCAGATTTAATTTGACTGCATAATTCTGAGTTCCTGCCATCAATCACACTTTGACAGTGTATCATTTGAATTCATAGGTCTTTTTTTTGTTCACACCACAATGGGTGCTCGAACCTTGTGTTGAAACTCATGTGAGTCTACCACTGAGTCATATGGTTGCAGGGTTTGATTTTGTAGGCCTATTGTTATAGCCCACTTGATGATTGGTCTGGCCTAAGGGTTGGATCAAAGATTTACTTAGATGTGCTTAATCAAATGGCATTTCTTATGTCAAACTTTTTTATGTGATTTAAAGATTTTAGAAAGATTTATCATTTAAATCCTTTTGATGTAGTCACCTACTTTTTAACTTGTAAATACAAGTTACCCAAGTATAAATAAACTATTTATCTATAAGTGGCTTGTAACTTATACCCAAACATACAACATGTAGATATGTTACACTTTTTTTTTCCACACGCACCCACACCCCACACATATGCACGCACATACATTGCAGTGGAATTTCACCACCATGGGCACTCAACCCATTACTTCATGTTGAAACTCTTGTTAGTCTGCCACTGAGGCATGAGCAAGGACCCAATAAATAAGTTACACCTGAAAAACTTACTTTTAGGTATAGGTAGTTTACAATTTAAAATATTAGGGGCATCCAAATGACCCCTTAGTTCATGATTGTGACAGTATTTTGTTCCCTTCCAGCATTGTGTTTCAGATTTTTGATTGATTGTCAATGTGCAATTTCTTATCTCTGCTATATATAATGCGAACAGGGTTTCACCAATTTTATGCCTGCAATTGGTCGTGGGGAGGGGCATTCAACTAGTTTTATGCCTCCAAGGGTATTTTGTCTTTTTAAATTCATTAACGTGACTAGCCTGCTCTAACTTCTTCTTCTCTTTGTGTGGAAGCCCACTATAAGCTTAGTTTCAGGGAGACCTAGCATAAAGGCTTTGTGGGCCTATTGTGATGACTATTTGACATCCATACTGTACATATGTGCATTGGCTTATGTTAAAATGTCAGCCTAAAAAATGCAAATCTAAATATCAAGTGGCCACGGCACTGAAAAAAGTGGGGATGGGTCGCCACTATTGAAACCATTCCAGTAGCCATTCTCTCTTTCTCTAGCAACAGATGTTTCTCCTTTTCTCTTTTTTTCCAGTCCCCGACTCTTTTTGCGTGTTGCACATGTCATTCCCATTATTGTTTATTTATGATTGTTGTTGTCCCTTTCATGTGTGTGGTGATCCAGATCTTTGATTTGGTTGGCCAACGAATGATGAGTTGTGCCTAAAAATTGTGGCAATTGGACAATCCTATTCATGGAAATGTAGTTTCTTTTGTTTGCTTCTTTGTTGTTAATTATGTGAGTCGACTATAGTCGTTTGTGGTTGGTGATGAGGAGGAAAGTGGTCCTTGGAGAATTTATTGACATCATTTAAGTCTATAGTAGTGTGGTCTTATAGATTGACAAGAGAGGGGCCTGTGGTGAGATTCATGAGTTCCTTACAGTAGTGGGTCTTTATTAGTGTTCAACATTAGGCTTTTACATTTTTACACAAAGCTAGATATATGAGGGATGCTTTAGAATCTAAAGGATTTAAAATTAGTTGGACTAAACAGAGTATATGTGCAAGTTTAGTAACAATAGGAGTGGAAGTGATAAATTAGTTAAGATTGCTAAACATGTGTAATGAAGACCAAGAACTATAATAGTTAGAAGAGGTGTGTTGGTGCAAGACAAAGGCGTTTAAAGGGCAACGGAAGGCCCAAACGGATATAGGTGAAGGTAGTAAAAAATGACTTGATGACCTATAGTCTTAACTTGATTTCATTTGAAGGTCTTAAGAAGAAGGTAAAAGGAAGATATGAAAGGACTTAGAGTGAGGAGTTGTTGAAGGGAGAGAGAAAGCCCTGCTCGCTTATTGTGGATAGGGCTGTAGATAGGATTGATTGGCAAAATAGAATTTGTAAAGCCTGCCCCAAAAGTTGGATAAAGTTGAGAGGATGATGATGATGACTCTCTAAGTCAAGGATTTCTACAATTTCTTGTTGGCACTATCTCAGATTTACCGTGGCTGTAGTTGTGTAGTTTATTGTTGATTTGATTGTTGATCAAGTCATTCACCACCTAAATGGGCCATAGCCCACAAATTGTGGTGATTGGACGATCCCGATGATGAAAATGTAGTTTTTTCCCCCTTTATTTTGCTGTCATTTCATGAATAGTGTTTGTTTGTTAAAATTGAAAAATTGGGGATTACGGTTTCCCCCTCTCCTTTCTTATTTATAATAAAAATAATAATGAAATAGTTTGGTAGTCCAAAGGACCACACATTATGGTGCACATCACATATAGAACCAATTGATCATCCACTGCAGCTAGTCATCAAGCTTTCCCATCTATGAAGGATCCAATCATAAGCTAATGGTTTGAAATATGGTAGAAGAGTGTCACTTGAGATCAAACATGCTATGACTAGGTCAAAGGTGATCCACATTTCGGGCCTCACCGCAGATAGCGAATGGCCCAAACGTCATCCGATTGGAGCTGCTGGCCATCCAATACTTGGCCTGTTATTATGGAACGTTAATCTATTATCTTCTTGTTAACTTTCTAGTTTATAGACAACTGATCAAAGGGTTAAGATATTCAAATCGTAGATTTTCTGCGGAGTGAGCCCTTCCTGGACAACAGAATGCTGTGGCCCACTTGAATGGACGGCCATATCATGACATCTATACATGTCTTGATACATCAGGATCATATATTCAACAGCCATGAGTCCTTTGTTTTTTTTCAGTCTTATGAGATGTTGCTTCTGCATCTTGTGTGTTGTTATCAAGCTTGTTTCTCATGAATGGCTCTGCTTTTATTTTGGACCAGCTATATGTTTTCTTTCCAGAGGAGCCAAAGGTGGGCGTTAAGACGATTAAGACTTACGCCAGCCGAATGAAAGAAGAGAATGTTTTCCGAGCAATTATAGTCGTCCAAAAGAGTGTTACCCCTTTTGCAAAATCTTGTATTAGTGAAATTTCATCAAAGTATAATTTGGAGGTTTTCCAAGTGAGTTCCTCATAACCTTCCTTCTCTCCTAGTTTTATGAATGATAGTGTTTGTGTTGTACATGCTTCTTGAATGAAATACATGCAATTGTTGTAGTCCTAGTAATGTAGCATGTCGATTTGGTTTAATTATTCCATAGTTCTAAAACTCGCTGACTAGACTTGAAACTCTGCTGAGCCAACTCGACTCGGCAAGATTTCGAGCCGAGTTACCATGAAACTTGAATATGAGAGTGATTCGGGTTGGTCCCAATGAGACTCAGAGATTCAACTCGATGCAACTCGCTCTGATTTTGGGCTGACGCACTCGCCTCATCAGACCTCTTTTTAATTAAAAGAAAAATAGTTCATGGTCAGGATTTCAACTGCTCAGCTATGCGTTGAGGGCTTGTCATGGCCTTTTTCTGCAACATGCCCCAAAATCCTCCTAAAAGCGAACATCATTCATAGCTCTTCAGTTGGTGCCTTGCCCCACATACAAAAAAGGACTACATTTTAATACAGAGATGACACAATGCTGGATGGCAAAGATGTTCCAATATGGAGATTTTGGGGAATGGTCTATATTCATTCTGGTGCCATTCAAGGATGCCCAATGTAAAATTAGAGAATTTGGGATGATTCTTTTCTTCTCATTTTTCATTAATTTATCAAGAAAGAAAATATATAAAGATAATAATCATACAAGTAAATACAACATATGAGCAAATATGGTATAAATCTTATGGTGGTCCAAAGGATTACACATGTATACTAGGGCTGTCAATGGCTCGGATCATGACCCGACTCCGATCCAAATCCGATCCGATTTAATCGGATTCAGATCAATAATCGGATCAGCAGGTCGGATTTGGATCGAAGATTTTGATCCGTTTAGGTCGGATTCTGATCGACCTTGATCCGACCCGTTAACGATCCGATTACGTGGTATAAATGGGACATTAAAAAAATCCCTAGCCGCCGGTTGCAATGAGAGAGAGAGAGAGAGAGAGAGAGAGAGAGAGAGGGGCCTAGAGAGAGAGAGAGAGAGAGAGAGAGAGAGAGAGAGAGAGGGGCCTCCACAAGCCGCTGTGGCTATGACAGAGGGGGAGAGAGAGATGGGAGGCTTGTTAGCTGCAACGCACCCATCCTGTTAGCTGCGTAACTCACCCACACAGTTCAGTTCTTCTTCTTTTCTTCTTTCTTTTCTTTTTAGTCATGCAACACACCCACCTTGATAGCTGCACAATGCACCCACCCAGTCAGTCACACGATGCTCCCACCCATCGGTGGGCTTAGGTGGGTCTCCTTAGCATTTCAAGCCCAAGACCAGCTGGGCTAGCAGGTGAGACCCCAATTCTTCCTCTTCATTTAGTTTTTTTTCCGATTACGTGGTATAAATGGGACATTAAAAAAAGCCCTAGCTGCCGGTTGCAATGAGAGAGAGAGAGGCCTCCACAAGCCGCTGTGGCTATGACAGAGGGGGAGAGAGCACCATCCTGTTAGCTGCAACGCACCCATCCTATTAGCTGCGCAACGCACCCACACAGTTCAGTTCTTCTTCTTCTTTTCTTCTTTCTTTTCTTTTTAGTCATGCAACACACCCACCTTGATAGCTGCACAATGCACCCACCCAGTCAGTCACACGATGCTCCCACCCATCGGTGGGCTTAGGTGGGTCTCCTTAGCATTTCAAACCCAAGACCAGCTGGGCTAGCAGGTGAGACCCCAATTCTTCCTCTTCATTTAGTTTTTTTTTTTTTGGTGCTGTAACAGCGATAGATCCGTTAACAGCGTGGGTGTGTTGCGTGGCTAATAGCGTGGGTGCGTTGCGTGACTAACAAAAAAGGGGAAAAAAAAACCTACTTCTTCACAGCATCGAAATCGGGGGATATTCGGATTTGAATCGGATCGGAGTCGGATCGCGGAAAATATAAACGGATCGGAGTCGGATCATACACACCGTGATCCGTCGGATTCGGATAGGATATATTTTAAATCGGATTGGATTCAGAGCAACACTGATCCGCTCCGAATCTGATCCGTTGACAGCCCTAATGTATACACTAACACCTAAAAATTGGTTTTGGAGTACAACTTTCCTGAGGACTGGAACCCCTACAACTCTGT
Source organism: Liriodendron chinense (assembly GCA_003013855.2). NCBI lineage: Eukaryota > Viridiplantae > Streptophyta > Magnoliopsida > Magnoliales > Magnoliaceae > Liriodendron > Liriodendron chinense. Next base: position 2,365,097 of record PVNU02000629.1, on the reverse strand, counting down.
TCACTCGCTTTTCAGCCTTGTCTTGATTAAATGGGTCAATCAGATCAATGGTCTGTAATATTGAACCGTAGGCTCCACTTGTGCAAACTGAGGACCTAGGGGGAAGCCAATTGCCTGTAACCCTGTGACCGGGGCTGTGTGGGGGTCCACAGAGATGTTTGCAACAAAGCTACTCTGTCCATCTGTTTTGAAAGACTACAATAGGACTGGAGTCTAAAGATTGGGCAGATCGAAAACTCAGGTGGGCCACAACAAATGAAACAATGGAAACAGAAACGTCAACCATTAAAACCTTCCTAGAGCTGACCATGATGTTTATATGCCATCCAAACTGTTCGTAGGGTTATCACCACTCAGATAAATTGTAGGCACAAATATCATCCTAATAGAAAACTTCTGTCACCCCCAGGCGTTCAATCCCTATTGTTTCATGTGGTATGGCTCACATGAGTTGTGGATCTGCCTGATTTTTAGAATCCTGTCCTATTCTGGTCTTGCAAAACAGATGGACAACGTGGATTTGTTACGGACATCTCTGTGGGCCCCACACGCACAGGAATATCTATATACGTGTAATCCTTGGGTTGAGCAAGATGCTCTTTATCATCTGAACTGGACAAGAAGTTCATGGAATGTCCTTTGAATGACTTATCAGGATGCAGAGCTGCTGGTCAACATTAAAGAGCATGATCTCGTTCCAGAGCATCAGATCCTTACAAGTGAAGAAAAGAAGACCTTGCTGGAGCGGTATACTCTGAAAGAAACACAGGTTCGTACACCTTTCCAATTCAAAATGTATATCCTTTACCAATATAGCTGAATTCTCCAGCCCATATAGTTGTTTCTCTAAGCATGCATGCATCTGTACATGCAGCATCGTCGTAGATGATCTGGCCCAGAAATCAATCAGGTCAGTCAGATCATCAGGTGGGCTACATGTATGTTGGTACGAGTCGACGAAGGTGAGGTCTGCATGTTGGATGATCCAGATCATTGTACCTTTCTCAACATGATGCAATTAGAAACTTACATTTTCTTGACTATTGTTCGAATGGATAGGAGAGTCTAGCAGGAGTGATTCTTTAGAATCATTGGAAATTAAAGGTGATGATCACATGATGGGCCCTCTAGATTGATGATAAGAATTTCAACATAGCTAACATGAGCAATTGATTTTCGTAATCATTCATCTGATGGTAGGATCATCTGGTCATAGTGATTCTTGAAATGCGTGAGCAATCAAATATGGACCCCACATGATGGATGGTCCGGGCCAATGACGGAATGATTTCCAACATAATCAACCTAGACTAACCATTTTTTACTTCGTGTTGGTTGGATGGTTAGGATTGTTTGACTAGAGCGATTCGTATGAGGGATGGGCCACCTGAAGTGGGGCCGCATGATGCTTACTCTAGATTGATGATTGGACCTTTTTTCAGTAAGATTAACTGGGAGTTGGGACTGTCTATCTTTTGATCATTGATAGAACACCAAGGATCATTTGGTCAAAGTGATGGTTGGAAACATTGGTCAACAGGTTGGGCCCCATGAACCAGAATGCATGGTTCAAATCGATTATTGGTTGGACCGCTCAGATCTTCGTGGGACCCAAACAAGTTATTAATAAATTACTAACCAAACAAGTAATAAATTTACAACCACTTTGAATTCAAATCACAAAAAGGACAACCAAACAACTTTCGTTTTTTTAATTCAAAACAAAGGAATTAAAATGGATCCTCTTTTAAATATTATAACATATTTTTTGAAAGAATTTTTTTTTTCTTCAAAATGCGAACCTACCTAATCTTTGTGGGACTGAAACAAGTTATAAATAAATTACTAGCCAAACAAGTAATAATTTTAAAGTGTCTTTGAATTCAAATCACAAAAACGACAACCAAACAGCTAATGTTCTTTTAATTCAAAACAAATGAATTAATGGGTCCTCTTTTAAGTATTATAACATATTTTTTGAAGAAAAAAAACAAGTTATAAATAAATTACTAATCAAACAAGTAATAATTTAAAACTGCTTTGAATTCAAATCACAAGAAGGACAACCAAACAACTAATGTTCTTTTAATTCAAAACAAAAGAATTTAATGGGTCCTCTTTGAAGTATTATAACATATTTTTTTGAAGAATAAAAACTTCAGAATGCGGTGAGCGTGGATCGAACACGCGACCTTCAGATCTTCAGTCTGACGCTCTCCCAACTGAGCTATCCCCGCCTAATGCATCCCTTGGTAGAATTTTCTTGTTTTCTTCTCCAAACTGAAAGTTTCATTCATTTCAAATGTATAGTTTAAGTATTAATTTGGTAATAAAACATTTTGTTTCTGCCCACCTTTGATCCTGAGTTGTACTTCCAAACACACCCTCAATGACTTCTTTTCTGTTCATCCAATCTGATATAAGTTTCTTGCATTACTTATTTTGATTAAATAGGAAAAATAAACTCTCTGTTTAGATTTAATACGTTGTCAGATTCTGATACTATGCATATGTTATTTTGATCTGATGGATTTCAGCTGCCCCGGATGCAAATTTCAGACCCAGTCTCTAGATATTATGGCCTCAAGCGCGGAGAAGTTGTGAAAATCATCCGACCCAGCGAGACTGCAGGAAGATATGTCACCTACCGCTTAGTTGTCTGAGTCATACCAGATTTTATTTTTGTAGAGCTTAGTGTTTTAAAAATTGGAGTTTTTTGAGTTGTCCATATTTGATTTATTTGTTGCGGAATGCTATGCCCTGTGGCACAACTAGGCAAAACCTCAGCTGGATTTGCCGTCATTGGTCAAGCATGAAGGTGTAGGGGCATTTTGGAAATGGGCCCCACATTAGCACTTGACCTATCATCATAGGTGCCGGTGCCGGTGATGTTGTCCTGGTCATATTGTTTGGCTTAGCATTCTTTGTTTTACCTTAATCCTAATCGAGGTATGCTATAGCTGCTGTTATGCACGTTATGTGATGATAATAATGACAACTGTTACATAGCAATGCTTGTAACTCCTATTACAAAAACAATGGCTCATAATGGGGTGACACAGGTTCACACAAATATCATGTGGAGGCCTATTACATAAATCTCATGTGGACCATAATACAGGAGGTAATCCAACATTAAAAACTTCTGGTCGGACCCAAAAGCTTTCAATCAACCTGATATTTGTGTGATCTCCTTGTCCAGTTCTTTGTGACCTTATAAACAGGTTGGATGGAAAATAAACATTCCGGTGGCCCCCTGTGAAGTTTTTAATGGTGAGGATTCAATCAAGACTGTTTCCTGTGGTATGGTCTCCTAAGTTTTGGATCTGCTTTATTTTTGGGGTCATGCCCTAAAATGATCTGTCAAAATGGATGGATGGTGTGGATGTAAAGAACATACATCATAGTGAGCCCCACAGTTAGCGATCCACCCAAACTGCTCTCAGAAATGCTCACTTGCACGAGAGTTCTCACCAGCGTGAGCCATCCATGAGCCCAAAATCTGAGCCGTCCACGTGATGATGAATCCATGATGCAGAACCCCAAAAAACCTCGGGCCCAACTTTCAACTTGGTCTAGAACATTGGTGGGCAATGGCAAAATGATCCTCATCTGTGGCTCAGGTGGACCACACAATTGGAAACAATATAAATAGAAAGTTCGTGAACTCCAAACTGTTTCCTTGGTATGGCCCACTTGAATCACCTATATGCTTGTTTTTTCGGCATCAGGCTTAGATTTTGGCGTGACATCTAATGATTGGAGTGGATTTCACATTGTCAACATGGTGGTTCTATAGAAGTCAAGGGTGGACGTCTCTCGCAACTATCTCCATTGGTATGGCCCACTTTGAATCATTGCTCAACCTGATGTTCTGGCTCTGGGCCCAACATGGCATTACACATCTAATCGTAGCAGTGGGTCTCACCGACAAATCACGGTGGCCCCTGTTAAGAAAATGAAGGGTGGACCTGTCTTGCTACAGTTAACACAACACTTAAAAGTCAGGACCGTGTTGACCTGGTCATGGTATCGATTCCCATAGTGGGGGTGGCTAACACTGTGATGTGACTAACAGGGGTGGGTGGGGGTGTACTAAAAAAAAGGGGTGTGTGAACTATAACCCAAAAAAAGAAAAAAAAGAAAAAAAAAGGACTGTTGATGTGGCAAAGTTTTATGGCCCACCATTATGCATGCGCTATATCCACACCGTCCATCCTTTTTTCTAGATCATTTTATGTCATGATCCCAAAAATTAGGCAGATATAAAGCTCAAGTGGACCACACTATAGAAAGCAGTGGGGCAATGACCCCACCATTGAAACCTTCCTTGGACTGACCATGATGTTTATTTGCCATCCAACATGTTCATGAGATCACAAAGACTTGGAAGAAAGGAAAACACAAATATCAGCTTGATCCAAAACTTCCATCAAGAAGTTTTCAATGGTCGACTTCAGTTCCCACTCTTCCTTCAAGTATGGTTACTCAGCATTGTATCTGCATCATGTTTTAGCTCATGACCTAAACTGGTATTGCAAAATAGATGGACGGTGTAAATATAACACATAAGTCATGGTGGGGCCAAATATCTTTGGCACGTCAACACCAGTCGATCTGAGCGTATTTGGTGCATGGTATTATATGAGATTATGTGGAATTGAATTGGGCTTATAACAATTATTACATCCGCCATAATTCTGTGTTTTCAGAGTCTGGCGCAAGTTCCATTGTAGGCTTTTGAGAATCCTTGTAGTCAGCAGTCAGCGTAGTATCTAATGTGACAACGGTAATCTCACACACAGCCATCCGTAATCCCATTTAAACCCATGTGCTAAATGCCCCCTAAGCTGTTACCAGGTAACATTGTGTAACACTGTCATAGGAAAATTTCCTGACCGTGGGGTCCACATTGATGTATTCTCTGTATATCCACTCTGTCCATCAGTTTTTAAATATCATTTTAATGCATGATATCAAGAGTGAAGCAGATCCAAATCTCAAGGGGAACATACCACAAGAAACAGTGGACATGAACTCCCACCATTAAAAACGTACAAATAATGTTCATTTTCCATCCAATATGTGAATAAGGTCACTCAGACTTGGATGAAGGAAAAACACAAAAACCAGCTTTATCCAAAATTTTAGTGGCCCTGGATAAGCTTTTAATGGTCAATTACCATACTGTTTCATGTCATGTGGTCCACTTGAGATTTAGATCCACTTCATTTTTTGGAACATGCCTTAGAGTGATATGAAAAAACTAATGGAAAGAGTGAATATACAACAAACACATCAAGGCGTCAACCCTTCATTTTTTATGGGGCCCAGACTAATGTAGATGGTAGATCCAGTCCAACCATTAGATGTGTAATCCCACAATGGACCTATAGCCGAAAAATTATGCCGAGTTGTAATTCAAGTGGGCCATACCAATAGAAATAGTTGGTAAAGATGTCCACCCTTGATTTTAACAGGGCCCACCGTGATGAGCATATGAAATCCACTCCAACCATTAGATGCCAAACCACAATCTAAGCTTGAGGCTCACAAATCAGGCCCATACATGGTTCAACTGAGCCCCACCAAGAGAAACAGTTTGGAGGGTTAGCTTTCCATGTACATAGTTTTCAATTTTGTGGTCCACATAAACCACAGATTGGGATCATTTTTGCGCCTTGGGCCTCTTATGGGGTGACTCACCTGATGGTTGGGGTGGATTTCCATTAACACCACTGTGGGGCCCACTCAAGCTGTAAACTCTTTTTCCTTTTTTAATAACTTTTCTTTGGGCAGCATTATAATTAGTAATTAAATAAGGCAATTTAATTGGACGTCCAACTATATCCAACTAGTTGTGTGTGAGCATCTCTCTATATATAGTAAAATTCCTCGTGCATAGCATAGAGGGTGACATTCCTTTTAAAGAAGCTACCACATGCCAGCATGGGGAAGAGGTGCAAGAAGTCGTTTGGGAAGGTGGGTCTGTGTTTGCTGATGATCTGGTCCTGGAACCAGGCTGGTCAGCTCATTGTCAGGGCTATAATGCTATAAACTCTTGTCCACGTTTTTTAGCCATCCATTTGTTTGATAAACTGCGGTTTGGATTGATTCAAAGTACGAAATTGGTTGGTTAAGATTGACCCACCTGTGTACATCTTCAGGTTCATGCTCCGATTTTGCTCACAATTTGGATATCTAAGTTTTACTGCGGTGGGCCATGACCTCTATGGCCCAGCCTAAATTGAAGGCCTGCTAGTTGAATTGGATGGCTTGGATTTAAAATATTGAAGCTTTCAATGCCCCTCTTCCACCGTGTTGAGGGCTTGACCCGGGCTATTGGGCCTTGCGGCTGCATATGAGCCAAGGATCTACCTTATCACATGATCCTGGCCATCTGATGGAGTAGGAGATTCACCATCTATGGCTCATGCATCATGGATGCTATGAATGATTTGGATCACGAAAATGTAGGCCCCTCATTCATAAGCTTATTTGACGTATGATATATATATATATATATATATATATATATATATATATATATATATATATATATATATATATATATATATATATACTTCAGTTGGTTGGGCTTTTCTTCTAAACCTATATTTCAGGTCCATTAATTTAAGGCATATTTTTAAATAAGAGCTACTCTAATAGCATATTTTTAAATAAGAGCTACTCTACTAAGCTTTCTTTTCTTGGTAAAATCACTTTTTTGGTAAACCCGAAAAAGCTCTTATTTAAAATAAGCATGTAAACCCTAAGGGTAGTTGATATTATTTTAAAAAATTACAATAACTCCTTGACAAGTGCATTTCATAAGGCTGTTTTGGTGGATCTCACCATAGATGAGCTATAAATGAACTGTGCCCCAAATAGAAAAAGAATTGATGGCTATAATCTTCATGTTTTAAGACATTTGGGCCATACACTACGTCGGGCATTGGATGTGGATCGTCCATCATATGGAGCCCACTTTTGATGTTAAACATCCATTATATGGGCTTTCAAAGTGGGCCATACATCACGTGAGGCCCATGTTGGATGTAGATCATTCATCATTAGGGGCTAACCTTTGTCGTGGACCACCCACTTTGTGGGGCTCACCTTGATGTAGGTCATCCATCATGTGGGCCCCACCATCAATGCTAACTGTCCTTTACGTGGGGCCCTTCAATATTCATTACCCATCACATGGAGTCCACATTTGATGTGTCCATCACGTGGACCTCACCTTTGAAGTGGATTGTCCGTCATGTGGGGCCCACTTTTAATGTCCACCGTTCATTGTGTGGGCTGCACCTTGTATGTAAATCATCCATCCTATTGGGCCACTTTGGATATAGGCCGTTCATCATGCAAGACTTTGGATGTGGATTGTCCAGTAGGTGGGGCCCACTTGATGTGGACTGTCCATCACGAGGGGCTACACATTGATGTGGGTCATCCATCATGTGAGGCCTACTTTGTCCATTATGTGGCCCACCTTGATGTGGATCATTCTTTTGTGGGGTTTGACCTTCAATATGGGTCATTCATCATGTGGACCCACCTTCAATGTCAATGGTATGTGGGCCTGCCTTTAATGTCCACCATCCATCATGTGGGTCCCACTTTGATGTGGACTGTCCAGTAGATGAGGTCCACTTTATATGGATGATCCACCATGCTGGGCCACACTTTGATATGGGCCATCCATCATGAGGGGCCCACCTTTGATGTGAACCGTGCATTATGTGGCCTACCTTGATGTACACCTTTCATCATGTGGGGCCCTACCTTCGATATGGGTCGTTCATCATGCAGGCCCACCTTTGATGTCCACCATCCATCATTGCTGAGGGGTTCACCTAAGACAGTGATACACTTGTCCAAGGAGCCCCATTTGTGCTTGGATGCAACATTCACCTTTATCCATTTGACAAGATTTTCCAAATAATTGAATATTGTGTTGTCCAATGGTACAAAAAAAAATGTACTCCAAAGTTCTCGCAATTGGGACCAGAGCAATAGCTGCTGCAAGGTGGAAAGTGCAACTTGAACATAGGCCAAAGGGAGTGCGGTCACAAAATGGGTTGCATAGATGTGTTGTGAAGCATGCTGATATGTCATGGTCCCAGCGGTTTAAGTTATGATCTCTAGTGGTTTAAGGCCTAGCTTGATACGTCCGTTCGGTGCCGAGTTTTTTTGCATATCAGTTAGGTACCGATCAGGTTTCAGTACTTGAAGCATTAATTTACTTTACATTTGTGATAAATGTATACAAGATGAATCATCACAATTTATTGGGAAAACATAATAATAAGTAGGCTCTTGGAGACACCAATCCATAGCTGAAGTGGTAGCCTGAGTGAAGATAACCCCGTTTCAACACTGAAATCTTGGTATGGATTCTTAAGTGTGGTGGCTAACATTGCGGTGAGGCTAACAATGGGGGTGGGAGTGACTATATTTCAGGTCCATTAATTTAAGGCTCCATTGTCATTTCTACTCCAATCTAATAACATATTTTTAAATAAGGGCTACTCTACTAAGCTTTCTTTTCTTGGTAAAATCACTTTTTTTTTTTTAAACCCAAAAGAGCTCTTATTTAAAATAAGTATATTTGTTCAAGGAACTTTTTTTTTAAGCGCAGTTGATATTATTTTTAAAATTACAAGAACTCTATTATAAGAGTAACTTATACTGTTGTTTTGGTGGAGCAACTTATACTGTTGTTTTGGTGGATCTCATCATGGATGAACCGTGCTTAAATGGCAGAAGAATAGATGGCTATAATCTTCATGTTTTAAGACATTTGGGCCATCCAATACGATCCGGCATTGGATGTGGATTGTCCATCATATGGAGCCTACTTTTGATGTGAACCATCCATTATATGGGCTTTCAAAGTGGGCCATCCATAACGTGAGGCCCATGTTGGATGTAGATCATTCATCATTAGGGGCTAACCTTTGTTGTGGACCACCCACTTTGCGGGGCCCACCTTGATGTAGGTCATCCATCATGTGGGCCTCACCATCAATGCTAATTGTCCTTTACGTGGGGCCCTTCAATATTCATTACCCATCACATGGAGTCCACATTTGATGTGTCCATCACGTGGGCCTCACCTTTGAAGTGGATTGTCTGTCATGCGGGGCCCACTTTTAATGTCCACCATTCATTGTGTGGGGTGCACCTTCTATGTGAATCATCCATCCTTTTGGGCCACTTTAGATATGGGCTGTTCATCATGCAAGACTTTGGATGTGGATTGTCCAGTAGGTGGGGCCCACTTGATGTGGACTATCCATCACGAGGGGCTACACATTGATGTGGGTCATCCATCATGTGAGGCCTACTTCGTCCATTATGTGGCCCACCTTGATGTGGATCATTCTTATGTAGGGTTTGACCTTCAATATGGGTCATTCATCATGTGGACCCACCTTCAATGTCAATGGCATGTGGGCCTGCCTTTAATGTCTACCATCCATCATGTGGGTCCCACTTTGATGTGGACCGTCCAGTAGATGAGGTCCACTTTATATGGATGATCCACCATGCTGGGCCACACTTTGATGTGGGCCATCCATCATGAGGGGCCCACCTTTGATGTGAACCGTGCATTATGTGGCCCACCTTGATGTGCACCTTTCATCATGTGGGGCCCTACCTTCAATATGGGTCGTTCATCATGCAGGTCCACCTTTGATGTCCACCATCCATCATTACAAAGGGGTTGCTTGGATGTGGAGAATTCACCTAAGACAGTGATGCACTTGTCCAAGGATCCCCATTTGTGCTTGGATGCAACATTCACCTTTATCCATTTGGACAAGATTGTCCAAAAATTGAATATTGTGTTGTCCAAGGTATATTAAAAAAAATGTACTCCAAAGCTCTGAGAGGCAATTGGGACTAGAGCAATAGCTGCTGCAAGGTGGAAAGTGCTACCTGAACATAGGCCAGAGGCTATTAGGTACCGATCAGATTTCAGTACTTGAAGCATTAATTTGCTTTACATTTGTGATAAGTGTATATAGGATGAATCATCACAATTTCGTTAAGGCATGGCTGTCAATGGGCTGGGTTGTCCCATCAGTTTTTTGGCTGGGCTTGGTTGGAGTATCAGGCCCGAGGGCCAGGCTCGGGCTTAAAAGTGAAGCCTGTTTCTCAATTGGGTTAGGTTTGGGTGATGGGGAACAGCCCATTAGCCTTGCCCAGGTTTGCAAGTGCAATTTTGTAATACGCACAATATGTAAGATCCTCATTTACTTATGTTACTATTCCAACACAACAACCCATCTTTCTCTTCGCTTAGACTAACCCTCGGGCTCAGGCTCCCACCCGGCATATACATTTTAGGTTGGGCACCGGCAGGACTGTTTTGGCTCTTCCTAAGCTTGAGATGGGCTTGGGCTTATATTGAACATTGTGGGCAGGGCATGGATAGAGCTTGGCCCGACCCTAACCTGACTTGTTGACGCCCTAGGTTAAAGTATACATTGGAAAGCACAAGTAATATTGGCCATGTATCTTTTGAGTCCGAACTTTGATTGTTCATTCCTCTTGAATGTTACTTTTTTGTGCAGTGATCCTAAAGGCAATGGAAAAGGATGTCCTAGCTAGAGCCATCATACTCAATGGTTTGATCAATAATTTAGACCATCCATCAGTGGGTACCACCCTTAATGGTTCATTCAATGACTAGGTAAATGAACGGCTCATATCGATCATACTACAAAAAGCCCGATCATTGATCTAAATCATCCCACCTTGATTGCCCATCGCTATAAACAATTCACTTTTGTCATATGATTCTAACATTCTCATTGAATGGTTAGGGAATTAACTGTTTATACAGTCCATGATTAATGCTCAACAAAGAACCCCACTATTGAAGAAGCCCATCATGGAAGATCAAAGTCGTTTGATTTTTCCATTCAAAATTAGTTGGAGGGTCATCAAGAGGTGTTACTTTTCCATGTCTTATATGTCATTTTCCAAGCATTTATTATCGAAGGCTTCTATGTAAAGAGCATTATAAGAGATGAATGAGAGGTGATTTAAGGGGCCATCGATCAATCTATCTTTCTTCTCCTCTTCAATGGCAGTAAGAAGACGTAGAGGAAGATGTGCCAATCAGGATGCAAGATAATAAGAACTTCATGAATTACTACAGGGACAAGTTGATCAACTTACCCTACGACTTTAGTAAGAAGCACGTAGTAAGCAAGGCCAAAGTTGTGGGTATTCCTGCAGTCCCATACTTGGGATTACATCACAAATCAATGGTGCACACTCAATGGAGAATTTATTTAGTTCATGCATTAGATTTCTAAAAGGATAGATAAACCGTGGTTTTTGCACCATGGAGCATTCATGGTGCGAACTCAATATTTTTGGTCCACATTCCATGACCGATACAGTCACATCTATGGTGACATTTGGAACCAAACCCAGAAATATCAATAGTCATCTAGCACAGGCACAGCACGAAGCGGGGCCGCCAACTCAAGGGTCATGCTAATCTTAGAACTCATGTCGATATCTTGCGGCGTCATCCCATCGGGGAGCTTCCAAGTGAAAGAATGTAGAAGAGAGGCCAACATTACGTGAAGCGTCCTAAATGCAAGTGGTAAGCCTGGACAAATCCTCCGGCCCGATCCAAATGGTATGAGCTCGAAATCTTGTCCTTTGAAGTCAATGTCACTTTCCAAGAACCTCTCAGGCCGAAAATCGGATGGATTGGCCCACATTTTGGGATCTCTCCCTATAGCCCATACATTAATTTTGACTGAAGTGTTCTTGGGTATGGTGAAACGGCCGATCGCCACATCCACTAAAGTTTCACGAAAGAAGAATGGAGCTGGTGGATGCAATCGCAGGGTTTCTTTCAAGACAGCTTTTATATATGGGAGATGGGCAATGTCCGAGTCTTCCACTTGTCCTGAGCCAATGGTCTCCTTGAGTTCTGCTCGAGCCTTTGCCATTGCATCTGGATTTCGGAGCAACTCTGCCAATGCCCATTCGATGGTGGTCGCGCTTGGATCAGTTCCAGCGATGAACATATCCTGTAGAGATTGAAATTGCACGAGTTCATAAAATAGGGATTTTAACAGCCAAATTCCTCATCAGTTCAGATTTTATTAAGTAATGCCTTTGAAGAAACAAAATCCGGAAATGATGCCTTTTAAGGGGAGAAATGACATACATCCTATGGTAACAAAATCTTAAAGCAGGACAAACCATAAAAGATATTGTGCACTACTCAGAAGCACCCAAAGTCAAGTTCAGCCTATCTAATGATTTGATAGGCCAGATTTTTTGTTCTTATGATTGCTTTGATGGCTTTTTATTTTTTATTTTTCCTCATCGTCTTCTTCTTCTTCTTCTTCTTCTTCTTTTTCTTTTTTTCTTTTTTTCTTGTTTTTTTTGAAATGTGGGAGCATACCTCCTATAACTTTGGTGAATTTGTGAAAAAGATGCATACGATGGGTTGCTTAGGTTAGAGTGTGTTGGATTTTATACATCTACCACTTGGGCACTATAATTCTCCACTTCGCTACTTTTAAAGAACAAAGATAGATGAGGGCATTTTGGCAATTCCTCTCTCAAAAAGTATCTCCAGGGAATTTTCAGTTGTCTAGGATTGCGAATTCCTGAGGAATTTTGTTGTAAAGATTCCTATAAAATAAATAAATAAAGCAAATGAAATTTATAAACTAACACAGAAATGAGAATGTGAAAATTTTAGCAAGAAAGGGGCTGCATCCTATTACATCCGAACATGAATGGTGTTTTGGTGCGTTCGGTTTCTGTACAAGCTGCGCCTAATCCACTCCCATGAGCTGTGGTGAATGAACACTTCAGCATTTTTTTTTTGTTTTAATTTTTAAAGTTGGAATCCAAGGAAGAGAAGTGAGCTCTAGGGTGGGCCACACCTTGGCTCGATCCTTATCAAATTCACACCAACCACCATGTGCTACATTCCGAATGAACCGTATGGAACAAAAGTCATGGTCGTCCTTGATTCAATGAACAATGCATATGGTACGCTGTTGGAATTGAGGCGCCACCCTTGAATTTCACGTGACACATGTGATGAGTATGCAAAATCTAATCCAATTATGAAGTGGTGGTCTAGGCTTTTAGCCTAAAATGAGGCACGCTAAGATCCCTATACCTAAAATGATGTATTGCCTCATTTAGATCCCTATGCCCCTTGATTTTCACGTGGCACATGTGATGAATATGTAAAATCTAATCCAATTATGAAGTGGTGGTCTAGGCTTTTAGCTTAAAATGAGGCACGCCAAGATTCGTATCCCTAAAATGATATTTTGCATACTCATGTGATGAGTATAAGTATGCAAAATCTAATCCAATTATGAAGTGGTGGTCTAAGGCTTTTAGCCTAAAATGAGGCATATATATATATATATATATATATATATATATATATATATATATATATATATATATATATATATATATATATACACACAAGGTGCGATTGCAATCCTGAGGTGGTTGCAACACCAGGCCTGTGGTCTTTGGGTCCCACCATGAGTCTGTTTTATCCACCCCGTCCATCCATTTTGGATCATTATTTTAGGGCATGAGCTCAATCATGAGATAGATCCAAATCTAAAGTAGACTACATCACAAGGAAACATCGACGATTGAACACCTACTGTTAAAAAATTCCGAAGGCTCACTGTTTTCGATCAAGCTGAAATTTTTGTTTCCCTTAATGTAAATTTGTGTGACCTATTCAACAGGTTGGATGGCAAATAAACATTATTGTGGGCCATGCAATTTTTTTTTTTTTTTTTTTTTATGATAGGCATTCAATTGTCGCTGTTTTGCTATTGTGGGGTCCTCCTGATATTTGGATCTTCCTCATATTTTGGTTTCTGCCATTATCCAAAATGTTTAGATGGTGTGGATCAAACAAAGACATCATTGTGGAGCCACAACAAAGTTCTTTTTACGTGTGCATTTAACACCCATCACTGATACATGAATTCATTCATTTCAAACAAAAACGGGGGTATTCCTTCACAAAAAAGAAAAAAAAAATTCATTTCAAACAATGGGTAAAATGGTCTTTTGCTTAACTCATTAGCAATGTGTTAGCCAAAGTCCAAAGAAACGGGTTTTTTTTTTTTTTTTTTTTTTTGTTTTAACGATGCCGTATGGATGCCTGTATTTTGGTTGAATTCCAAAAAATTGCTTCCTTTTAAACTCTTTCCTAAAACCCCGCTTAAGGTTTTCACCGTAAGGGCATGATCTAAAAAATGAAATAGATTCAAATCCCAGGTGGACCACATTACAGGAAATAGTGGTTTGAATTCCCTCTATTAAAAACTTCTTGAGGGCTACGGAAATGCTTATTTGTCATCCTTTTGTTAAGTTTACAAGAGGACAGGATGAAAGCACTACACAAATATCAGCTTGATACAAAACTTGTGGCCCATCAAAAGTTTTTAATGGTCAATCATCATTGTTTCTAGTGGTATGGTCCAAGTGAGATTTGGATCTGCATCATTTTTGAGATCATGTCCTCAAGATTAGCTATCAAAACGGTTGGATGGTGTGGATTTAAGTAACGTACATCAAGGTGGGTCACATGGTGAGGGATCCCACCCACCTCCACAGGAGACGGAAGGGGGATTGCGTACTGTGTAAACTCCATAGGGCCACTTTGATTTATGTATTTTATCCACTCTATTAATCCATCTTATCATATAATTTTAGGTCTTTAGTACAAAAATGTAGCATATCCAAATCTCAGGTGGACCTCACCATAGGAAAGAGTGTGCATTGAACTTCTACCATTGAAAAATTCTTAAGGGCCACAGAGGTTTTGGATTAAGCTTAAAGTTGCTTTTTCTATTCATCCATTATCTGTGTGATCTTATGTACATGTTAGATGACAAATAAACATCACTGTGGGCCCTAGGAATGTTTCAACCCTGGAAATCATTATTCTCACTGTTTCACGTACTGTTGTCTACTTGAGCTTTGTATATGCTTCAATTATTGGATCAACCCCTAAAATAAGCTAGAAAAACGGATCCACGGTGTGGATAAACCACATACATTCAAGGTGGTCCCAACACAATTTACTCAGTACGATAAAAGCACACTGAGTGAGTACGCAATCCAATTTCACCAAAACGTGCCCAAGCGGATTTCCTGCCTTAGGAAGTTACGTGGGGCCCACTGTGATGTCAATAAGTAATCCACCCCACCCAACCGTTTTTCCAGATCATTTTACGGCATTCAATGGAAAATGAGCCAAATCCAAGACCCAAGTGGGTCACACAAGTGGCAAAATAGAAAACAAAAATGCCCACCGTTGAAACCTTTCTGGGCTCCACTTGATGTTTATATTCCATCAAAACCGTTTATAAGGTCATTTCCACTAGAATGAACTGAAAAAAAAATAATTTTCCTAATACAAAACTTTTGTGGCCATAAAAAATTTCAATGATGATCATTCAATTCTCACTGTTTTCTCTTATGTGGCCTACTTAAGTCTTGGATCTGGATCATTTTTTTTTTTTTTTTTATCACCGTCATAAAATGAACTCACAAAAAGGATGCACATGATGGATTTCTCACAAAGATCATGGTGGCACTCACCTAGCTTCCTTGCACACGAAAGCCTTTCCGGGATCCCAGCCAATCTGCACTCATTTAGAGCCACCTTCCCGCTGAGGTTTCAAAAGCGGTGGTCCATACACATACACACTGTGCATCATTCTTTAAAAGTCATTTTGGGGCATGGACCAAAATATGAGGCAGATCTATATTTCAAGTGGACCACACCATGGGAAACATAAGTGATTGAACGCTTATCCTCGATAAATTCTTAGGAGCCAAACATGTTGGATGGAAAAAAGAAATTACAGTGGTCCACGTCACCTACTCAACACGTTGGATTGAAAAAAAAAAGAGTTGCAGTGGACCCTATCATTTTTTTAATGGTGGGATTTAATTGCCACTGTTAACTCTTGTGGACTCCACCTGAGATTTGGATCTTTTTAATTTTTAAACTCCTCCCCTCAAGTCATATTTCATGAAGGATAGACGGTGTGGATCAAACAAACACATTATTGTAGGGCCCACGGCATAGTCCATCTTGATAGTGGAATCTGCAACCCTTGCGGAACGAGCAAAAGGTGGGTGGGTTTCAGAAAAGAGTTTAAAGTAAAAGCCGTTTTTAGAATTCAACTAAAAATAAGCATTTACACGGCATTGTCTCATTTTTTTCACCATGTTATAAAAATTGAGGCGGCTTTTTGAAAGGAGTTTAAATTCATGCTTGCTTTTTTTACTATATCCCAAAACATTGCCAGCCTTATATGACACCAAAACTAAAAAAAAGAACAATGAATTCCTAATAGAGAATTTGATCTTGCAAATGATTTTCATAAAGATAAAATACTTATAGATTCATTCAGAAGAGAGGATTTATATTGAAAAATATGATTCCATTTCTAAAATTCTTTTAGATTAGATTGAGTTTGGTTGCATAAAAAACCCCAAATTCTTTATATTTACAGCAAATTAGCTATACTGATCAATCATGAAATTTGCAGAAAAATGCACGCTTAGTTAAAATTTACTAAAATGCACACTGAAGTACTTTAAATTGTGAAAAAGATATAACAAAGAAGATGAATGGTACCCCGAGTACGCCCTTGATATCATCGCGGCCAATTTGGAAGCCATTCTCTTCTGTTTCATCGAGAAGTGCATCAAGGAAATCATTTCTTCGAGGATGGTCTGATGGCATTGATCTAGACAGCATTCGTTCGTCGATCATTCGATCAAAAATTGCAAAGAGCTTTCTAAGATGAGCCATCATGCGCCGCCTTATGCCTTGTGGATCAATAAGCTTTAGTATTGGGAAATAGTCGACGAGATTCGGCCTTCCAGTTTCTTTCATAACTCCTGCCACTATATCCTTGAAATCTTGTGCTGATTTGGAGTTGGGGTCGACAAGATTCACAGAGAATATGGTGTCTGATAACAAATTGATGATGGCAATGAAAATGACTTGCCGGATAACCACAGGTTGTCCTGCTCGGCAATGCTCATGCAGGTGAGCAAGGAGATCTTGCACTTTGTTGCTTCGAAGTCCTTTACTGGCTTCGAGTCTTGCAACACTAAACATTTGTGTGCTAGATATCATCCGTAGCTTTCGCCAACGATCAGTTGGCCGCGACCACACAATGGATGACTCATTGAAGTTATGGGCATGAAGGGCGTCTACAACGTACCGACCAGTGCAAGCTTGGTCGTTCTTTTGGAGGATTTCTTTTGCCATATCTGCTGATGAGACGATGATGGTGGTTTTGAAGCCCAGCCTTACGGTCATTAGTGGGCCATATGTCCTAGCAAGCTCAGCGAGTGACTCGTTAGGCTTGTCGCCGAGCTTGAAGAGGCTTCCTACAATGGGAAGTGGGATGGGGCCTGGTGGGAGCTTGCCATTACAAGATGCTTTCTTTCTTGCAAGAAAGGGAATATGGATGCAGGCCCACACTATCAAAGTCCATAACAACATGGCTAAGTAATCCATTCCCTCTCTCTCTCTCTCTCTCTCTCTCCTTCTCTCTTTTTCTTGATTAAGGTCCATACATGATAGCTACTGTTATATACAGGAATTAAAGGATTGGATCCGATCAGAGTTCAAACTCTTGAAGGTTAGGTGCTCCTCCATGTCATTACAGCGAGTGGGGCTCACAGTGATGTATGTGACTTAAATCCACACTATCCAAACATTTTGATAGATCGTTTTAGGGCATGGTATAAAAAACGAAGCTAACTTAAACCTTAGTTGGATCACACCGCTGGAAACAGTTGTATTGAATCCCCACCATTAACAACTTCAAGGATTCCACCGGAATATTTATTTGCCATCCAAGGCCTGTTGATAAGGCCACAAACACTTATATGAAGATACCACACAAATATCATCTTGATCCAAAGCTTTTGCGGCCCACTCCCACAAAAAGTTTTTAATGGTCAATCACCACTGTTTCCTGTACTATGGTCCATCTGGGATTTGAAACTGCTTCATTTTTGAGATCATGCCATAAAATGAGCTTTGAATACAGATGGACTGCGTGGATGTAGTCACATACATCACAGTGGGCCCCGCAGTCAGGGGTCGCACACCAAGGGGTGGATCCGGGGTCTCACTTAATCCGCTCCCGGTCAGCACCGACCTGGTACCGGTTGGTGCTGTAAGAGGAGACTTGCCTGTATTGAAAGGAAACGTGTCTAAGGATAATCACGTGCAAACAAGCCGAGTAGAAAAGATGAAAGTTAAAAAATTAAATTAAAAAGAGACACCCATAGGGTTAAACAATAATAAACATTTTTACCACTAAGGTAAAAGTTAAATAAAATAAATTAAAATAGACACCCATAGGATTTAAACAATAATATCTAACATGATACTCGGGTTGCACGTGAAAAATTACCCTATTAATGTCTAACATGATACTATTGTGCATGTGAAAAATTACACTTGCATTGTTAGGACTCGCAGAAACATACAAAAGGAGAATCAAGCAAAGCACTCGCACTATAAAGTGGCATAAGCATATCAACACGAGAATACTCGGAATGTACGTGGAAAAACCTTTGTGCAATAAAAATTATGACACAAGACGATCAATACACTATAAATCAGAAGATTACAAGAGATGAACTTATCTGGATAAAAGCCCTAAGAGAAAATCCAAGCTTTTCTCTCTAAAAAACTCTCTCAAATCCTTAAACATGTCTTGATTTGATGAAATGGTACTTGATTTGCCTATGGAGAGGCCAAATTTTGAATGTGTAGTGGTTGAAGACTTATTCCAACCTACACAAGTAACCGAGAATGTTGAAGTTTTCTACACTGTAGAAGAGTGTTTGGCATATTTTGAGGATTGAGATGATCCTATGATCTGTGACATTGTCAATGCCTTAAGGGAAACTTCACTGGTGTTAAAAAAGATTCCTTCCACGGAGTGTAAAACTGAAGCATCAATAGTGGAAGCACCGGTAGAATCTGAAAATGTGGAGACCATACCAACTTGTGAAGAAGAAATACAAGTCTCCACATCTCTTTGGTTTGTTCAAATTGAAGAGCACCATCTCTGGGATGATCCTTACTTGAATGATTTTTTCCCAGACAAGTTGGAAATGAGAGTCATGTTGAATAATTTTCAACCAAAGAAATTCTCTTTTCCTGGCACATGGAGTAATAACTTTGAGAAACCCATTGAACTTTTTCAGCAGGATTTTCAACGGATTACCACGACGAACATCACCCATGTGCATTATGAAGTAGGATGATGGATATTATTACTAAAAAAGATTTTACTGTACCTCATAATCTTGCTAGATTCTATTCCTTTGGATGATCATGTGTATCAAGATTAACCTCCTAGTCTGATGGAGGTATATAATAGCTTATATTAGTTTGAATTAGTTAATTTTCGGAGTTGTAGACTTTCATGATCGACTCTCTCAGGTACTCTCGTTCTTACCCTCTTTTACTTTTATTATTGTTCTCATGTTATTGTTCATTGCATATCTTTTTACATTGAGGACAATGCAAGATTTGGTTGGGGGGGTGAGATTCCTAAATGAACTTAATGTTTTGTAACATTTCGAGCAATATTTTTATAATTTTTTTAAATTTTTCTGAAATTCAAAACTCTTTTAGAAAACTTTGTTATTATGCACTTAAGATGTCATAAGTATAAAAGGATGAGAAACGAATTAATATGATTTTGAGATATCTAAATTAGCTTAAATATAATAGTTTTCTGTATGAAATCTCCTATTTATATGATCGATAGGCAATTTGAACACTTTTGAGCCTAGTTCACGTTACATGATTCTCATGATTTTGAAGGGATTATGTTGATTTGTAAATTAGTTTGACTTAGATCTAAGTTGTTAATGAACCAAGCCGGGAAACTTTGTCCATCATTGCTCATGTGAAATAAGAGAAAAGAACGAAAGATATGGATTTCTAAAAATCCTATCTAATGTTTATGAAAAAGAGAAAGAAAGTATGGTTGTTCATTGAATATATGTTGAAAAATTTCGAAAAGGGCTACCTATTACCAACTAGGGGATGGTCTACTCATAACCAAAGCTGAAAATTGAAAGTAGTGTGAAAGTCGTCGAAGGAATGGTAAGACAAATTCTTGTCATAGGCATTTGGTTGAGCTGTACACCTTTAAATCTTTAGTTTGACTTATTTATGAAGAAGGTAATCTTGGAAACTCATGAGATGAACATTCACTATGCACACTAGGGTAAACTTGTTCAGATTCTTCTATTTATCAATCAATCAGTAGGGATTCTATATGAACACTTGTTATGTTTAGGGAATTTAAGATTTCAACTTCTATTACCTAGTTTTTCTAAATTTTGCACTTGCATGTCTTGGAGTTTATAGAAGCATAGTTTTCGAAAGAGAGTTGGGTTTTGGAAAGATAGATTTGTTTCACGCATTTTTTGCTTGAGACTAGCAAAATGCTGGTTGGGGGGTGTGTTGAGCTCTGAATTGTGCATATTCTAACCCCAATTCATTACACATTATGCATGGTTTTCATATTTAAAGACTCACTTAATGCATGGTTTTGTGATTATAGGAATAAGAGAGAGACTTCGTCATTTAGAGGATTAGAGACCATTCTTACAGCCTTGAAGATCAAAGGAATAAAGGGCAAGAGATGGAGGAAAGATGTAATGGAGATGGATGAATAAAAGCTGAAAAAGTCACAATTTACATGCCATCTGGCCGGTCGGCCACAGTCACCGACCGACCGACCAAACCCTCTAGAAACAGCAAAATTGCTGTACACTTTTTATAAAGCCTAACCTGTTGACTGGTCGGCCAGTAGGCAGGTCGGCTTATGCATTCTAATATCCAAAGAATTATACGCATTTAAACCCAAGCTCTGGTCGGCCGGGCAACTTTCAGATTGCGTAAGGACTCTCTGATCTCTGGAAGATTCCGCGTCGGTGACGAAATTTTTTTATAAGAGGACACCTCTGCGTTGTTCCTAAGGCATCATAGAAGGCTTGAAAGTTCGTGGGAGGTGGAAAGGAGCATCGTGGAGCGTTTGTAGCTTCTCTAATTAGGGTTTTAATGATTTTTTTATGCTTTTAGAGTAGTTTTTTTTTTTTTTAAGTTTTAGTTCAATCTGTTAAGTGTTGGCTAAACCTTTTTGCTAGGACTAAGATGTGAAGCTTCTAGTTATTTACAATGCTTAATTCGAATTAGTTCAAATACTTTTGAGTTCTATGAAGAACACTTCTAGTTCTAGTTTGAAATAAAGTTAGTATTTTTAGTTAATCTTCTATCTCTTGTGATTACTCTTACATGTGATGTTTATTTGCCATCCAACATGTTCATAAGATCATAAAGACCTAGAAGAAATGACAACACAATTATCAGCTTGACCCAAAACTTCCATCAAGAACTTTCAATGGTAGACGTTCAATTCCCACTCTACCTTCAAGTATGGTTACTTGAGCATTGTATCTGCTTCATGTTACAGCTCATGACCTAAATTCATCTTGCAAAATGGATGGATGGTGCAAATATAACACATAAGTCATGGTGGGCCCAAATATCTTTGGCAAGTCAACACACCAATCAATCTGAGGGTGTTTGGTGCATGGTATTAGACAGAAGTAGGTTGGATTGGACTAGGCTTATAACAATTATTACATCCGCCATGATTGTGTGTTTTCAGAGTCTGGAGCGGGTTCCATTGTAAGATTTTGAGGATCCCGTCAGCAGTCAGCGTAGTATCCAATGTGACTAGTGGTAATCTCACACACAGCCATACAGCGTAATCCCATATAAACCCATGTGCTAAACGCCGCCTCAGCTGTTACCAGGTAACATTGTGTAACACTATCATGGGTATTTTCCTGATCGTGGGGTCCACATTGATGTATTCTCTGTATATCCACTCTGTCCATCAGTTTTTAAATATCATTTTAGTGCATGATATCAAGAGTGAAGTAGATTCAAATCTCAAGCGGACCATACCGCAAGAAACAGTGGACATGAACTCCCACCATTAAAAATGTACAATGGCCCACCATAATGTTCATTTTCCATCCAATATGTTAATAAGGTCAATCAGACCTGGAAGAAGGAAAAACACAAAAACCAGCTTTATCCAAAATTTCAGTGGCCCTTGATAAGCTTTTAATGGTCAATTACCACACTGTTTCATGTGATGTGGTCTGCTTGAGATTTAGATCTACTTCATTTTTGGGACCATGCCTTAGAGTGATCTGAAAAAACTAATGGAAGGAGTGGATATGCAACAAATACATCAAGGCGTCCCTTCATTTTTTTATGAGGCCCAGACTAATGTAGATGGTAGATCCAGTCCGACCATTAGATGTGTAATTCCACATTGGACCCATAGCCGAAAGTTATACCGAGTTGTAATTCAAGTGGGCCATACCAATAGAAATAGTTGGGAAAGATGTCCACCCTTGATTTTAACGGGGCCCACCGTGATGAGCATGTGAAATCCACTCCAACCATTAGATGCCAAACCACAATCTAAGCTTGAGGCTCACAAATCAGGCCCATACATGGTTCAACTGAGTCCCACCAAGAGAAACAGTTTGGAGGGTTGAGCTTTCCATGTACATAGTTTTCAATTTTGTGGTCCACCTAAACCACAGATTGGGATCATTTTTTGCGGCTTGGGCCTCATATGGGGTGACTCACCTGATGGTTGGGGTGGATTTCCATTTGCACCACTGTGGGGCCCACTCAAGCTGTAAACTCTTTTTCCTTTTCTAATAACTTTTCTTTGGGCAGCATTATAATTAGTAATTAAATAAGGCAATTTAATTGGACGTCCAACTACATCCAACTAGTTGTGCGTGATCATATGTCTCTCTATATAGTAAAATTACTCGTGTATAGCATATATGGTGACATTCCTTTTATAGAAGCTACCACATGCCAGCATGGGGAAGAGGTGCAAGAAGTCTTTTGGGAAGGTGGGTCTGTGTTTGCTGATGATCTGGTCCTGGAACCAGGCTGGTCAGCTCATTGTCAGGGCTATAATGCTATAAACTGTTGTCCACGTTTTTTAGCCATCCATTTGTTTGACAAACTACGGTTTGGATTGATTCAACGTACGAAATTGGTTGGTTAAGATTGACCCATGCCTGTGTACATCTTCAGGTTCATGCTCCGATTTTGCTCACAATTTGGATATCTAAGTTTTACTGTGGTGGGCCATGACTTCTATGGTCCAGCCTAAATTGAAGGCCTGCTAGTTGAATTGGATGGCTTGGATTTAAAATATTGAAGCTTTCAATGCCCCTCTTCCACCGTGTTGAGGGCTTGGCCCAGGGCCTATTTTTCGGCCTAAAATGTGGTTAGATATGAGTAAGGTCCACCATGCTAAGTTTGTGATTATAAGAGATAAAAAAAGACACTGTATTATATTGATTAGACGTGTGGGCCATGATGTTGTCTGTAAATAAGATAACTGGTAGTTGGACGGGCGGATTACAAGGGTTATCACAATGGGCTTATGGGCCTTGCGGCTGCATATGAGAGACCCATACCCAAGGATCTACCTTATCACATGATCCTGGCCATCTGATGGAGTAGGAGATTCGCAATCTATGGCTCATCATGAATGCTATGAATTATTTGGATCACCAAAATGTAGGTCCCTCATGCATAAGCTTATTGGACGTATGATGAGTAATAAAAATAAAAATAATAATAATAATAATTTTTATTTTTATTTTATTTTATTTTTATTTTTATTTTATTTTATTTATTTTTTCCTTCAGTTGGTTGGGTTTTTCTTCTAAACCTATATTTCAGGTCCATTAATTTAAGGCTCGATTGTCATTTCTACTCCAATCTAATAACATATTTTTAAATAAGGGCTACTCTACTAAGCTTTCTTTTCTTGGTAAAATCACTTTTTTATTAACCCAAAAAAGATTTTATTTAAAATAAGTATACTTGTTCAAAGAACTTTTTTTTAAGTGCAGTTTATATTATATTTAAAATTACAAGAACTCTATTATAAGAGCATAAGAGCAACTTATACTGTTGTTTTGGTGGAGCAACTTTTACTGTTGTTTTGGTGGATCTCACCATAGATGAACCGTGCCTAAATGGCAAAAGAATACATGGTTATAATCTTCATGTTT
This sequence comes from Liriodendron chinense, assembly GCA_003013855.2. Lineage (NCBI taxonomy): Eukaryota > Viridiplantae > Streptophyta > Magnoliopsida > Magnoliales > Magnoliaceae > Liriodendron > Liriodendron chinense. The sequence continues at coordinate 2,340,854 of PVNU02000629.1, read as the reverse complement.
TAAGACATTTGGGCCATCCAATACTTCCGGCATTGGATGTGGATCGTCCATCATATGGAGCCCACTTTTGATGTGAACCATCCATTATATGGGCTTTCAAAGTGGGCCATCCATACCATGAGGCCCATGTTGGATGTAGATCATTCATCATTAGGGGCTAACCTTTGTTGTGGACCACCCACTTTGCGGGGCCCACCTTGATGTAGGTCATCCATCATGTGGGCCTCACCATCAATGCTAATTGTCCTTTACGTGGGGCCCTTCAATATTCATTACCCATCACATGGAGTCCACATTTGATGTGTCCATCACGTGGGCCTCACCTTTGAAGTGGATTGTCTGTCATGCGGGGCCCACTTTTAATGTCCACCATTCATTGTGTGGGGTGCACCTTCTATGTGAATCATCCATCCTTTTGGGCCACTTTGGATATGGGCCGTTCATCATGCAAGACTTTGGATGTGGATTGTCCAGTAGGTGGGGCCCACTTGATGTGGACTATCCATCACGAGGGGCTACACATTGATGTGGGTCATCCATCATGTGAGGCCTACTTCGTCCATTATGTGGCCCACCTTGATGTGGATCATTCTTATGTGGGGTTTGACCTTCAATATGGGTCATTCATCATGTGGACCCACCTTCAATGTCAACGGGATGTGGGCCTGCCTTTAATGTCTACCATCCATCATGTGGGTCCCACTTTGATGTCGACCGTCCAGTAGATGGGGTCCACTTTATATGGATGATCCACCATGCTGGGCCACACTTTGATGTGTGCCATCCATCATGAGGGGCCCACCTTTGATGTGAACCGTGCATTATGTGGCCTACCTTGATGTGCACCTTTCATCATGTGGGGCCCTACCTTCGATATGGGTCGTTCATCATGCAGGTCCACCTTTGATGTCCACCATCCATCATTACAGAGGGGTTGCTTGGATGTGGAGAATTCACCTAAGACAGTGATACACTTGTCCAAGGAGCCCCATTTGTGCTTGGATGCAACATTCACCTTTATCCATTTGGACAAGATTGTCCAAAAAATTGAATATTGTGTTGTCCAATGGTATATAAAAAAAAATGTACTCCAAAGCTCTGAGAGACAATTGGGACTAGAGCAATAGCTGCTGCAAGGTGGAAAGTGCTACCTGAACTTAGGCCAGAGGCTGTTAGGTACCGATCAGATTTCAGTACTTGAAGCATTAATTTGCTTTACATTTGTGATAAGTGTATATAGGATGAATCATCACAATTTAATGGGGAAACATCATAATAAGTAGCCTCCTGGAGACACCGATCCATAGCTCAAGTGGTAGCCTGAGTGAAGATAAACCCGTTTCAACATTAAAATCTTGGTATGGATTCCTAAGTGGGGGTGGTTAACATTGCGGTGTGACTAACAATGTGGGTGGGTGTACTAACAATGGGGTGTGTACTAACCCAAAAGAAAGAAAAAAAAAAGAAAAAGAAAAAGTGTAAACCCCCCCCCCCCCCTCGAAAAGAAAAGAAAAAAAAGGAAAAAGAAAATAAAAAGAGAAAAAGTAGCGTGAAGATGTGATTGGGACTCCCACAATAACTAACGCCTGCCTTTTCGTTAAGGCATGGCTGTCTATGGGCTGGGTCGTCCCGTCAGTTTTTTGGCAGGGCTTGGTTGGAGTATCAGGCCCGAGGGCCAGGCTCGGGCTTAAAAGTCAAGCCTGTTTCTCAATTGGGTTAGGTTTGGGTGATGAGCAACAACCCATTAGCCTTGCCCACGTTTGCAAGTGCAATTTTGTAATATGCACAATATGTAAGATCCTCATTTACTTATGTTACTATTCCAACACAACAACGCATCTTTCTCTTCGCTTAGACTAACCCTCAGGCTTAGGCTCCCACCCGGCATATACATTTTAGGTTGGGCGCCGGCTGGACTATTTTGGCTCTTCCTGAGCTTGAGATGGGCTCGGGCTTATATTGAACAATGTGGGCAGGGCATGGATAGAGCTTGGCCCTACCCTAACCTGACTTGTTGGCGCCCTAGGTTAAAGTATACATTGGAAATCACAAGTAATATTGGCCATGTTGAGTGTGGAGACTACATGTGGTGTGTGAAACCACTCACATCTGAGCATGGTCGGGCGCCCGGACGGTCTGTGGACTGGGCGCTCGAAATTCAGGCTGTTTTACCCAACAGCCACTGGACTGTTTTACAAATGGTCGGGTGCCCGACGGTCAAAGTGACCGGGCGCCTGAAATTAGTCTGTTTCATGTTTTTTTCTCGCTGGACATATTCTGTATTGGCTGGGCGCCCGACCCAGTTATGACTGGGCGCCCGACCAACCGCGGACCCAAAGTGCGGGTTTCTTATTTAGTGTTCTAATTGCAGGGTTTACTATATAAAGGGGTGTAAACCGGGATTAGACATAGGGATTAGGGCTTCTATACGTCTAAGGTGAGAAAAATGAGAGAAGATTAGCAAAAGGGCCATCTCTGTGCATGGGAGCATAGGAGAAGGTAAGTGCATTGCTTGTAACTTCGTTTTTCTTCATAGTGAAGTTTGCACCCGTGGTTTTTTACCTTTGTTGAGGTTTTTCCACGTAAATCTCTGTCTTGTGGATTGTTGGTTTGTGTGATTCCTTTTCTGGTTATTATTACTTCTTGTTTATCGTTTGTGGGTGAGACTGGAGATTGGATCTCGGTTCACTGGCGTTGTTGGCGTGCTGCGCAACAACTGGTATCACAGCTATTGGTTTAGTTCAAGTGGGAGCGATGACGGAAGATGGGAAAACTAGAATTGAGAAGTTTGATGGTTCAAACTTTGCCTTTTGAAAGATGCAGATGGAGGATTATCTATATCAGAAGGACCTCTACATTCCTCTAGAAGGAAAAGAGAAGAAACCAGAGAAGATGACAGATGATGAATGGGCTTTAATGGATCGGAAGGCTTTAGGAACGATCCGACTCTCTTTGTCTAAGAGCGTCGCCTTTAACATATCCAAAGTAAAGACGAAAAAAAAATTGATGCAGGCTTTGGTTACGATGTATGAGAAACCCTCGGCGTCAAATAAGGTTCATCTTATGAAACGGCTATTCAACATGAAGATGTCAGATGGTGGGGGTGTGGCTGAATATCTAAACGAGTTCAATACAATCACGAGCCAATTGGAATCCGTTGACATCACTTTTGATGATGAGGTCAGGGCACTATTGATCTTGTCCAGTTTGCCAGACAGTTGGGATGGTTTGGTGATTGCCGTGAGCAATTCTTCAGGATCTACGAAGTTGAAATTCGATGATGTGGCCGGTCTAATTCTAAGAGAAGAATCTAGAAGGAAGACATCAGGAACTTCAGGGGATTCAGGAAATGCTCTAAACGTTGAAGGAAGAGGAAGATCTTCAAACAAAGGTAGCAATAAACATGGGTGTTTTAAGTCGAGGAATAAGTCCAAGGGACTGAAAGACAAGGACGGGTGTTGGCATTACGGGAAGAAGGGGCACATGAAGTGTGATTGTAGGGCGCTTAAGAAACAAGAAGGAAGCTCTCAAGGTGGGAAGGATTCAGTGAATTTATTTGAGGAGAGTGACACAGAGGCGTTGATCTTGTCTCTTGATGCCCGTAATGTGTAACACCCCGGATTTTTGAGATTTATTTCGGAATTTTAAAAATTTTATTTTGATTTTATATCGAGCGTTTACCTTATTTTGAAAATAACGGACCATCCGTAGGAGATCTGATAGGGGACCCTTTACAAAAGTTGGTTAGAACAATCCCATAAACGTTGTACAAAAATCGGATTTCAAAAATCTCACTGTTTTTAGTTAATTACGAAAATGCCATTAGTTAAATTTAAGTTAACGCACCATTTTTTAAGTATTATGATTTCTGACAATCACTTTCATGCAAAACTTCGTATATGAGCTTTTGGACACATTTTACCCGTACACGTCGAATTTCAACCCTCCGATCATTGTGTAAATGCCCTAATCAGAAATTTGATCATAAGTGGCCCACCTTAACTCGGATCTGCCTCAATTTTGTTTTCAGTGGTTAAAATGATGATTTCAACATGTTGGACGGATCAAAGAATCCTGATCTACTTGTAATGGACCCCACTTGTGAGGGAAGCCAAAAATTACCCATGTACGTGCGATGCACGTTATCTAAGAGAAAAGGTTCCCTTCTCAATTACGAGTCTCCTTCTTCTTCGTGCTTCCTTGTAACAGCGGACGGGCGCTGCCGTCCGTGCACCCCACACCGTCCACCAAAGTGGACCCCATTGCCAAATCCACTCCGTCCATCGTGACAGCGCCCCACCTAAACCTAGTCATTCAACGTTTTATCGTCATCTGTCGCTTGTGCAATCCGATCCAAACCACCGTTCAAATGAAGACTTATCAAGATCGGGCCCACCGCTTCGCATGGGCACTCCAAACTTCACCCATAGCTCCTTGTAGACCCCACCAAGCCTTCCTACGGTCCCCAGTCAATAAAGTGTAAAAAAATCAGACGGGGTGTGTGCCAGGCGGTGCCCACTCCAAAACCGGATCTCTTCCCACCGACTTAGGTAAGCTATAAACCCTCCATCCGTCTTCTTTCCCTCCTTCCAGAAACACCAAAGAGAGAGATAGAGAGGCCGTGAGAGAGAGAGAGAGAGAACGAGGAGAGAGAGAGAGAGAGAGAGAGAGAGAGAGAGAGAGAGAGAGAGAGAGAGAGAGAGAGAGATTGGGTAGAAAGAGAGAGGGACGTTTGAGAAGAGAGAGTTCGTGGGGGTGTTTCACCTCGTGTGTTGCCACGGGAACTCCGTTCCAGATCTGTAGAAGAAGAAGAAAGAAGAAAGAGGAATGAAGGAAGAGGACAAGAGAGAAAGGAGAAGAAACCGAGTCGAGCCGAGTCGACTCGGATGAGATTCCGAGTTTAGCCACCATTGAAGAGGTAAAACCATCTAACCTTGATTTTTGTTTCCTAGATCTAATCTAAACCCTAACCCTAGGTGTAGATCTAACTCTAGTTTGTTGTGGCAATGAATCATGCATATTTACACCCTAATCTCATATTTTTCCCATTCAACTATGTAGGTATGAATCCAAGTTTGATTTCGCAACCCTAGCAACGTCTCAACCCATCCACTATCATAAGGTGGGGATTTCCTTTAAGCCCATCGACGATAATATTAAATTATATGTTGATTTATGCTTATAAATTAGGATTTTGTTATGTGACTTCCTGAAATCGTGCCTATTGAAATCTTTTCATGTAATTATGAATTATATGATGTTCCTTATTGTGTATATTGAATTTTGATATATGAACTATGCTTAAGTAGTTGGAAAAGGAATTGTTATGATGTACATGCTCATATGGAAACCATGTTCGATTTACGTTGTCACGTGCTTATGATGATTGATATATTGTTTGCTATGAGATATTGCATATGGATGTTACGTTAATGAAAACTCCTTGGCCCCATACTGATGTAACCGTTGATGTAAGAGAAGAAGCCATACGAGGCCTTGTTACGTTGGCATTACCATGTGGAGATTTTGGATGAATATGCCTCATTGAGAAAGTTGGCATTACCGTGTGTCTTATTGAATAAATGTGCCTTGACATTGAGGATTTGGTATTGGCATTACCATGTATGTGTTGTTGATTTCATATGCCAGGATGTTAAGTTTGGCACTACCGTGTGCGTATTGTTGTTTACGTGCCAAGGAATCTTTATTGATTCGTTACCTGTGATGGATCCATGGAAGTATGGAATTGATGAATGTGGGGACTCTTAAATTGATTGGGGTAAGGAGTGATCATTAGTCGTGAACATCATTTAATGGGCTGAATGCTAAACCGACTTAATTAAAGGTGAAACTAATCATACATTCACTGGACCCGGCTTGGTGGGTCAGCCCCTCGGGCGTTAGAGAAAGTGTGCGTGGGCCCATTTCTCTCTCGCTATCTAGTGAAAGTGTGCATGGGCCCATTTCACTAGTTGGGTTTTGGTGCATGGGAAGAGTGGAGTGATCCCGTCCTAGCTAGAACCTCTGGTGGCTAGTGGCTGGTGAGAAGAGTGGAGTGATCCCGTCTCATTTGGTCAGGGTACCTTAGCCAGAGCATCCATGTCATGCATTGCATTAATCAAGATTTTTTATTGAATTGTTTTGATTTGATTAAATGAGAATATCTTGCTTGCGTTTACTCTGTGCCATTATTATCATGATTGTTTTAAAGGGATATTCCCCACTATGATAGCGTTTAACGCTATCCAACCACATCTCAGATAATCCAGGTGAAGATCCAGTAAGAGAATCGAACACTACGATGAGGTGCTCGAAGGCTCGTGGTAGCAAGTGACGGACGATGAAACCGAAGCGGCTTGAAGATGGATTATGTCTATTATCTTTGTAGAGTAGATTTATTTATTTTTTTCTTTTGAACATATAATAAGTCTCTCATGGAGATAATAAGTGGAAATATTTGGTTAAATATGTTTTATTACATTGATTTAGAACTTAGAATAGAATATTTATGGAATAAGAACTTAAATTTTCGTCATTATGCTATGTATGCCATGAATGTATGAAATTACAGGTAAGTGTGTGGAAACGTAACCCTGACACACATGAATTAACACCCGGAAGCTCGACCCATCGTGTTGTCCACGAGAGTCGAAATTTCGGGGCGTTACAAATTGGTATCAGAGCATAAACGGGACCTCTGGGTGTGAAACCCAACCCATCGCATAATGAATTCACCCTAGGACTTAGGCCTCTGAAACTAGTAATAAATTAACTTAGGAACGACCATAAATGATTGTATGTGATGTTATGAATGTAGAGACTCATACTTAGGCCCCTTGATATTGTTAGGGTAGTCGATAAACGTAGAAATTTGAAAGTTTAGGATTTTAGGGAAGTGCATTCCCACTTTTGTTTGTAAATTGGGGCTCTTATCCATTCCCCATATTTATTTCAGCAATCCACTGAATTGTGTGATTTATTCCCCTCAAATTATATCATTAGCTATTTTATTTAGAATTATCAAAGTTAGGCTAGATTTTTCGAACCAGCAGTAGTACCACTATTAGAAATAGTACTTTCAGACTTAGAAAATTTTCGTAAATTTTTCTAGAGACTCCTGACTCATTTCCCAGGATCCCCATAAAATTTTAGACCAATCCAATGGATGGATAAATCAGGAAAATTCTGCCAGTAGAGAAAATCCTGTATAAACTCTTGCTGACCTGCCGCATTTTTAGGAATAGATTAGGGTATAAACATATGTTATCGTGGGAATCTTAACCTGAGAAAAATCACGGTTGTTTCCCACCTAACCTCTAGCTTACCTACCAAATTTCAGGAGGAACCGATATTTAGTTTGAGAGAAAGAATTCTAGGAATGTCTCTAGGTCCTACATTCCAGATTCGGCGCCACCCTAGTTCCCTTAGCCTTAAACCCCGGAACCCCTTTGATTAGGATTAGTTTTCATAAGCCTACACCCTTAGGAGTGTTCCTCAATATTTGATTTTACGTTCCTATGTATTTTTTCTTTTTTTCTTTTTGCCCAACTCGGTACCTTAGGTAAGTTATTATAACCATAAAATGCCATAACGAACCCCACGTAGATCTTTGACCATGTATGACAACGAAAGTAAATAGGACCTTGTAATGTTTTGATTTCTTGTAATGATGGATTTTATTTTGTATGCGCATGTTGATTGCTTTGTGCCATGTGGGAGAATACATGAAGGTTCCCATGATATTAGGCTAAACGGCCACACGGAAGGACGAAACTGTACCTGATATGTTGTGTAAACGATTGAATCTAAGTTCAAATCCCGAGGGTCGACACTCGGAATTTTGAATGGATACTAAAGAACTCAATGCTCAACTGTGAGTAGAAGATCTAAGTATTAGATTCCAATCTACTTGAACCGTTCGCTCGTGATGCCGTCACTACATGAACCGTATTTATGGCTTAGCTTGGGGATATTTGTGCATTTTCCTAGATGTATGTATGTGTGTTTCTTGTATGATGACTAGAGTGAAGTAGAAGTATAAACAAACATGGAACGTAGAAATTAGGCCATCTAGACCATAACATGAGTTAAACTACGATACTCTTAATCCCATCTTAGCACTGCACCTTTACCGTCGATGATCATCGATGATACCCCATTCGCTTAGCCACACGCTCGTCTATCTACCCTGTCAATCGACCATTTGATCATGCCGACGTAATCCAACTCGGATCTATTCTCTAAACTCCCAACCCATCGCCCCTATAGTGATCAAACCTCTCTAATAACTATCTAACCTAATCAACCTCCTAGACCTTCAGTTTTAAGTAGCACTCCTAAACTCGAGACATATCAAGAGTTAGATGACCAACTAGTTTAAAGGACCTATCGATGTATAGAGAACCATCTAGGAATCAGAGTGCGCAGTGGAAGCATGCTAGACCAGAGATTTAGAAATCAACTTCTATGGTAGAGCCTTGTTTTTAAGGGGGGTGGAGTGACCACAACTAACCCAGAATGAGATCAGGGTAACTAGAAACACAAGGAAAAGAATGGAGATTGCCCATGACCGATGCCTAGGAAACTTCGGGGACGAAGTTTGTTTTTAAGGGGGGTGGATTGTAACACCCCGGATTTTTGAGATTTATTTCGGAATTTAAAAAATTTTATTTTGATTTTATATCGAGCGTTTACCTTATTTTGAAAATAACGGACCATCCGTAGGAGATCTGATAGGGGACCCTTTACAAAAGTTGGTTAGAACAATCCCATAAACGTTGTACAAAAATCGGATTTCAAAAATCTCACTGTTTTTAGTTAATTACGAAAATGCCATTAGTTAAATTTAAGTTAACGCACCATTTTTTAAGTATTATGATTTCTGACAATCACTTTCATGCAAAACTTCGTATATGAGCTTTTGGACACATTTTACCCGTACACGTCGAATTTCAACCCTCCGATCATTGTGCAAATGCCCTAATCAGAAATTTGATCATAAGTGGCCCACCTTAACTCGGATCTGCCTCAATTTTGTTTTCAGTGGTTAAAATGATGATTTCAACATGTTGGACGGATCAAAGAATCCTGATCTACTTGTAATGGACCCCACTTGTGAGGGAAGCCAAAAATTACCCATGTACGGTGCGATGCACGTTATCTAAGAGAAAAGGTTCCCTTCTCAATTACGAGTCTCCTTCTTCTTCGTGCTTCCTTGTAACAGCGGACGGGCGCTGCCGTCCGTGCACCCCACACCGTCCACCAAAGTGGACCCCATTGCCAAATCCACTCCGTCCATCGTGACAGCGCCCCACCTAAACCTAGTCATTCAACGTTTTATCGTCATCTGTCGCTTGTGCAATCCGATCCAAACCACCGTTCAAATGAAGACTTATCAAGATCGGGCCCACCGCTTCGCATGGGCACTCCAAACTTCACCCATAGCTCCTTGTAGACCCCACCAAGCCTTCCTACGGTCCCCAGTCAATAAAGTGTAAAAAAATCAGACGGGGTGTGTGCCAGGCGGTGCCCACTCCAAAACCGGATCTCTTCCCACCGACTTAGGTAAGCTATAAACCCTCCATCCGTCTTCTTTCCCTCCTTCCAGAAACACCAAAGAGAGAGATAGAGAGGCCGTGAGAGAGAGAGAGAGAGAGAGAACGAGGAGAGAGAGAGAGAGAGAGAGAGAGAGAGAGAGAGAGAGAGAGAGATTGGGTAGAAAGAGAGAGGGACGTTTGAGAAGAGAGAGTTCGTGGGGGTGTTTCACCTCGTGTGTTGCCACGGGAACTCCGTTCCAGATCTGTAGAAGAAGAAGAAAGAAGAAAGAGGAATGAAGGAAGAGGACAAGAGAGAAAGGAGAAGAAACCGAGTCGAGCCGAGTCGACTCGGATGAGATTCCGAGTTTAGCCACCATTGAAGAGGTAAAACCATCTAACCTTGATTTTTGTTTCCTAGATCTAATCTAAACCCTAACCCTAGGTGTAGATCTAACTCTAGTTTGTTGTGGCAATGAATCATGCATATTTACACCCTAATCTCATATTTTTCCCATTCAACTATGTAGGTATGAATCCAAGTTTGATTTCGCAACCCTAGCAACGTCTCAACCCATCCACTATCATAAGGTGGGGATTTCCTTTAAGCCCATCGACGATAATATTAAATTATATGTTGATTTATGCTTATAAATTAGGATTTTGTTATGTGACTTCCTGAAATCGTGCCTATTGAAATCTTTTCATGTAATTATGAATTATATGATGTTCCTTATTGTGTATATTGAATTTTGATATATGAACTATGCTTAAGTAGTTGGAAAAGGAATTGTTATGATGTACATGCTCATATGGAAACCATGTTCGATTTACGTTGTCACGTGCTTATGATGATTGATATATTGTTTGCTATGAGATATTGCATATGGATGTTACGTTAATGAAAACTCCTTGGCCCCATACTGATGTAACCGTTGATGTAAGAGAAGAAGCCATGCGAGGCCTTGTTACGTTGGCATTACCATGTGGAGATTTTGGATGAATATGCCTCATTGAGAAAGTTGGCATTACCGTGTGTCTTATTGAATAAATGTGCCTTGACATTGAGGATTTGGTATTGGCATTACCATGTATGTGTTGTTGATTTCATATGCCAGGATGTTAAGTTTGGCACTACCGTGTGCGTATTGTTGTTTACGTGCCAAGGAATCTTTATTGATTCGTTACCTGTGATGGATCCATGGAAGTATGGAATTGATGAATGTGGGGACTCTTAAATTGATTGGGGTAAGGAGTGATCATTAGTCGTGAACATCATTTAATGGGCTGAATGCTAAACCGACTTAATTAAAGGTGAAACTAATCATACATTCACTGGACCCGGCTTGGTGGGTCAGCCCCTCGGGCGTTAGAGAAAGTGTGCGTGGGCCCATTTCTCTCTCGCTATCTAGTGAAAGTGTGCATGGGCCCATTTCACTAGTTGGGTTTTGGTGCATGGGAAGAGTGGAGTGATCCCGTCCTAGCTAGAACCTCTGGTGGCTAGTGGCTGGTGAGAAGAGTGGAGTGATCCCGTCTCATTTGGTCAGGGTACCTTAGCCAGAGCATCCATGTCATGCATTGCATTAATCAAGATTTTTATTGAATTGTTTTGATTTGATTAAATGAGAATATCTTGCTTGCGTTTACTCTGTGCCATTATTATCATGATTGTTTTAAAGGGATATTCCCCACTATGATAGCGTTTAACGCTATCCAACCACATCTCAGATAATCCAGGTGAAGATCCAGTAAGAGAATCGAACACTACGATGAGGTGCTCGAAGGCTCGTGGTAGCAAGTGACGGACGATGAAACCGAAGCGGCTTGAAGATGGATTATGTCTATTATCTTTGTAGAGTAGATTTATTTATTTTTTTCTTTTGAACATGTAATAAGTCTCTCATGGAGATAATAAGTGGAAATATTTGGTTAAATATGTTTTATTACATTGATTTAGAACTTAGAATAGAATATTTATGGAATAAGAACTTAAATTTCCGTCATTATGCTATGTATGCCATGAATGTATGAAATTACAGGTAAGTGTGTGGAAACGTAACCCTGACACACATGAATTAACACCCGGAAGCTCGACCCATCGTGTTGTCCACGAGAGTCGAAATTTCGGGGCGTTACATAATGAGTCTTGGGTTATAGACTCAGGTGCTTCGTTTCATGCCACTTCATCAAAAGAAGTTCTTCGTGATTATGTGTCAGGTAACTTTGGAAGAGTCTACCTGGGTGATGATGAGCCATGCAGTATTGTTGGCAAAGGAGACGTTCATTTAAGTCAGAAAGATGGAACGGTCTTGAAGCTGAAGGATGTCAGACATATACCGAGTTTGAGACGGAATTTGATCTCAGTGGGGCAGTTGGCCGATACCGGATATGTGACGACATTCACGAGCGATGCATGGAAGGTCACAAAGGGTGCCTTGATTATATCTCGAGGAAAGAAGGAAGGTACTTTATATGTGACTTCCGGATCATATAGTTCACTCGAAATCGCATCGACTAGAGTGAACGGGCAGTTATGGCATCAGAGGTTGGGACATATCAGTGAGAAAGGGATGAAAGTGCTATTGTCAAAGGGGAAACTACTAAGGTTGAAGGCAATCGATCTGAAATTCTGTGAGGACTGCGTGTATGGCAAGTAGAAGAAAGTTAGCTTCAAGAAGACTGGACGCGCTCCAAAGACGCATCTATTGGAGCTTGTACACACTCATGTGTGGGGACCGGCACAGGTATCATCTCTTGGTGGCTCACGTTACTTTGTTTCTTTTATTGATGATGCTAGTAGAAAACTGTGAGTCTACTTCTTAAAACACAAATCAGATGTATTCGATGTATTTAAGAAGTGGAAAGTTATGGTAGAAAATGAAACCGGTAAAACTGTGAAGTGTCTCAGATCGGATAATGGGGGAGAATACTGTGACAAGAGATTTGAGGAATATTGTGCAGCAAATGGAATCAAACATCAGAAAATGATTCCAGGGACACCATAGCAGAACGGTGTGGCTGAGCGCATTAACAGGACCATTCTTGAGCGCGCTAGAAGCATGAGACTACATGCAGGGTTGCCGAAGACTTTTTGGGTAGATGTTGTGAATACTACCGTAAATCTCATCAATAGAAGTCCCTCAGCACCATTGGATGGTGGGCTACCAGAAGAAACATGGACTGGAAAAGAAGTGAACCTTGCACATCTCAGAGTGTTTGGTTGCACCTCTTATGTTCACATTGATGCAGAGCACAGAAACAAGCTGGATGCGAAGTCCAGGAGGTGCATGTTTATAGGCTACGGGCAGAATGATTTTGGCTACCGGTTTTGGGATATTGAGAATCGAAAATCATCAGAAGCAAGGACGTACTCTTCAATGAAAAAGTGATGCATAAGGACAGTGTGTAGCAAAAGCAAAACAAGGCCGATGAGAAGGAATTCGTAGAGTTGGAAGAGTTACCAGACACGGGTGTTACAGTGCCACAGGATGAGCATGCACAGGAGCATGATGAGGCAGAGCCGTAGACACCGGTTGTGAGGAGGTCTACTCGGTAGAGGAGACCCAAGGTCCGATATTCACCCTCCTTACATTATCTACTGCTGACAGATAATGGTGAGCCAGAGTGTTTTGAAGAGGCGTTACGGTGAGATATGCGGGTTAAGTGGGAGCAAGCCATGGAAGATGAGATGAACTCTCTTGAGTTTAATCGTACGTGGGAGCTAGTCACTCTACCAAAGGGCAAGAAAGCTCTTCACAACAAGTGAGTTTACAGACTGAAGGAGGAGCACGATGGTTCGAAACGATACAAGGCTAGACTGGTTGTGAAAGGGTTCCAACAAAAGGCAGGTATCGATTTCACAGAGATATTTTCACCTATGGTGAAGATGTCTACGATTCGCATGGTCTTGAGTATAGTGGCTACAGAGGACTTATATCTGAAGCAACTAGATGTTAAGACAGCTGTTCTTCATGGAGACCTTGAAGAAGAGATATATATGCATCGGCCGACAGGATACGTGGCACTAGGAAAGGAGAACAAGGTGTGTAGACTGAATAAGAGTCTATATGGTCTGAAGTAGGCCCCGAGGTAGTGGTACAAGAAGTTCGACAGTTTCATGTCGGGAAATGGGTACAGGAGATGTCATGCAGACCACTGTTGCTACTTGAAGAAGTTTGATACGTCGTATATCATTCTTCTTCTGTATGTTGATGATATGCTTGTGGTCGGATCAAACATGAAGGACATCTCAGATCTCAAAAGACAACTGTCTAGAGAGTTTTCCATGAAGGATTTAGGAGCTGCAAAACAAATCCTAGGCATGAGGATAAAGCGTGACAGCGAAAACAAGAAGCTAGTTTTGTCACAAGCAGAGTACATAGCTACGGTTCTTGATCGATTCAGCATGGGAGGTGCTAAGCCGGTTAGCACTCCATTAGCCAACCACTTCAAGCTTTCCAAGGAGCAAGGAGGTAAAACGCACGAGGAACGGGACTACATGGCTACAGTCCCTTATGCGTCAGCCATAGGGAGCCTCATGTATGCTATGGTTAGCACGAGGCCAGATATTGCTCAAGCAGTGGGAGTTGTTAGCAGGTACATGAACAACCCCGGGAAGGAACATTGAGAAGCTGTGAAGTGGATCCTCAGATACCTGGTAGGTATTGTGGATGTAGGGCTGTGTTATGGAGGATCGAAAATTAAGCTACAAGGATATACGTCGACTCAGATTTGGCAGGGGATATCGACAACAAAAGGAGCACTACAGGGTATGTCTTCACCTTGGGTAGTACTGCTGTCAGTTGGATCTCTCAGTTACAGAAGATAGTATCCATCAGTACAACGGAAACAGAATATGTTGCAGCTACAGAAGCGTGCACGGAAATGGTGTAGATGCAAGATTTTATGGAAGAGTTGGGAAAGAAGCAAGCAGATTGCAAGCTGTACAGTGACAGTCAGAGTGCAATACACTTGGCTAAGAATTCAGCCTTTGATTCGAGGACCAAGTATATTGACATCAGATATCACTTCATATGTTCGTTACTGGAAGATGGATTGATTGTTTTGGAGAAGATTCATACAAGTGAGAATCCTGTAGATATGTTGACCAAGGAGGTCACATGGGAGAAGCTGAAGATCTGTTCAGCTTTGGTTGGTCTTCAGGCTTGAAGACTGGAGGTGGTGCACTCTGGATGTAGAAGACGAAGGATCATGTGGTGATGTGTCTCCAAGTGGGAGATTGTTGAGTGTGGAGACTACACGTGGTGTGTGAAACCACTCACATCTGAGCATGGTCGGGCGCCCGAACGGTCTGCGGACCGGGCACCCGAAATTCAGGCTGTTTTGCCCAATAGCCACTAGACTGTTTCACAAACGGTTGGGCGCCGGACGGTCAAAGTGACCAGGCACCCGAAATTAGTCTGTTTCATGCTTTTTCTTGCTGGACATATTCTGTATTGGCTGGGTGCCCGACCCAGTTATGACCGGGCGCCCGACCGACCGCGGACCCAAAGTGCGGGTTTCCTATTTAGTGTTCTAATTGCAGGGTTTACTATATAAAGGGGTGTAAACCGGAATTAGACATAGGGATTAGGGCTTCTATATGTCCAAGGTGAGAAAAAGGAGAGAAGATTAGCAAAAGGTCCATCTCTGTGCATGGGAGCATAGGAGAAGGTAAGTGCATTGCTTGTAACTTCGTTTTTCTTCATAGTGAAGTTTGCACCCGTGGTTTTTTACCCTTGTTGAAGTTTTTCCACGTAAATCTCTGTCTTGTGGATTGTTGGTTTGTGTGATTCCTTTTCTGGTTATTATTACTTTTTGTTTATCGTTTGTGGGTGAGACCGGAGATTGGATATCGGTTCACCGGCGTTGTTGGCGTGCTGCGCAACAGGCCATGTATCTTTTGAGTCCGAACTTTGATTGTTCATTCCTCTTAAAATGTTCTTTTTTGTACAGTGATCCGAAAGGCAATGGAAAAGGATGTCCTAGCTAGAGCCATCATACTCAATGGTTTGATCAATAATTTAGACCATCCATCAGTGGGTACCACCCTTAATGGTTCATGCAATGACTAGGTAAATGAACGGCTCATATCGATCATACTACAAAAAGCCAGATCATTGATCTAGATCATCCCACCTTGATTGCCCATCGCTATAAACAATTCACTTTTGTCATATGATTCTAACATTCTCATTGAATGGTTAGGGAATTAACTGTTTATACAGTCCATGATTAATGCTCAACAAAGAACCCCACTATTGAAGAAGCCCATCATGGAAGATCAAAGTCGTTTGATTTTTCCATTCAAAATTAGTTGGAGGGTCATCAAGAGGTGTTACTTTTCCATGTCTTATATGTCATTCTCCAAGCATTTATTATCGAAGGCTTCTATGTAAAGAGCATTATAAGAGATGAATGAGAGGTGATTTAAGGGGCCATCGATCAATCTATCTTTCTTCTCCTCTTCAATGGCAGTAAGAAGACCAAGAGGAAGATGTGCCAATCACATAAGGAGGATGCAAGATAAGAAGAACTTCATGAAGTACTACAGAGACAAGTTGAGCAACTTACCCTACGACTTTAGTAAGAAGCACGTAGTAAGCAAGGCCAAAGTTGTGGGTATTCCTTCAGTCCCATACTTGGGATTACATCACAAATCAATGGTGCACACTCAATGGAGAATTTAGTTCATGCATTAGATTTCTAAAAGGATAGATAAACCGTGGTTTTTGCACCATGGAGCATTCATGGTGCGAACTCAATATTTTTGGTCCACATTCCATGACCGATACAGTCACATCTATGGTGACATTTGGAAACAAACCCAGAAATATCAATAGTCATCTAGCACAGGCACAGCACGAAGCGGGGCCGCCAACTCAAGGGTCATGCTAATCTTAGAACTCATGTTGATATCTTGCGGCGTCATCCTATCGGGGAGCTTCCAAGCGAAAGAATGTAGAAGAGAGGCCAACATTACGTGAAGCGTCCTAAATGCAAGTGGTAAGCCCGGACAAATCCTCCCGCCCGATCCAAATGGTATGAGCTCGAAATCTTGTCCTTTGAAGTCAATGTCACTTTCCAAGAACCTCTCAGGCCGAAAATCGGATGGATTGGCCCACATTTTGGGATCTCTCCCTATAGCCCATACATTAATTTTGACCGAAGTGTTCTTGGGTATGGTGAAACGGTTGATCGCCACATCAGCTAAAGTTTCACGAAAGAAGAATGGCGCTGGTGGATGCAAGCGCAGGGTTTCTTTCAAGACAGCTTTTATATATGGGAGATGGGCAATGTCCGAGTCTTCCACTTGTCCTGAGCCAATGGTCTCCTTGAGTTGCTCGAGCCTTTGCCATTGCATCTGGATTTCGGAGCAACTCTGCCATTGCCCATTCGATGGTGGTCGCGCTTGGATCAGTTCCAGCGATGAACATATCCTGTAGAGATTGAAATTGCACGAGTTCATAAAATAAGGATTTTAACAGCCAAATTCCTCATCAGTTCAGATTTTATTAAGTAATGCCTTTGAAGAAACAAAATCCTGAAATGATGCCTTTTGAGGGGAGAAATGACATACATCCTATGGTAACAAAATCATAAAGTAGGACAAACCATAAAAGATATTGTGCAGTACTCAGAAGCACCCAAACTCAAGTTCAGCCTATCTAATGATTTGATTGGCCAGATTTTTTGTTCTTATAATTGCTTTGATGGTTTTTTATTTTTTATTTTTCCTTATCTTCTTCTTCTTCTTCTTCTATATATATATATATATATATATATATATATATATATATATATATATATATATATATATATATATATATATATATATATTGTGGTGAAATGTGGGAGCATAACACCTCTAACTTTGGTGAATTTGAGAAAAAAATGCATACGATGGGTTGCTTATGTTAGAGCGTGTTAGATTTTATACATTTACCACTTGGGCACTATAATTCTCCACTCTTCTACTTTTAAAGAACAAAGATAGATGAGGGTATTGTGGCAATTCCTCTCTCAAAAAGTATCTCCAGGGAATTTTCAATTGTCCAGGATTGCGAATTCCTGAGGAATTTTGTTGTATAGATTCCTATAAAATAAATAAATAAAGCAAATGAAATTTATAAACTAACAGAGAAATGAGAATGTGAAAAATTTAGCAAGAAATGGGTTACATCCTATTACATCCGAACAAGAATGGTGTTGTGGTGCGTTCGGTTTTTGTACAAGCTGCGCCTAATCCACTCCCATGAGCTGCGGTCAATGAACACTTCAGCAATTTTTTTTTGTTTTAATTTTTAAAATTGGAATCCAAAGAAGAGAAGTGAGCTCTAGGGTGGGCCACACCTTGGCTCGATCCTTATCAAATTCACACCAACCACCATGTGCTACATTCCGAATGAACCGTATGGAACAAAAGTCATGGTCGTCCTTGATTCAAAGAACAATGCATATGGTACGCTGTTGGAATTGAGGCGCCACCCTTGAATTTCACGTGACACATGTGATGAGTATGCAAAATCTAATCCAATTATGAAGTGGTGGTCTAGGCTTTTAGCCTAAAATGAGGCACGCTAAGATCCCTATACCTAAAATGATATATTGCCTCATTTAGATCCCTATGCCCCTTGATTTTCACGTGGCACATGTGATGAATATGTAAAATCTAATCCAATTATGAAGTGGTGGTCTAGGCTTTTAGCTTAAAATGAGGCACGCCAAGATTCGTATCCCTAAAATGATATTTTGCATACTCATGTGATGAGTATAAGTATGCAAAATCTAATCCAATTATGAAGTGGTGGTCTAGGCTTTTAGCCTAAAATGAGGCACACTAAGATCCCTATCCCTAAAATGATATATTGCCTCATTTAGATCCCTATGCCGCTTGGTTTTCACGTGGCACATGTGATGAATATGTAAAATCTAATTCAATTATGAAGTGGTGGTCCAGGCTTTTTGCCTAAAATTAGGCATGTTAAGATTCCTATCCCTAAAATGATATATTGCCTCATCTAGATCCCTATGCCCCTTGATTTTCACGTGACACATGTGATGAGTATGTAAAATCTAATCCAATTATGAAGTGGTGGTCTAAGCTTTTAGCTTAAAATGAGGCACGCTAAGATCCCTATCCCTAAAATGATATATTGCCTCATTTCGATCCCTATGCCGCTTGGTTTTCACGTGGCACATGTGATGAATATGTAAAATCTAATTCAATTATGAAGTGGTGGTCTAGGCCTTTAGCCAAAAATTAGGCACGCTAAAATTCCTATCCCTAAAATGATATATTGCCTCATTTAGATCCCTATGCCCCTTGATTTTCACGTGACACATGTGATGAGTATGCAAAATCTAATCCAATTATGAAGTGGTGGTCTAGGCTTTTAGCTTAAAATGAGGCACACTAAGATCCCTATCCCCAAAATGATATATTGCCTCATTTAGATCCCTATGCCGCTTGGTTTTCATGTGGCACATGTGATGAATATGTAAAATCTAATTCAATTATGAAGTGGTGGTCCAAGCTTTTTGCCTAAAATTAGGCATGCTAAGATTCCTATCCCTAAAATGATATATTGCCTTATTTAGATCCCTATGCCCCTTGATTTTCACATGACACATGTGGAAAGTATGCAAAATCTAATCCAATTATGAAGTGGTGGTCTAGGCTTTTAGCCTAAAATGAGGCACGCTAAGATCCCTATCCCTAAAATGATATATTGCCTCATTTAGATCCCTATGCCGCTTGGTTTTCACGTGGCACATGTGATGAATATGTAAAATCTAATTCAATTATGAAGTGGTGGTCCAGGCTTTTTGCCTAAAATTAGGCATGCTAAGATTCCTATCCCTAAAATGATATATTGCCTCATCTAGATCCCTATGCCCCTTGATTTTCACGTGACACATGTGATGAGTATGTAAAATCTAATCCAATTATGAAGTGGTGGTCTAAGCTTTTAGCTTAAAATGAGGCACGCTAAGATCCCTATCCCTAAAATGATATATTGCCTCATTTCGATCCCTATGCCGCTTGGTTTTCACGTGGCACATGTGATGAATATGTAAAATCTAATTCAATTATGAAGTGGTGGTCTAGGCTTTTAGCCAAAAATTAGGCACGCTAAAATTCCTATCCCTAAAATGATATATTGCCTCATTTAGATCCCTATGCCCCTTGATTTTCACGTGACACATGTGATGAGTATGCAAAATCTAATCCAATTATGAAGTGGTGGTCTAGGCTTTTAGCTTAAAATGAGGCACACTAAGATCCCTATCCCCAAAATGATATATTGCCTCATTTAGATCCCTATTCCGCTTGGTTTTCATGTGGCACATGTGATGAATATGTAAAATCTAATTCAATTATGAAGTGGTGGTCCAGGCTTTTTGCCTAAAATTAGGCATGCTAAGATTCCTATCCCTAAAATGATATATTGCCTTATTTAGATCCCTATGCCCCTTGATTTTCACATGACACATGTGAAAAGTATGCAAAATCTAATCCAATTATGAAGTGGTGGTCTAGGCTTTTAGCCTAAAATGAGGCACGCTAAGATCCCTATCCCTAAAATGATATATTGCCTCATTTAGATCCCTATGCCGCTTGGTTTTCACGTGGCACATGTGATGAATATGTAAAATCTAATTCAATTATGAAGTAGTGGTCCAGGCTTTTAGCCAAAAATTAGGCACGCTAAAATTCCTATCCCTAAAATGATATATTGCCTCATTTAGATCCCTATGCCCCTTGATTTTCACGTGACACATGTGATGAGTATGCAAAATCTAATCCAATTATGAAGTGGTGGTCTAGGCTTTTAGCCTAAAATGAGGCACGCTAAGATACCTATCCCTAAAATGATATATTGCCTCATTTAGATCCCTATGCCTCTTGGTTTTCACGTGGCACATGTGATGAATATGTAACATCTAATTCAATTATGAAGTGGTGGTCTAGGCTTTTAGCCTAAAATTAGGTACGCTAAGATTCCTATCACTAAAATGATATATTGCCTCATTTAGATCCCTATGCCCCTTGATTTTCATGTGACACATGTGATGAGTATGCAAAATCTAATCCAATTATGAAGTGGTGGTCTAGGCTTTTATCCTAAAATGAGGCACACACACACACACACACACACACACACACACACACACACACACACCCCTCAAATTTTGATCACAAGGTAAAAGGTGTGATTGCGATCCTGAGGTGGTTGCAACACCAGGCCTATGGTCTTTGGGTCCCACCATGAGTCTGTTTTATCCACCCCCGATGATCCATTTTGGATCATTATTTTAGGGCATGAGCCCAATCATGAGATAGATCCAAATCTAAAGTGGACTACATCACAAGGAAACATCGACGATTGAACACCTACTGTTAAAAAATTCCGAAGGCTCACTGTTTTCTATCAAGCTGAAATTTGTGTTTCCCTTAATGTAAATTTGTGTGACCTATTCAACAGGTTGGATGGCAAATAAACATTATTGTGGGCCATGCAATTTTTTTTTATGATAGGCATTCAATTGTAGCTATTTTGCTATTGTGGGGTCCTCCTGATATTTGGATCTTCCTCATATTTTGGTTTTTGCCATTATCCAAAATGTTTAGATGGTGTGGATTAAACAAAGACATCATTGTGGAGCCACAACAAAGTTCTTTTTACATGTGCATTTAACACCCATCACTCATAGGATGCAGGAATTCATTAATTTCAAAACCCGCTTAAGGTTTTCACTGTAATGGCATGATCTAAAAAAATGAAATAGATTCAAATCCCAGGTGGATCACATTACAGGAAATAGTGGTTTGAATTCCCTCCAATAAAAACTTCTTGAGGGCTACCAAAATGCTTATTTG
The DNA here is from genome assembly GCA_003013855.2 of Liriodendron chinense. Classification (NCBI taxonomy): domain Eukaryota; kingdom Viridiplantae; phylum Streptophyta; class Magnoliopsida; order Magnoliales; family Magnoliaceae; genus Liriodendron; species Liriodendron chinense. The sequence continues at coordinate 2,319,437 of PVNU02000629.1, read as the reverse complement.
TCATCCAACCTTTTGATCAGTTTACAGAGGACAGGATGAAAGCACTACACAAATATCAGCTTGATACAAAACTTGTGGCCCATCAGAAGTTTTTAATGGTCAATCATCATTGTTTCCAGTGGTATGGTCCAAGTGAGATTTGGATCTGCATCATTTTTGGGATCATGTCCTCAAGATGAGCTATCAAAACGGTTGGATGGTGTGGATTTAAGTAACATACATCAAGGTGGGCCACATGGTGAGGGATCCCACCCACCTCCACAGAAGACGGAAGGGGATTGCGTACTGTGTAAACTCCATGGGGCCACTTTGATTTATGTATTTTATCCACTCTATTAATCCATTTTATCAGATAATTTTAGGTCTTTAGTACAAAAATGTAGCATATCCAAATCTCAGGTAGACCTCACCATAGGAAAGAGTGTGCATTGAACTTCTACCATTGAAAAATTCTTAAGGGCCACAGAAGTTTTGGATTAAGCTTATAGTTGCTTTTTCTATTCATCCATTGTCTGTGTGATCTTATGTACATGTTAGATGACAAATAAACATCACTGTGGGCCCTAGGAATGTTTCAACCCTGGAAATCATTATTCTCACTGTTACATGTACTATTGTCTACTTGAGCTTTGGATATGCTTCAATTATTGGATCAACCCCTAAAATAAGCTAGAAAAACGGATCTACGGTGTCGATAAACCACATACATTCAAGGTGGTCCCAACGCAATTTACTCAGTACGATAAAAGCACACTGAGTGAGTACGCAATCCAATTTCACCAAAACGTGCCCAAGCGGATTTCCTGCCTTAGGAAGCTACGTGGGGCCCACTATGATGTCAATAAGTAATCCACCCCACCCAACCGTTTTTCCAGATCATTTTACGGCATTCAATAGAAAATGAGGTAAATCCAAGACCCAAATGGGACACACGAGGGGCAAAATAAAAAAAAGAAATGCCTACCGTTGAAACCTTTCTGGGCTCCACTTGATGTTTATATTCCATCAAAACCGTTTATAAGGTCTTTCCCACTGGGGATGAACTGCAAAAAAATTATCCTAATATAAAACTTTTTGTGGCCATACAAAAATTTCAATGGTGATCATTCAATCCTCACTGTTTTCTCTTATGTGGCCTACTTAAGTCTTGGATCAGGATCATTTTTTTTATCACCGCCATAAAATGAACTCACAAAAAGGATGAACAGGATCTATTTCTCACAAAGATCATGGGGGCACTCACCTAGCTTCCTTGCACAGGAAAGCCTTTACCAGGAAATCAGCGTACGCTGGTTCCGGGATCCCAGCCAATCTGCACTCATCTAGAGCCACCTTCCCGCTGAGGTTTCAAAAGCGGTGGTCCATACGCACCGTGCATCATTCTTTTAAAGTCATTTTGGGGCATGGACCAAAATATGGGGCAGATCCATATTTCAAGTTGACCACACCATTGGAAACATAAGTGAATGAACGCTTATCCTTGATAAATTCTTAGGATCCAAACATGTTGGAAGGAAAAAAGAAATTACAATAGTCCACATCACCTACTCAACAGGTTGGATTGAAAGAAAAAAAAGGGTTGCAGTGGTCCCTATCATTTTTTTAATGGTGGGATTTAATTGCCACTGTTAACTCTTGTGGACTCCACTTGAGATTTGGATCTTTTTACTTTTTAGACTCGTCCCCTTAAATCATATTCCATGAAGGATAGACGGTGTGGATAAAACAAAAGCATTATTGTAGGGCCCACGGCATAGTCCACCTTGATAGTGGAATCTGCAACCCTTGCGAACGAGCAAAAGGTGGGTGGGTTTTAGAAAAGAGTTTAAAAGTAAAAGCTGTTTTTAGAATTCAACTAAAAATAGGGCTGCACATATACTCGGTTAACCCGCTTGACCCGCCCGACTTGGCCCGGTAGAAACCCGTACCATCCCGACCCGGTTGAGAAAACGGTCCGGTCCTGGGTGGATGCGGCTGGACCGGTTTTAATTTAGGTACAGTTTAGGGTACGTGCCAAACTCGCCCGACCCAACCCGTACCCCGACCTGTGTATACCCGACCCATTCCTCCTGACCCGAACCGCCCCATCTGTACTAGTTTATTGCTTTTAGAAATATCTATATGGCATTATCAATAAGTTGAATGGTCAATAAACATTAGGGTGGTCTCTAGAATCTTTTAATTGTAGGAGTTTAATGACCACTGATTTTTGTGATGTGGTCTACTTAAAGCTTTTATTTGCTTCCTTTTTGGGACCATGTCCTATAATAATTTGGAAACATAGATGGACAGCATGGATTTACAATATATACATCGAGGTGAGCCTCATGGTCAGGGTCTCACCCACATGGCTGGTTCTGGGTCTCATCGAACACTCACAGGAGCAGATTAGGTGACATTCGGGATCCACCAAGGTGGGTGGCCCTGACTATGTGTCTTAAATCCACACCATCCAACTATTTTGAAAGATCATTTTAGGATGTGATACTAAAAATGAAGCTGACACTACAAGAAATTCCATTTTTACCGACGAATGATTTCGTCGGTAATCAGTAAAATTTCGTCGGGAAAGCTTTTTCCCGATGAAATTTTTCGCGGCTAACATTGTCGCAAAAAAGGGCGTCGGTAAAGGTTTTTACCGACGAAATAATTTTTCGTAGGTAATAATTGACCCATTACCGACGAAATTATTCGTCGGCCAAACATATGAATTTTGTTGCGATTGAAAATGATACGTCGGTGAAAAAACTTTTATCGACGAAATAATGCGTAGGTAAAAACACGTTAAAAATTTTACCGACGAAATATTTCGTCGGTAAAAGCAAGGTAAAACCTTTTACCGACGAAATAATGCGTAGGTAAAAACATGATAAAACTTTTACCGACGGAATAATTCGTCGGTAAAAGCATGTAAGAACTTTTACCGACGAAATATTTCGTCAGTAAAAAGCTTTTACATACCTTTACCAACGAATTATTTCGTCGGTAAAAGTTTTTCCTGTCTTGGTTCCATTTTTTTTCAAAATTCAGGAAAATTCCTGATATACACCTGTAAAAAAACCTATACATTTTGAATCCTATTCACATCCACAAACATACAAATAAACAAAAACTACATCAATACATAAATAATCCATTCCACATCCACAAACAAACAATATTCATCCACACACAAATACATACAAGTTAAAAGTCGTATATTAAAAAAAATAATCAGGAAGATGAAGGCGGAGGTGGCGGGGCATCGGCGCCAAGGCGTGCAGCGAGAGCCTGAAACATCTCCTGCATCCGTCGCTCATGCTCCTACCTCAACTCCTCCATCCTCCTCTCCTGCTCCTCCCGTCGCCTCTCCTCCTCCTCCCTCTGCCTCTCCAGCTGCTCCCAAATCCCATCGACGACGACCCGTAGCTGCTGAACCTCTCTCTCTGCGATGTCAGCTCGGCGTTAAGCGCTCTCACCAGCTACGGATCGGCTGGAGCCAGCTCTAGTTTGTGCCATGAGCTTAGCACCATGGCCAAGCCCACGCACATATCCAGAACGGGTGCCAAGCACCTCGCTCAGGATTTCTGGCTCACTCCGCTGACTACCATCGGGAGTGGGCTGACTGCGTATGGTGTCCATCGCCGCCTGTAATGAAAAGATATGAAATTTCATAAAAAATGACATGAATGACATTATTATCAATCAATGCGCAATTAAATTTAACAAAGTAAAGATTTTTACCCAATGCTCACTGGCTCTAGGATGAACCCAAGATCCCGTCGCCTGCCGACAGTGAGTCCCTCTGTAGAGGTCTACTGGTCCAGGCTCCTGGCCGGTGACGGAATCCCGCTGCGCAATCAAAAGGAAAAAAGACTTATAATAAATGCCAATCAAAATAATATATTAACTTAATAATCATCAATAATTTCTTACCATGTCGTAACGATGTCGTACAAATGACTTTGAACCAGCTACGTGGTTCACTTGTAACTTTTCCCTGTTCGCAGAATTTATTCTGCTCCTCTTCTGAACACATTATACAAAATACATTTCTATTAATTGCGAAATTAATTACGAATTTAATTGTTACCGTAAGATATCGTACATGTAAATATTACCTGAAAAGCCTCCGACGAAAATCTCTCGCAGAGTATTCGCCAGTCGTCTGTAGTAACGTGTGGCGGTGCGGACTGTACGGCCTCATCGTGTGTCCTGCACTGCTTGTACCGCTGGTGCAACTCTCCGCGGTACTCCTTGAACCGCTCTCTAATCATGTCGTCGACGGCATGAGAAATGTAGGGAACATTCAAATCGAATTCAAATTTATCCTGCAGTTTCGTAAATAATAAATTAAGGCAATAAACTTATTAACAATAGGACTTAACCGTAAATGAACTTTCACAAAAGAAAATTTCAATTTACTAAACTTTACCTGAAGGCGCTGACGGATGAGCTGTCGCACATCATCTGTCACGTCAGTCCAACGGGGGGTCGTGGTGGGGATCAGAGATCGGCATAGGACACCGACCTCAGACGTAAACAATATGGCACTGTCCCCAACAGGTCTAAGGCAGTCCTATGGAAACTCTACTGCCACCCTACCCTCACGCGTAAGTCGCTCTAAAACTAACCCACGCGTGGGTCCACGTCCTCGTCGGCTGGTAGAAGATGCTGCTGCGAAAAGATATATGTAAGTAACAATATAAACAGAAATCACTAAATAAATGTCTAGACTTACATGCAGTGCCCGGTGTATGCTGAACCGAAGGATCAGATGACTGTGATGCACCATGCGACGTCGATGCTGTCTGCGTCGCATCACGGGTGGAAGGGGTAGATCCAGTGCGCGAATGACCTGATCTCCCACCTGGTGCCATGACTGAATATATCTGAAATACAAACTTATAAATTTAAACAATGTCAATGCAAGTTTATGAACATCATTGCAGAGTGAATTTGTGCTTATGCTTAGAGAAATGATAAAAATATGATTAGACCATTACACTATAATGCAAGCAGAATATAATAAAACCGTAAACAGAATATAATAAAACCTTAAACAGAATATAAAAGTTAAAAAATCCATCACACATTGTCATTCTATATTAAATACATATATCTCATTGTAATACAAATCAACTTCGGATCAACTATCCGAAATACTCCCTGCGTAAGTTATCGTACGCTGCAGATGTATATTCGATGCTGTATGAAGCACTCGACATTGTTATAGCCAACGTGCCAGTCACAATAGGAGAAATCTGATCTCTCAGGACTCCATTCAGATGTGCAAGTGTAGACACCCCACCTTCGGCTACACTATTGGTAGAGATAGCTGGTTGAATGGAGGACCATACCCCCAAATCCCAAGTCCGAACTCAGCCAAACTAAGCCCCATTCCATAGCCCAGTTCAAGCCTGAACACAGTCAACCCAGTCCTAAACATCACCCTGAAAAACCCCCCAGAAAAAAGCCAGTCAAAAAATCCCAAAAAAGTCAAACTCACTGAGTCAACCCACTGAGTCAACCCGCTGAGTCAACTCGTCGAGTCAAAACACCGAGTCAAACCGCCGAGTCAACCCGCTGAGTCAAACCACTGAGTCGACCCAACGAGTCAAACAGCAGCCCCGAGGGAGCGATCGTACTCGCTGGAAACCGAGGAGCGGTCGTACGGGCGGCCCATAGCAGGCCGCCCGAAATAAATTACGCAAACTGCTACTCCTCGCTGCTATAAATACCCCCCTCCCCTTCTCATTTCGACATCCCTTCAAGTCCAGCCAGTCCGGGTGCTGTCCGAGTCCTTCTCCACTCCTTAGCCCATTTTTCCACCAAGGAGAGCCCAAGTGAGGAGAGTCTAGCCCTGGTCCAGCCCAGCCTGACCACTGGTCCAAGCCTCCCAAGCCATCCAAATCTTGATCCAGCCACTCGAAGCCAATCCTTGCGACACCTCCGTCCACCCAGCTACTCTTTTCCAGCATCATCTCATTTGCATCTAGCATAAGTGCAACATTTACTTTTCTTCCAACCCCCCGCTTCACTGCAAACACTTTGATTATTCAAACACCGCATGCATCTCGCATAAAGCACTTGTCAGTTCGAGCGTATGCTCTGGGCTTGCCCGTTGTTGGAACATGCCCATCAGAAACTCTTACTGTTCAGACCTGCATTCACGTACATATCACTATAGACACTTTGAATATTCAAGCACACAGCATGCATCATCTCGCATAAAGCACCTGTCAGTTCGAGCGTACGCTCTGGGCTTGCCTGTTGTTGGAACCTGCCCATCAGAAACTCTTACTGTTCAGACCCGCATTCATGCATCATGTCATCCATGAGAATATATGAGGATTAAACTAGACTTTCAAGTATCCGATCGATTCGGTGAAGTAGAGATCTTACTTCGGTACGGGCAGTGTGTGGGGTGCTTAACCTCTTCCCACCCTGTAACCGTGATCCCTTACCTTGAATCTCTGGCCGCAGATCAACAGGAGTCATTTTAGAGGAAGGAATCTTCGGATTCCCTTCTCTAACGTTTCTACGGGGTCTAGCCGACTGTAGATTCGAAGTAATTGGCTAGTGGCGACTCTGGTCTTATATAAACTCACTTAAACATATCCAGCTTAACACGACAACCAAACAAAGCCCTCGAGAACGAGGCAAGCCAGTGGCACAAACGGCGATTTCGCACTCACGCATCCTCATCTCCTTCTTTTCCGAAAGGAAAGGGGAAGGGAGAAGAACGTCGTGTGGGAGCGCGGAAAATCGGCGAGGGTCCACAGAATGGCGACTCTGCTGGGGAGTAGCTAGTCCCACTAGTCGTGATCCGACTTGAAAAACAGAATCCTTCATATACTTGAAAGTCATTAGTCCTCATACAATCTCATCTGCATAGCATTCTACCCAAAACCAAAAACAAAAAGAAAATCCCAAAACCCAAAAAGAGTAGAGTATAGTCCTCACCATTGCGCCTCCTCGGGCTCAACGTACGCGGAGACAACTTCCCTTCCGCAGCATAATCCGCACTCGGGCTCAACAAGCCATGTCCGACCACGAAGAGGAAACTCGTCTCTTCCCTGCTCTTGAGATGACCGAAGCGCAACCTCCAGCGCAACAGCCCATTGATAATACGCCAATCATACAGGAATTGGCACAAGGAGTGAGAGCAATGCAAGAAATGCTCTTGTAATTCACGCAAGCACAAGCCACCGCAGCAGCCAACAATCAAGTTGGCCCAGTTCAGCAGTCTCAGCAACCATGCCGGGTCCTTCCGGCCTCCAGTTCAAATCAAGCGCAACCATCGGAGTCTGCCCAAGACTACCGACAACAGCCATCTCAGCCCTTCGCTATGGGGCATCCTTCTCAATATCTTCCTGCGACGACAAGGCCATCTCAGAGCACTTCCGTTGCAGGAACATCCAGTCAGCTTCCAGTCAATCTTGCAAACAACAATCTCAGTAGATCTCGGCATGTCCCCGCCGATGGGACACCTTTTCAATTCCAGCACATCCCCGCCGATGGGATTTCAATTCAATTTCCAGCAACAGGGACAGCACTGGCGAATGCCCACAACGGGGGTCAGTGTCAAGCCCACATCAATCAGCGGACAGTGGCGAATACCCAACAAGGGGGTCACTTCCCAGCATCTCAGCCTCCTGCAAACAGGAGCACTTTTCAATTCCAGCACATCCCCGCCGATGGGATTCCAGTTAATTTCCAGCAATCTTCAATTCAGCAAAATCCAGTTAATTTTCAGCAATCTTCAATTCAGTAAAATTCAGTCAATTTCCAGCAAGTTCCAGTTCAACCTTCAGTACAGTCTCCAGTTCAGTTACCATCATTTCAAGCACAAGTTCATCAGAATCCAGTTCAGTCATCAAATCAATTTCAGCAACCCGCGGTTGCTTTTCAGCAAGCCCATAGGGTCGAAGACATCGACCACTATGCCGAAGAAGAACGTGCCTTACTCTAAGAGGCACCAGTCGCTCGAGCAGAACATTCAGGACTGGACGAGTTGCGGGAGCAGTTCCAGATCTTGCAAAATCAGCTTCAGCGACAACAAGGAATCGACTTACCTTCGACCAAGTTCAGAGACTTGTGTCTTTTCCCAGATGCTCAAGTACCTCAAAACTTTGAGGTACCAAAATTCAAGAGATACGATGGCAGCGGTTGTCCCACAGCACATCTCAAGGCCTTCTGTGGAGAGCTGAGTGCAATCTCAGGAAATGAAGGGGCCCTCATTCGTTTGTTCCAAAAATCTCTGAAGGGCGATGCCCTAGATTGGTACACTTCATTGGACTGCCACCGCATCAGGACATGGGAACAACTTTCCCAGGCTTTCGTCGACAGATTCGCGTACAATCTCAACATGGCACCCAGAAGAGCCGATCTTGCGGCTCTCAGGCAAAAGAGTGATGAGACACTATTAGCTTACGTGGGGCGTTGGCGAGCTATGGTAGCCAGAATGCGGACACCCATCGACGACGAAGAACAAATCTCCATGATTGTTCATTCAACATATCCAGGCATATCCGGATATCTCATCTCGCATCCATATGCGAATTTCTCACAATTGATCCGTGCTGGAGAGCAAGTCGAAGCAGGAATCCGGGCCGGGACAATCTCCCCATGGCCTCATCAGGCCACTCCAGTCAAGAGGAACAGAGTGGAAGGAAGACCTATCGGGCATGGGAATGGAAACCGCAGTGGTTCTCCTCCCCGCCCAACAGAGGTAAACAACATCAATACCACTGCTCAAGGAAATCAACATGCTCCCCCACAGGGATGTCAACAGTATCAGCAGAATCAAGTTCAGCATCAGCCTCAGCGGTATCAGCCACAACCAAATCCTCAGCCACAACCACCTCGACAACAGCAGCAGTTCAGAGGAAACGGCCAATACTCATACCAGAACAGGCAGAATTACAGGGAGTCCAGGAAGTTTACTCCACTCAGTCAACCACTTAGTCAAATCATGACTACGCTGGTACAAAAGCAGTTACTCACTCTGATGACACCTAGGCCTCCTCCTTATCCTTTGTCACCAAACTACCGAGAAAATGAGTATTGCGCCTATCATCAAGGATGTGGCCACGCCACTGATCGATGCTATACTTTGAAGAATGCCATACAAGACCTGATTGATGACCGCAAGATCGTTATCTCGGTCCCTGGAACTTCTCCAGCAGCTTCCACCAACATCCTTCAGAATCCTCTGCCTCAGCATCCAACGGACCCCAGTTCGTCTCGTGGCCCTGCAGTCAATAGTATAGAAGAAGGGGACCATCTCGATCGCTTCTTCTCCCCCATCCAATCCATTCATGCCTACACCTATGGGCCGACAAATCCTCCTCCAATCTTGCAAGGGGCAGGTTCCTTTCTTCCTTCAATCTCCGAGCCAGTAGTACTCGAAGGAGCACCTCCATATGATATACCAGTTGTTCAAGGGGCACCTTACAACCATTCAAGCTGGGAACCAGTCGTCCTGGAAGGAGCACAATCATACATCGAGCCCACATACGAACCTGTCATCTTGCAAAGGGCAACTCAAGAACAATCCAATCCACAATGGAAGGATTATACTCATCAACAACAAGAACCCGTTGTATTGGAAGGAGCTATTCCAGTCGAGCCAGTCGTATTGCAAGGGGCAAACCCTGGAGGTGTGACAATCACACTACGGCAGCTGGGACGAACAGAGAAACCTCCTGCCATATCAAGAGGACCAGTATTCATTCCATGGGAGCCTCCTGCCCCAGGAACAGTCAAGCCAGGACCACGACCTTATGTGGTCTATGAAGACAAGCCTCGATACTACCCCTTCAGCACAGGCAACAATGAGTTCTCAAGGCAAAAGCTCCATACGAGGAAGATCTGGTACCCACACCAGCACCGTTGCAAGAGCCGGTGGTCCTAGAAGGCAAAAGGGAGGAAAACTACAAAGAGGTTCCATGGCACTATCCAGAATGTGCGGAAGTGGGGAACATGAATCCCAATGGGCGTTGCATCCCAAGAGATAATCAGAACAGAGGAGATCCCAAAGGCGCTCTCTCAGGCCTCGGTAACAAAAATGAAGCCACATACGATGTGGCGACTCAGCTCAAGTCAATCCCTGCACAAATCTCAGTATGGGAGTTACTCTGCACATCTCGCATACACCGAGAAATATTTGCCAAAACCTTGAGCGATGCTCACGTCTCCTCCGATACAGCACCAGAAATGATAGCATTGATGATTGGACAACTCCTGGCTCCGCGCGCCATCACCTTCACTGATAATGAATTGCCACCAGAAGGGCGCGATCATGAGCGATCCCTCAACATAGCCTTACGATACAAAGACCTTTGTGTCCCGCTGGTCCTTATCGATAATGGCTCAAGCTTAAACGTCTGTCCACTCAAGACAGCGGAACGTCTGGGAATCAGTCCTTCTTCATTTCGACCCAGCACCATATGTGTCAGAGCATTCGACAACACCCGTCGATCAGTAGAAGGGGAAGTCAACATAGAGGTACAGATAGGTCTAGAAATCTCTACCATCACATTCCAAATTCTGGATATATCAGCCTCTTTCAACATGTTGCTCGGACGACCTTGGCTGCACAAGGTTGGAGCTGTGCCGTCAACCCTGCATCAACGAGTGAAATACATCTGTGGAAATCAAGTGATCTCTATCTATGCAGAGAAGGAGCTCATCATTCCTTCCAATGCTGCTGCCACTGAACCAGACATCCCGGTCATCGATATCCAGCACTCTGAGGAAGACATCCCGTTTCACAGTTTCGAATTCGAGACTGTGAACTCTATCGCCAATCTAGAACCGATAAGGGTGGACCGTGTCTTTTCACCGGCAGAGCGTCTGAGCCTCAAATACCGAATGAAGAATCACTTCAAGTCCAGAAAGGTACCACTGATATATAATCAACGCAAATGGGGACTCGGATACAAGGCAACCTTCATGGACAAAAGAAGGAAGAAATTTCGGTGCTCACCCATCCAATTCGTCAAGCCAGGAGAACCTTGCAAAGATCCAGGAAGGAATCAACTGACTGCACTACACAAAGGCCTCCCGATGAGCCTACTTTGGGCCACATGGCCCCCCATTCGATGGGATCAGATTCTCGAACCATCTAAGCCTCCAGAAGAAGAAGGAAATGATGAAGACGAAGAAGGAAGACAAATACAGCAGCTTCAGGACCAGGTTACCCTGACACCTACTCCCAACCAGGGGCACAACCTGCCCACGTCAGCATCAATCAACCAGGGGCACAACCTGCCCACTTCAATCAGCCAGGGGCACAACCTGCCCACTTCAATCAGCAAGGGGCACAACTTGCCCATCTCAGCACCAATTAGCGAGGGGCACGACTTGCCCATCCCTACAGAATCAACATCAACAATCACCAGCCAGGGGCAGAAGCAGCCCATCCATTGGACAAAGAAAGGGAAGTGGCCAGCCCTAGATTGGTCTGATGTCCAGATTCCAAACTTGTGTCTAGCTGTAGAACCAGACGAACTGCAATGCGAGGTAAGTGACCCGGGAGAGACTGAGTATGACTCAGATCTCGAACCCGACCAGCAAGAAATCATGGTCATTGGGCCAGACTGTGATTCTTCGCCCGAATTATCAACCCCCACCTTTTCAGGGGAGGAAGTGTGGGGTCCTGAATGGTCATCTGTTCCCCTAACTTTTGAATCAGCCAAAGAGCCATCTGAGGGCTCTGGCTTAAAAAAAACGCCTGTTTAAGCAGCGACCGGAACTTTGGAACAAGTTGGGCCCAATGATGGTCTGCAATACCCGCTTGTTCAAGGTCCCGTGAATTTCAAAAATCCAAAAAAATTAAAAACTTTCAAAAGACAAAAACATCTAGTATTTTCATTTCAGAAAAATCTCAAAAACCAAAAAATATTTCTTTTCCTGCATTCAATAGTGTGCCAAGTTCGTCTAAAGAGTCGCATGAGTTTGAAGTCGAATCATATGATTTCGATATCGAATTAGACCTCGAGCTCATGGGTCTGGACGAAGCTCGGGATGAGGAAGATGATGATCCGGCTCCCGAACTAGAGGATCTCCTCAAAAAGTTCGAATCTAAAGCCAATGTTGTAGCCGATGATTTCGAGATAGTAAACTTGGGGACGCCTGAGATCCCTAGGGAAGTACGCATTGGAAAATCATTGCCACCTGAGATGAAACAGAAAATGATAGAGTTCCTAGCTCCAAGATTGTCCAACTTCGCATTCTCATATGAAGACATGCCGGGGCTCGATGAAGAGCTCGTTGTACACCATCTGCCAACCAAGGCAGATATGAAGCCAGTGAAGCAGAAACTTCGAAGAATGAAGCCAGAATGGGCTCTGAAAGTCCGAGATGAAGTCATCAAGCAGTACAATGCGGGATTCTTGGTAGTCTCCAACTACCCTGAATGGCTTGCCAACATCGTGCCAGTACCAAAGAAGGACGGCAAGGTTCGAATGTGCATCGACTTCCGAGATCTCAACAAAGCCAGTCCTAAAGATGACTTTCCTTTGCCACATATTGACACTCTGGTAGACAACACCGCTGGATACAAAATCTTCTCATTCATGGACGGGTTCTCAGGTTACAATCAGATCAAGATGGCCGTCGAAGATCACGAGAAGACATCGTTCATCACTCCCTGGGGAACCTTCTGTTACAGGGTAATGCCGTTCGGTCTGAAGAACGCAGGAGCAACATATCAGCGAGCAATGACAGCACTATTCCACGACATGATGAACAAGGAGCTCGAAGTATATGTGGATGACATGATCGTCAAATCTCGCACAATTGAAGGACACTTTGAAGATCTGAAGAAGTTATTCAACAGATTAGAAAAGTACAAGCTCCGTCTCAACCCTCAGAAATGTGTCTTCGGTGCAATGGGAGGTAAGCTCCTCGGCTTTATGGTGAGCGAGGATGGCATCAGGGTCGACGAGACCAAAACCAGAGCAATCATTGAGATGCCCCCTCCTAGAACAGAGAAGGAAATTCGTGGCTTCCTCGGCAGAATTCAATACATCAGCCGCTTCATCGCACAGCTCACACCTATCTGTGAGCCCATATTCAAGCTCCTTCGGAAGAACGTCCCAAAAGAATGGAATGGTGATTGCCAAGTTGCCTTCGACCGCATCAAGAAATATCTCATGAATCCTCCAGTCCTAGTGCCACCCATTCCTGGACGACCACTATTGTTATACATCTCAGTAGCAGTAGAAGCCATAGGCTGTGTCCTCGGCCAGCACGACGAGACCGGGAAGAAGGAACAAGCAATATACTATTTGAGCCGAAAGTTCACCGACTACGAGACCAGGTATTCCCCGATCGAGAAGACTTGCCTCGCCCTAGTTTGGGCAACTCAGTGACTCCGTCAATACATGATTGCATTCCCTATTCTCCTCCTCGCTCACATGGATCCGCTCAAGTACCTGTTCGAGAAACCGGCACTCACTAGGAGGATAGCTAAATGGCAGCTACTCTTGTCTGAGTTCGACATCACCTATGTCACTCAGAAGGCAATCAAGGGACAGGCCCTCGCCGATCATCATGCCGCCCACTCCCTCCTGGACTATCAGCCGCTCAAGACGTTCTTTCCTGATGAAGATCTCTTGCTTGTCGAAAGTGAAGAAAAGAGGAAGAAAGGTGAGTGGACGTTATTCTTCGACGGCGCAGCAAATTCTAAAAGGAGTGGTATTGGACCAATTCTCTACTCTCCAGATGATGTCCCTATTCCTATCTCAAGGTGCATAGCGTTCGAGTGCACCAACAACATGGCAGAGTACGAAGCATGCATCGCTGGCTTAAGGGAAGCCATAATCTTGGGCGTTAAGAAGCTACGAGTATTTGGAGACTCACAGCTTATCATCAATCAGATCAATGGCGAATGAAAAACCAAGGACGAGAAGTTGATACCATATCATGTGTATCTTGACAATCTGATCGAGGAATTCAAGGAAATCACCTTCTCATACATGCCCAGAGCCAAGAACCAGTTTGCAGATGCTCTCGCCACACTTGCATTAATGCTCGAGATACCAAAAGGAGCTTCAGAATGGGAGCTCACAGTTGAAGTTCAAGAAGAACCTGCCTTTTGCCTGCAAATAGAAGAAGCCGAAGCTGTCCCTGACAAACCCTGGTATGCCGACATCAAGCAATATCCCGAAACCCAGGAGTATCCAGAGTCAGCAACAGCAACAGATCACCGAACCATCCAGCGTTTGGCCGGTCAGTTCACCATCAGTGGCGAAGTTCTTTACAAGCGATCCTATAATCACATCCTCCTTCGATGCGTCGATGAAACAGAAGCTGCAAAGATCATGAAAGAAATACACGAAGGAATCTGTGGCCCACACATGAATGGGCACATGATGGCAAAGAAGATTCTACGACTCGGCTATTATTGGCTCACCATGGAGACAGACTGTTACCAGCATGTCAGAAAATGCTTCAAGTGTCAGGAGCATGCGAATCAAATCCATGCCCCATCATCAGAGTTATACAACCTGACCACCCCCTGGCCCTTCTCCATGTGGGGACTCGACATCATCGGCAAGATCAGTCCCAAAGCATCAAATGGTCATGAGTATATACTTGTGGCAGTCGACCACTTCACCAAGAGGGTAGAGGCAGCCTCCTACACCACGATTGCAGCATCTCAGGTGACCAAATTCATGAAGAACAACATCATATGCCGGTATGGAATCCCTAATGCTATCATCACAGATAATGGGACCCCGTTCATCAATAAGAAGATGGATGACTTCCTCAGCAAATTCAAGATCCAACGTCATCAATCAAGCCCCTACCGTCCCCAGATGAATGGTGGGGTAGAAGCCGCAAACAAGACAATCGTCAGGATACTCGAGAAGATGGTCGTGACATATCGAGATTGGTTAGATATGCTCCCATATGCGCTTTGGGCCTATCGAACGTCTGTACGGTCTGTTAAGGGCGTTACTCCTTTCGAGCTTACTTATGGAATGGAAGCAGTTCTACCAGTCGAAGTGGAAATACCATCACTATGGGTGTTACTAGAAAGCGGAGTTGAAGAAGGAGAATGGCAACGGGCCAGATTCGATCAGTTGCAGCTAGCAGATGAAAAGCGCATGCGTGCACTAAGTCATTCACAGTACTATCAAAAAAGGATCGCTCGGGCTTACAACAAGAGAGTTCGAAAAAGAAGTTTCAAGGTAGGAGACATGGTTATGAAGAAGATTCTACCGTCGCACCTTCCGGACCCTAGAGGAAAGTTCAAACCCTCGTGGGACGGGCCACTGATCGTCAGAGAAGTACTTTCCGGAGGCGCCCTCAGACTCACCAGCATGAGAGGGGTGGATCTTCCTGAGCCAACCAACGCCGACAACGTGAAGATCTTTCACGGGTAAGTTATTCTGACCTTATCAAAGGTTACTTTAATAAAGCTGAAGTCAAGAGGTCAAAGCTAAGATCTCTGAGAAATCATTTCCGTCCACCAACAAGTGTTTCAAATAAGGGGATTCAAAAAGAGGAAAATACAAAAAAAGGGGAGAATTCAAAAGGAAAAGACAAAAAAAAAGGAGAGAAAAAGAATATAAAAGAAAAAAAAAGAGAAGAAAAGAGAAAGAAAAAGGGAAGCCAAAGCAAGGCACCCAAGAGAAAAAAAATCAGTCCAAGAAGAAACACATCCATCCATCCATCCACCTCAGAAGGGTCTTTAGCAAAGACCGACAGCTCTATTATCGTAACTCAGGATAAGGGCTGAAAGACTGCCATCGGCCGGCAACGATGGATTCCCGACCTCTAGCTGCCGCAGTTATCCAGAGACCCAGAAAGAAAAAAAAAACAGAAAAAAAAGTGTGCCTAAACAAAGAGGGCGGAGTGAAAACCCGAAGGGGCGCTTCGAGTAAAAATAGTGGGCATACAGCGGACTTGGTGAAAACCTGAAAGGGCGCCAAGGGTAAAAACAGCATAGCTGCCAAGGGGCAGGCAAGATCAAACACCCGGGACGTGGTGAAAATCCGAAAGGGCGCCACGGGCAAAAATGACGGGAAAAGGCCGGCTGTAGTGAAAACTCGAAAGAGCACTGCAGGCAAAAATGGCTTGAATAAAAAAAAGAAAAAAAAAGTGCAGGTACCAAGAAAGCAGACGGTCCAGATCGGTTCAAGCAGTTACAGTTCAAGAACAAGAAGTGCAGTCAGGAGCAAAGAGCTCTACAAACTCTGACAATCTCAAGAAGCAATAGTTTCCATTGCCTACACCTCTGAGGGAACCAAAGGAGCACACAAGTTAAATCTCGAGACATCGGTCAAGGCATTGGCCGAGCCCTAGTTCTGATTCCTATATCCTGACACAAAATCCAGACACACTCACAAGACAACTCATGGCACAGTAGATTTTCAAACAGTTTTCTCTTTTTTAATTAAATGCATCATATTTCTTTTACACATATCATATCATCTTTTTCAAAAAATACAAAAAAAATGCATCATCATCAATCATATATGCAAAAAAGAATGTGCAGGTGGCCAACACAATCAATCTCTACCCTCCTCCTCGGCCACATCAGGTGAGTCCTCTGACTCATAAAAAGATAGTCTCGCTCTCAACCTGCTCACCTCCATACGCAGGTAATGCGCCTCATCGCGCTCAAGGGTACGGATCGCTATCCCCTCGTCAGACAACCTCTGATCGGCAGCCAATCTCCTCGACATCATCTCACAATGATACCGAAGTGCAGAGATCTCAGACAGCAGATGGCCATGAGTGGCCAAAAGGAAGCCAGGATCGATAAACGGGCGCTCCTCAAAGGGTTCATATGAACCAGATGAAGAGCCTGCATCTCCAAGGATATCCTGCTCATCCTCGTCAACAGTCTGGTGCCAACAAGGGATACGTCGATACAAAGACTGCTCAGCAACCCAGTACTGATATGGGGCGGTCGCCATCGGAAAAGTCCGCAGCTCAAAACCCAGCAAATCAGCAGTCAGGAACCGGATGTGATGGTAAGAAAAGTAGGATCGAAAGCCTACCAACATCAGAGGATGGCGATGTGCATCACAAAGCACTGGAGGAAGTGAAAGCCAAGATGACTCCTAACGAACGTTCCAGTCACGAAGTTCAGCAAACATCCTGCGATACAAGGGCTCGCTCATCCTAGCTGTATGAGGAAGAAACTCCATAATGTGTCGCATAAGGTCTGGGCGACGAGTGTCAGGAAAAGGTACAGGAACAGTCAGCGAAAGACGCTCCCATAGCCAGACCTGATCACAAAAAAGGAAAAGAAGTTCAGCTAAAGCAAAGCAATCCCTAACAAAGCAAGAAGAAAAAGGGTGCAAAAAAGATACCTGAAGAAAGGCACAACAGCCGCGAAGAACACGAGTGCGGCCCAGGGCGCAGTTAGTTAGCCCATTAAACAGCTCGGCCAAGATAAGAGAAATGATGCCCTGCCGTCGGATAGCTCGACTCATCACCTCAAAAAGCAAAGGAGTCTGGGATCTGCGCCATCCTGAGAACAGCACCTTAGCTATCAAGCAGAACATCAGTGCGTTCCGAGCAAAGGTAGAACCGGCCACACCCCAAGGACCCGAAAAAAGATCATACAGTAAGTCCAAGGAGAACACTACAGCATCCTGGCCGACAGCTGCAGGATGAACAAGATAAGAAATCCCGAACTAGTTCTACGGTGTAGCAGTCTTCGGCGGTGTCTTCGGCGAGAAATACTGAGTATAATCTAAGGGTAGTCCTGTCAAGCGTGCAAGCTCCTCCAAAGAAGGTCCCATCTCTATATCGTTGAACGCGAACAAGTTCAACGAAGGGACCCAGTCAATTAAGGCAGCTCCAAGCATCCTCTAATCAATATCAACTCTGGCCATATGGATCAGACCGCCGAAGCCATAAGACTCCAAATCTCGAATCTCATAAAATGACAAGCTGTCAAGCCAAGCAAGCAGTCGTGGCGAGCAGGAAGAACGAGGAAACAGCTGACAAGTCCTCACTGGTACCCCCTCCAGCACAAAAGGCCCAGAAATCAATAATGACTCATCAAGGATCGGAAGGTCAACGGGCGAAGGAGAAGGAAAAGATGGAACCTCTGCAGACTCGACAGCCCCTGACCTGCCCTCAGTGATGGCTATGTCTGATATAGTCGCATCGCTGTCTGAAACTGTCATAATCTCAGCCGCATGAGAAGACTCGCCCACCTCATGAACAGAGTGCGCAAAAGACCGACGATCAGGGGAAGGACAATGCTCTCCATCAAAAGGACTATCAGTGAAGATCACACCGCACATCGTGACATCTTGGCTAATCTGACCGTCAAAGAATACATCTGAACCATCAAAAAGGGTCCCGGCAGCCCCGATCGAAGAATCAACGATCAGATCTGGACCTGCGGCCCCCTCCAACAGGAAATCATGAATCCAATCATCATCCTGGCCGATCAAAGGGATCATCGAGGCATCCACACCGTCCATCATCAGGGGGACATCATCAATGATCACATCAAGTCCACCCAAACAAGTATACCGTACATCCTGGCCCTCATCCAGAGCATCCAAACCGTCAAAGGTACCATCTAAACCATCCATCCTATCCAAGCATGAGATCAGCCCATCTATGTCCTTCGTGGTCCCATCACCACCATCCATCACATCATCCATGTGGCCTACATTCAAGGGAAGCATGGCCTCACCTATGTCCCACCCCATCATCCTATCCATACCATTCATTCCTCCCATAATGAAGGTCCCATTCAAATCTGGAATTTCAGCATGGCTGCCATTAATGGGGCCATTCAAAACACCATCAACCACCATCCCTAACCCCTCATCAATGCCTCCATTCAATGCACCATCTACACCCTCCATTAAAGGAATCCTTCCTCCATTAAAGCCCTCACCAAATGCTGGAGTGTGGGACCCACCAACCTCTCCCACTATGGCCCATAAATCATCATCTAAAGCTGCCCAAGAAAGGACAAAATGGGAAGAGGACAAAATGAAGAGAAAAGACAAGGGGAAAAGAAGATTCATGGCTGAATCGAATAACCTAGAACAGAGAATGTGGGGGACAAGAGAAGGGGACAGCAGAGGATGTCCGAACCAGAGCCAGCCCAGGCCGCTCAAGAGGCGAGCCTTGGGCGGCCTGCCCTGGGCCGCCCGTATGGACGCAGATTTCCTCTCTCCGTGGGATTGGCTCCAGGGTTCTTGGTAGGTGAGGCTGACAATCCACGTCAGCAGATGGCGCTCCATGGGCTGCCTAAGGCCCCGGTCCACTCCTGATTTCAATGGAGATTGATCAAGATCATATAAAAGGTGTCCCACCGATCCAATCACGGAGCAATGCGGCCAAAACATGGCTGATCAGGCCAAAGAGAAGAAAAGGTGATCAAGTGGGGGCCACAAGCAATCCAAGCCGTTCAAAGACTAGATCATCATGATCTAAACCATGGAAGGACCTACATGAGCCATCAAACAACAAGATCAAAGGTTCGATCATCAGAATCCAAGATCTAATCATCAAGTGGGCCCACAAGGCCTAATCAAACGATCTGAGACGTTTAAGCCATCATCCACACCATGAGAAGCCTTCTTAGCCTCACAAATCATCAAAAGAGGTGCCCCAAGTAAAGCTGAGGTCTCAAGTGGGCCCACAGGGCCGAATCTATCAATTTGAACCATTCAAGGGCTAAATCATCAGGATCCAAACCATTGGAAAACTTACACAAGTCATGGAGCAGCAAGATCAAAGGTTCGATCATCAAAAGAAGGGCCAGAATCCAAGATCTAATCATCAAGTGGGCTCACAAGGCCTAATCAAGCAATCTGAACCGTTCAAGTCATCATCCATGCAGTTAAGAAGCCTCATCTTCCACAAATCATTAAGGAACAAGTCAAAGGTCAAAGCGTCCAGACATCATCAAAGAATTTTGAGACAAATCAAAGATTATATATTCATTCAAAAGAGCTTGATACAAAAGAAGATAAAAGCAAAGATACAAGGCCATACAAAGCAGGGCACCCAAGCAGACTACAAGTCGCCAACATAGTCATCATCGTCCCTCCTCGCGTCCCGCTCCCGACGATAAAGATCCATCAAAGGAGCAGTCACCGAACCTCCAGCATACCTGCGACGGCCACCTGGAACATAAAGCGAAGGAAGCAGAGGCCCCTGGCCGAACAGCAAATACCACTCATCATAATCACAATCCGGGATCGTGAAACGAAATCCAGGCTGGCCCACAAGAGCTCCAACTCTCTCATCAACTGGCATCCGAGCAGCTGGAGGAGGTGCAGAACAAGGGACCCCAGCCACCCCAGTGACTTGCCGAAGCAACCTCTCCCCCAGGTACCACTAAAAAGATTTAGCGTCGGAAAGCATGATACGGAGACATGAAGCATCATATGCCTCCACGCGCTGAGGGGTATAATAGAGAGGAAAACTGGCATATGACATCCGAGCAAGCTGGAGCAAATGAAATCACCACAATCAATTACAGCACAGCACGAGGGCAAAGACAAGCAAGATACTTACGTCCTCAACGGTCAGCCCGTCTATGTCAGCACGCCAATTGTCCCCAGGAACTCGGGAGTTCCGCTGACGGTTTTGCTGATGCCAGTACATGTGGCGATACTGAGAGGGCTCAATATCATCCCGCATCCTCGGCGTGAGATGGGGAAAATGGTCATAAAAGCAGGTCTGGACGAAAGCACATCTAATGATCAGAGAGGGAAAGAAGGTAAATGACTCCAAGGAAGGTGAAAGAAGAAATACCTCAACAACAGGCCAAAAACCTGTGAAGGACCGGCTATGCCGACAGGTCTTGTCCAGACCCTGAAAGATACGGGTCAAGATAGCCCCATTCCAGTTATAGGGATGATGAAGATCCTCGACTAAACGAAGAAATTTGGGGTCAACTCTCTCATTCGCATGGCAGAAAAGAAAGGATCCAAAAGCATAAGTAATCATGGCCCGCGCTTTGTGGAGGGCCTCTCGCTCGGTGGTGGGGATGACGGAGGCAAAACTGTTGTAGAACCATCGCATCTTCACTTGATGGCCTTGGAATTCACCCTCGGGTGGGACGTCACCGACAAGCCGAAGCCAGTTGGTGGAAGTGAGAGGAGCTAGAGAGCTGACTTGAGGAACAATTGTCCCATGAAATGGGAAGCTTATTTGCATGTAAATGTCCAAGGGGGTTATTCCCCATTCCCCACAAGGGAGCTGGAAGGTGTGGGTCTCATCCCGCCACCTCTCGCAAAGGGCCGCGAGCATCATGCGGTTAGCATCGTTATTATGGAAACGTAAGGTGAGGAGGCCAGCAAAAGGAGTACCACCCAGTACTCGTTCAAGCAAGGGCTGTGGATCCTTCACCCAGTCATCCCAGCGATCCCTGGTACCTCGACCTTTGATAGCGGGAAGAGGTTGATGCTCCATAGCTAAGGAACACATGTGGTCCCCTCGGCGGACAATGAAGGCAGGATCATCTTCATCAATCACTCGGTGACCTCTGGTACCATCCGCCATTGAATCCTACAAGCTTGGCAAGGTAAGTCCCTATCCCTTACCCGTTAAAATCAAAATTATCATCCAAGAAACCCATGAGATTGGACTCACATTCAAATGCAAAATCTAAAGTCCAAATCCATGTGTCACTTAGGATATGTGTTGGGCCCATTAGAAAAAGTAAGGCCCACCTTAAAGAAGGTGGCATGGCATGCCTTAGGCAAGAAAGTCCATCATCTAAAGACACATTTTGGACAACAAACGCACTCAAGTGCCATGAGATCAACGAAGGATAAGAATCCCACTTCACATGAGAAGTCCCTCTTCAAAGTCCATATGTGGCCAAGGATTGATCCACTTTCATGCCAAGGGCCATGACTTCACTTTGAGCCCATTTGATACATATGAAGAGAGGCCCAACTCCCATGAAAAAGATAGAGTATTTTGCCATGCACACTTGATGACATGGCAAAATCACCCTTTACATGCACATGAAGGGAGTGTGAAAAGAAGAAAGAAAAATGAAGTGGAGAGCTTGCAATATCTCTCTCCATGCACCACCTTTGAAAAAGACTTAAGATCTAGAAAAAGGCCAAGAATGCTTGGGCCCACCTTCACACCTCTTGGAATAGCTACATGGAAAAAGAAAAGAGTCATGAAAAGAGACAATGAAGAAGGAAAAGGATAAGAAAAGAGAAAGGAAGTGGTCCATACCTTTACCACTCACCAAAGAAGGACCACCTTGCTGTCCCAAAATGTCTCTAAGGGCCACCACTTGAAAAGAGCAAAGGATCACCAAAGAAGAGAGAGAAAACTTGAAGAAAGAGAGAGTATGAGAGAGAGAAACGAGAGATTGCACGTTTGAGGGGGCAAGGGTGCCCCATGTTATATAGAAAAGGGGAGGGCACCCTTTTACCCAACCCACTGAAGAGACCAAGAGGCAGAGACCGTCCGGGCGGCCCATGGGAGGCCGTCCTAGCCCCTACCTACATGAAACGACCTCCCTCCCCCTCTCCTTAGGAAGAACTCCTCCTTGGGAAGGGTGGTTGCAAGTGAATCTTGTACCTCCATGTAAGAATGAAGTGATGGAAGAGAATGGTGAGAAAAAGGAAGAAATCTCACCAAAATCTCACCTCATGAGAAATGGGTGAGAAATTGGGTTGATGATGTGGAAAAGTTCCATGGAATTCTCAAAGAAAAGAAAGAAAAATTTGACTTGGTCAAACAATGATTTCAACCATCCAAAGGCATGACCAGATGATCCAAACCATTTTCAAGAAGAATCCCAAGAATCTCCACCCTTGATTACTGTTCACATGAACAGTTTTGGTCCGAAGACCTTAAACTACGTCGGGATCGACATCCCGAGAGATTTTCAATAAAAGCCGGTATCGGTCTTGATCGCTCGAATTAAGATCCGACGACACCGAGTACTTTCAAAAAAATAAAAAAACAAAAAAAAATGTCTTTCCTGTTTTGTGCAGTTTTGGTCCGAAGACCTTAAACTACGTCGGGATCAAGATCCCGAGGGATTTTCAATAAAAATCGGTATCGGTCTTCTTCAAGATCTGGTGGCTCCGGACATTTTCTAAAAAAAAAAAATGTGATTTCCAGCACTCGCTTGAACAGTTTTGGTCCGAAGACCTTAAACTACGTCGGGATCAAGATCCCGAGGGATTGTCAATAAAACCGGCATCGGTCTTCTTCAAGATCTGGTGGCTCCTGATATTTTCTAAAAAAATAAAAATATATATTTATGCATTTCCAGCACTTGCATGTACATATTTTTGGCCGAAGGCCTTAAACTACGTCGGGATCAACATCCCGAGGGATTTTAATAAAAACCAGCATCGATCACAGTCTTTAAGACCAACATCGGATGATCTGGATCATTTCGAAAAACAAAAAAATATATCACCAGCCCCTCTTTAAAGTTTTTGGGTCCGAAGACCTTAAACTACGTCGGGATCAATATCCCGAGGGATTTTCAATAAAAGCCGGTATCGGTCTTGATCAAGATCCGCTGACACCGGACATTTTCCAAAAAATAAAAAAAATGTGTTGCCCTATTCTGTACACAGTTTCATGGTCCGAAGACCTTAAACTACGTCGGGAACAAAATCCCGAGAGATTTTCAATAAAAACCAGTGTCAATCCTGACCGTTCAAAATTGAGATGTTATGACCTGGAACAGTTTTCGAAAAATCACAAAAAAGAATGTATTTTCAGCATGTACATATTTACGGTCCGAAGACCTTAAACTACACTGGGATTAGTTTCTCGGGGAACCTTTCTCGCTTTTAACAAAAACCGGCATCGATCCCAGCCATTCGAGCCAGGATCTGATAACCCGGAACATTTCAAAAATACCAAAATATTTTAAAAGCTTTTCACAAAAACCAGCATCAATCTCGATCATTCGAGCTGAAATCTGGAACTTTTTCCAAAAAACACAAAAAAAAAATGATTCACCAATGTAGACACCCCACCTTCGGCTACACTGTTGGTAGAGATAGCTGGATGAATGGAGGACCATACCCCCAAATCCCAAGTGCAAACTCAGCCAAACTCACCCTTGTAAGCCCCATTCCATAGCCCAGTTCAAGCCTGAACCCAGTCAACCCAGTCCTAAACACCACCCTGAAAAACCCCCCATAAAAAAGGCCAGTCAAAAAATCCCAAAAAAGTCAAACTCACTGAGTCAACTCGCTGAGTTAACCCGCTGAGTCAACCCGTCGAGTCAAAACACCGAGTCAACCCGTCGAGTCAACCCGTCGAGTCAAACCACCGAGTTAACCCACTGAGTCAACTCACTGAGTCGACCAGCGAGTCCAACAGCAGCCCCGAGGGAGCGGCCGTACTCGCTGGAAACCGAGGAACGGCCGTACGGGCGGCCCATGGCAGGCCGCCCGGACAAAATTACGAGAGCTGCCACTCTCCGCTGCTATAAATACCCCCCTCCCCTTCTCATTTCAACATCCATTCGAGGCCATTCGAGTCCATTTCAGCCCGAGAGCTTTGAGTCCATCTCTCCACCCTTTAGCCCATTTTTCCACCAAGGAGAGCCCGAGTGAGGAAAGTCTAACCCAGGTCCAGCCTAGCCTAACCACTGGTCCAAGCCTCCCAAGCCATCCAAGTCTTGATCCAACCACTCGAAGCCAACCCTTGCGACACCTCCGTCCATCCAGCTACTCTTTTTCCAGCATCATCTCATTTGCATCTAGCATAAGTGCAACATTTACTTTTCTTCCAACCCCCCTGCTTCACTACAAACACCTTGATTACTCAAACACACATGCATATGTCTTTATATTAAGCACCTGTCAGTTCGAGCGTATGCTCTGGGCTTGCCCGTTGTTGGAACCTGCCCATCAGAAACTCTTACTGTTCAGACTGGCATTCATGCTTCACCATAAAACACCTTGATCATTCAAGCACACTGCATACGTCTTACATTAAGCACCTGTCAGTTCGAGCGTACGCTCTGGGCTTGCCCGTTGTTGGAACCTGCCCATCAGAAACTCTTACTGTTCAGACCCGCATTCATGCATCATGTCATCCATGAGAATATACGAGGATTAAACTAGACTTTCAAGTATCCGATCGATTCTGTGAAGTAGAGACCGTACTTCGGTACGGGCAGTGTGTGGGGTGCTTAACCTCTTCCCACCCTGTAACCGTGATCCCTTACCTTGAATCTCTGACCGCAGATCAACAGGAGTCATTTTAGAGGAAGGAATCTTCAGATTCCCTTCTCTAACGTTTCTACGGGGTCTAGCCGACTGTAGATTCGAAGTAACTGGCTAGTGGCGACTCTGGTCTTATATAAACTCATTTAAACATATCCAGCTTAACACGACAACCAAACGAAGCCCTCGAGAACGAGGCAAGCCAGTGGCACAAACGGCGATTTCGCACTCACGCATCCTCATCTCCTTCTTTTCCGAAAGGAAAGGGGAAGGGAGAAGAACGTCGTGTGGGAGCGCGGAAAATCGGCGAGGGTCCACAGAATGGCGACTCTGCTGGGGATAAGCTAGTCCCACTAGTCGTGATCCGACTTGAAAACAGAATCCTTCCCGTACTTGAAAGTCATTAATCCTCATACAATCTCATCTGCATAGCATTATACCCAAAACCAAAAACAAAAAAAAATAGAAAATCCCAAAACCCAAAAAGAGTAGAGTACAGTCCTCACCATTGCGCCTCCTCGGGCTCAACGTACGCGGAGACAACTTCCCTTCCGCAGCATAATCTGCACTCGGGCTCAGCAAGAGATGTCCGACCACGAAGAAGAAACTCATCACTTCCCTGCTCTCGAAATGACCGAAGCGCAACCTCCAGCGCAACAGCCCGTTGACAATACGCCAATCATACAAGAATTGGCACAAGGAATGAGAGCAATGCAAGAAATGCTCTTGCAATTCATGCAAGCACAAACCACCGCAGCAGCCAACAATCAGGTTGGCCCAGTTCAACAATCTCAACAACCATGCGGGATCCCTCCGGCCTCCAGTTCAAATCAAGCACAACCATCGGAGTCTGCCCAAGACCACCGACAGCAGCCTCCTCAGCCCTTTGCTATGGGGCATCCTTCTCAATACCTTCCTGCAACAACGGGACCATCTCAGAGCATCCCAGTCATAGGGACTTCCAGTCAGCTTCCAGTCAATCTTGCAAACAACAATCTCAGTAGATCTCAGCATGTCCCCGCCGATGGGACACCTTTTCAATTCCAGCACATCCCCGCCGATGGGATTTCAATTCAATTTCCAGCAACAGCGGACAGTGGCGAATACCCAACAAGGGGGTCACTTCCCAGCATCTCAGCCTCCTGCAAACAGGAGCACTTTTCAATTCCAGCACACCCCTGCCGATGGGATTCTAGTTAATTTCCAGCAATCTTCAATTCAGCAAAATCCAGTTAATTTTCAGCAATCTTCAATTCAGCAAAATCCAGTCAATTTCCAGCAAGTTCCAGTTCAACCTTCAGTACAGTCTCCAGTTCAGTTACCATCATTTCAAGCACAAGTTCATCAGAATCCAGTTCAGTCATCAAATCAATTTCAGCAACCCGCGGTTGCTTTTCAGCAAGCCCATAGGGTCGAAGACATCGACCACTATGCCGAAGAAGAACGTGCCTTACTCCAAGAGGCACCAGTCGCTCGAGCAGAACATTCAGGACTGGACGAGTTGCGGGAGCAGTTCCAGATCTTGCAAAATCAGCTTCAGCGATAACAAGGAATCGACTTACCTTCGACCAAGTTCAGAGACTTGTGTCTTTTCCCAGATGCTCAAGTACCTCAAAACTTTGAGGTACCAAAATTCAAGAGATACGATGGCAGCGGTTGTCCCACAGCACATCTCAAGGCTTTCTGCGGGGAGCTGAGTGCAATCGCAGGAAATGAAGGGGCCCTTATTCGTTTGTTCCAAAAATCTCTGAAGGGCGATGCCCTAGATTGGTACACTTCATTGGACTGCCACCGCATCAGAACATGGGAACAACTTTCCCAGGCTTTCGTCGACAGATTCGCATACAATCTCAACATGGCACCCAGAAGAGCCGACCTCGCGGCTCTCAGGCAAAGGAGTGATGAAACACTATCAGCTTATGTGGGTCGTTGGCGGGCTATGGCAGCTCGAATGCGAACGCCTATTGACGATGAAGAACAAATCTCCATGATTGTTCATTCAACATATCCAGGCATATCCGGGTATCTCATCTCGCATCCATATGCGAACTTCTCGCAGCTAATCCCTGCTGGAGAGCAAGTCGAAGCAGGAATCCGTGCCGAGACGATCTCCCCATGGCCTCATCAAGCCACTCCAGTCAAGAGGAACAGAGTGGAAGGAAGACCTATCGGGCACGGGAATGGAAACCGCGGTGGTTCTCCTCCCCGCCCAACAGAGGTAAACAACATCAACACCACTGCTCAAGGAAATCAACATGCTCCCCCACAGGGACGTCAACAGTATCAGCAGAACCAAGTTCAGCATCAGCCTCAGCGATATCAGCCACAACCGAATCCTCAGCCACAGCCACCTCGACAACAGCAGCAGTTCAGGGGAAATGGCCAATACTCATACCAGAACAGGCAGAATTACAGGGAGTTCAGGAAGTTCACTCCACTCAGTCAACCACTTAGTCAAATCATGACTACGCTGGTACAAAAGCAGTTACTCACTCTGATGACACCTAGGCCTCCTCCTCATCCTTTGCCACCAAACTACCGAGAAAATGAGTATTGCGCCTATCATCAAGGACGTGGCCACGCCACTGATCGATGCTATACTTTGAAGAATGCCATACAAGACCTGATTGATGACCGCAAGATCGTCATCTCGGTCCCTGGAACTTCTCCAGCAGCTTCCACCAACATCCTTCAGAATCCTCTGCCTCAACATCCGACGGACCCCAGTTCATCTCGTGGCCCTGCAGTCAATAGTATAGAAGAAGGGGATCATCTTGATCGCTTCTTCTCCCCCATCCAATCCATTCACGCCTACACTTATGAGCCAACAAATCCTCCTCCAGTTTTGCAAGGGGCAAGTCCCTTTCTTCCTTCAATCTCCGAGCCAGTAGTGCTTAAAGGAGCACCTCCATATGATATACCAGTTGTTCAAGGGGCACCTTACAACCATTCAAGCTGTGAACCAGTCGTCCTAGAAGGAGCACAATCATACATCGAGCCCGTATACGAACCTGTCATCTTGCAAGGGGCAACTCAAGAACAATCCAATCCACAATGGAAGGATTATACTCATTAACAACAAGAACCCGTTGTATTGGAAGGAGCTCCTCCAGTTGAGCCGGTCATATTGCAAGGGGCAAGTCCCGGAGGCGTATCAATCATACTACGACAGCTCGGACGAACAGAGAAACCTCCTGCCATATCAAGAGGACCAGTATTCATTTTATGGGAGCCTCCCGCCCCAGGAACAATCAAGCCAGGACCACGACCTTATGTGGTCTATGAAGATAAGCCTCGATATTACCCCTTCAGCACAGGTAACAATGTAGTCCTCAAGGCAAAAGCTCCATACGAGGAAGATCTGGTATCCACAACAGCACCGTTGCAAGAACCGGTGGTCCTAGAAGGCAAAAGGGAGGAAAACTACAAAGAGGTTCCATGGCACTATCCAGAATGTGCGGAAGTGGGGAACATGAATCCCAATGGGCGTTGCATCCGAAGAGATAATCAGAACAGAGGAGATACCAAAGGCGCTCTCTCAGGCCTCGGCAACAAAAATGAAGCCGCATACGAGGTGGCGACTCAGCTCAAGTCAATCCCTGCACAAATCTCAGTGTGGGAGCTACTCTGCACATCTCGCATACACCGAGAAATGTTTGCCAAAACCTTGAACGATGCTCATGTCTCCTCCGATACGGCACCAGAAATGACAGCTCTGATGATTGGACAACTCCTGGCTCCGCGCGCCATCACCTTCACAGATAATGAGTTGCCACCAGAGGGACGTGATCATGGGCGATCCCTCAACATAGCCTTACGATACAAAGACCTCTGTGTTCCGCTGGTCCTTATCGATAATGGCTCAAGCTTAAATGTCTGCCCACTCAAGACTGCAGAACGTCTGGGAATCAGTCCTTCTTCATTCCGACCCAGCACCATATGCGTCAGAGCATTCGACAACACCCGCCGATCAGTGGAAGGGGAGGTCGACATAGAGGTACAGATAGGTCCGGAAGTCTCCACCATCACATTCCAAGTCCTGGATATATCAGCCTCTTTCAACATGTTGTTCGGACGACCGTGGCTGCACAAGGTTGGAGCTGTGCCATCAACCCTGCATCAACGAGTGAAGTATATCCGTGGAAATCAAGTGATCTCTATCCATGCAGAGAAGGAGCTCATCATTCCTTCCAATGCTGCTGCCACTGAACCAGACATCCCGGTCATCGATATCCAACACTCCGAGGAAGACATCCCGTTTCACAGTTTCAAATTCGAGACTGTGAACTCTATCACTAATACCGAATGAAGGGTGGACCGTGTCTTTTCACCGGCCGAGTGTCTGAGTCTTAAATACCGAATGAAGAATCATTTCAAGTCTAGAAAGGTACCGCTGATATATAACCAACGCAAATGGGGACTCGGATACAGGGCAACATTCATGGACAAAAAGAAGAAGAAATTTCGGTGCTCACCCATCCAATTCGTCAAGCCAGGAGAACCTTGCAAAGATCCAGGAGGGAATCAACCGACTGCACTACATAAAGGCCTCCCGATGAGCCTAGTTTGGGCCATGTGGCCCCCCATTCGATGGGATCAGATTCTCGAACCATCTAAGCCTCCAGAAGAAGAAGAAAAGGATGAAGACGAAGAAGGAAGTCAAATACAGCAGCTTCAGGATCAGGTTACTCTGACACCTGCTCCCAACCAGGGGCACAACTTACCCACTTCTCTCAACCAGGGGCACAACCTGCCCACTTCAATCAGCCAGGGGCACAACCTGCCCACGTCAATCAGCAAGGGGCACAACTTGCCCATCTCAGCACCAATTAGCAAGGGGCACGACTTGCCCATCTCTGCAGAATCAACATCAACAATCACCAGCCAGGGGCAGAAGCAGCCCATCCATTGGACCAAGAAAGGGAAGTGGCCAGCCCTAGATTGGTCTGATGTCCAGATTCCAGACTTGTGTCTCACTGCGGAACCAGACGAACTGCAATGCGAGGTAAGTGATCCGGGAGGGACTGAGTACGACTCAGATCTCGAACCCGACCAGCAAGAAGTCATGGTCATTGGGCCAGACCATGATTCTTCGCCCAAATCATCAACCCCCACCTCTTCAGGGGAGGAAGTGTGGGGTCCTGAATGGTCATCTGTTCCCCTCACTTTTGAATCAGCCAAAGTGCCATCTGAGGGCTCTGGCTTCCAAAAAAAATGCCTGTTTAAGCAGCAACCGGAACTTTGGAACAAGTTGGGATCAATCATGGTCTGCAATGCCCGCTTGTTCAAAGTCCCGTGAATTTCGAAAATCCAAAAAAATAAAAAACTTTCAAAAACCAAAAACATCTATCATTTCAATTTCAGAAAAATCTCAAAAACCAAAAAATATTTCTTTCCCTGCATTCAATAGTGTGCCAAGTTCGTCTAAAGAATCGCATGAGTTTGAAGTCAAATCATATGATTTCGACATCGAATTAGACTTCGAGCTCATGGGTCTAGACGAAGCTCGGGATGAGGAAGATGATGATCCTGCTCCCAAACTTGAGGATCTCCTCAAAAAGTTCGAATCTAAAGCCAATGTTGTAGCCGATGATTTCGAGATAGTAAACTTGGGGACACCTGAGATCCCTAGGGAAGTACGCATTGAAAAATCGTTGCCACCTAAGATGAAGCAGAAAATGATAGAGTTCCTAGCTCCAAGATTGTCCAACTTCGCGTTCTCATATGAAGACATGCCGGGGCTCGATGAAGAGCTCGTTGTACACCATCTGCCAACCAAGGCAGATATAAAGCCAGTGAAGCAGAAACTTCGAAGAATGAAGCCAGAATGGGCTCTGAAAGTTCGAGATGAAGTCATCAAGCAGTACAACGCGGGATTCTTGGTAGTCTCCAACTACCCTGAATGGCTCGCCAACATCGTACCAGTACCAAAGAAGGACGGCAAGGTTCGAATGTGCATCGACTTCCGAGATCTCAACAAAGCCAGTCCTAAAGATGACTTCCCTTTGCCACATATCGACACTCTGGTAGACAACACCGCTGGATACAAAATCTTCTCATTCATGGACGGGTTCTCAGGTTATAATCAGATTAAGATGGCCGTCGAAGATCGTGAGAAGATAGCATTTATCACTCCCTGGGGAACCTTCTGTTACAGGGTAATGCCGTTCGGTCTGAAGAACGCAGGAGCAACATATCAGCGAGCAATGACAGCATTATTCCACGACATGATGAACAAAGAACTTGAAGTATATGTGGACGACATGATCGTCAAATCTCGCACAATTGAAGGACACTTTGAAGATCTGAAGAAGTTATTCAACAGATTAGAAAAGTACAAGCTCCGTCTCAACCCTCAGAAATGTGTCTTCGGTGCAATGGGAGGTAAGCTCCTCGGCTTTATGGTGAGCGAGGATGGCATCAGGGTCGACGAGACCAAAACCAGAGCAATCATCGAGATGCCCCCTCCTAGAACAGAGAAAGAAATTCGTGGCTTCCTCGGCAGAATTCAATACATCAGTCGCTTCATCGCACAGCTCACACCTATCTGTGAGCCCATATTCAAGCTCCTTCGAAAGAACGTCCCAAAAGAATAGAATGATGATTGCCAAGTCGCCTTCGACCGCATCAAGAAGTATCTCATGAATCCTCCAGTCCTAGTGCCGCCCACTCCTGGACAACCACTATTGTTATACATCTCGGTAGCAGCAGAAGCCATTGGTTGTGTCCTCGGCCAGCACGATGAGACCGGGAAGAAAGAACAAGCAATATACTATTTGAGTCGAAGATTCACCGACTATGAGACCAGGTATTCCCCGATCGAGAAGACTTGCCTCGCCCTAGTCTGGGCAACTCAGCGACTCCGTCAATACATGATTGCATTCCCTATTCTCCTTCTCGCTCACATGGATCCGCTCAAGTACCTGTTCGAGAAACCGGCACTCACTGGAAGGATAGCTAAATGGCAGCTACTCCTGTCTGAGTTCGACATCACCTATGTCACTCAAAAGGCAATCAAGGGACAGGCCCTCGCCGATCATCTTGCGGCTCACTCTCTCCTGGACTATCAGCCGCTCACGACATTCTTCCCTGATGAAGATCTCTTGCTCATTGAAGAGGAAGAAAAGAAGAAAAAAGATGAATGGACATTATTCTTCGACGGCGCAGCAAATTCTAAAGGGAGTGGTATTGGAGCAATCCTCTACTCTCCAGATGATGTCCCTATTCCTATCTCGAGGCGCATCGCATTCGAGTGCACCAACAACATGGCAGAGTATGAAGCATGCATCGCTGGCTTAAGGGAAGCCATAATCTTGGGCGTCAAGAAGCTACGAGTGTTTGGAGACTCACAGCTTATCATCAATCAGACCAATGGCGAATGGAAAACCAAGGACGAGAAGCTGATACCATATCATGTGTATCTTGACAATCTGATCGAAGAATTCAAGGAAATCACCTTCTCATACATGCCCAGAGCCAAGAACCAGTTTGCAGATGCTCTCGCCACACTCGCATCAATGCTCGAGATCCCAAAAGGAGCTTCAGAATGGGAGCTCACAGTCGAAATTCAAGAAGAGCCTGCTTTTTGCCTGCAAATAGAAGAAGCCGAAGCTGTCCCAGACAAACCCTGGTATGCCGACATCAAGCAATACCTCGAAACCTAGGAGTATCCAGAGTCAGCAACAGCAACAGATCGCCGAACCATTCAGCGTTTGGCCGGCCAGTTCACCATCAGTGGCGAAGTTCTTTACAAGCGATCCTATAATCACATCCTTCTTCGATGCGTCGATGAAACAGAAGCTGCAAAGATCATGGAAGAAATACACGAAGGAATCTGTGGCCCACACATGAATGGGCACATGATGACAAAGAAGATTCTACGACTCGGCTACTATTGGCTCACCATGGAGACAGACTGCTGCCAGCACGTCAGAAAATGTTTCAAGTGTCAGGAGCATGCAAATCAAATCCATGCCCCATCATCAGAGTTATACAACCTGACCACCCCCTGGCCCTTCTCCATGTGGGGACTCGACATCATCGGCAAAATCAGTCCCAAAGCATCAAATGGTCATGAGTACATACTTGTGACAGTCGACTACTTCACCAAGTGGGTAGAGGCAGCCTCCTACACCACGATTGCAGCATCTCAAGTGATCAAATTCATGAAAAACAACATCATATGCCGGTATGGAATCCCTAATGCTATCATCACAGATAATGGGACCCCGTTCGTCAACAAGAAGATGGATGACTTCCTCAGCAAATTCAAGATCCAACGTCATCGATCAAGCCCCTACCGTCCCCAGATGAATGGTGGGGTAGAAGCCGCAAACAAGACAATCGTCAGGATACTTGAGAAGATGGTCGTGACCTATCGAGATTGGTCAGATATGCTCCCATATGCACTTTGGGCCTATCGAACGTCTGTACGGTCTGCTACGGGCGTTACTCCTTTCGAGCTTACTTACGGAATGGAAGCAGTCCTACCAGTCGAGGTGGAAATACCATCATTACGGGTATTACTAGAAAGCGGAATTGAAGAAGGAGAATGGCAACTGGCCAGATTCGATCAGTTGCAGCTAGCAGATGAAAAGCGCATGCGTGCACTAAGTCATTCACAATGCTATCAGAAAAGGATCGCTCGGGCTTACAACAAGAGAGTCCGAAAAAGGAGCTTCAAGGTAGGCGATATGGTCATGAAGAAGATTCTACCGTCGCACCTTCCAGATCCCAGAGGAAAGTTCAAACCCTCGTGGGACGGGCCGCTGATCATCAGAGAAGTACTTCCCGGAGGCGCCCTCAGACTCACCAGCATGAGAGGGGTGGATCTTCCTGAGCCAACCAACGCCGACAACGTGAAGATCTTTCACGGGTAAGCCATTCTGACCTTATCTAGAGTTACTTTAATAGAGCTGAAGTCAAGAGGTCAAAGCTAAGATCTCTGAGAAATCATTTCCGTCCACCAACAAGTGTTTCAAATAAGGGGATTCAAAAAGAGAAACATAAAAAAAAAGAGGGATTCAAAGGAAAAGACAAAAAAAAAGAGAGAATACAGAAGAAAAAGAAAAAAAAAAGAAAAGAGAGAAAAAGGGAAGCCAAAGCAAGGCACTCAAGGAAAAAAAAATCAATCCAAGAAACATAGTCATCCATCCATTCATTTCAGAGGGGTCTTTAGCAAAGACCGACAGCTCTATTATCGTAGCTCAGGATAAGGGCTGAAAGACTGCCATCGGCCGGCAACGACGGATTCCCGACCTCTAGCCGCCGCAGTTATCCAAGGATGCAGGAAAAGAAAAAAAAAAGAAAAAAAAAAGAAAAAGAAAGTGTGTGCCTAAACAAAGAGGGCGGAGTGAAAACCCGAAAGGGCGCTCCGAGTAAAAACAGTGGGCATACAGCAAACTTGGTGAAAACCTGAAAGGGCGCCAAGGGTAAAAACAGCATAGCTGCCAAGGGGCAGGTAAGACCAAATACCCGGGACGTGGTGAAAACCCGAAAGGGCGCCACGGGCAAAAATGACGGGAAAAAGCCGGCTGTGGTGAAAACTCGAAAGAGCACTGCAGGCAAAAATGGCTCTAATGAAAAAAAGAAAAAAATAAAAGTGCAGGTACCAAGAAATCAGACAGTCCAGATCGGTTCAAGCAGTGAAAGTGCAAGAACAAGAGGAAGTACAGTCAGGAGTGAAGAACTCTACAAACTCTGACAATCTCAGGAAGCAAGAGTTTTCATTGCCTACATCTCTAGGGAACCAAAGGATCAAGCAAGACAAATCTCGAGACATCGGTCAAATCATTGACCGAGCCCCAGTTCTGATTCCTATATCCCGACACAAAGTCCAGAAACACTCACAAGACAACTAATGGCACAATAGATTTTCAAACAGTTTTCTCTTTTCAATTAAATGCATTATATTTCTCTTACACATATCATCTTTTTCAAAAATACAAAAAATGCATCATCATCAATCATATATGCAAAAAAGAATGTGCAGGTGGCCAACACAATCAATCTCTACCCTCCTCCTCGGCCACATCAGGTGAGTCCTCTGACTCATAAAAAGATAGTCTCGCTCTCAACCTGCTCACCTCCATACGCAGGTAATGCACCTCATCGCGTTCAAGGGTACGGATCGCTATCTCCTCATCAGACAACCTCCGATCGGCAGCCAATCTCCTCGACATCATCTCACAATGATACCGAAGTGCGGAGATCTCAGACAGCAAATGGCCATGAGTGGCCAAAAGGAAGCAAGGATCAATGAATGGGCGCTCCTCAAAAGGTTCATATGAACCAGATGAAGAGCCAGCATCTCCAAGGATATCCTGCTCATCCTCATCAGCAGTCTGGTGCCAGCAAGGGATACGTCGATACAAAGACTGCTCAGCAACCCAATACTGATACGGGGCAGTTGCCATCGGAAAAGTCTGCAGCTCAAAACCCAGCAGATCAGCAGTTAAGTGACTCGCCCAAGAACAATCAATCCGGGTCCTGAAGTCAGAAGACCTAAAGGGAAGTGCTCGACGCCCGATACCCGTGAAAGCAAAAAGAGGAACATCCTGCTCATATCCAAACTGCCGTAGGAATCGGATGGGATGATAAGAAAAGTAGGATCGAAAGCCTACCAACATCAGAGGATGGCGGTGTGCATCGCAAAGCACTGGAGGAAGTGGAAGCCAAGATGACTTCCAACGAACGTTCCAGTCACGCAGATCAGCAAACATCCTGCGATACAAGGGCTCGCTCATCCTAGCCGTACGCGGAAGGAACTCCATGATATAACGCATGATGTCAGAGCTAGGGATGCCAGGAAGAGGTACAGGAACGGTCAGAGAAAGACGCTCCCATAGCCAGACCTGATCACAGAAAGCAAGAAGTTCAGCTAGAGCAAAACAATTCCTAGCAAAGCAAGAAGAAAAAAGGGTGCAGAAAAGATACCTAAAGGAAAGCACAACAGCCGCGAAGAACACGAGTGCGGCCCAGGGCACAGTCGGTCAACCCATCGAATAGCTCGGCCAAGATGAGAGAAATGATCCCCTGCCGACGGTCAGCTCGGCTCATCACCTCAAAAAGCAAAGGAGTCTGGGACCTGCGCCATCCCGAGAACAGCACTTCAGCAATCAAGCAAAACATCAGTGCGTTCCGAGCAAACGTAGAACCGGCCGTACTCTGAGGACCCGAAAAAAGATCATACAGCAAGTCCAAAGAGAACACTACAGCATCCTGGCCACTAGCTGCAGGCCGAACAAGATAAGGGATCCCAAACCAGTTCTGCGGTGTAGCAGTCTTCGGCGATGTCTTCGGCGAGAAGTACTGAGTATAATCCAAGGGTAAGCCTGTCAAGCGTGCAAGCTCCTCCAAAGAAGGCCCCATCTCCATATCGTTGAACGCAAATAAGTTCAACGAAGGGACCCAGTCAATCAAGGCAGCTCCGAGCATCCTCCAGTCAATGTCAACTCTAGCCATATGAATCAGACTGCCAAAGCCATAGGACTCCAATCTCGAATCTCATAAACTGACAAGCTGTCAAGCCAAGCAAGCAGTCGTGGCGAGCAAGAAGAACGAGGAAGCAGCTGACAAGTCCTCACCGGTATCCCCTCCAGCACAAAAGGCCCAGAAATCGAGGACAACTCATCGAGGATCGGAAGGAGAAGGAAAAGCTGGAACCTCTGCCGACTCGACAACCCCTGATCGGCCCTCAGTGGCGGCTATGTCTGATATAGTCGCATCGCCATCTGAAACTGTCATAATCTCAGCCGCATGAGAAGACTCGCCCACCTCATGAACAGAGTGCACAAAGGGCCGATGACCAAAAGAAGGACAATGCTCCCAACCAAAAGAGCCATCAGTGAAGATCACACCGCACATCGTGGCATCCTGACCAATCTGACCGTCAAAGAATACATCTGAACCATCCAAAGGGGTCCCGGCAACCCCGATCAAAGAATCAACGGTCAGATCTGGACCTGCGGCCCCCTCCAACAGAAAATCATGAATCCAGTCATCATCCTGACCGATCAAAGGGATCATCGAGGCATCTACACCGTCCATCATCAAGGGGACATCATCAATAATCACATCAAGTCCACCCAAACAAGTGTGCCGCACATCTCGGCCCTCATCCAGAGCATCCAAACCGTCAAAGGTACCATCTGAGCCATCCATACCATCCAGACATGAGATCAGCCCATCTATGTCCCTCATAGTCCCATCATCACCGTCCATCACGTCATCCATGGGACCCACACTCAAGGGATGCATAGCCTCACCTATGTCCCATCCCATCATCTCATCCATACCATCCATTCCTCCCATAATGAGGGGCCCATTCAAATTTGAAAATCCAGCCATCCCACCATTAATGGAGCCATTCAAAGCTCCACTAACCACCATCCCTAGCCCCTCATTAATGCTTCCATTCAATGCCCCATCTCCCCCATCCATTAAAGACATCTCCCCATTATCAAAGCTCAATCGAAAATCTGAAGTGTGGGACCCACCTTGGACAGCCCCCACAGCCCCCAAATCTCCACCATCCATTGCCCAAGAAAGGACAAACCAAGAAAGAGACAAAAGGAGAAAGGAAGATGAGACAAGAAGAATATTCATGGCTGGAATCAAACTCGCCAGTGCAAAGCAGATGGAGACAGGGACAGTGGACAGAGGAGAGTGTCCGAACCAGAGCCAGCCCAGGCCGCTCAAGAGGCGAGCCTTGGGCGGCCTGCCCTGGGCCGCCCGTACGGACGCAGATCCTCTCTCTCCGCGGGATTGGCTCCAGGGTTCTTGGTAGGTGAGGCTGACAGTCCACGTCAGCAGATGGCGCTCCATGGGCCGCCCAAGGCTCCAATCCACTCCAGATTTCGACTGAGATTGATCAAGATCATATGAAAGGTGCCCCACCGGTCCAATCACGAAGCAATGCGGCCAGAACATGGCTGATCAAGTCAAAGAGAAGGAAAGGTGATCAAGTGGGGGCCACAATCAATCCAAGCTGTTCAAAGACCAGATCATCATGATCTAAACCGTTGAAGGACCTACATGAACCATCAAACAACAAGATCAAAGGGGTGATCATCAAAAGAAGGGCCAGAATCCAAGATCTAATCATCAAGTGGGCCCACAAAGCCAAATCAAGCGATCTGAGATGTTCAAGCCGTCATCCACACCATGAGAAGCCTTCCTAGCCTCACAAATCATCAAAAGAGGTGCCCCAAAGTAAAACCAAGGTCTCAAATGGGCCCACAGGGCCGAATCTATCAATCTGAACCATTCAAGGGCTAGATCATCAGGATCCAAATCATTGGAAAGCTTACACAAGTCATGGAGCAGCAAGATCAAAGGTTCGATCATCAAAAGAAAGGCCAGAATCCAAGATCTAAACATCAAGTGGGCCCACAAGGCCTAATCAAGCAATCTGAACCATTCAAGTCATCACCCATGCAGCTCAGTAGTCTCAAATCATGAAGGAATGAGTCAAAAGTCAAAGCATCCAGACATCATCAAGGAATTTGGGAGAAATCAAAGCCTGTATATTCATCCAAAAGAGCTTGATACAAAAGGGGACAAAAACAAAAGTACAAGGCCATACAAAGCAGAGGCAGCTACAAGTCACCAACATAATCATCATCATCCCTCCTCGTGTCTCGCTCCCGACGATAAAGATCCATCAAAGGAGCAGTCACCGAACCTCCAGCATACCTGCGACGGCCACCTGGAACATAAAGCGAAGGAAGCAAAGGCCCCTGGCCAAATAGCAGATACCACTCGTCATAATCACGATCCGGGATTGTGAAACGAAAGCCGGGCTGGCCCACCAGAGCCTCAACTCTCTCATCAACTGGCATCCGAGCAGCTGGAGGAGGAGCAGAACAGGGGACCCGAGCCACCCCAGTGACTTGCCGAAGCAATCTCTCCCCCAGGTACCATTGGAAGGACTCAGCATCAGAAAGCATAATACGGAGACATGAAGCATCGTATGCCTCCACGCGCTGGGGTGTGTAGTAAAGAGGGAAACTAGCGTATGGCATCCGAGCGAACTGCAGCAGAAGAGGTTACCACGATCAGTTACAAGTACAGCACAAGGACAAAGACAAGCAAGATACTTACATCCTCAACTGTCAGCCCGTCTATATCAGCACGCCAATTGTCCCCGGGAACTCGGGAGTTCCGCTGACGATTCTGTTGATGCCAGTACATGTGGCGATACTGAGAAGGTTCAATGTCATCTCGCATCCTCGGCGCAAGATGCGGAAAATGGTCATAAAAGCAGGTCTGGATAAAAGCACATTCAATGATCAGAGAGAGAAAGAAGGCAAATGGCTCCAAGGAGGATGAAAGAAGAGGTACCTCAACGACAGGCCAGAAGCCTGTGAAGGACCGGCTATGCAGACAGGTCTTGTCCAGACCCTGAAAGAGACGGGTCAGGATGGCCCCATTCCAGTTATAGGGGTGATGAAGGTCCTCGACTAAACGAAGAAATTTAGGATCAACTCTCTCATTCGCATGGCAAAAAAGAAAGGATCCAAAAGCATAAGTGATCATGGCCCGCGCCTTGTGGAGGGCCTCTCGCTCGGTGGTAGGGACGACGGAAGCAAAATTGTTGTAAAACCATCACATCTTCACTTGATGGCCTTGGAATTCACCCTCAGGAGGGACGTCACCGACAAGCCGCAGCCAATCAGTGGAAGAGAGGGGAGCTAGAGAGCTCACTTGAGGGACAATTGCCCCATGAAACGGGAAGCCTATCTGCATGTAAATGTCCAAAGGGGTTATTCCCCATTCTCCACGAGGGAGCTGGAAGGTGTGGGTCTCATCCCGCCACCTCTCACAAAGAGCCGCAAGCATCATGCGGTTGGCGTCGTTATTATGGAAGCGTAGGGTGAGGAGGCCAGCAAAAGGAGTACCATCTAATACTCGCTCAAGCAAGGGCTGTGGCTCTTTCATCCAATTGTCCCAGCAATCCCTGGTACCTCGACCCTTGATAGCAGGAAGAGGTTGATGCTCCATAGCTAGGGAACACATGTGGTCCCCTCGGCGGACAATGAAAGCAGGATCATCCTCGTCAACCACTTGGTGGCCCCTGGTACCATCCGCCATGGAATCCTTCAAGCTTGGCAAGGTAAGTCCCTATCCTTTACCCATTAAAATCCAAATTATCATCCAAGAAACCCATGGGATTGGACTCACATTCAAATGCAAAGTCTAAAGTCCAACTCCATGTGTCACTTAGGATATGTGTTGGGCCCATTGGAAAAAGTAAGGCCCACCTTAAAGAAGGTGGCATGGCATGCCTTGGGCAAGAAAAGTCTATCATCCAAGGACACATTTTGGACAACACATGCACTCAAGTGCCATGGGGACAATAAAGGGTGAGAACCCTATCTCATATGGAGCCCCTCTTCAAAGTCTATATGTGGCCAAGGATTGATCCACTTTCATGCCAAGGCCATGTTTCTCACTTAAAATGTTTCCATCTTTTTACACATGTGCATGGACAAGTGGGGGATAGAAAGGAAACGGGCCCCCAAGAGCAACCCAAATGCCTCATCTCAATGGATTGGAGAGAGCACATAGCCCACTTTGGAGAATATGAGAACCCATTCATGGGTTAACCATGGGCAACCTTATGTGCCTCATCTTGATGAAAATTTTGACCATGAGAATACAACATGGAGGTCTACCCACAAACATATGAATCAAAGAAGCTAAGGGTAGAAAGTTGATGCACATAGTCCACATGAAGAATCAAAGTTGAAAATGCCCATGAAAAGGCAAGTTTGGGCAACTTATGTGCACCAACTTGTTCACCAAAAAGGGAGACCATTTGAGCACAAAAGAGCATGGCTTGATGAGTCACCCAACCATCATGAAAATGGATAAGAATGGTATACATAGCCCACTTGAAGATCAAAATCCAAAATGTCCCAAAGCATGGGACAAAAATGGGCAACTTATGGGTATCATTCTTTCCCACAAATTCAAAGAAAAACCACTCATACTTAAAATGATGGTGGAATGACCCACCAAGCCCCAAAGAAAGGATCAAGGAGCTATGGTTGTATGGATAGCTCACTTGAGGATCATCCATTCGAGATTGATAACATTAGAGGGAAACTCTTGAGA
This sequence comes from Liriodendron chinense, assembly GCA_003013855.2. Classification (NCBI taxonomy): domain Eukaryota; kingdom Viridiplantae; phylum Streptophyta; class Magnoliopsida; order Magnoliales; family Magnoliaceae; genus Liriodendron; species Liriodendron chinense. The sequence continues at coordinate 2,278,155 of PVNU02000629.1, read as the reverse complement.
GCCACGTTCCTACCACAAAGAAAACCATTTGAACTTAGTGAGATTGTGGGAACAACTCACTCATGGGACTTGTAGATGGTCAAGTAGCTCAAGTCCTCCATCCATCAAAGAAAAAGCATGAAAAGAAAAATCCTACATGAACAAAGTGTAGTGGGGCACACATGGTTCAAAGAAGTGCCCAAGTTTCAATGAAGGCCCAAAAGCCCATCCACATGAAAAACTCCAAGGAGCCCACTACACCTTGTACAAAGATGTACATCATAATCAAGAGATAGTGGAAGACTTGAGCCACTTGTCCATGTAGGCCCAACTAGGAAAACTAGCCCACTTAAGATCCAAAATGAAGAATGGGCTAGCCACCTTGGTCCATACACATGTGAAGAAAGATGGGGTCACCTAAAGTGGGCCCCATGAGCCCAAAACTTGAGATGAGCCCTACCATGCCCATGGGCCCAAATCTGGGAAAGAAGATGAAAAAAAAAAAAAGAAAGCTCCAAAGGAAATGGCAAGAACAAGAGAACATGAGGGAGCCCAAAATGAAGCATTGGGCCCATCAAATACACCAAGGGCCATGACTTCACTTTGAGCCCATTTGATACACATGAAAAGAGGCCCAACTCCTATGAAAAAGATAGAGTATTTTTCCATGCACACTTGATGACATGGCAAAATTACTCTTTACATGCACATGGAGGGAGTGTGAAAAAGGAAAAAATGATGAAGTGGAGAGCTTGCAATGTCCTTCTCCATGCACCACCTTTGGAAGAGACTTGAGATCTAGAAAAAGGTCAAGAATACTTGGGCCCACCTTCACACCTCTTTGGATAGCTACATGAAAAAGAAAAAGGACCATGAGAAGAGACAATGAAGATGGAAAAGGACAAGAAAGAGAAAGGAAGTGGTCCATACCTTTACCACTCACCAAAGAAGGACCACCTTGCTGTCCCAAGACCTCTCTAAGGCCCACCACTTGAGAAGAGCAAAGGACCACCAAAGAAGAGAAAGGAAACTTGAAGAAAGAAAGAGTATGAGAGAAAGAAGAGAGAGATTGCACGTTTGAGGGGGGGAGGGTGCCCCATGTTATATAGAAAAGGGGAGGGCACCCTTTTACCCAGCCCCCTGAAGAGACCAGGAGGCACAGACCGGGCGGGCGGCCCATGGGAGGCCGTCCTAGCCTCCACCTAAGTGAGGTGACTTCTCACCTCCTTTCCTTGGGAAGAACTCCTCCTTGGGAAGGGTGGTTGCAAGTGAATCTTGTACCTCCATGTAAGATTGAAGTGATGGAAGAGAATGGTGAGAAAAAGGAAGAAATCTCACCAAAATCTCATCTCATGAGAAATGGGTGAAAAATTGGGATGATGATATGGAAAAGTTCCATGGAATTTTCAAGAAAAGAAAGAAAAAAGATTGACTTGGTCAAACAATGATCTCAACCATCCAAAAGGTATGACCTGATGATCCGAACCATTCCAAAGAGAATTCCCGCAGTCTCCAACCTGGATTGTTGCTCTTTTGTACAGTTTCAGGGTCCGAAGACCTTAAACTACGTCGGGATCAACGTCCTGAGAGATTTTTAATAAAAACCAACATCGATCCCAGCCGTTCAGGCCAAGATCTGATGATCTGGATCATTTCGAAAAAAAAAAAAATAAATATGTTTGCCCCCTTGTACAAAGTTTTGGTCCGAAGACCTTAAACTACGTCGGGATTAACATCCCGAGAGATTTTCAATAAAAACCAGCATCGATCCCAGCCTTTCAGGCCAAGATCTGATGATCTGGATCATTTCGAAAAACAAAAAATGTGTTTGCCCCCTCTTGTACATGTTTTGGGTCCGAAGACCTTAAACTACGTCGGGATTAACATCCCGAGGGATTTTCAATAAAAGCCGGGATCGGCCGTGACTGCTCGAATCAAGATCCGCTGATACCGGATATTTTTCAAAAGAAGAACAAAAAAAAAAAAAAAATGTTTGCCCCCCTTTTTGTACAGTTTCTGGTACGAAGACCTTAAACTACGTCGGGATCAAAATCTCGAGAGATTTCCAATAAAAACCAGTGTCTATCTTGACCGTTCAAAATTGAAATTTTATGACCCGGAACAGTTTTTGAAAAATCACAAAAAAGAATGTATTTTCAGCATGTACATATTTGCGGTCCGAAGACCTTAAACTACACTGGGATTAGTTTCTCGGGGGACCTTTCTCGCTTTCAACAAAAACTGGCATCGATCCCAGCCATTCGAGCCAGGATCTGATGACCCGGATCATTTCCAAAATACCAAAAAAAAAATTTCTAAGCTTTCCATAAAAACCAGTGTCAATCTCGATTACTCGAGTTGAAGTCTGGAACTTTTTCAAAACAAAAAAAATATATATACAATATAAAACAAAAAAAGGTTTCACCACCAGTTTCAACCCACCAATTTATCCCCAGTGGTCCGAAGACCTAAAACTACACTGGGATTAACTTCTCGGGGGCTTTCTTTCCTAACCTGTTCCAGACATGGCTGACACTTGATCGTACGGGTGTCTGGAATCTTCTAAACAGGTAAGGGCTGAGGCGGGCAGAACTCCGCAATCCTGTTCGTGTTGAACGCACCGTGATAGACAACCTTGATTTGGGAGTCGCTGTTGAAGCTGACGGATGTTCCCTGTTCCTAGAACTTATGAAGGGGATTAAGGCTGTTGGGAGGTGGAGCTCACCCTCACGGAATTGTGAGCAACGTAAGACCCCAAACTGGATTGACTAAGGGAAATGTGAGGATGTGGCTCATTTTGTGGCCGAAGGAGTCCGTCGGACGATACGTGGTCTATGTGCATTGCACATGAGGAACAGGCAACTTTGTGGGTGTGTTGACTGAAAACCCTCAAAATCCCCTCATCCGAAGATGTAAAACTACGGCACTTAACTGTGTGAGACCCGTCTTGCTCGCTGACGTAAAATGGATCGGGTGCCTTACCAGCAGTAGAAGCTGGAAGTGGATGGAAATTCCACATCTTTTCCCTGCATTTCAGAAAAATCACAAAATACAAAAACATTGCAAAATCACCTCTTCAAAAATCACAAAAATATTTCCCTTGCTTTCAATCAGAATATTGTAAAAAATCACAAAAAATATTTCCATCGCTTTCAAATCAAATATCTGCAAAAATCACAAAAATATTTCCCTTGCTTTCAATCAGAATATTGTCAAAAATCACAAAAAATATTTCCATCGCTTTCAAATCAAAATATTTTCAAAAACCACAAAAATATTTCCCTCGCTTTCAATCAAAATATTGTCAAAAATCACAAAAATATTTCTCTTGCTTTTGAAGAAAATATCCTCAAAGATACAAAAATATTTACTGTGTTTTCAATAAACCAATCTCTACCCTCTCAGGTAAAGATTCGGACCACATATTTATAAAAATCACAAAAATTAGCATCCCCAGCACTACAATTCAGGAGTCTTGAACTCCGCTCACTTCACAGTATGGGATGACGGATCCAATCGCCCGTAAATTGGAATCTTGACCAAAACGGGCAACCAAACACCATCTCAATCACATGTATGCCCAGAAGAACATCTTGAAGTCAAATGATATCCTCGTACATTATCATTAGCAAAGAAACAGCATCTTGGGACGATGGATCTGATCGACCACGGGTCGGGATCTTGACCAACCCGCTGTCCAAACCTCCGTATCAAAAAGAAAAATCCCCAAGGGAGTACAACCCTGCAAGTAATAAGCTCAAAATTCTCTGCATCTCCAGCAAAAGCAAAATCATTAAATGAAAAGAGAATGAGCCAAACCATGCATTCATCCTGCATCTCCATGCATCAGCATCCATCACATTAATCATCACGTTTACCTGCTTTCAAAATAAAAGTCGGTTAGCCAAAGACCTCACAGGCATCCCTAGTGGAGGCACGTGCAAACCAGATTTTCATTTCAAAAAGACAAAAAAACATTCCTTTTTGCAAATAAAAACCCCACGGAGTATCACTCCCCAGAGTGGGTATCTTTTCAAAAATCCAAAAATATTTTTTAGTAGAGTGTTCTGTCTCCAAAACACCAGGAGATCTTCCATATCTCTGGGTAGGAGCCGACGCAAAAATCAAATAAGATCCGATGTCTCGCGGTTTCCCCGGAGACCATAGGATCCAATGCACTCAAAGTACGATCGAACTGAACTCCAGGTTCAGTGCGGTCGTGCCACATGCCAAGATACAAAAGATGAAAGCCAAAAGGCTCGGTCACAGAAACCATTTGAACAGGTGGAAACGATGAATTGTAACCCAAGTATCAAAATCAGCAGATTGGGTGGAAAGAGTTCACCCGCACATACCTAGGCGTGGATGCCTGAAGTACCTTGACTGAGTCCAAGTCGGCGTAGTAGAATCCCGTATGACTATCTGACGCAGGGTGTCTAACCACTTTGACAGTCAAGCGAAACAAGTACTCTTGGAGTGATCTGGGAAAACATCAAACATCACACAATCAGTCTCAGGGTCAGCAACCTCGTAAGACTACGGACGCAGAGGCTCTGCTGTACCTTTCCGATGTTAGTACCGATCAGGAATGGAAGGGTTGCGATTGGGTACCCAGGTTGCAGCAAACTGTAGGGACAATCGCAACGTTTTCTCCAAACTCTCGCGGTATGTGCGAGTTATCAATTTCCGGACAATCAACTGACTCAGATACAAAGGACAACAAAGATTCCAGACCACAATCAAGGAAAGAATGAATTGCAAACTAAGCAGCGAAACCAGCGGATCGGGTGGAAAAAGCCCACCCGCACATACCTAGGCGTGGATGCCTTAAGTACCTTGACTAAGTCCAAGTCGGCGTAGTAGAATCCCGTAAGACTATCTGACGCGTCTAACCACTTTGACAGTCAAGCGAAACAAGTATTCCTGGAGTGATCTGGGAAAACATCAAACATACAATCAATCACAAGGTCAGTAACCTCGTAAGACTGTCGACGCAGAGGCTCTGCTGTACCTTTCCGATGTTAGTACCGATCGGGAATGGAAGGGTTGCGATTGGGTACCCAGGTTGCAGCAAACTGCAGGGACAATCGCAACGTTTTCTCCAAACTTCCGCGGTATGTGCGAGTGATCGATTTCCAGACGATCAACTGGCATAGATGCAAAGGCAAGCAAAGATTTCAGAACATGATCTATGAATGACCGGGTCAGAAGTGGGGTGTCCACTCGCTTTGGCATTCGGTTGCACGCAACCTCTGCTAAAGAGGGGCATCTGTAGACACCCCACCTTCGGCTACACTGTTGGTAGAGATAGCTGGATGAATGGAGGACCATACCCCCAAATCCCAAGTCCAAACTCAGCCAAACTCACCCTTGTAAGCCCCATTCCATAGCCCAGTTTAAGCCTGAACCCAGTCAACCCAGTCCTAAACACCACCCTGAAAAACCCCCCATAAAAAAGGCCAGTCAAAAAATCTCAAAAAAGTCAAACTCACTGAGTCAACTCGCTGAGTTAACCCGCTGAGTCAACCCGTCGAGTCAACCCGTCGAGTCAAAACACCGAGTCAACCCGTCGAGTCAACCCGTCGAGTCAAAACACCGAGTCAACCCGTCGAGTCAACCCGTCGAGTCAAACCATCGAGTCGACCCGCTGAGTCAACTCACTGAGTCGACCAGCGAGTCCAACAGCAGCCCCGAGGGAGCGGCCGTACTCGCTGGAAACCGAGGAGCGGCCGTACGGGCGGCCCATGGCAGGCCGCCCGGACAAAATTACGAGAGCTGCCACTCTCCGCTGCTATAAATACCCCCCTCCCCTTCTCATTTCAACATCCATTCGAGGCCATTCGAGTCCATTTCAGCCCGAGAGCTCTGAGTCCATCTCTCCACCCTTTAGCCCATTTTTCCACCAAGGAGAGCTCGAGTGAGGAAAGTCTAACCCAGGTCCAGCCCAGCCTGACCACTGGTCCAAGCCTCCCAAGCCATCCAAGTCTTGATCCAACCACTCGAAGCCAACCCTTGCGACACCTCCGTCCATCCAGCTACTCTTTTTCCAGCATCATCTCATTTGCATCTAGCATAAGTGCAACATTTACTTTTCTTCCAACCCCCCTGCTTCACTACAAACACCTTGATTACTCAAACACACATGCATATGTCTTTATATTAAGCACCTGTCAGTTCGAGCGTATGCTCTGGGCTTGCCCGTTGTTGGAGCCTGCCCATCAGAAACTCTTACTGTTCAGACCTGCATTCATGCTTCACCATAAAACACCTTGATCATTTAAGCACACTGCATACGTCTTACATTAAGCACCTGTCAGTTCGAGCGTACGCTCTGGGCTTGCCCGTTGTTGGAACCTGCCCATCAGAAACTCTTACTGTTCAGACCCGCATTCATGCATCATGTCATCCATGAGAATATACGAGGATTAAACTAGACTTTCAAGTATCCGATCGATTCTGTGAAGTAGAGACCGTACTTCGGTACGAGCAGTGTGTGGGGTGCTTAACCTCTTCCCACCCTGTAACCGTGATCCCTTACCTTGAATCTCTGACCGCAGATCAACAGGAGTCATTTTAGAGGAAGGAATCTTCGGATTCCCTTCTCTAACATTTCTACGGGGTCTAGCCGACTGTAGATTCGAAGTAACTGGCTAGTGGCGACTCTGGTCTTATATAAACTCATTTAAACATATCCAGCTTAACACGACAACCAAACGAAGCCCTCGAGAACGAGGCAAGCCAGTGGCACAAACGGCGATTTCGCACTCACGTATCCTCATCTCCTTCTTTTCCGAAAGGAAAGGGGAAGGGAGAAGAATGTCGTGTGGGAGCGCGGAAAATCGGCGAGGGTCCACAACCAAAAATTTCAATTACACAAATTCATCCCCAGTGGTCCGAAGACCTAAAACTACACTGGGATTAACTTCTCGGGGGCTTTCTTTCCTAACCTGTTCCAGACATGGCTGACACTTGATCGTACGGGTGTCTGGAATCTTCTAAACAGGTAAGGGCTGAGGCGGGCAGAACTCTGCAATCCTGTTCGTGTTGAACGCACCGTGATAGGCAACCTTGATTTGGAAGTCGCTGTTGAAGCTGACGGATGTTCCCTGTTCCTAGAACTCATGAAGGGGATTAAGGCTGTTGGGAGGTGAAGCTCACCCTCACGGAATTGTGAGCAACGTAAGACCCCAAACTGGATTGACTAAGGGAAATGTGAGGATGTGGCTCATCTTGTGGCCGAAGGAGTCCGTCGGACGATACGTGGTCTATGTGCATTGCACATGAGGAACAGGCAACTTTGTGGGTGTGTTGACTGAAAACCCTCAAAATCTCCTCATCCGAAGATGTAAAACAACGGCACTTAGCTGTGTGAGATTCGTCTTGCTCGCTGACGTAAAATGGATCGGGTGCCTTACCAGCAGTAGAAGCTGGAAGTGGATGAAAATTTCATACTTTTCCTTGCATTTCAGAAAAATCACAAAATACCAAAAACATTGCAAAATCACCTTTTAAAAAATCACAAAAATATTTCCCTTGCTTTCAACAAAACATTGTAAAAAATTACAAAAATATTTCCCTCGCTTTCAATCCAAATATTGCCAAAAATCACAAAAAATATTTCTCTTGCTTTCATCAAAAATATTTCGAAAATCACAAAAAATATTTCCTGTGTTTTCAATAAACCGATCTCTATCCTGACCACTCAGTTGAAGACTCGGACCACATATTTACAAAAAAATCACAAAAATTAGTATCCCCAGCACTACAATTCAGGAGTCTTGAACTCCGCTCACTTCACAGTATGGGATGACGGATCCGATCGAACGCAAATCGGAATCTTGACCAAAACGGGCAACCAAACACCATCTCAATCACATGTATGCCCAGAAGAACATCTTGAAGTCGAATGATATCCTCGTACATTCTCATTAGCAAAGAAACAGCATCTTGGGACGATGGACCTGATCGACCACGGGTCGGGATCTTGACCAACCCGCTGTCCAAACCTCCATATCAAAAAGAAAATCCCCAGGGGACACAACCCTGCAAACAATAAGCTCAAAGTTCTCTGCACCCACAGCAAAAGCAAAATCATCAAACGAGAAGAGAATGAGCCAAGCCATGCATTCATCATGCATTTCCATGCATCAGCATCCATCGCATCAATCATCACGTTTACCTGCTTTCAAAATAAAAGTCAGTTAGCCAAAGGCCCCACAGGCATCCCTAGTGGAGGCACGTGCAAACCAGATTTCCATTTCAAAAAGACAAAAAATATTTCTATTTGCAAATAAAAACCCCACGGAGTATCACTCCCCAGAGTGGGTGCCTTTTCAAAAATCCAAAAATATTTTCCAGTAGAGCGTTCTGCCTCCAAAACACCAGGAGATCTTCCATATCTCTGGGTAGGAGCCGACGCAAAATTCAAATAAGATCCGGTGTCTCGCGGTTTCCCCGGAGACCATCGAATCCAATGCACTCAAAGTACGGTGGAACTGAACTCCAGTGTCAGTACGGTCGTACCATATGCCAAGATACAAAAAGATGACAGCCAAAAGGCTTGGTCACAGAAACCATTTGAACAGGTGGAAACGATGAATTGTAACTCAAGTATCAAAATCAGCAGATTGGATGGAAAGAGTTCACCCGCACATACCTAGGTGTGGATGCCTGAAGTACCTTGACTGAGTCCAAGTCGGCGTAGTAGAATCCCGTAAGACTATCTGACGCAGGGCGTCTAACCACTTTGATAGTCAAGTGAAACAAGTACTCCTGGAGTGATCTGGGAAAACATCAAACATCACACAAACAGTCTCAGGGTCAGCAACCTCGTAAGACTACGGACGCAGAGGCTCTGCTGTACCTTTTCGATGTTAGTACCAATCGGGAATGGAAGGGTTGCGATTGGGTACCCAGGTTGCAGCGCATGCAGGGACAATCGCAACGTTTTCTCCAAACTCTCGCGGTATGTGCGAGTTATCAACTTCCAGACAATCAACTGACTCAGATACAAAGGACAACAAAGATTCCAGACCACAATCAAGGAAAGAATGAATTGCAAACCAAGCATCGAAACCAGCGGATCGGGTGGAAAGAGTCCACCCGCACATACCTAGGCGTGGATGCCTAAAGTACCTTGACTGAGTCCAAGTCGGCGTAGTAGAATCCCGTAAGACTATCTGACGCAGGGCGTCTAACCACTTTGACAGTCAAGCGAAACAAGTACTCTTGCAGTGATCTGGGAGAACATCGAACATACAATCAATCACAAGGTCAGTAACCTCGTAAGACTGTCGACGCAGAGGCTCTGCTGTACCTTTCCGATGTTAGAACCGATCGGGAATGGAAGGGTTGCGATTGGGTACCCAGGTTGCAGCGCATGCAAGGACAATCGCAACGTTTTCTCCAAACTCCCGCGGTATGTGCGAGTGATCGGTTTCCAAACGATCAACTGACACAGATGCAAAAGCAAACAAAGATTTCAGAACATGATCTATGAATGACCTGGTCAGAAGTGGGGTGTCCACTCACTTTGGCATTCGGTTGCACGCAACCTCTGCCAAAGAGGGGCATCTGTAGACACCCCACCTTCGGCTACACTGTTGGTAGAGATAGCTGGTTGAATGGAGGACCATACCCCTAAATTCCAAGTCCAAACTCAGCCAAACTAAGCCCCATTCCATAGCCCAGTTCAAGCCTGAACACAGTCAACCCAGTCCTAAACATCACCCTGAAAAACCCCCCAGAAAAAAGCCAGTCAAAAAATTTCAAAAAAGTCAAACTCACTGAGTCAACCCGCTGAGTTAACCCGCTGAGTCAACCCGCTGAGTCAACTCGTCGAGTCAAAACACCGAGTCAAACCGCCGAGTCAACCCGCTGAGTCAAACCACTGAGTCGACCCAGCGAGTCAAACAGCAGCCCCGAGGGAGCGACCGTACTCGCTGGAAACCGAGGAGCGGCTGTACGGGCGGCCCATAGCAGGCCGCCCGAAATAAATTACGCAAACTGCCACTCCTCGCTGCTATAAATACCCCCCTCCCCTTCTCATTTCGACATCCCTTCAAGTCCAGCCAGTCCGGGTGCGGTCCGAGTCCTTCTCCACCCCTTAGCCCATTTTTCCACCAAGGAGAGCCCGAGTGAGGAGAGTCTAGCCCTGGTCCAGCCCAGCCTGACCACTGGTCCAAGCCTCCCAAGCCATCCAAATCTTGATCCAGCCACTCGAAGCCAATCCTTGCGACACCTCCGTCCACCCAGCTACTCTTTTCCAGCATCATCTCATTTGCATCTAGCATAAGTGCAACATTTACTTTTCTTCCAACCCCCCTGCTTCACTGCAAACACTTTGATTATTCAAACACACCGCATGCATCTCGCGTAAAGCACCTGTCAGTTCGAGCGTATGCTCTGGGCTTGCCCGTTGTTGGAACCTGCCCATCAGAAACTCTTACTGTTCAGACCTGCATTCACGTACATATCACTATAGACACTTTGAATATTTAAGCACAGAGCATGCATCATCTCGCATAAAGCACCTGTCAGTTCGAGCGTACGCTCTGGGCTTGCCCGTTGTTGGAACCTGCCCATCAGAAACTCTTACTGTTCAGACCCGCATTCATGCATCATGTCATCCATGAGAATATACGAGGATTAAACTAGACTTTCAAGTATCCGATCGATTCGGTGAAGTAGAGACCGTACTTTGGTACGGGCAGTGTGTGGGGTGCTTAACCTCTTCCCACCCTGTAACCGTGATCCCTTACCTTGAATCTCTGGCCGCAGATCAACAGGAGTCATTTTAGAGGAAGGAATCTTCGGATTCCCTTTTCTAACGTTTCTACGGGGTCTAGCCGACTGTAGATTCGAAGTAACTGGCTAGTGGCGACTCTGGTCTTATATAAACTCACTTAAACATATCCAGCTTAACACGACAACCAAACAAAGCCCTCGAGAACGAGGCAAGCCAGTGGCACAAACGGCGATTTCGCACTCACGCATCCTCATCTCCTTATTTTCCGAAAGGAAAGGGGAAGGGAGAAGAACGTCGTGTGGGAGCGCGGAAAATCGGCGAGGGTCTACAGCAAGTGATAATGTCACATCTTCCATACGAAGTTTTCCGCGCTTATATTCCTCAATCAGGTCCGGAATTTCTTTGAGATTGTATAATCTTTCATCTGAGTCATCGTCTTCCTCCCTACATTTCTCGACCAGACCGGGTATCTCTCTGGCCCTACCAGAAGAATATAGGGCCGAAAAGTCCATCCGCAACAGCTGATGAAGTATGCTGCGTGCTTCCGCTACGCTCCAGTTTGTGGAGGACATGATCAGAAAGTGACTTAACTGTAAATGTAGATTATCAACAAGTCAATTCAGGAAAAAAATCATGACTTGTAAAACATATATACATGTAATAATCAAATTAATCGAATTGAAAAATTACATGTAAATCTTGTATACATTTAATAATCGTCGTCTGAATCATTATCGCTTAGGACTCTTTCTTCTTCACCATCACTATCGCTGATCAGAATTTCCTCTTCATCGTCTGCAACATTGTCATCGATAAAAGCGCTATCATCTCTAACAATGTCATTTATGATTGAGGCATCAACATGATCAGGTGGCACATCATCTCTATTCAATTGCACCACATCAATATCAACATTTGGATCATTCCCTCTATCCCAAAATGGCATGTCTTCTTGGTATGCTTGTTCAACTGACGACGTTCTATTACTCCCTTCATCGTTATCTTCAACGTCTACTTCGGGAACGTCAAATATGTTCCTGGGCTTTATTTTCTGCACCACGTGCCAAGAGCCGCCTAACTTGGTGTCAGCGATGTAGAATACTTGTTCGGCTTGGCTGGCTATGATAAATGGGTCATCTTTAAACCACTTCCGAGATAAATTTACCCTCGTGAAGTAATTATCAGTCTGTATTCCCAACTTTTTATTTTCAATGTCCCACCAATCGCATTTAAATAAGTACACCCGCTTTCTCATACAATAACTCAGCTCAATAATATCCGTCAAAACGCCATAAAAATCAATTTCGACCTCCTCATGTGTTCCCTTCACAACCACACCACTATTTTGTGTGGTCCTATATTTCTCACGCTCCTCAGTGTGGAACCGAATCCCGTTTACAATAAAACCTGTATATCTAGATACACGTCTATCAGGGCCACACGCTAGTGAGTAGAGCGCATCAGATGCATCCGCAGAGTTGCTAGCGCGCAACATCTTCATCTATCATCACGTACAGAATATAAATGTACGTTTAGGCATTTAAAATTACGTGTAAATATTGTGCAATACAACAAAATTGTAAGTGTGGTGAGATAGAAGGTAAATTAAGCTTACACATTTTGTAAACCATTCTGGAAACAAATCCTAATGCATTCGATCATAATTTGTAGGGTATTGGGACTTCATCTCCTCGATGTGTTCGCTATACACAATTGGTACGTTGTAAGCAAGAAATTTTGATATTAAAACTGTCTGTCGATATACAATAATTATGTGCGAAGACTTACTCCAAGTACGACTCTATTTCTTCACAGTTATGCAACACATACCACCGCGCCTTCGCAAGATCCCGAGGGTCCATATCCTGAAACGTCGGCGATCCTAAAGGACGGACGTTATGTGCGAATACAGATATGAGTCCTTGTTCATGCTCCTGCCCTGCATCGGCATTACGATCTTCTCGGTTGAATCTAGTCTCTATGCCACGAAGATACATGGAGCAAAATGTCAGGCACTCATTATCAATGTACGCCTCAGCAATGGATCCCTCTGGACGTGCCTTATTCCTCACATATTATTTTAATGTGTGAAGGTATCTGTACACAAAATCAATATGTTTAGGACATGAAAACATGGATATACGTAGTTTATAGAATGAAAAAAATTTATGATCATTGTTCTACCACCTTTCGATCGGATACATCCAACGATATTGTACTGGGCCTGTAAGCTTCGCTTCGTGCGGTAAGTGAATCGCTAGGTGTACCATGACATCGAAAAACGCAGGTGGAAAAATTCTTTCAAGTTTGCAAAGGATTACGACAATATCCTTCTCCAGTCGTTTAATAACCTCTACATTTAAAGATTTCGAACACAAATCCTTAAAGAATATCCCCAACTCAATCAGCGTAGCACTGACATCCTTGTTAAGGAATCCACGAATCGCAACCGGTAGTAGGCGTTGCAGAAGGACGTGACAGTCATGACTTTTCATTCCTGTTACCTTACAGTCCGTAATGTTTACGCGCCGAGAGATATTCGATGCATACCCGTCGGGAAATTTCACCTTGTTCAACCATTCACATACACGTTTTTTCTCTAGTTTTGTCAATGTATAGCAGGCTGCTGGTATAGTATATGAATTTTCATGTGGTTGCAAGTGCAACTCTTTCCTTAAACCCATTGCTTGTAGATCCAATCGAGCCTTAAAACTATCTTTTGTTTTCTTCTCTATGTTCATCAATGTTCCAAAGACATTGTCACATATATTCTTCTCAATATGCATGACATCCAAGTTGTGTCGTAATTTCAGATGACTCCAATAAGGCAACTAAAAAAAATGCTCTTCTTCCTCCAGTTGTACTCCAATACTGTACGTTTTCTCTTCTTCAAGTGCGGTGCCTTACCAAATCTAACTTCTTCAATGTTTCTCAGCTGTTGTAACACATCTTCTGCAGATAGTTCTTTCGGTGGTGGCCTATGATCTTGTTTGCCATCAAAGATTACCGTCTTCCTGCACCAACTATGATCCCTCGGAAGGAAGCGACGATGGCCCATATAACACGTTTTCTTACCATGCTTCAATGACAATGAACAAGTCTCAGTACTACATGTAGGACAAGCCAACTTTCCCTTCGTGCTCTACCCAGACAAATTTCCATATGCAGGGAAGTCATTTATTGTCCACAAGACCGCTGCATGCAATCGAAACGTCTGTTCTGCAAAAGTGTCATACGTCTGGACACCTTGACTCCACAACTCGTTTAACTCATCTATTAACGGTCGGAGATACACATCAATGTCATTACCCGGTGACTTGGGTCCAGGAATAAGCAACGACATCATAAAAAATGATTCCTTCATACACAACCAAGGAGGTAAATTGTAGGGCATAAGTATCACTGGCCACATACTGTACGAGCTACTCATATTACCAAATGGATTAAAACCATCACTTGCAAGACCTAGCCGAACATTGCGAGAATCCTCTGCAAACCAGTCATATTGCTTATCAAAATGTTGACAGGCTTCAGAGTCAGCGGGATGCCTCAATGTATTATCATCATGAACGCGTTTCTCCTTATGCCACCTCATATCTTCAGCCGTCTTGCTCGACGTAAGCAATCTTTGTAATCTGGGTTTTAATGGAAAGTACCTTAACACCTTTTGTGGAATTTTCTTACGCTTAGCTTCGTCATATTTCCACCTAGACTCTCCACATTGTGGACACTCCTCAACATTTTCATGTTCTTTCCAATATAATACACAATCATTTATACATGCATGTATGAGGATGTAACCAAGGCCCAAGTCTTGCATTAAGGATTTTGCCTCGTAATGAGACTTAGGGAATGTCTCACCTTCAGGTAATACTTCTTTCAACAAGCCAAGTAACATGTCGAACGATTTGTTACTCCAACGATTTATTGTCTTTAAATGAAGTAACCTTGTAAGGAAATTCAACTTGGAGAAGTTCCTACACCCCAGATAGAGTGGACGTTGCGCATCCCTCAACAACCTACTAAACTTATCTGATTCGGCATCACCCATAGGAGGAATATCCTGGCTAGTACTTGTCGCTGCAAAATCAGTATCCGCAATGGTTCCCCTTAACACATCCCCAATGATATCTTGCATATCGTCAACATCTTCATCCTCGTCATTACGCACAATTGGGTCAGCAAGGACTTTAGTGGCCTCAACTCTTTGGTGGAAGTCTTCACCATGATGAATCCACCAAGTGTAACCTTGGTCAATCCCAGCTATGAACAAATCATCTTCCACTTTGTCCAATGTCTTGTGAATCATGTTCTTGCATTTTCGGCATGGACACCTAATTCTATTACCTGAATCTGCTCGATCTCTCGCAAATTCCATGAACTCCTTAACACCTTCTTTATACTCTGGGCCAAACCGATTCTTAGCTTGCATCCAACTCTTATCCATATCTACAATGCAAAGATTAGAGTCAGGTTTAGTTTAGGTGACATGAGTTTAGGATTAGGTTTCGGGGATAGGTTTAGATTTTTGGGTTCGGGATCGGGTTTCGGGTTTGGTTTTCGTGTTTGGGTCTAGGTTTAGGCTAGGTGAATGGATTTAGGAATAGGTGTAGGTTTAGTTTAGGTGACATGAGTTTAGGATTAGGTTTAGGGCATAAGTTGAGATTTTTCGGGTTCGGGATCGGGTTTCGGGTTTGGTTTTCGTGTTTGGGTCTAGGTTTAGGCTAGGTGAATGGATTTAGGAATAGGTGTAGGTTTAGTTTAGGTGACATGAGTTTAGGATTAGGTTTCGGGGATAGGTTTAGATTTTTGGGTTCGGGATCGGGTTTCGGGTTTGGTTTTCGTGTTTGGGTCTAGGTTTAGGCTAGGTGAACGGATTTAGGAATAGGTGTAGGTTTAGTTTAGGTGACATGAGTTTAGGATTAGGTTTAGGGCATAAGTTGAGATTTTTGGGTTCGGGATCGGGTTTCGGGTTTGGTTTTCGTGTTTGGGTCTAGGTTTAGGCTAGGTGAATGGATTTAGGAATAGGTGTAGGTTTAGTTTAGGTGACATGAGTTTAGGATTAGGTTTCGGGGATAGGTTTAGATTTTTGGGTTCGGAATCGGGTTTCGGGTTTGGTTTTCGTGTTTGGGTCTAAGTTTAGGCTAGGTGAATGGATTTAGGAATAGGTGTAGGTTTAGTTTAGGTGACATGAGTTTAGGATTAGGTTTAGGGCATAAGTTGAGATTTTTCGGGTTCGGGATCGGGTTTCGGGTTTGGTTTTCGTGTTTGGGTTTAGGTTTAGGCTAGGTGAATGGATTTAGGAATAGGTGTAGGTTTAGTTTAGGTGACATGAGTTTAGGATTAGGTTTCGGGGATAGGTTTAGATTTTTGGGTTCGGGATCGGGTTTCGTGTTTGGTTTTCGTGTTTGGGTCTAGGTTTAGGCTAGGTGAATGGATTTAGGAATAGGTGTAGGTTTAGTTTAGGTGACATGAGTTTAGGATTAGGTTTTGGGGATAGGTTTAGATTTTTGGGTTCGGGATCGGGTTTCGGGTTTGGTTTTCGTGTTTGGGTCTAGGTTTAGGCTAGGTGAATGGATTTAGGAATAGGTGTAGGTTTAGTTTAGGTGACATGAGTTTAGGATTAGGTTTAGGGCATAAGTTGAGATTTTCGGGTTCGGGATCGAGTTTTGGGTTTGGTTTTCGTGTTTGGGTCTAGGTTTAGGCTAGGTGGATGGATTTAGGAATAGGTGTAGGTTTAGTTTAGGTGACATGAGTTTAGGATTAGGTTTTGGGGATAGGTTTAGATTTTTGGGTTCGGGATCGGGTTTCGGGTTTGGTTTTCGTGTTTGGGTCTAGGTTTAGGCTAGGTGAATGGATTTAGGAATAGGTGTAGGTTTAGTTTAGGTGACATGAGTTTAGGATTAGGTTTCGGGGATAGGTTTAGATTTTTGGGTTCGGGATCGGGTTTCGGGTTTGGTTTTCGTGTTTGGGTCTAGGTTTAGGCTAGGTGAATGGATTTAGGAATAGGTGTAGGTTTAGTTTAGGTGACATGAGTTTAGGATTAGGTTTAGGGCATAAGTTGAGATTTTTCGGGTTCGGGATCGGGTTTCGGGTTTGGTTTTCGTGTTTGGGTCTAGGTTTAGGCTAGGTGAATGGATTTAGGAATAGGTGTAGGTTTAGTTTAGGTGACATGAGTTTAGGATTAGGTTTCGGGGATAGGTTTAGATTTTTGGGTTCGGGATCGGGTTTCGGGTTTGGTTTTCGTGTTTGGGTCTAGGTTTAGGCTAGGTGAATGGATTTAGGAATAGGTGTAGGTTTAGTTTAGGTGACATGAGTTTAGGATTAGGTTTAGGGCATAAGTTGAGATTTTTGGGTTCGGGATCGGGTTTCGGGTTTGGTTTTCGTGTTTGGGTCTAGGTTTAGGCTAGGTGAATGGATTTAGGAATAGGTGTAGGTTTAGTTTAGGTGACATGAGTTTAGGATTAGGTTTCGGGGATAGGTTTAGATTTTTGGGTTCGGAATCGGGTTTCGGGTTTGGTTTTCGTGTTTGGGTCTAAGTTTAGGCTAGGTGAATGGATTTAGGAATAGGTGTAGGTTTAGTTTAGGTGACATGAGTTTAGGATTAGGTTTAGGGCATAAGTTGAGATTTTTCGGGTTCGGGATCGGGTTTCGGGTTTGGTTTTCGTGTTTGGGTTTAGGTTTAGGCTAGGTGAATGGATTTAGGAATAGGTGTAGGTTTAGTTTAGGTGACATGAGTTTAGGATTAGGTTTCGGGGATAGGTTTAGATTTTTGGGTTCGGGATCGGGTTTCGTGTTTGGTTTTCGTGTTTGGGTCTAGGTTTAGGCTAGGTGAATGGATTTAGGAATAGGTGTAGGTTTAGTTTAGGTGACATGAGTTTAGGATTAGGTTTTGGGGATAGGTTTAGATTTTTGGGTTCGGGATCGGGTTTCGGGTTTGGTTTTCGTGTTTGGGTCTAGGTTTAGGCTAGGTGAATGGATTTAGGAATAGGTGTAGGTTTAGTTTAGGTGACATGAGTTTAGGATTAGGTTTAGGGCATAAGTTGAGATTTTCGGGTTCGGGATCGAGTTTTGGGTTTGGTTTTCGTGTTTGGGTCTAGGTTTAGGCTAGGTGGATGGATTTAGGAATAGGTGTAGGTTTAGTTTAGGTGACATGAGTTTAGGATTAGGTTTTGGGGATAGGTTTAGATTTTTGGGTTCGGGATCGGGTTTCGGGTTTGGTTTTCGTGTTTGGGTCTAGGTTTAGGCTAGGTGAATGGATTTAGGAATAGGTGTAGGTTTAGTTTAGGTGACATGAGTTTAGGATTAGGTTTAGGGCATAAGTTGAGATTTTCGGGTTCGGGATCGGGTTTCGGGTTTGGTTTTCGTGTTTGGGTCTAGGTTTAGGCTAGGTGAATGGATTTAGGAATAGGTGTACGTTTAGTTTAGGTGATTTGAGTTTAGGATTAGGTTTCGGGGATAGGTTTAGATTTTTGGGTTCGGGATCGGGTTTCGGGTTTGGTACTCATGTTTAGGTGACATGAGTTTAGGGATCGGGTTTAGGAAAAGGTTCTCGTGTGCAAACCAAGGTTTAGGTTAGGAATTGGTGTAGGTTTAGGTTAGGTGATTTGAGATTAGGATTAGGTTTACGCATTGGTTTATAGTTTCGGGTTCGGGATCGGGTTTATGGTTAGGTTTTCGAGTTTGGGTCTAGGTTTAGAGTTATGGCCCGTTTGGCACCATGGATTCTAGGAGAAAGGAGGAGAAAGGAGGAGAAACTGGTTGCTTTATTCTGTTTGGCACCATGGATTTGATGAGAAGTGGATTTGAGAGGATTAAAATTTACACCGTCCATTCCTTCATGTTTGATTTCTCTCCAAATTTTGACTGCCAAACAGAAAATCTGGAATTGGTAAGAACTGGAATTGATGAGAATTCATATCATGGAATCCACTTCTCCTCAAATCCATGGTGCCAAACGGGCCATTAGATGAATTGAGTTTAGGTTTCGGTTTAGCCGTAGCTTATAGGTTTTAGTTTTAGGTTTATGGTTTCGGGTTTAGGGTGTAGGTCTTGGAGACTCAAGCAACTCAAGGATAGCTCCGACGCACATCCGGGTCTGCTCCACACAAAGCGGGCCTGTCCAAATGGCCAGGCCACCCATATTGCTGTCCATAGGAAATGGACAGCTTCCTCATGGTCATAACAGCGGTTCCCACCTTCCAGGGACCCCCGCTGAACACCCGGATAGCTCCGACGCACATCCGGGTCTGCTCCATTAATTTCGAGCTAATACATAAACACGGGCCTGTCCAAATGGCCAGGCCACCCATATTGCTGTCCATAGGAAATGGACAGCTTCATCATGGTCATAACATCGGTTCCCACCTTCCAGGGACCCCCGCTCAACACTCGGATAGCTCCGACGCACATCCGGGTCTGCTCCATTAATTTCGAGCTAATACATAAACACGGGCCTGTCCAAATGGCCAGGCCACCCATATTGCTGTCCATAGGAAATGAACAGCTTCATTATGGTCATAACAGCGGTTTCCACCTTCCAGGGACCCCCGCTCAACACCCGGATAGCTCCGACGCACATCCGTGTCTGGTCCATCAATTTCGAGGTAATACATAAACACGGGCCTGTCCAAATGGCCAGGCCACCCATATTGCTGTCCATAGGAAATGGACAGCTTCATCATGGTCACAACAGCGGTTCCCACCTTCCAGGGACCCCCGCTTAACACCCGGATAGCTCCGACGCACATCCGGATCTGCTCCATTAATTTTGAGCTAATACATAAACACGGGCCTGTCCAAATGGCCAGGCCACCCATATTGTTGTCCATAGGAACAGGACAGCTTCAGCATGGTCACAACAGCGGTTCCCACCTTCCAGGGACCCCCGCTCAACATCAACATCAATCAACTACTCTTAATCACAAGTATCATGTTCGTCATCTAATTTGCCGCTAAATGATAATATAATAAAATCAGTCGCCCATCCAAGGATGGATAGATTGAAATGCTATCATTATTTCCATTTACATGCCCAAGCCTAAATTTCGACAGCATCTCCCCTATCTCTCCAGATATATTTATCTTACATTTCATTTCCACGTCAACTATCCACACATTGTGTGGATTAAATTGACAATGGAATTAAACATAAGAAACATATCCAGAGAGAATAGGAGAGTTACTGCACGAAACTAATGACCCTACGCATGTAAATGACAAACAACGATAACATTCCAATCTATCCAACCTTGGACTGTCCAACAGGACAATTTGACAGATTTCTATACCTCCAAAACACACTTTATCTATGCTCGGCAATATAGAAATCTCCAAATGGGCTAACTGATTCTATTATACTACCATTTGTGGACAAAAAATAATTATTAATAATAAGCCAAATACATCCACAACATACATATCCACATAAATCAACCACGGATAGCTCCGACGCACATCCGGGTTTGCTCCATCAATTCTAGATACACAAGCACATGAAAATGGCAGAATCATCAACACCATGAATCAAGTTTATTCAAATACCTAATGACTATTTTGTGAACAAATAAGTATGGGCGGCCCACCATGGGAATCGGATTGCGTGCGGAGTGTAGAGTAAACTCAGTTGGGCCCACCTAAAATGTATGTGATTTATCTATTCCGTCCTTATGTTTTTCCACCTCATTTTAGTGGTTGAGCCCAAAATTTAAGCATATCCAACTCTCAAGTGGACCATGCCATGGGAAACAGTGGGAATAATGATTTCCACCATTCCCAGGCCCTACAGTGATCTTTATTTGTCATCCAACCTGTTCATAAGATCACATGGATATGGATGAGGGAAAACACAAATATCAGCTTCATCCAAAACTTCTGTGTCCTCCAAGAATTTTTCAATGATACACATTCAGTTCACATTTGTGGTGTGGTCCACTTTAGATTTTGATATGCTTCATTTTTGGGCACCATACCTAAAATTTTCTGCTAAGATGGATGGACGGAGTGGATAAAATACGTAAATCACTGTGGGCCCCACGAGCAGTGGACAGCGAGGGTGGGCCCCACATTTATTGTATATCATGATTTTTATTAATTTGTAAATCACAAATTAAAATCCCTAATTAAGGAAGGAATTAGGTGATTTTAATTTTGAAATCCCTAATTAGGGGATTTTAATTTTAAAATCCCTAATTAGGGATTTACTAAATCAGTGGGCCCCACCAAATCGTGGACAGCTAAGGCGGACCCCACGCACATGCAATGGACAGCGAGAGCGACGGTGGGACCCACATGCAATGGACAGCAACGGTGGGATCCACATGCAATGGACAGCAACGGTGGGACCCACATGCACTGGACAGAGATGGCGCATGGGACCCACATGGGCCCCACAATGAACAACGAGGAGAGAGAGAGAGAGAGAGAGAGAGAGAGAGAGAGAGGAAATGGAGGAAGAAGGAAGGGGGAGACGCTTACCGACGGAGGCGGCGGCGTACGGTGGCTGGTGGAGGAGCGTGCTCACGCGGGTGGCGTCGGTGACGGCATACGGCGGCGCGGCTGGGGGTCGGTGGTCGAGTGGCGGCCGGCGAAGGACGGCCGGTGGTCGGCAGTGAGGGATGGCCGCGAGAGAGAGAGAGAGATAGCCGCGAGAGAGAGAGAGAGAGAGAGAGAGAGAGAGAGAGCGAGAGAGAGAGAGACCGAATGAGAAAAGAGGGCGATCGGGTAAGTTAAAAAGACCACTATTACCGACGAAAATTTTCGTCGGTAAAAGTCACCTCTTTCGTCGGTAAAACTCCTTTTCAAAACTTTTACCGACGAACATTTTCGTCGGTAAAAGTCACCTCTTTTCTTGGCGGGAATCACAAATTGCACATTATTACCGACGAAAAGTTTCGTCGGTAAAAGTTTTCGCTTTTACCGACAGGAATTTTCGTCGGTAAAAGTAAAATTTGCTTTTTTCTTTTTTAGCGACAGGTATCTTCGTCGGCAATAAACTTTTTACCGACGAAATTATAATTTCGTCGGTAAAAGTGTATGGCGGCAATGAATTTGGTGGTGGAGGGAGATTTTTACCGACGATTTTTCCATTTCGTCGGGGAAAATGATTTTTCCCAACGAAAATTATTTCGTCGGGAATACTTTCGTCGGTAAAAATCCATTTTCTTGTAGTGTGACTCAAATCTTAGGTGGACTACACTATAGAAACATAGTCCTAACCTGACCCGACCTGACTCGGTTTAGCATATAGGGTAGGGTAGGGTAGGGTAGGGTAGGGTTAGGGTTGACCCTTTTACAAGTAGGGTAACCCGGTTACGACCTGGACTGAAACCTGGACCTTTAAATATATTTAGGTTCGGTCTAGGGTTGGGCCCAACCCGACCCTAACGCGACCCGTGTGCAGGCCTAAATAAGCATTTATACCGCATTGTCTCATTTTTTTCACCATATTTTAAAATTCGAGGCGGCTTTTTTAAAGCAATTTAAAATCATGCTTGCTTCTTTTACGATATCCCAAAACATTGCCAGCCTTATATGACACCAAAACTAAAAAAAAAAAAAAACAATGAATGCCTAATAGAGAATTTGATTTTGCAAATGATTTTCATAAGGATAAAATACTCACAGATTCATTCAGAAGAGAGGATTTATATTGAAAAATATGATTCCATTTGTAAATTTTTCTTTCTAAAATGCTTTTAGATTAGGGTGAGTTTGGTTGCATCAAAAACCCCAAATTCTTTATATTTACACCAAATGAGCTAGACTGATCAATCATGAAATTTGCAGAAAAATGCACGCTTAGTTAAAATTTACTAAAATGCACACTGAAGTACTTTAAATTGTGAAAAAGATATAACAAAGAAGATGAATGGTACCCCGAGTACGCCCTTGATATCATCGCGGCCAATTTGGAAGCCATTCTCTTCTGTTTCATCGCGAAGTGCATCAAGGAAATCATTTCTTCAAGGATGGTCTGATGGCATTGATCTAGAAAGCATTCGTTCATCGATCATTCAATCAAAAATCGCAAAGAGCTTTCCGAGATGAGCCATCATGCACCGCTTTATGCGTTGTGGATCGATAGGCCTTAGCATTGGGAAATAGTCGACGAGATTCGGCCTTCCAGTTTCTTTCATAACTCCTGCCACTATATCCTTGAAATCTGGTGCTGATTTGGAGTTGGAGTCAACAAGATTCACAGAGAATATGGTGTCTGATAACAAATTGATGATGGCAATGAAAATGACTTGCCGGATAACCACACGTTGTCCTGCTCGGCAATGCTCATGCAGGTGAGCAAGGAGATCTTGCACTTTGTTGCTTCGAAGTCCTTTACTGGCTTCAAGTCTTGCAACACTAAACATTTGTGTGCTAGATATCATCCGTAGCTTTCGCCAACGATCAGTTGGCCGCGACCACACGATGGATGACTCATTGAAGTTTAGGGCATGAAGGGCGTCTACAACGTACCGACCAGTGCAAGCTTGGTCGTTCTTTTGGAGGATTTCTTTTTGCCATATCTGCCGATGAGACGATGATGGTGGTTTTGAAGCCCAGCCTTAGGGTCATTAGTGGGCCATATGTCCTAGCGAGCTCAGCGAGTGACTCGTTAGGCTTGTCACCGAGCTTGAAGAGGCTTCCTACAATGGGAAATGGGATGGGGCCTGGTGGGAGCTTGCCATTACAAGATGCTTTCTTTCTTGCAAGAAAGGGAATATGGATGCATGCCCACGCTATCAAAGTCCATAACAACATGGCTAAGTAATCCATTCCCTCTCTCTCTCTCTCTCTCTCTCCTTCTCTCCCCTTCTTGATTAAGGTCCATACATGATAGCTACTGATATATACAGGAATTAAAGGATTGGATCCGATCAGAGTTCAAACTCTTGAAGGTTAGGTGCTCCTCCATGTCATTACAGCGAGTGGGGCTCACAGTGATGTATGTGACTTAAATCCACACTGTCCAAACATCAGTGATGTATGTGACTTAAATCCACACTGTCCAAACATTTTGATAGATCATTTTAGGGCATGGTATAAAAAAGAAGCTAACTTAAACCTTAGTTGGACCACACCGCTGGAAGCAGTAGTATTGAATCCCCACCATTAACAACTTCAAGGATTCCACCGGAATGTTTATTTGCCATCCAACCTGTTCATAAGGCCACAAACACTTATATGAAGATACCACACAAATATCATCTTGATCCAAAGCTTTTGCGGCCCACTCCCACAAAAAGTTTTTAATGGTCAATAACCACTGTTTCCTGTACTATGGTCCATCTGGGATTTGAAACTGCTTCATTTTTGAGATCATGTCCTAAAATGAGCTTTGAATACAGATGGACCGCGTGGATGTAGTCACATACATCACAGTCGGCCCCGCAGTCAGGGGTCGCACACCGAGGGGTGGATCCGGGTCTCACTTAATCCACTCCCGGTCAGCACCGACCTAGTACCGGTTGGTGCTGTAAGAGGAGACTTGCCTGTATTGAAAGGAAACGTGTCTAAGGAGAATCACGTGCATACAAGCGGAGTAGAAAAGATGAAAGTTAAAAAATTAAATTAAAAGAGACACCCATAGGGTTAAACAATAATAAACATTTTTACCACTAAGGTAAAAGTTAAATAAAATAAATTAAAATAGACACCCATAGGATTTAAACAATAATATCTAACATGATACTCGGGCTGCACGTGAAAAATTACCCTATTAAGGTCTAACATGATACTATTGCGCATCTGAAAAATTACACTTGCATTGTTAGGACTCGCAGAAACATATAAAGGAGAATCAAGCAAAGCACTCGCAATCGCATGAGCATATCAACATGAGAATACTAGGAATGTACGTGGAAAAACCCTTGTGGAATAAAAATTATGACACAAGATGATCAATACACTATTCAAAGCCCTAAGAGAAAATCCAAGCTTTTCTCTAAAAAAAAAACTCTCTCAAATCCTTAAACACATCTTGATTTGATGAACTGGTACTTGTTTTGCCTATGAATGTGTAGTGGTTGAAGACTTATTCCAACCTACACAAGTGACCGAGAAGGTTGAAGTTTCCTACACTCTAAAAGAGATTGAGATGATCTTATGATCCGTGACATTGTCAATGCCTTAAGAGAAACTTCACTGGTGTTCAAAAAGATTCCTTCTACGGAGTGTAAAACTGAAGCATCAATAGCGGAAGCACTACCAAAAAAACAAGAAAAGGCTACGGACTAATTGTGTTTTTGGCTTCGGATAAAATTCGTAGCTATATACCTACGGATTTTATCCGCAGCTGAAAAGTACACCCAGCCAACCCGCCATACGAGTTTGATTGCCCAATATGGGGCTATAGGGTCCATCACAACGTGTGTGCTTGATCTAAGCCATCAATTCGTTTTTACATATTTTTTTAACTCATGCGCCCAAAAAAGAGTAAAATCGAGGGCTCAAGTGGACCACACCATGTGAAACTGTAGACATTAAGTGCCAACCGTTGAGATTGTTGTGGTCCACTTGGGATTTAGATCTTCTTCAGTTTTTGGAAAATTCCCTACAATTATGATTGTAAATTAATGGACGGATTTGATAAGACACTTACATCACAGTGGGCCCCACGAGCAGCGGACAGGATCGTCCGCTCTCGCCCCCGGCGTCCAGCGCCAATTTTTTCCCCAAAATTAAAATCCCTCCTGAAAAAAAAACCCCCAAATCTGCCCATCTCTCTCTTGTACACATTTCTCTCTCTCTCTCTCTCTCTCTCTCTCTCATCTCTCTTGCACGCATCTCTCTCTCTCTCTCTCTCTCTCTCTCTCTCTCTCTCATCTCTCTTGCACGCATCTCTCTCTCTCTCTCTCTCTCTCTCTCTCTCTCTCCCCCATCTCTCGCACGCCCTCGCTCCCATCTCCTCTCGCTCTCTCACTCACTCTCTTGCACGCCTACTCCCGACTCTCTCCCGTGCTTGAAGATGGAGGTTTCCTCCCCAAATCCGACAATCCATCTCTCGCACTTCCACTCACCATCGTTGGTCTCTCTCTCTCTCTCTCTCTCTCTCTCTCTCTCTCTCTCTCTCCAACATTGAATATTCAACCCAGCGGCCCTACGAAACCATTGTAACGGTGCTCCTAGCACATGACACCATTGTAACAGTGCTCTAACCACACCTCATCAGCATACAAATCCAACGAATCAATTTCAGGAGAGTTCTAGATCCGTATTTTTGTGCATTTTCTGTGGCTGTAGCTTGATTCTTTGAAAATCCCTACATTTCACATCTGGATGTTTTTTATTTTCTTTTTTTTGCCCAGCATTTCTTTCGATTTCGTTGTGGAACCCTGGATTTTGAAGATTTGTGCATTTTACTGGATTTGATCTTAGGTTTCGAGAATCTGGAACCCTAGTTTTCTGTACATTTTTCAGCCGATTTTTTCCCTAACCCCTGTAGTTCAACATCTGAAAATCCTGCTTCATTTTTAAGTTGATCAGTTCACTATGGTTTTCTGATATATCTACCTATAATTTCTGAATGCATCTTCTCTGTTTTTTTTTTCTTTTCTTTTTTCCCCAATCTTTTCAGGCTAGCTATCGTGTTGGAACTGGTGACCGGGAACCAACTTCTCCCCAAATGATTTTACTCTTAAGGTATGCTACTGTACCTTAATCAATGTGTACACTGTAGGGATGGTGCATATTCAAAATGGAAAAATCGAGTATTTGAATATATGGGATTCTTCAATTGATATGGTCATTGTAACATTGGACATCCACCATATGGCTCATCAGATGTATAGCTCTGGATTCACCATCCATAAAACCATATGTACAGTTCTGGGAATGAACAGGGATCGATAAGTCATGCAACAATGTGAAAGCTCATGTAACTTAAAACTCTACATTCTATTCTTGGCTGTCAATGTCATATGGAAGATGGTCCTTTTTTCCTCCCCATGATTTGGTATCTCAAGGTAGCCGTTGTTGTTTCTTAGACTATTTGAAGATAGAGTTTCTGGATGTGTGTCAACAATCAAAACCATTTTGACTGGTTGAAGACAATGAGTTGGGGATGATGACAAGGCTTGCATGTGGAGCTGCTGCTGGAACTGTTGGCCACTGTTGCATACCCCCTTGATGTCATTCGCAGAAGAATGCAGATGGTTGGCTGGAAGGATGCTTCCTCGATAGTGACTGGTGATGGTAGTAGTAAAGCGCCACTTGAGTATTCCGGCAAGGTTGAAGCTGCAAATTGACTGGTGATGGTAGGAGCAAATTGTGTGTTTTGAAGCTGTAATTAGGCTTTTGTAATGTTATAAGAGACTTGCGACTTGCACATTGGGGTCATTGTTGTACCTTCCTTATCATCTTTGTTGTTCTTTTCATAAAGGGTGGTAGCATCTCTTTCTATTGTTTTTTAATTGTGGATCTCTCTTGCAGTTCGTGCCATTGTGTTTGGATTTCAAAAGCAAGTATTCTTTCTTAAGCTCAAGGTAAGATTCAAGATGGTTTATAAATGTGATTGTGGCTATTATAGTTGTATGTTACATTTGGATGTATAAGTGATTGCAATTAAGTTTTCATGAAGTGAATATCCAAAATTGGTTCAATTCCACTTTATTCAAAGTGAATAGTCACTCCCAAAATTTGAGCTATTCTTTTTTATGTTTCTTCAAGAGAATCTTTTCTTACATTACCCTATGGAATGACTATAGATCCAGATCATGCCAAGTTTAATTTTGTTTTTATTTTTGAAAATTTGACTGTATATGAATTCTAGTTGGAGAAAGCCACTGAACGGTTTTCAATTTTGATTTGTCCTAGAAGATTATTACTAGACCAGGTCTGTTTATCCTTAGTTTTGCCATTTTCAGCTGGTAGATGTGTGATTCACCTTCACTTCCCACACTTTTTTTCACCAAACCTTGTTAAAGAATTATATAGTGATTGTGTAGTGAGAAGGTGAGAAGTTTGATACGGTTGTCAAATAATAAGTTCTCAAGGGTTGTTGTGCGAGAATTAAGCTCTTGAAGATTGATGGAGCATGCTAGTACTCATTTTTTTTAGGCAGTTTATTCTCTTTCAAGAATCATTTAACTTGCTTCTTCCAAGTCCTCACATTTAATCCTATGTTTTTAAATGTCTTTTTTTTTTTTATGTAGATAGCATTTTGTCTACTTTTGGATTAATATTTGGTTCTAATTGGCAGTTGGCAATCCATTGAGAAGTCGATGATCTTTTGTAGGAAGTTGCAAACTCTTATCACTTCAGGGTGCTGGCTTTAACACTTTCTTTATGGGCTTGCTTCAAAACTCACGCAATCGGCAAGTAATAAATGTAAGCTATGTGGCCAGTGGTCTGTGCTTATGAAGTTGCCTTAGATGCTTTAGCCTATAGTTGTCTTGACAATTGGAAAAAGAAGCTGAGAATTGTCTTGCTAAAAAATGATTTGGTATAAAAGATGCTTTAGGCTATAGTTACCATTTGCATCCACTGCATCATCTTCCTCAAAAGCTTGTTATGATCTTCCCCTGCCATCCTAGCACTCCTTAGGCTTTGAATTGTTTGAACATGCTTCAGTATCGACCAATTCCATGCTTTGATGCTAGTAATTTGATTTACTCCAATCGGCTTGAATCAGATCTAGTAAGTTAGAATTTGATTAAGATCAGCTGGAATGTGATTAAATTAGTTGAGAACTATTTAGACTAACTGTAATTCGGTTAAAACACCTATTTAAAATGAAGTTTAAATTTCAAGCCATATTACATCTAATTCAACATTTTCGAAGACCATTTAAATTTTTTGTAGGAAAATCTGTCGCTAAGCATTATTGAGGCGAAAGAATGTTTTACATCAAAAGAGGTACTTATCTTTCTTTGTTTGTAATTTTCGATGCTTGCTACAGACTCTTTTAAGTTTGTAGCATATTTATCAAATTTATTTGTAAACTTCAATGACTAGGATGATGGAAATTACTTGTACCTCCTGTAGCTATGTGAGGCTCACACCAATTTGATGAATGACTTTGAGGCTTTGCCCTTTGTAGTGGAATCATATTGCAAAAGAAAATGAGAACAAAAGGCATTAAGATATAATGCGCTCATGGTTGTTTATGTGATGCAGGAAACAATTCTTCTTCCAAGGCAGCAACTCGGTTCTTTATCAGAGAAAGACTCCCAACTGTCCAGATCATATCACAAGCAATGAGGTTTCTATGCTCAGATAGTTTTGCAGAGGGTTGTAGAGAAAATGGTGGGTAGACAAAGGGCCTTGGTTCTTAAAAAAAGAACTTATATGGAACTCAAGGGTCTTAGCTTCTTTGTGAATTTTTCTTCCTTGTAATGAGAACTCTTCATTGTATTTGAATTGACTGAATTGGGGATGTATTAGGAACGAGTCTTCTCACATTTATATTGACTGAACCGGGGATGTATTTTGAGTTTTCCTTTAAAAAAAAATTAATGACTTTATGAATATTGGATGGAGTTTCCCTTTACCCCATTTTTTTTGTAGGATCTTTATTTGTTTTAGCTTGAGATGGGTTAAACTATCAGGGCATGTACTAGAAACGGCTAGATATGCCATTACTATATATAAAAAAAAAATTAAAGACACTAGCTACGGATATAGTCCGCAGCCCTCAATAGTAGTCCGTAGCTTTATGTAGAGAAAATGCTACGGATCGGCTTTCTATAGCTACGGCTATTATCCGTAGCTGAACTAATATAGCTACGAACTATATTCGTAGCTATATCATAAAAGGCTATGGCTACAGCACCAATAGCTACGGATCGGATACGGGCCAACTACGGATTATATTCGTAGCTATAGATATAAAGCTACGAATATAATTCGTAGCCTTTGCCCAATTTTTTTGTAGTGAAGCGCCGGTAGAATCTGAAAATGTGGAGACCATACCAACTTATGAAGAAGAAATACAAGTCTTCACATCTCTTTGGTTTGTTCAAATTGAAGAGCACCATCTCTGGGATGATCCTTACTTGAATGATTTTTTTTCAGACAAGTTGGAAATGAGAGTCATGTTGAATAATTTTTAACCAAAGAAATTCTCCTTTCCTGACAGATGGAGTAATAACTTTGAGAAACCATTGAACTTTTTCAGCAGGATTTTCAACGGATTACCACGACGAACATCACCCATGTGCATTATGAAGTAGGATGATGGATAGTATTACTGAAAAATATTTTACTATACATCATAATCTTGCTAGATTCTATTCCTTTGGATGATCATGTGTATCAAGATTGACCTCCTAGTCTGATGGAGGTATATAATAGCTTATATTAGTTTGAATTAGTTAATTTTCGGAGTTGTAGACTTTCATGATTGACTCTCTCAGGTACTCTCGTTCTTACCTGGCCTCTTTTACTTGTATTATTGTTCTTATGTTATTGTTCATTGCATATCTTTTTACATTGAGGACAATGCAAGATTTAGTTGGTTGGTTGGGGGGGGGGGGGGGGGGGGGGGGGGGGTGAGATTCCTAAATGAATTTAATGTTTTATAACATTTTGAGCAATATTTGTATAATTTTTTTTCAATTTTTCTGAAATTCAAAACTCTTTTAGAAAACTTTGTTATTATGCACTTAGGATACCATAAGTATAAAAGGATGAGAAACGAATTGATATGATTTTGAGATCTCTAAATTAACTTAAATATAATAGTTTTCTATATGAATTCCCCTATTTATATGATCGATAGACAATTTGAACACTTTTGAGCCTAGTTCACGTTACATGATTCTCATGATTTTGAAGGGATTATGTTGATTTGTAGATTAGTTTGACTTAGATCTAAGGTGTTAAGGAACCAAGTCGGGGAACTTTGTCCATCCTTGCTCATGTGAAATAAGAGAAAAGAACGAAAGATATAGATTTCTAAAAATCCTATCTAATGTATATGAAAAAGAGAAAGAAAGTATGGTTGTTCATTGAATATATGTTGAAAAATTTCGAAAAGGGCTACCTATTACCAACTAGGGGATGGTCTACTTATAACCAAAGCTGGAAATTGAAAGTAGTGTGAAAGTCGTCGAAGGAACGGTAAGACAAATTCTTGTCATAGGCATTTGGTTGAGCTGTACACTTTTAAATCTTTAATTTGACTTATCTATGAAGAAGGTAAACTTGGAAACTCATGAGATGAACATTCACTATGCACACTAGGCTAAACTTGTTCAGATTCTTCTATTTATCAATCAATCAGTGGGGATTCTATATGAACACTTTTTATGTTTAGGAAATTTAAGATTTCAACTTCTATCACCTAGTTTTTCTAAATTTTGCACTTGCATGTCTTGGAGTTTATAGAAGCATAGTTTTCGAAAGAGAGTTGGGTTTTAGAAAGATAGATTTGTTTCACGCATGTTTTGCTCGAGACTAGCAAAATGCTGGTTGGGAGGTGTGTTGAGCTCTGAATTGTGCATATTCTAACCCCAATTCATTACACATTATGCATGGTTTTCATATTTAAAGACTCACCTAATGCATGGTTTTGTGATTATAGGACTAAGAGAGAGACTTCGTCATTTAGAGGATTAGAGATTATTCTTACAGCCTTGAAGATCAAAGGAATAAATGGCAAGAGATGG
Source organism: Liriodendron chinense (assembly GCA_003013855.2). Lineage (NCBI taxonomy): Eukaryota > Viridiplantae > Streptophyta > Magnoliopsida > Magnoliales > Magnoliaceae > Liriodendron > Liriodendron chinense. The sequence goes on along the minus strand of PVNU02000629.1, from coordinate 2,246,826 downwards.
AGGAAAGATGCAATGGAGATGGAGGAATAAAAGCTGAAAAAAGTCACAATTTACATGCCATCTGGCCGGTCGGCCACAGCCGCCGGCCGACCGACCAAACCCTCCAGAAACAGCAAAATTGTTGTACACTTTTTATAAAGCCTAACCTGTTGACTGGTCGGCCGGTAGGCAGGTCGGCTTATGCATTCTAATATCCAACGAATTATATGCATTTAAACCCAAGATATGCATTTAAACCCAAGCTCCGGCCGGCCGGGCAACTTTCAGATTGCGTAAGGGCTCTCTGATCTCTGGAAGATTCCGCGTCGGTGACGAAATTTTTCTATAAAAGGACACCTCTACGTTGTTCCTAAGGCATCATAGAAGGCTTGAAAGTTCGTGGGAGGTGGAAAGGAGCATCGTGGAGCGTTTGTAACTTCTCTAATTAGAGTTTTTATGATTTCTTATGCTTTTAGAGTAGTTTTTTTTTTTTTTTAGTTTTAGTTCAATCTGTTAATTGTTGGCTAAACCTTTTAGCTAGGACTAAGATTTGAAGCTTTTAGTTATTTACAATGCTTAATTCGAATTAGTTCAAGTACTTTTGAGTTTTATGAAGAACACTTCTAGTTCTAGTTTGAAATAAAGTTAGTATTTTTAGTTAATCTTCTATCTCTTGTGATTACTCTTACATGGGATGTTTATTTGCCATCCAACATGTTCATAAGATCAGAAAGACCTGGAAGAAATGACAACACAATTATCAGCTTGACCCAAAACTTCCATCAAGAACTTTCAATGGTAGACGTTCAATTCCCACTCTACCTTCAAGTATGGTTACTTGAGCATTGTATCTGCTTCATGTTACAGCTCATGACCTAAATTCATCTTGCAAAATGGATGGATGGTGCAAATATAACACATAGGTCATGGTGGGCCCAAATATCTTTGGCACGTCAACAAACCAATCGATCTGAGGATGTTTGGTGCATGGTATTAGACGGAATTAGGTGGGATTGAACTGGGCTTATAACAATTATTACATCCGCCATGATTGTGTGTTTTTAGAGTCTAGAGCGGGTTCCATTGTAAGATTTTGAGGATCCCGTCAGCAGTCAGCGTCGTATCCAATGTGACTAGTGGTAATCTCACACACAGCCATACTGCGTAATCCCATCTAAACCCATGTGCTAAACGCCGCCTCAGCTGTTACCAGGTAACATTGTGTAACACTATCATGGGTATTTTCCTGACTGTGGGGTCCACATTGATGTATTCTCTGTATATCCACTCTATCCATCAGTTTTTAAATATCATTTTAGTGCATGATATCAAGAGTGAAGCAGATTCACATCTCAAGCGGACCATACCACAAGAAACAGTGGACACGAACTCCCACCATTAAAAACGTACAATGGCCCACAATAATGTTCATTTTCCATCCAATATGTTAATAAGGTCACTCAAACCTGGAAGAAGGAAAAACACAAAAACCAGCTTTATCCAAAATTTCAGTGGCCCTTGATGAGCTTTTAATGGTCAATTACCACACTGTTTCATGTGATGTGGTCTGCTTGAGATTTAGATCTACTTCATTTTTGGGACCATGCCTTAGAGTGATCTGAAAAAACTAATGGAAGGAGTGGATATGCAACAAATACATCAAGGCGCCCCTTCATTTTTTTATGAGGCCCAGGCTAATGTAGATGGTAGATCCAGTCCGACCATTAGATGTGTAATTCCACATTGGACCCATAGCCGAAAGTTATGCCGAGTTGTAATTCAAGTGGGCCATACCAATAGAAATAGTTGGGAAAGATGTCCACCCTTGATTTTAACGGGGCCCACCGTGATGGGCATGTGAAATCCACTCCAACCATTAGATGCCAAACCACAATCTAAGCTTGAGGCTCACAAATCAGGCCCATACATGGTTCAACTGAGTCCCACCAAGAAAAACAGTTTGGAGGGTTGAGCTTTCCATGTACATAGTTTTCAATTTTGTGGTCCACCTAAACCACAGATTGGGATCATTTTTTGCGCCTTGGGCCTCATATGGGGTGACTCACCTGATGGTTGGGGTGGATTTCCATTAGCACCACTGTGGGGCCCACTCAAGCTGTAAACTCTTTTTCCTTTTTTAATAACTTTTCTTTGGGCAGCATTATGATTAGTAATTAAATAAGGCAATTTAATTGGACGTCCAACTACATCCAACTAGTTGTCCGTGATCATATCTCTCTATATAGTAAAATTCCACGTGTATAGCATAGAGGGTGACATTCCTTTTATAGAAGCTACCACATGCCAGCATGGGGAAGAGGTGCAAGAAGTCTTTTGGGAAGGTGGGTCTGTGTTTGCTGATGATCTGGTCCTGGAACCAGGCTGGTCAGCTCATTGTCAGGGCTATAATGCTATAAACTGTTGTCCACGTTTTTTAGCCATCCATTTGTTTGACAAACTACGGTTTGGATTGATTCAACGTACGAAATTGGTTGGTTAAGATTGACCCACCTGTGTACATCTTCAGGTTCATGCTCCGATTTTGCTCACAATTTGGATATCTAAGTTTTACTGTGGTGGGCCATGACCTCTATGGTCCAGCCTAAATTCAAGGCCTGCTAGTTGAATTGGATGGCTTGGATTTAAAATATTGAAGCTTTCAATGCCCCTCTTCCACCGTGTTGAGGGCTTGACCCGGGCTATTGGGCCTTGCGGCTGCATATGAGCCAAGGATCTACCTTATCACATGATCCTGGCCATCTGATGGAGTAGGAGATTCACCATATATGGCTCATGCATCATGGATGCTATGAATGATTTGGATCACGAAAATGTAGGCCCCTCATTCATAAGCTTATTTGATATGATGTGTGTGTGTGTGTGTCTATATATATATATATATATATATATATATATATATATATATATATATATATATATATATATATATATATATTCTTCAGTTGGTTGGGCTTTTCTTCTAAATCTATATTTGAGGTCCATTAATTTATGGCTCGATTGGCATTTCAACTCCAATCTAATAACATATTTTTAAATAAGAGCTACTCTACTAAGCTTTCTTTTCTTGGTAAAATCACTTTTTTGGTAAACCCAAAAAAACTCTTATTTAAAATAAGCATGTTGGTTCCTAGGAGCTTTTTATAAGGGTAGTTGATATTATTTTTAAAAATTACAAGAACTCCTTGACAAGTGCATCTCATAAGGTTGTTTTGGTGGATCTCACCATAGATGAACTATAAATGAACTGTGCCCCAAATAGAAAAAGAATTGATGGCTATAATCTTCATGTTTTAAGACATTTGGGCCATACACTACTTCGAGCATTGGATGTGGATCGTCCATCATATGGAGCCCACTTTTGATGTTAAACATCCATTATATGGGCTTTCAAAGTGGGCCATCCATCACGTGAGGCCCATGTTGGATGTAGATCATTCATCATTAGGGGCTAACCTTTGTCGTGGACCACCCACTTTGTGGGGCTCACCTTGATGTAGGTCATCCATCATGTGGGCCCCACCATCAATGGTAACTGTCCTTTACGTGGGGCCCTTCAATATTCATTACCCATCACGTGGAGTCCACATTTGATGTGTCCATCACGTGGGCCTCACCTTTGAAGTGGATTGTCTGTCATGCGGGGCCCACTTTCAATGTCCACCATTCATTGTGTGGGGTGCACCTTCTATGGGGTCCACTTTATATGGATGATCCACCATGTTGGGCCACACTTTGATGTGGGCCATCCATCATGAGGGGCCCGCCTTTGATGTGAACCGTGCATTATGTGGCCTACCTTGATGTGCACCTTTCATCATGTGGGGCCCTACCTTCGATATGGGTCGTTCATCATGCAGGTCCACCTTTGATGTCCACCATCCATCATTACAGAGGGGTTGCTTGGATGCGGGGAATTCACCTAAGACAGTGATACACTTGTCCAAGGAGCCCCATTTGTGCTTGGATGCAACATTCACCTTTATCCATTTGGACAAGATTGTCCAAAAAATTGAATATTGTGTTGTCCAATGCTATATAAAAAAAAATGTACTCCAAAGCTCTGAGAGGCAATTGGGACTAGAGCAATAGCTGCTGCAAGGTGGAAAGTGCTACCTTAACATAGGCCAGAGGCTGTTACGTACTGATCAGATTTCAGTACTTGAAGCATTAATTTGCTTTACATTTGTGATAAGTGTATATAGGATGAATCATCACAATTTAATGGGGAAACTTCATAATAAGTAGCCTCCTGGAGACATCGATCCATAGCTCAAGTGGTAGCCTGAGTGAAGATAAACCCGTTTCAACATTAAAATCTTGGTATGGACTTCTAAGTGGGGGTGGTTAACATTGCGGTGTGACTAACAATGTAGGTGGGTGTACTAACAATGGGGTGTGTACTAACCCAAAAGACCACCCAAAAAAAAGGAAAAAGAAAATAAAAAGAGAAAAAGTGGCGTGAAGATGTGATTGGGACTCCCACAATAACTAACACCTGCCTTTTCGTCAAGGCATGGCTGTCAATGGGCTAGGTTTTCCCATCAGTTTTTTGGCTGGGCTTGGCTGGAGTATCAGGCTCAAGGGCCAGGCTCGGGCTTAAAAGTCAAGCCTGTTTCTCAATTGGGTTAGGTTTGGGTGATGAGCAACAACCCATTAGCCTTGCCCAGGTTTGCAAGTGCAATTTTGTAATATGCACAATATGTAAGATCGTCATTTACTTATGTTACTATTCCAACACAACAACCCATCTTTCTCTTCGCTTAGACTAACCCTCGGGCTCAGGCTCCCACCCGGCATATACATTTTAGGTTGGGCGTCGGCTGGACTATTTTGGCTCTTCCTGAGCTTGAGATGGGCTCGGGCTTATATTGAACAATGTGGGCAGGGCATGGATAAAGCTTGGCCCGACCCTAACCTGACTTGTTGGCGCCCTAGGTTAAAGTATACATTGGAAATCACAAGTAATATTGTCCATGTATCTTTTGAGTCCGAACTTTGATTGTTCATTCCTCTTAAAATGTCACTTTTTTGTATAGTGATCCTAAAGGCAATGGAAAAGGATGTCCTAGCTAGAGCCATCATACTCAATGGTTTGATCAATAATTTAGACCATCCATCAGTGGGTACCACCCTTAATGGTTCATGCAATGACTAGGTAAATGAACGGCTCATATCGATCATACTACAAAAAGCCCGATCATTGATCTAGATCATCCCAACTTGATTGCCCATCACTATAAACAATTCACTTTTGTCATATGATTCTAACATTCTCATTGAATGGTTAGGGAATGAACTGTTTATACAGTCCATGATTAATGCTCAACAAAGAACCCCACTATTGAAGAAGCCCATCATGGAAGATCAAAGTCGTTTGATTTTTCCATTCAAAATTAGTTGGAGGGTCATCAAGAGTGTTACTTTTCCATGTCTTATATGTCATTCTCCAAGCATTTATTTTCGAAAGCTTCTATGTAAAGAGCATTATAAGAGATGAATGAGAGGTGATTTAAGGGGCCATCAATCAATCTATCTTTCTTCTCCTCTTCAATGGCAGTAAGAAGACCAAGAGGAAGATGTGCCAATCACATAAGGAGGATACAAGATAAGAAGAACTTCATAAAGTACTACAGAGACAAGTTGAGCAACTTACCCTACGACTTTAGTAAGAAGCACGTAGTAAGCAAGGCCAAAGTTGTGGGTATTCCTTCAGTCCCATACTTGGGATTACATCACAAATCAATGGTGCACACTCAATGGAGAATTTAGTTCATGCATTAGATTTCTATAAGGATAGATAAACCGTGGTTTTTGCACCATGGAGCATTCATGGTGCGAACCCAATATTTTTGGTCCACATTCCATGACCGATACAGTCACATCTATGGTGACATTTGGAAACAAACCCAGAAATATCAATAGTCATCTAGCACAGGCACAGCACGAAGCGGGGCGCCAACTCAAGGGTCATGCTAATCTTAGAACTCATGTCGATATCTTGCGGCGTCATCCCATCGGGGAGCTTCCAAGTGAAAGAATGTAGAAGAGAGGCCAACATTACGTGAAGCGTCCTAAATGCAAGTGGTAAGCCTGGACAAATCCTCCCGCCCGATCCAAATGGTATGAGCTCGAAATCTTGTCCTTTGAAGTCAATGTCACTTTCCAAGAACCTCTCAGGCCGAAAATCGGATGGATTGGCCCACATTTTGGGATCTCTCCCTTTAGCCCATACATTAATTTTGACCGAAGTGTTCTTGGGTATGGTGAAATGGTCGATCACCACATCGGCTAAAGTTTCACAAAAGAAGAATGGAGCTGGTGGATGCAAGCGCAGGGTTTCTTTCAAGACAGCTTTTATATATGGGAGATGGGCAATGTCCGAGTCTTCCACTTGTCCCGAGCTGATGTAGGACGGGTCGCTGACTATTTCATGGCCCAGATGGAGCAAAAGAAGACCGGACGAGGCCGAAAGTGATCCGGACCGTCAGGACTGTGAATCGGTCGTATCTCACAATCCGGAATGAGTTACAGGACGTATAATATATCAATTTGGGGTAGCTCGAGCTACTTTAGCCAACCAACCCGTCTATGCCGGGTTGCCCAACCCAGAATCGCGAGAATCGACCGTATCGACGGTCATTAGGCTAGTTTATTTTCATTTTTACTATTTATAGTAAGTTTTAATTCGATCAAAACTTTGCATCTGTAGGGTTTTAGAGTTAGTGCCCAACATGAAAAGGGCTTAGAATATTTCGTAGAACAACGTGGTTGAGGCCGTTTGATAACTTTCTATTTTTGGCCGAAAACCAAGAGTTCTAGTAGGATTGAACGACTTCTATAAATAGTAAGTTTACTATTTATAGTAAGTTGCGTTTTCTAGGAGTTTTAGTTGGAGTTGGATTTTGATACTTTACCTAGGGTTTAGTTTCTTATTTATATGCATTGTAATTCCGTTTTTATTCATTCAATTATCAATAAATCAATTATTCGGAATTTATTTCCTTTTTTTTATCTTTTATTTCTTCTCGTGGATTCGAGAAACACTCGGTTAGGGAGACGGTGATCGACTTACCACGTCCTCCCTGCGTCACGAGCCAATGGTCACCTTGAGTTCTGCTCGAGCCTTTGCCATTGCATCTGGATTTCGGAGCAACTCTGCCATTGCCCATTCGATGGTGGTCGCGCTTGGATCAGTTCCAGCGATGAACATATCTTGTAGAGATTGAAATTGAACGAGTTCATAAAATAGGGATTTTAACAGCCAAATTCCTCATCAGTTCAGATTTTATTAAGTAATGCCTTTGAAGAAACAAAATCCCAAAATGATGCCTTTTGAGGGGAGAAATGACATACATCCTATGGTAACAAAATCATAAAGTAGGACAAACCATAAAAGATATTGTGCACTACTCAGAAGCACCCAAACTCAAGTTCAGCCTATCTAATGATTTGATTGGCTAGATTTTTTGTTCTTATAATTGCTTTGATGGTTTTTTATTTTTTATTTTTCCTTATCTTCTTCTTCTTCTAATTTTTTTTTTTTTTTTTTTTTTTTTGGGTGAAATGTGGGAGCATACCACCTCTGACTTTGGTGAATTTGATAAAAAAAAATGCATACGATGGGTTGCTTATGTTAGAGCGTGTTAGATTTTATACATTTACCACTTGGGCACTATGATTCACCACTTGGCTACTTTTAAAGAACAAAGATAGATGAGGGCATTGTGGCAATTCCTCTCCCAAAAAGTATCTCCAGGGAATTTTCAATTGTCCAGGATTGCGAATTCCTGAGGAATTTTGTTGTAAAGATTCCTATAAAATAAATAAATAAAGCAAATGAAATTTATAAACTAACAGAGAAATGAGAATGTGAAAATTTTAGCAAGAAATGGGCTACATCCTATTACATCCGAGCAAGAATGGTGTTTTGGTGCGTTCGGTTTTTGTATGAGCTGCGCCTAATCCACTCCCATGAGCTGTGGTGAATGAACACTTCAGCAAATTTTTTTTTTTGTTTTAATTTTTAAAATTGGAATCCAAGGAAGTGAAGTGAGCTCTAGGGTGGGCCACACCTTGGCTCGATCCTTATCAAATTCACACCAACCACCATGTGCTAAATTCCAAATGAACTGTATGGAACAAAAGTCATGGTCGTCCTTGATTCAATGAACCATGCATATGGTAAGCTGTTGGAATTGAGGCACCACCCTTGAATTTCACGTGACACATGTGATGAGTATGCAAAATCTAATCCAATTATGAAGTGGTGGTCTAGGCTTTTAGCCTAAAATGAGGCATGCTAGGATCCCTATCCCTAAAATGATATATTGCCTCATTTAGATCCCTATGCCCCTTGATTTTCATGTGGCACATGTGATGAGTATGCAAAATCTAATCCAATTATTGATTTTCACGTGGCACATGTGATGAGTATGCAAAATCTAATCCAATTATGAAGTGGTGGTCTAGGCTTTTAGCCTAAAATGAGGCACGCTAAGATCCCTATCCCTAAAATGATATATTGCCTCATTTAGATCTCTATGCCACTTGGTTTTCTCGTGGCACATGTGATGAATATGTAAAATCTAATTCAATTATGAAGTGGTGGTCTAGGCTTTTAGCCTAAAATTAGGCACGCTAAGATTCCTATACCTAAAATGATATATTGCCTCATTTAGATCTCTATGCCACTTGATTTTCACGTGACACATGTGATGAGTTTGCAAAATCTAATCCAATTATGAAGTGGTGGTCTAGGCTTTTAGCCTAAAATGAGCCAGGCTAAGATCCCTATCCCTAAAATGATATATTGCCTCATTTAGATCCCTATGTTGCTTTGTTTTCACGTGGCACATGTGATGAATATGTAAAATCTAATTCAATTATGAAGTGGTATATTGCCTCATTTAGATTCCTATGCCCTTTGATTTTCACGTGACACATGTGATGAGTATGCGAAATCTAATCCAACTATGAAGTGGTGGTCTAGGCTTTTAGCCTAAAATGAGGCATATATATATATATATATATATATATATATATATATCACACACACACACCTCAAATTTTGATCTCAAGGTAAAAGAAGGTGTGATTGCAATCCTGAGGTGGTTGCAACACCAGGCCTGTGGTCTTTGGGTCCCACCATGAGTCTGTTTTATCCACCCCCGTCCATCCATTTTGGATCATTATTTTAGGGCATGAGCCCAATCATGAGATAGATCCAAATCTAAAGTGGACTACATGACAAGGAAACATCGACGATTGAACACCTACTGTTAAAAAATTCCGAAGGCTCACTGTTTTCTATCAAGCTGAAATTTGTGTTTCCCTTAATGTAAATTTGTGTGACCTATTCAACAGGTTGGATGGCAAATAAACATTATTGTGGGCCATGCAATTTTTTTTTACGATAGGCATTCAATTGTTGCTATTTGGCTATTGTGGGGTCCTCCTGATATTTGGATCTTCCTCATATTTTGGTTTCTGCCATTATCCAAAATATTTAGATGGTGTGGATCAAACAAAGACATCATTGTGGAGCCACAACAAAGTTCTTTTTACGTGTGCATTTAACACCCATCACTCATAGGATGCAGGAATTCATTAATTTCAAACAAAAACGGGGGTATTCCTTCACAAAAAAGAAAAAAAATTCATTTCAATCAATGGGTAAAATGGTCTTTTGTTTAACTCATTAGTAATGTGTTAGCCAAAGTCCAAAGAAATGGTTTTTTTTTTTTTTTTTTCAATGCCGTATGGATGCTCATATTTTGGTTGAATTCCAAAAAATTGCTTCCTTTTAAACTCTTTCCTAAAACCCGCTTAAGGTTTTCACCGTAAGGGCATGATCTAAAAAATGAAATAGATTCAAATCTCAGGTGGACCACATTACAGGAAATAGTGGTTTTCATTCCCTCTATTAAAAACTTCTTGAGGGCTACCGAAATGCTTATTTGTCATCCAACCTTTTGATAAGTTTACAGAGGACAGGATGAAAGCACTACACAAATATCAGCACGATACAAAACCTGTGGCCCATCAGAAGTTTTTAATGGTCAATCATCATTGTTTCCAGTGGTATGGTCCAAGTGAGATTTGGATCTGCATCATTTTTGGGATCATGTCCTCAAGATGAGCTATCAAAACGGTTGGATGGTGTGGATTTAAGTAACATACATCAAGGTGGGCCACATGGTGAGGGATCCCACCCACCTCCACAGAAGGGGATTGCGTACTGTGTAAACTCCATGAGGCCACTTTGATTTATGTATTTTATCCACTCTATTAATCCATTTTATCAGATAATTTTAGGTCTTTAGTACAAAAATGTAGCATATCCAAATCTCAGGTGGACCTCACCATAGGAAAGAGTCTGCATTGAACTTCTACCATTGAAAAATTCTTAAGGGCCACAGAAGTTTTGGATTAAGCTTATAGTTGCTTTTTCTATTCATCCATTGTCTGTGTGATCTTATGTACATGTTAGATAACAAACAAACATCACTGTGGGCCCTAGGAATGTTTCAACCGTGGAAATCATTATTCTCACTGTTTCACGTACTGTTGTCTACTTGAGCTTTGGATATGCTTCAATTATTGGATCAACCCCTAAAATAAACTAGAAAAACGGATTGACAGTGTGGATAAACCACATACATTCAAGGTGGTCCGAACACAATTTACTCAGTACGATAAAAGCACACTGAGTGAGTACGCAATCCAATTTCACCAAAACGTGCCCGAGCGGATTTCCTGCCTTAGGAAGCTACGTGGGGCCCACTGTGATGTCAATAAGTAATCCACCCCACCCAACTGTTTTTCCAGATCATTTTACGGCATTCAGTAGAAAATGAGCTAAATCCAAGACCCAAGTGGGACACACGAGGGGCAAAATAGAAAAAAGAAATGCCTACCGTTGAAACCTTTCTGGGCTCCACTTGATGTTTATATTCCATCAAAACCGTTTATAAGGTCATTCCCACTGGGGATGAACTGCAAAAAAATTATCCTAAGACAATTTTTTGTGGCCATACAAAAATTTCAATGGTGATCATTCAATCCTCACTGTTTTCTCTTATAGAGCCTATTTAAGCCTTGGATCTGGTTTTTTTTTTTTTTTTTTTTTTTTTTTTTTTTTTTTTTTTTTTTTTTTCACCGCCATAAAATGAGCTCACAAAAAGGATGAACAGGATCTATTTCTCACAAAGATCATGGTGGCACTCACGTAGCTTCCTTGCACAGGAAAGCCTTTACCAGGAAATCAGCGTACGCTGGTTCCGGGATCCCAGCCAATCTGCACTCATCTAGAGCCACCTTCCCACTGAGGTTTCAAAAGCGGTGGTACATACACACCGTGCATCATTCTTTTAAAGTCATTTTGGGGCATGGACCAAAATATGGGGCAGATCCATATTTCAAGTGGACCACACCATTGGAAACATAAGTGAATGAACGCTTATCCTTGATAAATTCTTAGGATTCAAACATGTTGGATGGAAAAAAGAAATTACAGTGGTCCACGTCACCTACTCAACAGGTTGGATTGAAAGAAAAAAAAGAGTTGCAGTGGACCCTATCATTTTTTTAATGGTGGGATTTAATTGCCACTGTTAACTCTTGTGGACTCCACTTGAGATTTGGATCTTTTTACTTTTTAGACTCGTCCCCTCAAATCATATTCCATGAAGGATAGACAGTGTGGATCAAAGAAAAGCATTATTGTCGGGCCCACGGCATAGTCCACCTTGATAGTGGAATCTGCAACCCTTGCGAACGAGCAAAAGGTGGGTGGGTTTTAGAAAAGAGTTTACAAGTAAAAGCTTCTTTTAGAATTCAACTAAAAATAGGGCTGCACATATGCTTGGTTAACTCACTCGACCCGCCCGACTCGACCCAGTAGAAACCCGAACCGTCCCGACCCGGCTGAGAAAACGGTCTGGTCTCGGGTGGATGCGACTGGACCGTTTTTAATTTAGGTACAGTTTAGGGTACATGCCAAACCTGCCCGACCCAACCCGTACCCCGACCCGTGTATACCCGACCCATTCCGCCTAACCCGAACCGCCCCGTCTATACTAGTTTATTGCTTTTAGAAATATCTATATGGCATTATCAATAAGTTGAATGGTCAATAAAAATTAGGGTGGTCTCTAGAATCTTTTAATTGTGGGAGTTTAATGACCACTGATTTTTGTGATGTGGTCTACTTAAAGCTTTTATTGCTTCCTTTTTGGGACCATGTCCTATAATAATCTGGAAACATAGATGGATGGCATGGATTTACAATATATACATTGAGGTGAGCCTCATGGTCAGGGTCTCATCCACATGGCTGGTTCTGGGTCTCATCGAACACTCACAGGAGTGAATTAGGTGACATCCGGGATCCACCAAGGTGGGTGGCCCTGACTATGTGTCTTAAATCCACACCATCCAACTATTTTGAAAGATCATTTTCGGATGTGATACTAAAAATGAAGCTGACTCAAATCTTAGGTGGACCACACCATAGAAACATAGTCCTAACCTGACTCGACTTGACTCGTTTTAGCATATAGGGTAGGGTAGGGTAGGGTAGGGTTAGGGTTGACCCTTTTACAAGTAGGGTAACCCAGTTACGACCCGGACTGAAACCCGGACCTTTAAATATATTTAGGTTCGGTCTAGGGTCCAACCCGACCCGTGTGCAGGTCTAAATAAGCATTTATACCACATTGTCTCATTTTTTTCACCATATTTTAAAATTCGAGGCGGCTTTTTTAAAGCAATTTAAAATCATGCTTGCTTCTTTTACGATATCCCAAAACATTGCCAGCCTTATATGACACCAAAACTAAAAAAAAAAAAAAACAATGAATGCCTAATAGAGAATTTGATTTTGCAAATGATTTTCATAAGGATAAAATACTCACAGATTCATTCAGAAGAGAGGATTTATATTGAAAAATATGATTCCATTTGTAAATTTTTCTTTCTAAAATGCTTTTAGATTAGGGTGAGTTTGGTTGCATCAAAAACCCCAAATTCTTTATATTTACACCAAATGAGCTAGACTGATCAATCATGAAATTTGCAGAAAAATGCACGCTTAGTTAAAATTTACTAAAATGCACACTGAAGTACTTTAAATTGTGAAAAAGATATAACAAAGAAGATGAATGGTACCCCGAGTACGCCCTTGATATCATCGCGGCCAATTTGGAAGCCATTCTCTTCTGTTTCATCGCGAAGTGCATCAAGGAAATCATTTCTTCAAGGATGGTCTGATGGCATTGATCTAGAAAGCATTCGTTCATCGATCATTCAATCAAAAATCGCAAAGAGCTTTCCGAGATGAGCCATCATGCACCGCTTTATGCGTTGTGGATCGATAGGCCTTAGCATTGGGAAATAGTCGACGAGATTCGGCCTTCCAGTTTCTTTCATAACTCCTGCCACTATATCCTTGAAATCTGGTGCTGATTTGGAGTTGGAGTCAACAAGATTCACAGAGAATATGGTGTCTGATAACAAATTGATGATGGCAATGAAAATGACTTGCCGGATAACCACACGTTGTCCTGCTCGGCAATGCTCATGCAGGTGAGCAAGGAGATCTTGCACTTTGTTGCTTCGAAGTCCTTTACTGGCTTCAAGTCTTGCAACACTAAACATTTGTGTGCTAGATATCATCCGTAGCTTTCGCCAACGATCAGTTGGCCGCGACCACACGATGGATGACTCATTGAAGTTTAGGGCATGAAGGGCGTCTACAACGTACCGACCAGTGCAAGCTTGGTCGTTCTTTTGGAGGATTTCTTTTGCCATATCTGCCGATGAGACGATGATGGTGGTTTTGAAGCCCAGCCTTAGGGTCATTAGTGGGCCATATGTCCTAGCGAGCTCAGCGAGTGACTCGTTAGGCTTGTCACCGAGCTTGAAGAGGCTTCCTACAATGGGAAATGGGATGGGGCCTGGTGGGAGCTTGCCATTACAAGATGCTTTCTTTCTTGCAAGAAAGGGAATATGGATGCATGCCCACGCTATCAAAGTCCATAACAACATGGCTAAGTAATCCATTCCCTCTCTCTCTCTCTCTCTCTCCTTCTCTCCCCTTCTTGATTAAGGTCCATACATGATAGCTACTGATATATACAGGAATTAAAGGATTGGATCCGATCAGAGTTCAAACTCTTGAAGGTTAGGTGCTCCTCCATGTCATTACAGCGAGTGGGGCTCACAGTGATGTATGTGACTTAAATCCACACTGTCCAAACATCAGTGATGTATGTGACTTAAATCCACACTGTCCAAACATTTTGATAGATCATTTTAGGGCATGGTATAAAAAAGAAGCTAACTTAAACCTTAGTTGGACCACACCGCTGGAAACAGTTGTATTGAATCCCCACCATTAACAACTTCAAGGATTCCACCGGAATGTTTATTTGCCATCCAACCTGTTGATAAGGCCACAAACACTTATATGAAGATACCACACAAATATCATCTTGATCCAAAGCTTTTGCGGCCCACTCCTACAAAAAGTTTTTAATGGTCAATCACTATTGTTTCCTATACTATGGTCCATCTGGGATTTGAAACTGCTTCATTTTTTAGATCATGCCCTAAAATGAGCTTTGAATACAGATGGACTGCGTGGATGTAGTCACATACATCACAGTGGGACCCGCAGTCAGGGGTCGCACACCGAGGGGTGGATCCGGGGTCTCACTTAATCCGCTTCCGGTCAACACCAACCTGGTACCGGTTGGTGCTGTAAGAGGAGACTTGCCTGTATTGAAAGGAAACGTGTCTAAGGAGAATCACGTGCATACAAGCGGAGTAGAAAAGATGAAAGTTAAAAAATTAAATTAAAAAGAGACACCCATAAGGTTAAACAATAATAAACATTTTTACCACTAAGGTAAAAGTTAAATAAAATAATTTAAAATAGACACCCATAGGATTTAAACAATAATATCTAACATGATACTCGGGCTGCACGTGAAAAATTACTCTATTAATGTCTAACATGATACTATTGCGCATGTGAAAAATTACACTTGCATTGTTAGGACTCGTAGAAACATACAAAGGAGAATCAAGCAAAGCACTCGCAATCGCATGAGCATATCAACACGAGAATACTTAGAATGTACGTGGAAAAACCCTTGTGGAATAAAAATTATGACACAAGACGATCAATACACTATAAATCAGAAGATTACAAGAGATGAACTTATCCGGATCAAAGCCCTAAGAGAAAATCCAAGCTTTTCTCTCTAAAAAAACTCTCGCAAATCCTTAAACACGTCTTGATTTGATGAACTGGTACTTGTTTTGCCTATGGAGAGGCCAAATTTTGAATGTGTAGTGGTTGAAGACTTATTCCAACCTACACAAGTAACCGAGAAGGTTGAAGTTTCCTACACTCTAGAAGAGTGTTTGGCATATTTTGAGAATTGAGATGATCCTATGATCCGTGACATTGTCAATGCCTTAAGGGAAACTTCACTGGTATTAAAAAAGATTCCTTCCACGGAGTGTAAAACTGAAGCATCAATAGTAGAAGCGCCGGTAGAATCTGAAAATGTGGAGACCATACCAACTTGTGAAGAAGAAATACAAGTCTCCACATTTCTTTGGTTTGTTCAAATTGAAGAGCACCATCTCTAGGATGATCCTTACTTGAATGATTTTTTCCCAGACAAGTTGGAAATGAGAGTCATGTTGAATAATTTTCAATTAAAGAAATTCTCTTTTCCTGACACATGGAGTAGTAACTTTGAGAAACCTATTGAACTTTTTCAGCAGGATTTTCAACGGATTACCACGACGAACATCACCCATGTGCATTATGAAGTAGGATGATGGATAGTATTACTGAAAAATATTTTACTGTACCTCATAATCTTGCTAGATTCTATTCCTTTGGATGATCATGTGTATCAAGATTGACCTCATAGTCTGATGGAGGTATATAATAGCTTATATTAGTTTGAATTAATTAATTTTTGGAATTGTAGACTTTCATGTTCGACTCTCTCTGGTACTCTCATTCTTACCCTCTTTTACTTTTATTATTGTTCTTTTGTTATTGTTCATTGCATATCTTTTTACATTGAAGACAATGCAAGATTTAGTTTTGGGGGGGGGGGGGGGGGGTGAGATTCCTAAATGTGTTTAATGTTTTGTAACATTTCGAGCAATATTTGTATAATTTTTTTTTCAACTTTTCTGAAATTCAAAACTCTTTTAGAAAACTTTGTTATTATGCACTTAGGATGTCATAAGTATAAAAGGATGAGAAACGAATTGATATGATTTTGAGATCTCTAAATTAGCTTAAATATAATAGTTTTCTATATGAATTCCCCTATTTATATGATCGATAGACAATTTGAACACTTTTGAGCCTAGTTCACGTTACATGATTCTCATGATTTTGAAGGGATTATGTTGATTTGTAGATTAGTTTGACTTAGATCTAAGGTGTTAAGGAACCAAGCCGGGGAACTTTGTGCATCCTTGCTCATGTGAAATAAGAGAAAAGAATGAAAGATATAGATTTCTAAAAATCCTATATAATGTATATGAAAAAGAGAAAGAAAGTATGGTTGTTCATTGAATATATGTTGAAAAATTTTGAAAATGGCTACCTATTACCAACTAGGGGATGGTCTACTCATAACCAAAGATGGAAATTGAAAGTAGTGTGAAAGTCGTCGAAGGAACGGTAAGGAAAATTCTTGTCATAGGCATTTGGTTGAGTTGTACACCTTTAAATCTTTAGTTTGACTTATCTATGAAGAAGGTAATCTTGGAAACTCATGAGATGAACATTCACTATGCACACTAGGGTAAACTTGTTCATATTCTTCTATTTATCAATCAATCAGTGGGGATTCTATATGAACACTTGTTATGTTTAGGGAATTTAAGATTTCAACTTCTATCACCTAGTTTTTCTAAATTTTACACTTGCATGTCTTGGAGTTTATAGAAGCATAGTTTTCGAAAGAGAGTTGGGTTTTGGAAAGATAGATTTGTTTCACGCATGTTTTGCTCGAGACTAGCAAAATGCTGGTTAGGGGGTGTGTTGAGCTCTGAATTGTGCATATTCTAACCCCAATTCATTACACATTATGCATGGTTTTCATATTTAAAGACTCACCTAATGCATGGTTTTGTGATTATAGGAATAAGAGAGAGATTTCGTCATTTAGAGGATTAGAGACCATTCTTACAGCCTTGAAGATCAAAGGAATAAAGGGCAAGAGATAGAGGAAAGATGCAATGGAGATGGAAGAATAAAAGCTGAAAAAAGTCACAATTTACAAGCCATCTGGCCGGTCGACTACAGTCGCCGGTCGACTGACCAAACCCTCCAGAAACAGCAAAATTGCTGGATACTTTTTATGAAGCCTAACCTGTTGACTGGTCGGCCGGTAGGTAAGTCGGCTTATGCATTCTAATATCCAAAGAATTATATGCATTTAAACCCAAGCTCCGGCCGGTCGGGCAACTTTCAGACTGCGTAAGGACTCTCTGATCTCTGGAAGATTCCGCGTCGGTGACGAAATTTTTCTATAAAAGGACGCCTCTACGTTGTTCCTAAGGCATCATAGAAGGCTTGAAAGTTCGTGGGAGGTGGAAAGGAGCATCGTGGAGCGTTTGTAACTTCTCTAATTAGGGTTTTTTATGATTTTTTTATACTTTTAGAGTAGTTTTTTTTTTTTTTTTTTTAGTTTTAGTTCAATCTATTAATTGTTGGCTAAACATTTTAGATAGGACTAAGATGTGAAGCTTTTGGTTATTTACAATGCTTAATTAGAATTAGTTCAAGTACTTTTGAGTTTTATGAAGAACAATTCTAGTTCTAGTTTGAAATAAAGTTAGTATTTTTAGTTAATCTTCTATCTCTTGTGATTACTCTTACATAGGATGTTTTTTACTGGGATTGCTTAATGGTGGTATTGATTGATTGAATTTTAGGTTGTAGAATCTTAGATCCATCATGATATGTTGGATGCTAGGAGATTTTACAAACCAAGTTTTCTAAGTACTTATCTAAAATTAAACTAAAAGTTCTTATCTTTTGATTGGATCTGAGGTAGGTGTTTATGTATTGATTTTTATTCAATAGAAGTTAAATTAATTCTTTTAAATCAAGTCTAGTAACAAGCCTTGGAAGAAGTATGAATGTGATCTTAATTATTTTGTGAATGATTGGGTTGTGTGGTTAAATACATTCAATGCCTAATTAGTTGTTTATAAGAGAACCGTATCAGTGGATGATCCATCTATGTTAGATGCATTATTATGATTTGATTACTTTATATTCCGATTGGATAGAGATAGAACTCCGATTCCAATTGAGTTATTAGTTTAAATGATTTGAATTGGCATTGTCAATTATTATAAGTGGATCCTTAGTGCTCTAGTTCTTATTTCCCTGATTTAGTTCTTAAGTAGAGAGTTTTATGTTATTAGATTTCATCTATCGATACAAATCCGAATTTAGCCCACCCTAATTATAAAGTTTAGAATTGTTACGACAATCCCTGAGGATCGACCTCGGTCTTACCGAGAACTATTACTACATCGCAGCCTTGCACTTGAAGTGAGCGAACAAGTTTTTGGCACCACTGTCGAGGATTAGGATAACGGTTCTGAATTTTGTAATTATGGTATAGTTAGGTTAGATAGTTTAGGTTAGGATTCATTGCTTTAGTAGGTTTTTCTTAGAATTTTTTAACTGCGCCAACAGATTTTGTTTATTTTGTAGGATCTTTTTCACTAACCTATATAGGAGCATGTGCTCATGGTGGTTATAGTACTGGATGAAATGAGTTAAGTCCCTAGCTTACGAAGCTTGAGTGAGCTTTGTCTACTCCCCAAGAGAAGCTAATGCGGTGGTGGATGGTTTGGCTCAGCTGGGAAGTGTGTCCCGGATGCGTAATATTTTTCTTTCCGCCTCAGAGCTCCCCTTTATATGTAGAGGGGCCTTTTGTCTGGAAAGGGCTGGTTTGGGCTCTAAGCAAGCAGTGGGGAGGGCTGATTGAGAGTTCGCCTAGGCAGGCCTTCCTGTTAGGTGGGGCCAGTTTAGGCTGGGAGTTTTGGGAGGGCCGACTGGCCGTTACATAGGCTAAGTTTTTATGATAGGTGTGGCTCAATCCATTTCCTCTTGTCAATCCTGAATAGTTTTGTATAGCCTTTTCTGTTAATAAATTCAGGTGGTATGTTCCTACCTTTCCTTTAAAAAAAGAAAAAAAAGAAAAAAAAGAAAGAAAAAGTAAAAAACTCTTGCTTTTTGGGCCACAACGTCCTATATATATGTTAATGTCTTCACCCTACATCCAGAAGATCAGCCCAGTAAAAACTAAAATGGGGCCCACCAATGGGTACAATGTAAGATTGTGCTTTAAATATGTAAATTAAGGCATTATGGTCCTCCCAATTCTTGTATCAGGCTGATCTTTGTATACATCCTTCACCTTGGTGAGTCGCCTCCTAATGAACAGTTTGATGAAACATGTAAGCCATGATGGCCCCACACACGCACAAACCTATAATTAACAAGCCATCACTGTTGTTCCTTGTATTGTGGCCCACCTGAGTTGTGGATCTGGATTATTTTCAGCCCCAGGACAAAGCATCGAGGAGCTCACCTGACTGATGGAGTGGATTTCACAAATACAATATGGTGAGCCCCACAGAGCTTGGATGTTTTCCTCCTGCCTAAAACAGCTATTGAAGACGGGCTGGCTCGTTGGAAGGGGCCGGGCAGACCATCAATCGCACCGGACTTTCCAATCTCCTAAAGAGCTAGCTACCTCGAACGGTTAGAGGGCACCTCGTCTTAGATAGGGTGGGGCTGGGCTATCTCAGGATGTCCTGATCTTTTTGTTCTGAGGATCTTGAAAAGGGGGCTTTCTTCTTTTTGTCTAAGGGCCCGCCCGTTGTATAGCTATTTCTCTTCTAAAAAAAGGAAGAAATACAATATATAGGAAAAGGTGGAGGGGCTGTTGGTAGTTTGAGTGGTCAAGTTATATGATATGTGAGGCTCGGTCCTTTTTTGTCTGCCCGCCTGAAAGTTGTATGTGTTTTTTTTCCATCAAAGTTCAGGTCGGGTGCTCCTACCTTTATTCAAAAAAAAAGAAAAGAACAAATAAAGAAAAAAAAAAAACCAGCTATTGAAGACTAATCTGGCGGGTTTTTATTTTTTATTTTTTGAGACGATGAGAAAATAAATTAAAGAAAAGGCCAAAGCCAGAATATATAGAAGATCAAAACTGCACAAAACCCCAAGCAAAACTACAACTCAGCCTTAGACATCTAGGAGAGAATGAACACCCGTAAAGACAGGTTTAACGTGCCCTTTCACTAAGAGGAAAACCTCATCAAACCATCTCGCCCGACTTTGAAAATATCTGTTATTTCTCTCTTGCCAAATGAACCAAAGCCTGGCCAGCCACCACACTTTCCGACCCACTTTAGATTGCACGCCATCGTGCCGCTGAAGGAAAAACTGGGATATGCATTTAGGCGAGACCCAAGACACTCCAAAGAGAAGGAAGAGCCTGTGCAACAATTTCGCAGCGAAACCACAGTGAATGAATAGGTGGTCCACAAATTCCCCATCTTAATAGCACATAAGACATACAATCGGCAGGTATGATTATCCGGCATGTATTATACTGGTTTTAATATCTAAGGGAATTCTTTTTAATACTCTGCATTGTTGGGAAAGCCGGCAGCGGAAGTGGAACGCCGAACACGTGAAGCAACGCGAAATCAAACGAGAAATAAGATGCAATCAATCACACAAAAGCATTCATTACAAGAGACTCCGAATTTTACGTGGAAAAACTCAAAAACGGGTAAAAAACCACGGCACAAAGCGATCCACTATGAATTAAATAGAAGATTACAAAGATGACAGCCCACAAGCAAAGAAAATAGAGAAAACCCAAGCTCTCTCTCTCTCTCACACAACTCTCTCCCCTCTTCCTAGTACGAATAGGAAACCTTGGACACCTTAGGATATTTCTCTAAGTTGGATTATAACACTTTGAATAGGAAGAAATCCAAAAATAGAAACACATTGCGCAGTATTGCGGACTGCGCAAGGAATCTGCGGGCATAGCCGACCGATCGGCCGACCGGTTGGCCTTGCACAGAAACAGTCCAGAGAGTTCCAGCCGACACTGCCTCATATCCAACCGGTCGGAGCCCACTGACGACCGGTTGGCCGACCAGTCTGGGCATAACAAAACTGCCCATGGGTTCCTTCACATTGCATCTGGGTTACGCTGTCCGGTCGGTCGGAGCACCCAGTTCGTGCAAGTTTGAAGACTTATCCCAACATGCATATGATCTTTGATACGCAGGCACTTGAAAATTGTTTGCTTGGGCTAAACTTACTCAAATTAAATGACATAAATTGTCAACCCTAGTAAATAAGTTAGAACCATGAAATCAGGTTGGTTGAACGAACACAAACCCTGATTAGTGGACATTTGTTTTCTCAAATAGGACCTTTGAATAATTTTTTATTTGACCTGTCCAATAATGTCCAACAATCTGATGCTAAAAAGGTCTTGCTCGTTAGAGGCCTACGTTGGCCCTTGTAGAGTATTAAGGAAAGAGAAACTAAATTGACACGGGAAAAAATAAAAAAATAAAGAATAAAAAATAACTAATTTGATGCGTTGAAAAAATAAAAAATAAAAGCAGGTTTGCCTGAATACATCTCGACATATTAAGATATGATACATTAGGACTCTAGCCATTGGATTTGAGCATTAAAAGATAGGTCTCTCCTTAAATGAGGGAATGCCCGCCCCCCCCCCCCCCCCCCCCCCCCCCAAAAAAAAAAAAAAAAGAAAAAAAGAAAAAGAAAAAGAAAAGAAAACTCTCCAATTGAATTTTTCAACCCATTAGTCATAAGGTAATTAATGGTCAAGGTTTTATTTGTTGACTGTTAACCGTACATAGCAAGACCTGTCATATATATATAAACGGTTTGGATCATTAGAAGATCCGAAGGCTAAAGTCTTGATATATCATATTAAAATACATTGGATGTATATATTCAACCAGAACTAAAAAAAGAAAGAAAAGAAAGATCGAATTGGAGGGATCATCAAGCCATGCAGGTCACATTCCCTCTGTAGGGGAAGTCCCTAATACCTCCCAGACTTCACAATCAATGCCTACTTGAAAATACAGCCCAATCCAACGGTCCACATTCGAAGGATAATAGAAATCCATAGATCAAATAGAGCTAAAATCATACATACGTTGCGGTTTTTTTCACCAGGCGACATCCATGCATGGTGTGGCCACAACTTACACAATACAGCTACATTTGTTAGACATCGAGCATTGGGATAGCATGAAGAGGCGCCGCCAATTGTAGGGTGATGCCACATTTAGTGCTCATGTCCATATCTTGTGGGATCATCCCATACGGAAGTTTCCAATCAAACGAATGAAGAACAGAAGCTAGCATTAGGTGGACCATCCTAAATGCAAGTGGTAAGCATGGGCAAATCCTCCGGCCGGATCCAAACGGTATGAGCTCAAAATCTTGACCTTTGAAGTCAATGTCACTGCCCAAGAACTTCTCAGGCAAGAAAGACAATGGGTCCGCCCAAACATTGGGATCCCTCCCTATGGCCCACAAGTTAATCATAATCCAAGTGTTGTTGGGTATGGAAAAACCATTGATTTCCACATCATCTACACTTCTGCGAGGAATGAGTGGAGACGGTGGATGCAAACGCAGGGTCTCCTTGACAATGGCTTGTAAATATAGTAGACAGCTGATGTCTGACTCGTTCACTTGATGTCCTGAGCCTCTGGTCTGCTTAAGTTCCATTTGAGCCTTTGCCATGCAATCTGGGTTGCGAAGCAACTCTGCCATGGCCCATTCTACTGTGGTCGAACTTATGTCGCTTCCCGCAGCAAATATATCCTGAGATTGAAATTGCTCAAGTTTATAACAAAAAAAAAAAAAAAGAAAAGAAAAAGATAAAGAAAAAGAAAAAAAAATTAAGTAAATTAAATACATAAGTGCCTATGGTTGGTTCATTGAGCTGGTAGTGTTAGAGTCCCTTGGTATACATTGATATGCCCTCGTCTAATAGCTCGAGCTTTTAGAGTAATAAGTGATTTGACATGGAATCAGAGTGGAAGATCCTGTGTTCAAATCTCGGGAGCAACAAATATGCCTCGGTAATATAGTCTCTCATTGGGCCTAAAAGCTCGAGCCCTTTGAAGAAGGGAGATGCATGTATATCCAGGGACTTTAACACTTGTCAAATGACCACTTGATCTAAAAGCTTGAGACTTTAAAGAATGACATATCAATCCTTTCAAGGACTTTAATAGAGTCTTTATTTTAGCCATTTAAGGGTTGTTTATAAATTTTAGTAGGATGTCATCATACTATTTTTTGATAATTTTTATTATTTTAGAAATGATTTTGAGTCAAATAAGGGTTTAAGGTTTCTTTTGCTTCTATAAGGTCACAAAATATATTCTAAGCAAAATTTTTCATCAATAGTACTATAATTTTCTCTCTGGTTTTTATAGAGATTTCCCTCTAGCTCTATGTGAATTCATAGGATAAACTTGAGAAGAAGACAATGATCTCTTCTTTCTTCATGCCACTATGTTCCTAAGTAATCCACACATTTGAACAACCCCTACAATTCCTCTGAAGGCCGAAAAGGAAGTAGAAAATCAACAACTGATTAGTTTGATGTACAACTAGTTGTTTTGAGTGCGGGTGAGCGCACTCATGAAAAGGAGAAAAGATTAGATGGAAAATATAAATGTCTTTTGAAACTTTTCTTTCAGCAATGCTTTTATCTTAGCTAAATTTCTGACGTGATCTCTAAAGTACTAAAAATATATATGTTGCTATTAATATTTTTAATATATTTTTAAATCAAATTTAAAACCTTAATTAACATTTATAATCATGGGGATTGCTTAGGATAAACTTCTATTATTAGCAACTTGCATTAGTTTCCAACAAGAAAAGATATTTCAAGGAAGTGAGCTATATAGTACCGCAAGCACGGCCTTGATGTCATGACGGTCAAGTTCGAGACCATTCTCATCCTTTTGATCAAGAAGCACATCGAGGAAATCGTTTCTCCTAGGAGAATACGGTGACGTCGACCTAGATGAAATTCGTTGGTCGATCAGGCAATCGAAAATCGCATACAATTTCTTGAAATAAGCAGCCAAACGACGCCTGATGCCTTGTGGATCTATCGGCCTCAGTACTGGGAAATAGTCCACGATATTCGGCCTTCCACTCTCTTTCATAATTCCCCACACTAGATCCTTGAATTCTTGTGCTGATTCGGAGTTGGGGTCCACCAAATCGACAGAGAAGATTGTGTTAGACATCAAGTTGAGGGTGGTAGTGAAGGCGGCTCAGCCGATATTGATCGCTTGTCCCGTTAGGCAATGCTCATGAACATGAGCTATGAGATCTTGCAGTTTTTTGCTTCGAAGGCCTTGGTTGGCTACAAGTCTTGCAGTGGCGAACATTTGTGTATTGCATATCGTTCGTAGCTTTCTCCAACGTGCGGTAGGTTGTGACCATACTAGCGATGACTCGTGGAATCTAAGTGCATGGAGGGCGTCGAAGGCGATCCGACCAGTGAAGGCCTGATCGTTCTTCTGGAGGACCTCTTTGGCAATGATCGATGATGAAACGATGATGGTGGTTACCCAGCCCAGCTTAAGTGTCATTAGTGGACCATATGTCTTGGCTAGCTGAGTCAGTGACTCGTTGGGTTTGTTGCCGAGTTTGAAGAGGCTTCCTACAATGGGAAGTGGGACGGGGCCTGGTGGGAGCCTGCCATTACAAGATCTCTTTCTTGCAAGAAAGAGAATATGGATGCATGCGCACACCATCAATGTGCATAGCACCAAAGCCAAGGAATCCATCTCTCTCTCGCTCTCTCTGTCTCTCAACCCTAAAAAGCCTCCCCTTGTTTGGAACTTTGAGTTGACTGCTGCTGCCTTGCAGTTGGCCTTTTCACTTATATCAATAGGGGTCTCTAGAATCCGTTTTTGGAGGGGGTTTTAAGAGAGAGAGAGAGAGATGATGATGCTGAGTCATCTGCCCTTTTTTTCCCCTTTGTTTGGAGAGAAAAGACCAATAGGGCAATTTTGGATACTACCAAATAAGTTACTTTTTCGACTTACAACAGTAGATAAGTAACTTATTTCAGATTAGTTTGGTTTATGAATAGTAGTAACTTTTTTACTAAAAGTGCGTAATCACTTCAGATAATTTTTTTAGATTTTTAACTTTTTTGAGAGATGATAGAAAGGATAAGCTGATAACTATGTTGTTTACCAAACATGCTTATTTTCTTAATTAGTAGAAACTAAGATAAGCTACTTGTGGAATAAGTAACTTATCTGAAGCAACTTACCGATCCAAACGGCCCTTAATGAGTCATTATTGCTCTTTGCAGAAAAAAAATCAATGTACGTAACATCAAAGTCAAGTAATTCGTCTCTCTCTATCTGCACCGTGCATCATTGTACGTAACATCAAAGTCAAGTAATTAATCTCTCTCTATACAGTACATAACATCAAAGTCAAGTAATTCAGCTCTCTCTCTATGTTTCTAATCTATGGACTCGGATTGCATAGTGTAGAACACACCGCCCATGTCGGTAGTGTGTATACGTGGAAGATCTCTTTGAGCCCACCATCATATATGTGTTTCACACATGCTGTCTATCCATTTTTCCATATCATTTTAGTTATTTTAGGGTATGATACAAAAATGAGGCAGATCTAAAGCCCAAGTGGACCACACCGGAGGAAACAATGGGAATTGAATGCCTGCCATTGACAACTTCTTGAAAGCCACATAAGTTTTGTATGAAGCTGGTATTTGTGTTTTTCCTTCATCAAGGTCTGTGTGGCCTTATCGAAGGGTTGGAAGGCAAATAAACATCATGGTGGGTCCTAGGAAGGTTTCAACGGTAAGGGTTACTATCCTCACAGCTTCCACTGGTGTGGTCTACTTGAGCTTTGGATCTGCCTCATTTTTGGGCTCATATACTAAAATGATCTGTAAAATGAAATGGATGGCGTGGATAAAACACATACATCATGGTGGAACCCATAGAGCTTTTCCACGTATACACAGTACCGGGTCCGACTCAAATTGCGTAAGTTTAGCACATGTCGCTGGTGTGTGGTGTTGGAAAACCTCTGGCCCCACCACGACAAACTCTCATGCATCCAGGATCCGTATCTATCTAGTGCAGATTTCTGTACAAACTAATCGATCTGCTTTTCAGATTTCCCCAGGAGAAGATACATGCATGCGGCCGACAGATAGCAAATAGCAAATGAAGGACCAGATCCAGTGATCCTGGACGCATGGGAGTTTGTGGGCCCCTTCATGTCATTGCAGCACTAAATGGCATGTATGGACTGGATCGAATTCATTAATTTGATAAATCAAATATTGAGTGGGCGATGGTCCATAGATCACACTCTATGGACAACCCTGGCTCTTTAATCCCAGTACTACAATTCATGACTAAAAGGCAAAAGTAGTTGCACTCTAGCTCAATCTGAGCCTCTCCCACGTTATTCTTCGTGAAGGGAACTTGGTGGCGGACGGGCCGGCTAGGCTGGCAACTGCTGGCCTCCCCCCGGTGGGCGAGGGTTCCTCGGAAGTGATGATCGGCGCCAAGCAGGTATGGCAAAAGGTCCGCCCGAGAGCTTCTTCTCGACGGGATTTTAGCCTATACATCGGTAACATCACGTTCGATACCACCAGCGAGGATTTGAACAGAATATTTGGTGCCCATGGCAAGATTACAGATGTTTTCGTTCCCTGGGATCCGCGACTAAATCGTCCGAGAGGTTTTGCTTTCATCCGGTTCTTATATGAGGAAGATGCGCATAATGCGAAAGGGCTGTTCAACGGGAAGCGGATTGATGGCCGAGTAGTGACAGTTTCGGAGGCTAAGCCGAGAGAGGCAAGGAAAAAGAGGGTTTCATATGCCCAAAATCCAATAACCACTCCCCTGGATGAGGCGAGGGGAGCAAATCCAAGCCCTCCTATGATTATTGAGACAAGCAGACCGACGGCTATGAATGAGGTTCCTGGGCCCCGTATTCTCTCCTTCGCAGATGCCACCAGAAGCGGCCCTAGACCACTGGTTATCCCTCCTCTGAGGAAGGAGCTGAATCAAGAGCTCGAATTGTTCACGGCTAGAGCAGACAAGCGGGCAGTCGATGTCAAGATGGAAGCATTAGCCCTGGCTCTGGTAGGAACAGCCAGGAATCCCAACATTCCTATCATCCAACTAATATCTGTCATGAGGAACTCCAGGTTTGCAGCGGCAACGGTGGATTTTGCACGAATTTCGCCCACCCAATTTCTTATGGTCTTCAAATCGAAGATAGAATTGATCGATTTCATCTCTGATGGGAGCCTCCAGGCTCAGATGGGCCTGCAGAGTGTAGAACCGTGGACGACAGACTCTGTTTTGGGGAGAGATAGTACCTGGATTAGAATCTACGGCATCCCGGCTAATGCCTGGTTTGAGGCGACGATTGTGGAACTGGGCCAACACTTCGGTAAGGTCATCGAGATCGACACTCTCTCGAGATATGGAATCTTTCAGGTTTTCGCTAGAGTGAAGGTAGATCTACAGCCAGGGCATGACGTTTTCAGAATTATGCAGTTGATAGCAGGGGGCAAAGCCTACAAGATATTTGCGACGATAGAAGAACCGAACAATGCTCAGGATGTTGGGTTTGACATGGCAAGGTGGAAGCTGAGTGAAGGGGGTGTGACAGAGCAGGTGGGATCACCAGGACAGTTTCTCCATTCAGAGCCTGTTACAACCAAGGGGTGGGTGACCGATAAGTTTGGAAGAAGCGATTCTTCTCCTCTACACAATCAACAGTGTGATGAGGATGATCGGATTGGCAATCCGAGAGATACGGTTCTTCCTCGTATCGTATCTACCCAGAGTGGTGGTCAGAGGGTCTCTAGGGGCGAGCAGAGATCCGTATTGTCTCCGGAGGAAGGCTAGCAGGGTGAGAGTGATCTTCTCCCTGAAGAATATCCGGGTGTACAGAGACCAGATATCTCTCCAGATGAGAGCTTACAAGGTGTTTGTCAGAATGCCACAGTCAACAGCATGCAACGTGTATGTGTATTTGCCTCATCTGACATTCCTCAGAGTCGTGGTGACCTGGTCTCAAGGGGCGAGCAGAGATCGGCTGTGTCTATAGAGGAAGGCCAACAGAGCGAGTGCGTACTACTCCCAATAGAGAAGCCGGGTGAACAGAGACCAGAAATCACTCCAGTTGAGAGCTTACTAGGTGTTTGTCAAAATGCAGCAGTCAACAGCCTGCAAGGTGTATGTGAAGTTACCTCTTCTATTAGTGCCAAAGGAGTTTGGCATATGGCTGCAGCAGGTACCCAAAATGATTAGATGAGTTCTCCTCAGGAAGGCCTGAAGGGCGGTCCCTCCTTCGGTCCAGAGGAACGGTTCCTTGAGCAACCTAAAGCCCAGAAAGAGCGACCTTATCATCCAGAAAACTGGGACTCGGGTCAGCATGAAGCGGGGGAAATGGGATTTCGTCACGTCCACTCTTCAGATCTATCAGTGAATGGGGACACTCTCCTGCTTAGAGTGGGGCAAGAGATTGATCAGGTTACGGTCGGTGAGATCAGACAGGGGATTCTTCGTGAGGGTCCACAACTCTGTCCGATGCAGGAGACTACCCATCCCAGTCAAACTCTGACTCCTAAGGAAGCTTGTGGCCCTCTACAGGTGCCATTGCTTCTAATTATCGATCCGGGTCAATCTTCTATTTGGCAGAACGGTAAAAAGTACACGCACAGCAGGCTGCGATCCCTTTCAGTTGGTTGTTCTCCCAGGTGCTCAGAAGTGGAATCTCCTTTAAGGTTTGTTGATATCTGGGGCTACCCACAAGTGGTGGGGGAAACTCCTGATGGTTACATTGCTCTAGGGAAAACCCCTCAGCAGAAGGATGGTATGCAGCTGCAGGTGGATCTGTCTCCTTACTTCGATAGTGCTCACCAAGATGAAGGGAGGGAAGCGGCTCTTTTGGATGGACCCTGTGAATCGAGCAATGAAGAAATAGGCCAACATCAGTTGAACTTAAATGCGAGTGGGCTACAGGTTGAGGATATTATAGTTAGGCAGAAGTGTCTGATGCCACCCCATCGTAGAACTCAAAGAACTGTGAGGGGGGAAAAAGGGAAACAGCAGCAAAATGTATGTAGAACTGAGGAATGGAAGGGAAGGCTGCGAAGGAAAAGAGGCAGGGCTGTTGAATCAGGATGTGTCACTGATGGATAAAATTCTTGTGTGGAATGTTCGAGGAGTGGGGAATTCAGCTACTGTTTCATCTCTAAGGAGGCTAGTTGGTCAGTATAAACCAGCCATCGTTGATCTTCTGGAGCCAATGCTCAGCAAATCCATGATAGTTCGAACAGGTCTAAAGTTAGGATATCATGCATCCCTGTCTAATGTGGACAAGGGAGGTAAGGTTTGGGTATTCCATTCTACCAGCCTCTCTGTTGACCTGTTCCAAGCCTCAGACCAACTCCTGTCTTTCTGGGTGGGAGTAAGTGATAGGCAAGATAAAATGTTGATCACAGTGGTCTATGCGAAATGCTCTAGCATTCTGAGAAGAGTGCTTTGGTCAGACTTGGTGGATACGTCTAGAACCAGTCCGGGTCCTTGGCTGGTTTGTGGTGACTTCAATGCCATTACAGACAGATCGGAAAGGTTGGGTGGCAGAGCTTCGGACTTGAAATCTTCGGAAGAGTTTGTTGAAGCGATTAACAGTGCAGGCATTCTAGACGCTGGTTTTATCGGTAATGCTTACACCTGGTGTAATAACCAAGCAGGTAGAGCTAGGATGTGGGCTCGATTGGACCGTGCGCTGTGTTCCTTAGAATGGTTCAACCTGTTTCCTCAGTTCCAGGTTCAGCACCTGTCCAGGGTCAATTCAGATCATGCGCCGTTGCTTATGTCTTCTCCTCAGCAACATTTCAGCGGTCCCAAACCTTTCAGATTCCTTCGCATGTGGACGCTTCACGACGACTTTAAGAGGTTGGTGGCGGACGTGTGGGAGTCAGCAGAAGTGTCTAATCCTGTTCTATCCCTGTACAGCAAGTTAAGCAGAACTAAACGTGCATTAAAAGGCTGGAACAGAGATGTGTTTGGTAATGTTTTCTCCAAAATCAAGCAGGTTGAATCTGAAGTCCAGCAAGCAGAGGCCCTATCAATTGCGGCACCAAACTCCTCCAACCTGCAGAGTCTCCAGCAAGCTAAGGACGATCTGATTCGTCTAGAAGGGATGGAAGAAGTGTTTTGGAAGCAGAAGGCTAGAAATAAATGGCTAAAGGAAGGGGATAGGAACACCAAATTTTTCCACAGACTAGCTAACGAGAAGTTTCGTCGGGCTTCCATTAGGGAGATGGAGTTGCTGAATGGAGAGAGATCAGCAGACATGTCTAAAATCAAGTCTGATGCAGTTCTTTTTTTCTCCACCTTGTTCCAGAATGAACCAACTCAGCCGCTGGAAGACTTCCTCGATGCAATCCCAAGGCTTGTATCTAATGAAGACAATCAGATGCTGATGAATGACCCTTCCATCGAAGAGGTTAAACAGGCTGTTTTCTCTTTACCTGCTGACGCTGCCCCTGGGCCAGACGGATTTTCAGGTGCGTTCTTCACCTCTTGCTGGGAGATTGTTGGTCAGGACGTCTCCAACGCTATAATTGGCATGTTTCGAGGTGGGGATCTCCCTAGAATCCTCACGGCATCTCTTATTTGCTTGGTCCCCAAATCCTCCAATCCCTGCAAATTTTCTGATTTCCGCCCAGTTAGCTTGTGTAATTGCCTGTACAAGATTTTTTCTAAAGTGATTGCAGGCAGAATTAGTTCCCTTCTTCCCAAGTTAATCTCGGAGGAACAAGCAGCTTTTGTCCAAGGCAGATCCATGGCGGATAGTGTTGTGCTAGCCCAAGAACTTTTCAGAGACATCGACAAGAAGGTTCGCGGGAGCAATGTTATCTTGAAGTTAGACTTGGAAAAAGCGTATGATAGAGTTAACTGGGCTTTCCTCAAAGCAGTGCTCCATCAGTTTGGTTTCAGCGACCAGTGGGTTCGCTTGGCGGAAAAGTGCTAGGATAATTGTTGGTTTTCGGTTCTCATCAATGGCCAGCCTTGCGGTTTCTTTCAGTCCCAAAGGGGGCTGCGCCAAGGCGACCCTCTCTCGCCATCCTTGTTCATTCTAGCGTTGGAAGCCTTCAGTAGGGGCCTTAAAAGGTTAGTGGGGAGGGGTTTTTGTAAGCCTTACCGCTCCTACAACAGCTGCCCAGTCGTCTCTCATCTTCTATTTGCAGACGACACTCTGATTTTCACGAACGGAAGTACTGCCTCTCTCAGCGTTCTTTTCGACTTCATATCCAGATTTCAAGCTGTGTCAGGTATGAAGGTGAACAGGGGGAAAAGCAAGCTGATTGTGTCCTCCAAGATGGCGGAAGGGCGTACTAGAGTGGTGGAAAGGGTGACCGGTATAGCGCAATCTGGGGCAGATTTCAGCTATCTGGGCGTTCCTCTCACCAAAGGGAGACCGCGTAGGTCTCAATTCCAACATATCCTCGACAAGATTCTTCGCAGGATAGGAGGCTGGAAGGGTCGTTTGTTGAATCAAGGGGGGAAAACCACGCTGATTGCTCATGTTCTTAGCAGTATGGCTATTCATACGCTAGCTGCTGCTGAGGTTCCTCAAGGATTTTTGGACTCGCTGGAAAGGGCTTTTGCAGACTTCTTTTGGGGGTGGGTAGATGGTAAGAGAAAACTCCATTGGGTTAGCTGGAATAATATCTCGCAGCCGAAGGAGGAAGGTGGGCTAGGGGTGAAAAGGTTGAGGGATATTATGAACGCTTTCAGGGTGAAGATGGCGTGGACAGTTTTTTGCGGCCGCAACAATAATCTTTGGGCCAACTTCATGCAAGCGAAGTACGGGGTCGACACTCTAGCTCTTGCCTCCTCTACTTCAAGAAGAAGGCCTTCTTCCTGCTGGAAGAAAATCTGTAAATTTAAGGAGCTGTTGAACGACAACTCGCGCCTTATGCTAGGGAGTGGAGATTGCAATGTCTGGGATCATAACTGGACGGGATTAGGTTTGCTTTCAGACTGTCATCTAGGTCCTATTCCTCCTGCTCTGGAGAATCTTCTAGTTCGTGATGTGTTGGGGGAGAATGGCTTGCTGCCTCACACTCCTTTTGCGTAGTTTTTGCCAGATTGGATCAAAAACCATGTGTGGATGCAGGGAATATGTACCAGCTCGGGATCTGATTTCTTTGTGTGGACCAGGGAGAATTCAGGGGCGTTTTCAGTGAGGTCTGCCTGGTAGCTGGTTCGTAGTGCAGGTACGCGAAAATCTTGGGCGAGCTGGGTGTGGCATGCAAAGATGCCGACTAAGATTGCAACGTGTGTGTGGAAAATCCTGTTCGGAGCCGTTCCAGTGGATAGCCAAGTTAAAATTCGAGGTGCTAGCCTTGCGTCTAAATGTGAGTGTTGTGGGGGCGAGATAAATCCCTCTGAGGAATCGGTGGACCATTTGTTCACGGGAGGTGAGCTGGCGACTATGGTTTGGAAGCATTTCTCTAGGGCCTTTGCGATCTCCTTTTTGGAGGGGCAGTCGGTGCTGAGTAGGACTTCCCAGTGGTGGATCATTGCGCCTTCGGCTGATGTAGTGGGTTTGATGCGAGGTCTCGTCCCCTCCTTTATCCTCTGGGAGATATGGCTAGCGAGGAATCGCCAGCGCTTTGAAGGCGAGAAGGCGATAGCCGGGCAAGTCATTTGGAAGGTGCGGTGGTGGTTATCTCTTATTGCTGCTGGCACCCCCTTCATGCGTTCCATGTCTCCTGCTGCCTTGGATCTTATTCAAGATTTGGGCTTGTCGTTTAAACCTCCTCGAAAGCTGCGTGTATCTATTGTCAAATGGCTGAGACCCGAGAGGGGCTGGGTGAAAATAAATGTTGATGGTTCTTCTCGTGGTAACCCCGGGCCATCTGGTGGAGGGGGTGTGTGTAGGGACGATGAGGGTCACTTTCTCTTTGCCTTCTCCACGGGCTATGGGCTGGGGACTAACTTTTGTGCTGAAGCTAGGGCTATCGCTGATGGGCTAGCGTTGTGTGTGAAACGAGGTCATAGTAAGATTGTGGTGGAGAGTGATTCGAGAGTCGTTGTGGATTTGCTCGACAATCGAGCCCACACCCCATGGAAGTTTCTGTACTGGAAGGCCAGAGTCCAAAAGAGCTAAGAATCAGCCCAAGTTCTTATCGTTTATACTCCTAGGGAAGCAAACTCTGTTGCGGATGGCCTTGCCAGACTCGGGAGTGAGTCCCAGGTAGCCAAGGAGTTTCTTTCGGCTGTCTCCCTCCCTTTGGATAGTAGAGGTTTGTTATTTGTCGACCGTCTCGGTCTGGGTTCCATCAGGGAGGATGGAATCTGATGTTCTTTCCCTGGTGTGGCTGCCTCGTTGGTGGGCCCCTCGTTAGTTCTAGCTTTCCCCTCGATAGGCGGCCTGGGGTTCTTTTTGTCCTTTTGGCTCGCCCGTATGTATAGCTTCTTTTTGAATGGTAATAGAGATTTTTTTTTAAAAAAAAAAAAAAAAGAGGCAAAAGTAAGTATTTCTTTTTTCTTTTTTCTTTCAGAAAAGGCATATTATTAATTAGGGGGAAATCTAAATACATTCCGGTCAACATGAGACCTAAAATGAGGAAGATCCAAAGCTCAGGTAGACCACACCATAGGAAATAGTGGGAACCAGACACTTACCATTGAAAACTTTCTAGGACCATAGAAGTTTTGGATCAAGCTGATATTAATTGATTTCCCTTCATCCAGGTTTTGGATCAAGCTGATATTATTGGCTCGGTAAAACTCTGTTTGAACAGAAAGTTTTTGTGTTCGAACCACACAGGCTTTGTTCGAAAAAAAATTCGAGTCGGTTTCAATCACAGCCTTATTCGACTCAACTCGAATATTGACCAACTCAACTTGACTCATTCGTTTGACTCGGTTATATATATATATATATATATATATATATATATATATATATATATATAAAGAGAGAGAGAGAGAGAGAGAGAGAGAGAGAGAGAGAGAGAGAGAGAGAGAGAGAGAGAGCAGGTTGGATGACAAATAAACATGACTATGGGCCCTGGGAAGGTTTTAATGGTGGACATCATTCTCCTCACTGTTTCTTGTGGTGTGGCCCACTCGAGCTTTGTGTTTACCTCATTTTTTTAATGCCTCAAAATGAGTTATACAAATGAATGGACAGAGTGGATAAAACAAATACATCATGGTGGGACACACAGAGCTTTGACACCCGCTTGTTAGCTCACGTCACCAGCCAACTCACGTCCGTAGATTGGATACTACTAGTCTATCCCCACTAGTACCTATCTAGAGACGGGTGGTCCTATCAGTGTTCTGTGGGGTGCACAATGATATATTTGCTTATCCAAGCCGTCCTTTTATTTTTTAAAGATTATTTATGGCATTATCCAAAAAATGGAGTGGATCAAAGGCTTGAGTGGACCACATGCACCACAAGAAATAGTGGGAATGTTAACTAGCTATCTATGTTATGGTTTTTTATTTAGTTAAAAACTTAACCTTGTGATTTGTCAATTTTTTATATGTAATTTGTGAACAAATTGGTAATTACCATTCAGTAGTAAAAAAAATATTTTCCAGCGAAGAAACGAAATTGTTCGAACTTGTTTGAACTTGTAAAAATTGTTTGAAATCCATATGTTTGAACATGATCGAACATGGTTGGGCGAGACCAAACTGAGTTTGAATAGAGCCACCCTGTTCGAATGTTTGTTCGAACACACCCACTCAAGCAGCCGAACAATCCGATCTGGTTCATGTTCGACTCGGATCGGATCGTTGCCCACCTTTAGCCGTAAGTGATATTAGACTCTTAAGAAGACGTGCACATTTAGCCTTTGCACTTATGCAGGAGAAAATTTCTCATATATATCACACGGTGAGGCCATCAAGCTTGGCTGTTTTATGCATTGTTTAAAACAAACTAGCGAATTCCTGATCCGCCTACTTGTAATTTGGACTCACTTAAAATAAAAGGCAGTGAAGTTGAGCATAATGAGTCTCACGTGGTGTTTGTATAGAAAATCCAGCCCGTTAAATGTGTAACCCTATCATGATCATCAAACAAACAAAAATCAGGCTGAAACAATCCTCAGGGTGGCCATAACATAAAAAGCAATGTAGACCACCTCTGACTTAACTAGTACTTGCTCATCTAATAGTTGTATCAGCCTCATTATTGGTTCATATGATCATGATGGTAGGGTTGCTTGGTGGATGCATTAGACGTCTTACACACCCAACATGGGCCATGCACAATGCTCAAAGTTGAAACATTTTAGAAAAAGTGGTAGACGACCGCGCATTGATCATCTTGCCTTCTAAAAGTATTTTTTACAATAAAATCTCAAAAATGCAATCATTAATACCTTAAGGGAAGACGATTGAAGTGGTATAGGTAAATGGCGACTCAATGGAGCATTAATTAGGGCTTAAAAGCCCTAATATAATGTAAAAACAGCATAAACATGCACTATAAGGGCCGGTTTGGTTGCAGAATCCAGGTTCTAAATAAAAACAAGATTCCACCGTTAGAATCGAAAATTGTAGAAACTAGATAGAAACCAGGTTAGATATGGAACTTGCTATTTGGTTGAAAATTGTGTAATCTAGATTATGTTCCAACCATTGCTTGTGGCATGGCCCACTTGGGCTTCGGATCCGTCAGAGAACCTGACCCCTCGCCTATTGTAGTCTCACAAGACAGATGGCTGGGTTGGATGGCAAATAAACATTATAGTGGGCCCTAGGAAGTTTCTTATGGTGGAAGTTCAATCAACACTGTTTTCCTGTTGTGTGGTCCACTTGAGATTTATATCTGCCTCATCTTTTGTCTAATGCACTTAATTGAGCTTTCAAAATGGATGGACCGTGTGGATATAAAACACATATGTCATAGATGCGCAACACATATATGGAGGTACGTGATGTTAACTTCTGCCTCTTTTTCCTTCTGTAGAAACGGTGTAGGAAACCGTTTCCACTAATCTCGGTTTCAATCAAATTAAGCTTCCGTGCAGAATTTTGTTTGGCTGTAACTTGTCACCAAACACACCAGTTAAAATTGAATTCTGCTAGAATCCCAATTTTAAGTTGGAAATGAGTTTTCAGGTGCTAACCAAATGGGCCCTAACTTCTGTTACTCATAACTTGGCTACTGACTACTCATTTTGCAAGTGCAATATATTTTTCAGAAGCTATTGATGAGCTATTAATTAGGCCCAAGTGGCTTACAATTTTAATCATTTCAGCAGTTAAATTTTGGTTGACAAGTTTTGGTAGACTTTTTTTAAAAATCAATTTTAGGGTTAAAAGTCTTTAATTACTTTGATCAACAAAACGTTGCTCATGAAGTTGGATAAGTTTAAACGTATCTTTTGTTCAGCGTCGGTGTACATGATAGGTGCGGTTTAATCTTTTTGTGGACCCGCCTGAAAGAGCTTATATTTCCATCCCATTTCAATAATTTTTTTTGATGGGTTTAAAAAAAATGGTTAAACATATTTTTACTATTTTTAGTATTTTTATTATTTAGAGAAAGCTTTTAATTGGTTTGAGTTGATGCGGATTTCCTCCCAAAGCCTTTTGCAAGAAGTTTCTGCACTAGGAACGGGCCCACTATGATGTTTGTGAGAAATCCACTCATCCATTTGGTTTTGGAGCTCATAATTTTAGGGCATGTGACTAAAAACGAGCGGATCCAAGACTCAAGTGGGCCGAAAACATGAAGATTGAATGTCCACAGTTGAAATAATCATGGGGCTACACAAGTTTTGAATCAGGCTAATATTTGTGCTTTTAGTTAATCCCAATGGGAATGACGTTATGAACGTTATGGATGGCATATGAGCATCACTGAGGACCTAGGGAGGTTTCAACAGTAGGAATTTATCTACACATTTTCCTTTAATGGGGCCTGTTGAGGTGTGGAGCTAGCACCAATTTTTACAGCCCAGGGGGTAGTCGGGTGACCAAAATTCACCCGGAAGAAGCAGATTGTCTCTGGACTGTTTCAAAGATGATCAGGCGCCTGACGTGAGGTCACCGGTCGCCCGACCATGCTGGGTCAGATGCCCTAAATATAGCAGTTTTACTCTTCAACTCTCTGGACAAATTTTGGATATGTCGGGAGCTTGACCTTATGCGGACTGCGATTCGTAGTTTTCTATTTTTACTTCGATTCTAGTTTTATACTATATTAAGGGTTGTAAATCGTGATTGGTGTATGAGATTATGGTTTCTATACGTCCAAGGAAGGAGAGAGAGAGAGAGAGAGAGGGAGAGAGAGAGAGAGAGAGAGAGAGAGAGAGAGATGTTTGCAAAAGGGTCATCTTTGAGCATGAGAAGCATAGAAGAAGGTGAGATTACATTATAAACTTTGTTTTATTGCATAGTGGAGATTGCATCCATGGTTTTTTTTACCCTTGTTGGGGTTTTTCCACGTAAAATCTGTCTTGTAGTGGTTGTTTGATTGATTTTTTGTTTATATTCTTTATTTCTTCTTGTTTATCGTTTGTGAGTGATATCAAAGATTCGATCTCGCTTCACTGGTGTTATTGGCTTGTTGCGCAACAGGGCCCACTTGAGTCTTGGATCCGGTTTATTTTTAGTCTCATGTCCTGAAATGAGCTCATAAAATGGATGGACTATGTGGATTTCTCACAAACATCATAGTGGACCCTACCTAAGTTCCCAGCATTGGAAATCCCAGTCAGAGTTGAATTAGGTCTAGTTTTTTTTTTTTTTTTTTTTTTTTTTTTTTTTTGAGTGTTAGGCCTCCTTTTACTTGTATGCGACAATCAAGTACAATGAAGAGAGCACTTTCATTGAATATTATCTTTTATTTCTATTCGGAGAACTTTTTTTTCTTTTTTTTTTTTCTGACAGTTATACTTTTTCTCTGTGCGCCCACTACTGTTAGGATTGCGCCTGGCCCAAGGCATTTCGGAAAAGTTGGCATGCGTGGATGTGATTGAAACCGTTTATAGAGTAGGTCCTATGCTCAATAACCCAAAATTCATATTATTTGTACAATCCTAACAATTTAAATAACAATTAGACAGAAAGACAAAAATCAACAGTAAACCAAGAAAACTTAAATATATTACAATTGGAAGAGTTTAATCAAATAATTTTTTTGTAATTCGATAGTGGACCCATGGCTTTCATGGTTCGATATAGTACGCATTTGCTATATGTTTGGCAGGTGATTTAGGAGGCGTTTGGATAGTAAGTTACTTAAAGATAAGCTACTCATGCCTCAAGTAGCTTATCTTGATTTCTACTTATTAAACTGAAGTGGCTGACTTTAAATAAAAAAAGTTACTCATAATTGATCATAAACCAAACATACTTATATTACTTATCTACTGTGGTTAGTAGAAAAGTAACTTATTTGGTGGTATCCACACAGGCCGTTAATGTTAGTATCCACAACACCTGTCTTCTCTCCTTAAAACACCCAAGCTCTCTAAGGCCCATCATATTTTATATGTAAATCTAGGTGAGAGACCTTTTGTAAACCATGCATACAAATATTAACCAGATAACAGTATAAAATTACTCTGGAAACTAAGTTATGATGTGGCATCCCTGACATTTGATCAAGCTAGTTTCTGTCCTTTCACTTCATCCTGATGAGTTAAACCTGGTTAACCGGTTTGATGAAAGATACATGCCATGGTGGCCCCATAGGCAAACCTGTGGTTGGCATCCCATCTCCATTCTCCCCTCGGGTGTGGCCCATCGGAGATGTGGATCTCACTGATTTTTTTCCCCTATAGCCTCGAATCGAGGATAAAACTTTATGCCCGGAGTGGATCTTACATATACAATATAGTGGACCCCCACAAGCTTGGGTGTTTTTGCTTAAGACACGTTTCTTCGAGTCGAGGAAATTCGGATCCTCGTTCTGAAGCAACATCCAAAAATCTTCTGCAACGCATGGAGGAAGCGGGTGCAACATCTGATCTCTGTGCAGCCTACTGTAATTTATATTTACATCCATTCCGTCTATCAGTTGATCCATCTCATTTTCAACGAACGTACATATAAGAATTCATTTAGATCTAATATTCCAGTAGGCCATAGCTTGGAAACATAAAAAATCATGCCTAAAACTTATCAATTCAATTGGTGTGGTGCACCTGATTCGGTTTCATGAGTTTAATTTTTATATTTATATTAATGATTCTTGGGCCACCTTATGAATGGATCAGATAGAATATAAACATCAATCTGGGACCCATAAAGTTTTCAATGGTGGGCTTCCCATCCCCAATGTTTCCCGGGTTGTAGTCCACTTTAGTTTTGGATCAGCCTGATTTTTTGGATCGAGTCCTAAAATGATGTTTTTCAACTGATGGACAGAATGGATGTTATACTTACATCATGATGGGCCCGAAAATCTCTGGTAGTCCACGCTTTCTCTGCAAGTGTTGATGGTTAGGATCCCGTACAAATCGAGGAGCATTGAAAGCATTTGGTACCATCCATATTTTCTATGATAATCCCACTCATATAGGAAATCAATGCCATTAAAATGGTAGGTATCATTATGAGGATTATTCTTGTAAAAAAATCTAGCTGATCTATTCAGTTGATGAGCTGAATCCACTGATTCCGTCGCTGTGGCCCACTTATTGAGTAGACTGGTCCGATTCTTTTACCAGATCATCTTCTTTGTGGGGTTTACCTTTCTCATGGAATGGATTTCATTCACAAGTCGCATGTTGCGTGGACAAATGATTCAGTATCACAAGTTGTGTCTTTCCGTACCTGCCCATACTCAGTTGTCATTTGCGAAAGGAATACTCAACGGGGTGGCGTAGAGGCCAGGGCAGCTTGGTTTTGGGTCAGGTTAACTCAGGTTCCAAGGTCTTCCGGTCGGGTTAGGGTTGGAAAACTCCAACCCGATTTAATAAGGTTCTGGGCTCTGGTTGAGCAAAATCAGGTTAAGTTAGGTCAAGTTGGGAATAATTCAATGCATTTAGGTGGGGCTGTAGTTGGGTTAGTTCTGGTTGGGTGAGTATAAAGGATTTTGATCCGGTCCGAATCATAGTTCAAAAACCTGAAAACTCAAATTGACTCACTTTCCAGCAAGGTTGGGTCAGCTTGAAGACTCAGCTGGACTTGACTTGATATTTAATTATAAAATTAATAAGAATATTTAGAAAATAATATGCATTTACAAGTAATAAATATAAAAATTGACATAAGATGAGTTGTGTGGCTTGTTGATTTTGTCTTATAAAATTCATTCACTCGGTAAGTGACTTGGTTCGAGTTGGAGTTAGCCGCCCAAAGTTACACTCATAGTAGAGGTGTTGCTGGACTCACCGTTTTGTATGGAGTTTTGCTGATTATGATTCATGTTGATTCAAAGAACTGATTCAACAAGAAAATTAACTCATTGAATAGGACACATAATCAAACCAACAAAAAAAAAAAAAAAAAAAATCAAACAATGCATGGCACATTCCCTTTATTAAGTTGCTACCTACTAGTTGTAGGGCTTTACAATCACTACATACAGGAAAATAGAGCCCAAATCAATGGTGCATAATCAAAGGTGAGAAAAAGTTTATAGAGCAGATGGCTAGAAACACACACACACACACACGCGCGCGCACACACACACACACATCAACCCTTTTTGCATCAGGAGACATCCATGGTGTGCCCTAAGATTCTTGTTCCAAATTTCATGATAGAAAACCACATGTTGTAACATTTGGAAATGAAACAAGACTTACTTATCTAGGCAATGTTAGCCATCTAGCGTAGGAATAGCTCGAAGCGGAGATGCTAATTGCATGGTGATGCCGAACTTGGAGCTCATGTCTACATCGCATGGCTTCATTCCATTGGGAAGTTTCCAGTCAAACGAATGAAGAAGAGATGCCAACATTAGATGGACCATCCTAAATGCAAGTGGCAAGCCTGGGCAAATCCTCCGGCCTGATCCAAATGGTATGAACTCGAAATCTTGACCTTTGAAATCAATGTCACTGCCCAAGAACCTTTCTGGCAAGAAGGAGGATGGGTCAGCCCAAATGTTGGGATCTCTCCCTATAGCCCACACATTCACTGTAATCCAAGTGTTCTTGGGTATGGCAAAGCCACTTATTTCAACATCGGTTATAGTTTTGCGAAGAATGAGTGGAGCCGGTGGATGCAAACGCAAGGTCTCCTTTACGATGGCTTGTAGATATGGAAGACGAGCGATATCTGACTCTTCCACTTGTTTTCCTAAACCAATTGTCTTCACGAGTTCCAACCGAGCCTTTGCCATACAATCTGGGTTGCGGAGTAGCTCCGCCATGGCCCATTCTATGGTGGTTGAGCTTGTGTCACTTCCAGCAATAAATAGATCCTGGTGATTGAAATTGCATGAATTTATAATTAATGGAATAAAATAAATAGAAATATATAAACTGACACAGAAATTATACAGTGAAAACAATTAGTGGGAATTATAAGGTCCTCAGGCATTTCAACATTATTAGTGCCTTGGTGCCTCCAGTATTTTTTTTAAGTCGGGATCATTGATGGAATATATGAGTTAAAGCTTTTCCATATTGGATGATCCTATTCATCTAATCAGTGAATGATATTTTCAACTGATGTTGGATTTTCCCACTAAACATTTTCTGTTTTCTAGTAAGGAAATGTTTTTGTATATTATGCATTCCTCGTGATTTCCTTCAGTAACCAATATTCAAGATAACTGCACCATGAGCCCCACTTGCATAGCACATCACAATATTAATCATGCTCTGATGCATGGAGCCTATAATACTTTGGACAAATGAATATATGTTTGCAATCTTGGTATAGTTATATTTGGATGTCTAAATCTCATGTTAGAAAGTATTTAGCAAAATCGTTACCTTGTATTTGTTTTGCTCAAATTTGGTCATCTGTGCTATACATGTGTGTTGGGCATGCCATAGCCGAATGAGGCACGAATCGAACTGAGCGCCTATGATCCCAGGCACCAAAATAGACCGAGAGACCAATTTCATTTGGATCACCTGTCTATCCACCCACTGATCATGAGAGATCTAGCGATTTGCAAAGGAGAGGATTCATCCTTTTGATGAGATCTTTTTGCTTTCCACATAAAATGACTTTTAATTAAGTGTGTGATAGCCTTCACAGTTCAATGATAACAATATAAGTAGTCAGGATAGAATTTGAAAGTAATCAACTTCGATGAACACAACGCTCCGTTTGTCACTTGATACAGAACCAAGGTTTGTGGGGAGATGACCAGAGGAGGGAAGATCTTCAAAGTTTGTTCAATGACATTGAGATGGTCAATGGTTCAACTGTCTATTTGTTGCTTTCGGTCAAGAAATTGGGCTTTGTGACAAAATGGTTGAAGGAATCACCTAGCACATGGTAGGAAAGCTCCAAAACCTTTCATTCGATACTAAGCAATTTTCCTAGCTATTCATCTAGCTATGTTTTTGTGAATGTAGGGTGGAGGATGAGTAATTTAATCAATCAATACTTTTACAATATTGCATTGTCTAACAACAGAGGAGTTAGGCGTAAATTAAACTAAGGATCCCCATGAGGGACGAAACATAGAAAGCACTGCATTGTAGAGTAAAGTTGCATTTGGTTGGCCTAGGCATAGAGTTCTTCACTCTTTTCTTTATTTATAGACATGAGAGGTTTCTGGCATATGATATTATGAATCCCTTTCCCTGATTTTGACTCCAATCCATCGGGTAATTGGCAAGCTCTCCACATTCTTTATGCAATCAATCAACCATTAAGTAGCTGTGGTAAATTTTAATATGTAGTGAAAAGAATCACCACCGGCTAGTTATGTGATCTTGCACACTTTTCTAAGCCATTACGTAAACTATGGCCTTTCATATTCCTTTAAAGATCTGTATGACAATTACTCGCTCTAAAAAAACTTACTCGCTCTAATTCAATTGATTGTTTGATGCATGTCTTATGGTGACAAGCATCTTGGTTTCTCACAATCTTTCTTTTGCTAATCATATCGGATGAAAGGATCTCGCTTTGATCTCCTATATAAAGTTCCTGCTATGTGTTGGATTTCTAGCAGTCTGATTTGGTGATGTTAGATC
The DNA here is from genome assembly GCA_003013855.2 of Liriodendron chinense. NCBI lineage: Eukaryota > Viridiplantae > Streptophyta > Magnoliopsida > Magnoliales > Magnoliaceae > Liriodendron > Liriodendron chinense. The sequence continues at coordinate 2,203,471 of PVNU02000629.1, read as the reverse complement.
AGGTGTAAACAGATTCTAATATGCCATTAAAAAGGGATCTCGTTATTCATTAGGTGACATGTCAACTCCCTCTCCCTCCCTCTCTCTCCGTCTCTCTAAAACTCTCTCTGAGAAAGGTAGGAGCACACCACCTAAACTTTGTTGATTGAAGAAAAATATACACCCTTTTGGGTAGGCACTACAGAAAAGGACAGCCCCGCTTATCACATACCCCAGAAAAAACTAACTCTACAAAATATATGAAATTACCACCCTCTTAACCTAAACATAAGATTTGCAACAAAACATAATAAATCTGAAAACAAAATATTTTCCATCCAGGTCTATTCAAATTTTAGCAACTTGCTCTTTCTAGCAAATCACTCTAAAAACCCTACGGGCAGTTTTGTAACAAATCGCTCTTCTTAAGCTATAGCCTCAATAGCCTGACAATAACCAACCCCCCATCCAAATCATAACACCAAGAACCTAGCTTCGAAAAAGGATCTGAACTGCCCCTCTAACAAACCCCTTTGCTAAAGAAGAAAAGAGCCAAAATATCTGCAGCCAAAAAGAAAGGCAAACATGCCATCAACCAATCAATCCAATCAACCTCTTGGTCAAAAGCCTCAACTAGCTCTACTAAGGAAGGCACATGAGTAGTCAATTCGACAGAAAATCCAAAATAATAAACCAGAAATAATAACAAAAGAATTTAAAGAGATGAGGCACATTACAGTTGTTGTCTTAAAGATAAATTTGCCCCCATAGGAAAACGATCCCTGATGCATTGGGTCTCAACAAGTCTACCCGCAAGATACAACAATTCTCCTCCAAGATGAACGACTTAGATCTAATGCACACTCGATCATAGTAACATGAACTCAAGAACATTCGAATTGCCTCTTGCAGCCAAAACTTCGGGGATTAGGGTTTTGAGGGAGTGGGAGAGAGGAGCTGCGAAGATGGTGGAGAAGACGAACAAAGGGAGAAAGGAGGAGGTAGTGACGAGAATATACCATCAATCTCCATAGGCGCCTCCATGGATGCACCTTCAAGAAGATGGCTCCCAAAGCCATAAAAGAGATAAGGAAATTTGCACAAAAGGCGATGGGGACGACGGATATTAGGGTCGATGTGAAGCTAAACAAGCACATATGTAGCAGAGGTATCCGGAGTGTGCCTAGGCGCGTCCGTGTGCGCATTGCTCGCAAGAGGAATGAAGAGGAAGACGCTAAGGAGGAGCTTTATTCGTTGGTCACTGTGGCAGAGGTCCCACCTGAAGGGCTCAAGGGATTGGGAACCAAGGTCATCGAAGAAGGAGATTAAACTCATTAAACTTCAGTTTTGAGAGGTTGAACTCAATAAACTTCAGTTTTAAGAGGTACTTCTTCGAGATTTATGTTATGATTATTTTTTTTTTCAGTGCGTTTTGGATGTATTCCAGATTTTGAGATTGCCCTTTGAAAGTCATGTTCTAGTCAGAATTTTTATCTTACACATTTCATCTAATGTTTAAATGGCACTTAAGCTTTCAAAAAAGAAAAAAAAAGAACATTCGAATTGATTTTCCCATGAAGAACATAGAGGAAAAACAGAGAAAAGAGAATTTTCGGATGAATATGCAATGGAGAGGAGATATCTTTATAAAAGAAAAGTAAGTAGGTGTTGGGGCTCGCGGCGTATGCAAGCGGCGTAATAAATGCATGTTAGCGCATGCTGGCTCATACATTTTAGGTAGGTGTACAATGACTCTTTGTCTTCATATGCATGAGTACAAAATATATGTCAAGAAAACTAGAAGTGCCCATTACATCACACCCCACCATGGCTGCATGCGCGTGTGAGGTTGCTCCTATGGCATACCCTTATTTTTCAATATATAGGATTAGTGAGGGTCATTAATATAAAGCTTAGTTTTTTAAACAACTTTTCAATGTGAAACTAAACTAAATCTAATTAAGGAAAGTGGGTTAACTAAGGGCTTGTTTGGATTCAATGAATGGTGGGAAATGAAACAAGGTTTCTCGAGAAATCATTTTTCCCTCGTTTGTAAATACCAAAATCATAGGAAAGCAAGGGAAATTCAATTTCCAATGATGTCAATTTTCCTTTAAAATTGTCGTTTTATTTTCTTGCCCATACCTATGAGAAAGGACATTTCCTTTCCTATGATTTCTCGGTAACCAGTTAGGTGCAACCCCACCTCACCCGCCTTTACCATGGGCCCATCTTGATATATGTATCCTATATCCACGCCATCCATCCATCTTTTCAGATCATTTAAGCACACAAACCCAAAAATGAAGCAGATCCAAATCTTAGGTGGACCATACTATAAAAAACAATGGTGATTGAACGCTCTACCGCTCTACTATTTATTTTCCATCTAAATTGTTGATGAGGTCACACAATCTTGGATGAAGATAGAAACAAAACATCACCATGATCCAAAACTTTTATGGCCCACAAGAACTTTTTAGTGATCAGTCACCACTGTTTCATATGGTATGGTCCACTTGAGATTCAGATCTGTTTCATGTTTGGGGTTATGCCCTAAAATGATGTGAAAAAACAAATGGAGGTGGTAAAGGTCACACAGTCTTGGGTGAGGCCATTGTCACACCAATTGGCTCTCCCTTTTTTGGGAATTGGATACGTGCATGAGTGACTCTTCCGTCACACGAGGTGCAGATCAAGTTGCAAAAGCTCTGTGGGACATCATGATTTATGTGTTTTGTCCATGTCGTTCATCTAATTTTCCAGCTTATTTTAGGGCATGAGACCAAAAATGAGGCAGATCAAAATCTTAGGTGGACCACACCATTGTAAACAGTGGTGATTGAATGCCCACCATTAAAAACTTCTTTAGGGCCATGAAGGTTTGGATCAAACTGATATTTGTGTTTTTCATTTGTAATGGTCCGTGTGACACAATTATACAGTTGTGGATGGTAACTAAACATTACGATGGGCCTTAAAAAGTTTTTAATGATGGGTGTGCAACCTCAATTGTTTCTCATAATACGGTCCACCTGTGATTTGGATATACTTCAATGTTGTGCTAGTGCCCTAAAATGAGCTGGAAAGGTGTATGGACGGTGTGGATGAAACACATACATCATCTTGGGCACACTACCTTTTCAGCACCAACGAGGAATTGGAAGGGTCACTACCTATCCCACTAAAATGGGGAGGGGATTAGGTGATGCTCCGACTTCACCCAAGACAGTGTAGCCCTTACCATGGGGCCCACCTTGATGTATGTATTCTATATCCACACCATTTATCCGTTTTCTCATTTCATTTCATTAGGGCATGAGAGCACAAAAAATCAGCCCAATGCACAATTTAAGTGGGCATATACACAAGAATCTACATGGATAGGATGAACATAGGTTTGTATGCGAATGCCAAATATTTCATCCAAGTTGTTGATCAAATGTCCTTATAGTGAGGCTCGCATTCCTTTCTAAATCTTTGAGACTTGAAATTGCAACTAAAAGAATTTTTAAAGAAACTTTTATTTTGCCAAACATATGATTTGAAAATAAAATTTAATTTCCTGGTGAAAATATTGCTAATAAACAAACATGAGAAATAACATTTCTTTTCCGATGCTTTCCTGGAAATAAGGTTTCTTAAGAAATACAATTTCTTTTACCAGCCTTTCTATAAATCCAAACAGGCCCTAAGGTAAAAACCAATTGTTTAGACTTTTCAAATCTTCTTTCTAAAATCCTTTGAACCTAACAATGGTCAATCTGGACTGACACCGAGACCACCTCCAAAGCAAACGTAGATTCACTACACATGGCTTCAGTACGTATCTTGCTACTAAAGTGATGTCACCAAGTTGTGTGGTCCCCATCATGATGTATGTGTTATATCCACACCATCCATCCATTTGGAGGGATCATTTTAGGACATGAGACAAAGAATGAGGAAAATCTAAAGCTCAAGTGGACCCCACCACAAAAAACAGTTAGGACTTCCTAGGGCCCACATGATGTTTATTTGAGATCCAATTACCTGTTCATAAGTGCACACAGACATGGACGAAGGGAAAACACAGCTATAAGCTTGATTGAAAAAAATTATTGCCCCGTTGTTTTCTGTGGTGGGGTTCACTTGAGCTTTGGATCTACCTTATTCTTTGGCTCATGCCCTAAAATGATTTCTCCAAATGGATGGATGATGTGGATACAACACATACATCATGATGGGCCCACAGAACTTGGTGACGTCACTTCAGTAGAGAGATAGCTACTGAAGCTGTTTGTAGCTAACACGCGTCAAAGCACTCCATCACAACCTTCCCTCACATCCAGGAAAATGATTTCATGGATCGTAATGAATGAATTGATCTTTTATCACATAAATATATTCATTATGAGGACAGGAAGGATTCATATATTTATGGATCGCCATTACAAGTAAATGTAAATGGAGACCGAGAACCCATCCATAAGCTTTGCTTCACAATGGCACGGGAAGGGGACCGTCTACAAAGGTCTCAGTGAACAGATCCCTTGGGAAAAACCAAGTAGGGCGCCACCACCAAAACGTACAAATGGCCTAAGACTTGAGCAGACAAGGAACCCTTGAAATCGACAACACTTTCTAAAAGAAAACATCTAAGTAGGGCCACCATTGGATGACCAAACACCTTAAGCAGGGACCAATGAAACGATAGTAGACATATGCCATACATCCCGCCCGACCGACCTCTAACCAATTCACTTACAACTATGGGTGTAACTTGCATGGGTTAGGACTGGTCAAGGGTCAACTTGAGCCCAATTGATGCAGCCCATGGTACACCAAGAAGTACAATATCATCCTCAAATTTTCCTCTTATATATGTAGTATTTTTTTTAAGAGAGTATTCTAGAGTTATTTTCTACAAGCTTTGTATTTGTGAGAGCATTGTAATCTCCATTAAGAGTTGAGTGATTCCTTAATCCCTCTGGTGAGTGAGTCCCCAAGCTATCCCTTGTTAGGTGAGCAATTCGCCGACCCTTGGGTAAGTGAGTCCTGAAGCAATCTATTTTTCTTGTTCTCATTTGGCCTATGTACTCTTGATCAAAGTTCAAGCAACAAACTTCTTCTTTCCTTTTTTTTTATTTTTAATTTTTTTTATTGCATTTCTTTGGGTTCCTCATTAAGTGGTATTGGAGCTATATCACCAACCCAGCCACTAAGAGGACCCAACCCATAGTAAGATTTGATCCAAATTTCAACCCGAGGTTCACAACCCAAACCAACCCAAAGTGCTACATACTCAACCCGGTCTAGCACAACTCAAATACATGTGATTATTCACAACTCAAACTAACCTGATTTGAATTTATTCAACCCAACCCAACCTAATTTGAAATCGGGCTAGAGTTTTCCAATCCTAAACTGACTTGAGGATCTTGACAAACTGATCCAACTGGACCCAAACATGGATTGAGCCAGTGGGCAAGTTGCAAATCCCTACTTATTATTAACAATACTTTTGCTACACTACAACTGCTACCTGCTCAGAATGGCTAAATTCAATTTTCAAATGTTTGAATTTGTAACTTATCTTATTTGAGATTTCTACGTACAAAAGACGGTACTCGTAATTTATTGCGTAATGAGAAAATATAAATTCATTTCTTTTTTTAATTTTGTTACAAAAAAGGTGCTTAAATTGTTATTGGATACAGTATCCCTAAAACAAGCCTGCCCATTTGTATTGATTGTCCAAAATATTGGATTAATCCATGGGTTTAGAATGCATTGTTCAAGACAAGGTTGTCTAAAAAATATTCTCTACACGGTATCCATCATTGTGACCATACTCTAGCAAATGCAACCCAACTATTCATGAATAAGATTTCAACTACCATGTTCACATTTTTTTTAATAGAAGAGAGAGATTTTATTCACATAACTGAGTGAAAAAGGATACAGATTCGGGCTTCCCATCGCTTAAAACCCCGCTGCGGGCTGCCTATCGTAACATCTACAAGGCTAAACTTAGCCCGGCCAACACCTCTCCCTAATGAAGCCTAGACCCAACCCTTTTTTTTCCTAATCACCCCTATCTATAACCACACTATGGACAGAATTAGATTCAGACAAATTCCCCAAACCCACGTTGTCAAGAAAGAAGAGACCACAGATTTCCTGCGGCAGGTCGGGCGATCCTAAGGAAGGTCCTCTTAAGTTGAGCCCTGCTACCCATCCGGGCCAGCCCATCAGCCGTAGTATTCCCTTCCCTTGCAACGTGCGTTAAGGGCAAACACACCTGTGCTGATAATCCTGAATATCTCCTCCTTCCAGTACCACCATTTCCAGTTCTTGAGACTGCTATCTTTCAGCGTGTCAATAAAAAATTGAGAGTCACTCTCAACCTCAACTCTGTCCAAACCTTATTGCCTACATAGAAGGAGCCCGTCAAACAAAGCTTTAATTTCGACCTCATTGTTTGGCCTAAACCGTAACCGTTTGCAAACGCAAAGATAAATTCTCCTTTTAAACCTCTGCGCACACCTCCTCCTCCTGCCATACGTGGGTTAACCCTAGCTGACCCATCAACCGTGTTCACATTTTAGAAACGAATCCAATGCAAGAAAGAAAACAAACACATGCAAAACATAGTAAAGTTACATAGTTCAGCGCCTACTCTATGAGTCCCTGTAGAAATTACTATTTTCTCGAAAAAGTATTATAACCTCCAAAATTTCTAGAGCCCAAAAATGAGGTCGATGCAAAGCTCGAGTGGGCATGCAACAGGAAACAGTGAATTGAACAAGACCGTTGAAATATCCTGAGTCCATCATGGGGCCCACTTTAAGCATTGGATCTGCCTCATTGTTGGACCATGCCCTAAAATGAGCTGGGAAAACAGATGGACAGGGCAGATTTCCAATGGACATCAACATGATCCCCATGTACGATTAGAGTTGGGTCCCACATCAATTCATTCAATTGTTGTGGTGATGGAGCATTTACGATTTAAATTAAGGTTTGCGGTGGATATGGTGAATAAGGGGCATGCCTTCGCCTGGAGGATTTGGTATTGGATGGGTAGGATCTCCAATGTCTTGAATTCGGCTAAAGTTAGAGTGAATCATATTCCGTGGGAGGCCAACAGTGTGGTAGATGCCTTGGCCAGACTTTGAAGTGGCTCGCAGGAGGTGAGGTTTTTTTAATAAGTGTCATGTTGGAGTTTTCCTCCTCATGCAGAGGAGAGAGAGTACACTTTTGATGAGGTTCGACTGGCCGGACAAAGTGCTCAGAAACACGAAAATCGCTGGACGATTTTTGTGAAGGCCGGCCGGCCGAAGGTCCTGGCCGACCGGTCGGGTTATGTGTATGTTTACACATAAATCTCTCTAGACATGTTTTGGTTCATCCGGTCGGCCAGAGGTGTGCGTGGGCTGCTACTGCAGTTTTTTAATGGGACTCTATAATACATGCAAACGGCTATATATAGAGCTCCAATCCGGGATTTAGGTATCCCATTAAGTTTTCTATACATCCAAGGTGAGAGAGAGAAAAAAAAAGAGAATACATTATAGTTTTCTATAATACATGGTTTTTACCTCTTTAAGGGTTTTCCACGTAAAAATCTCTTACGTCATGTGGTTAATGATTTGATTTAGTTTATTGCTTTATTATAACCCATAATTCTAATAGTTTGGGGGGCGAGATCCTAAGGTTTTGTGAAACGCACCCAATATGTCGGACCTCACTACGATTATTCGTGGATCTATTTTCCTTAATAAAGTAGGCCTAGTAAATGTGTGTACAGAGTAACGGTGGGGTTGCTGGATTGTGGGAAAAAAAATAGAATGTGACAATAAATGTGACAAACGTGGCCCACAATAAGGAAGATGAGGAGGTAATTGTTTTGTTTTCTTTTGTTAGGGTAGAGGGGTTTAGTATAGGTGGGCCTAACTTTATTTTGTTGGCAGGGGGCTAGCCCAAATGGAAGTGTACAGCTATATAACTACCCTCGTTTTAATAAAAATAAAATAAAAAATAAGGGCACTTTGTCCTTTCAGAAAATTCAGTTCTAATCCTTTCAGAAAATACACTAAATAGTTTGGGAAGACACGAAGAAACTCGCCAAAGTTTTTAAATTCAAGTCTTCGCATTTCTAATCTATTGTGCGCAAAAAAAGTGTTACCTCTGAAATTAAATAATAAAAAAAAAAGTGTAAAGGAAGTAAGATAGTACCGCAAGTACAGGCTTGATATCATCGTCGCCAAATTTGAAGTCATTGTTATCCTTTTGATCAAGAAGCACATCGAGGAAATCATTTCTTCTAGGAAAATCAGATGAGGTGGATCTAGATAATGTTCGTTGGGCAATCATTTCATTGAAAATTGTGAACAATTTTTTGAAATAAGCAGATGTGCGACGCCTGATGCCTTGTGGGTCAATCGGCCTCAGAACTGGGAAATAGTCCGAAAGATTCGGCCTTCCAAGCTCTTTCATAATTTCCCACACTAGATCCTTGAATTCATGTGCAGAATCGGAGTTGGGATCAACCAAATCAACGGAGAAGACGGTATTGAATATCAAGTTGAGCGTAGCAGTGAAGGTTGCTTGGCCGATATCAACTGGTCGTCCTGCTAGGCTATGCTCATGTATGCAAGTGATTAGATCTTGCACTTTCTTGCGTCGTAGGCCTTGGTTGGCTGCTAGCCTTGCCATTGTGAACATTTGTGTGTTACATATCGTTCGTAGCTTTCGCCAATATGTGGTTGGCGGTGACCCGACGATAGATGATGACTCGTAGGATCTAACTCCATCAAGGGCGGCAACAACAGGTCGACCAGCGAAGGATTGATCATTCTTCTGAAGGACCTCTTTGGCCATGATCGATGATGAAACGACGATCATTGTAGTGGAGCCAAGGTTAAGTGCCATTAGGGGACCATATGTCTTGGCGAGCTGAGCAAGTGACTCGTTGGGTTTGCTGCCGAGTTTGAGGAGACTTCCTACAATGGGAAGTGGGATGGGGCCTGGTGGGAGCTTGCCATTACAAGATGCTCTCTTTCTTGCAAGTAAGAGAACATGAATGCATGCCAACACTATCAAAGTCCATGGGAGCATCGTGGAATAATCCATTGCTCTCGATCTCTCCCTCCCTCCCTCCCTCCCTCGGATATTTTAACTCTGTGTGTGTGTGTGTGTGTGTGAGAGAGAGAGAGAGAGAGAGAGAGAGAGACGTTATCTTCTCTAATAGAGTACACAGATATGGTCCACAAAAAAAGGAAGTTACATGATAGTCAGGCAGTGTATGATACTTGATACACATGCATTCAGAAATTTTACACGTGGCACATATTAATCTAAGTTAAACCGGCTAATTGTAGAACCCATTGTCTGTGAGCCCCAGTACCAAAATTGGCTTGATTGTACGATTCTTAACTCTTATTGATAGACACTTGTTTTGTGGAAGGGCCTGTAGCCTAACTGGTTGAGTCTGAGTTTATCAACCCGCTAGTCTTAGGAGACGCACCAGCAGCACCTTTGGGTACTTTTGGTCGGGCCGGGCTGGGTCATGTGGGTTATGTTCAAAAAAGTCAATGGATGTTGAAAATTTTAGATTGCTCCAATGAATGTCCACCTATCCATAACCAGATTATTAAATATGTGATGCATATAGATTTAGACCCATAATTCGGAAAGTTTATTAAAAGTTACATATATACCACCGGATACATTTTGTAACTGATTTTAAGTGCATGCGTGACGCAGGGAGGACGTGGTAGGTCGATCACCGTCTCCCTAACCGATAGTTCTCTAATCCACGAGAAGAAAGAAAAGATAAAAAGAGGAAATAAATTCAAAATAATTGATTTATTGATAATTGAATGAATAAAAACGGAATTACAATGCATATAAATAGGAAACTAAACCCTAGGTAAAGTATCAGAATCCAACTCCAACTTAAACTCCTAGAAAACGCAACTTACTATAAATAGTAAACTTACTATTTATAGAAGTCGTTCAATCCTACTAGAACTCTTGGTTTTCGGCCAAAAATAGAAAGTTTTTAAACGGCCTCAACCACGTTGTTCTACTAAATATTCTAAGCCCTTTTCATGTTGGACACTAACTCTAAAACCATACGAATGCAAAGTTATGATCGAATTAAAACTTACTATCAATAGTAAAACTGAAAATAAACTAGCCTAATGACCGTCGATACGGTCGATTCTCGCGATTCCGGCTTGGGCAACTCGGCATAGCCGGGTTGGTTGGCTAAAGTAGCTCGAGCTACCCCAAATTGATATATTATACGTCCTGTAACTCATTTCGGATTGTGAGATACGACCGATTTACGGTCCTGACGGCCCGGATCACTTATGACCCCGACCGGTCTTCTTTTGCTCCATTTGGGCCATGAAATAGTCAGCGACCCGTTCTACATCAGTCTCCTCCACTTCGAAAGAACTCGACCCCGAGTTCTCGTACAGCTTTAGTTCATGATATTCGTACAGATCTGCCACGTTGAAAGTCCTTGAAATCTCCATGTCATCCGGAAGATCAACAACGTAGGCATTGTCATTGATCTTGCGAATGATCGGTACCGGTCCAATCTTCTTCTGTTTCAATTTGTTGTAGGTCCCGGTAGGAAATCGCTCTTTACATAGGTGGACCATCACCTGATCACCTATTTCGAACACTTTGGCGCGTCGATGCTTGTCGGCCGCTTCTTTGTACTTTTCGTTCGAAGCCTTAATTTGTTGCGCACGTCTGCATGTATGTCCATGATTCGGTCTGCCATATGTTCAGCTGTAACGCTCATGCCTGGAAGCTTGGGCAGGGGAACCAAATCGAGTGTGTGACGAGGCACGCACCCATAAACAATCTGGAACGGAGACTTTCCTGTCGATCAGTTTACCATGTTGTTGAACGCAAACTCTGCTTGAGCCAGGGCCATGTCCCACTGCTTCGGTTTGTCACCTGAAAGGCAACGGATGAGATTCCCCAATGTGCGGTTGACGACCTCAGTCTGCCCATCTGTTTGTGGATGATAAGCACTGCTGAAGTGAAGTCGTGTACCAAACCGATTCCACAAGGTTCGCCAAAAGTGGCTAACGAACTTTGTGTCCCGGTCTGAAGTGAGCGTCTTAGGAATCCCATGTAGTCGCACAACTTCTCTGAAGAAAAGGTTCGCAACGTGTATCGCATCAAAGGTCTTCTTGCACGGAATGAAGTGTGCCATCTTGGAGAATCGATCTACCACCACGAACACTGAGTCCACGCCGCGTTGTGTTCGTGGGAGCCCTAATATAAAATCCATAGATAAATCCTCCCAAGGGGCATCTGGCACGGGTAATGGTGTGTAAAGACCTGTATTTTGAGATTGTCCCTTAGCGGTTTGACAAATATGACATCGTTGTACCGCCCTGCCTATATCACGAGCAAGTTGCGGCCAGTAATACCGCTCTTCCACCATCGCTCGAGTCTTATCTCGTCCTAGATGACCGCCGAGGCCACCGCCGTGCAGCTCGATAATAATTTTGTCCCGTAACGAACCCTGCGGGATGCAAAGTCGATTTCCTTTGAAGAGGAAACCATCTTGAATTAGAAGGTCACTCGGGTGCCCTTCTTGGCACTTTTTCCATGCATCTGCAAAATCCTCGTCCTCGGCATAAAGTTCCTTGAGGCAGTCGAACCCGATCACCTCACTGCTCACTGTAATAAGAAGGGATGCACGTCGGCTTAGTGCATCTGCCACCTTGTTCTGCTGCCCTGATTTGTGTTTCAGAACGAACGTGAATTCCTGTAAAAACGAAATCCATCTAGCATGCATACGATTCACGTTAGTCTGAGTATTGATAAATTTTAAGGCCTGATGATCAGTGTACAGTATAAATTCCCTTTGAATAAGATAATGGCGCCAATGGCGCAGTGCTTGAACCACTGCATATAATTCAAGTTCATAGGTCGACCACTTCTGTCGTGCGTCGCTGAGTTTCTCACTGTAAAAGGCAACCGGCCTGCCCTCCTGAGAAAGGACTCCCCCAATGCCGACAATAGATGCGTCGCATTCTACCTTAAATAGCTTATCGAAATTAGGGAGTACCAAGACCGGGGTAGTCGACAACCGATGTTTAATTTTTGCAAAGCTTCTCAGCCCCTTCGGTCCATTGAAACGGACCCTTCTTCATACAGTCGGTAATCGGCGCGACGATACTGCTGAAGTTCCGCACAAATCGACAATAGAAGGTCGCCAACCCATGAAAACTTCGTACCTCATGAATGTTTGTCGGAGTCGGCCAATCCCGAATAGCTCAAACTTTTTTTTCGTCCACTCGGATACCCATGGACGACACAATGAACCCCAGAAACAATAATTGATCAGTTAAGAAGCTACACTTTTTCAGATTTAAGTATAGCTTGTTGTCGGCCAACACTTGTAGCACTTTTCTGATGTGGGTCATGTGCTCCGTTTCATCCTGACTGTATATTAGAATGTCGTCAAAGTAAACGACAACGAAATGGCCAATGAACGGCTTCAACACTTGGTTCATTAAACGCATGAAGGTGCTTGGTGCATTGGTCAAACCGAAGGGCATAACCAGCCACTCATATAGCCCTTCCTTGGTCTTGAAGGCCGTTTTCCACTCGTCACCTGGCCTAATACGGATTTGATGGTATCCACTCCGTAAGTCCAGTTTCGAGAACACTTTGGAGCCCTCGAGCATGTCCAGTATGTCATCCAACCACGGTATTGGAAATCGATATTTAACTGTTATCTTATTGATCGGGCGGCTATCGATGCACATACGCCATGTTCCGTCCTTCTTTGGGGTAAGGAGTGCCGGAACGGCACACGGGCTCATGCTCTCTTTAATAAGACCCTTACGGATCAGTTCCTCCACATGTCCCTGTAGAATTTCACACTCTTTCGGACTCATCCGATAGTGCGGTCGGTTGGGTAGACTGGACCCTGGGATAAGGTCGATGTGATGTTGTATGTCTCGCATGGGAGGCAACTCATCAGGTAACTCTGCAGGCCAAGTACTTCGAAATTCTTCTAGCAGCAGTTTAAGGCGTTGAGGAATATTAGAGGGTCCTGCCTCCTCGCCTTTTACCATAACAACATAAATCTCGCCCGTTTCCTTTGATTCCTTAACAAACTAGCGAATGGTAAGGAGAGAGTTCCCCTCCACTTTAGAAGCTTCAGGGTGTTTGTTTGGTGTCATAGGGGCCAAAATAATTTTCCGACCATCCTTGGTGAACATGTATATGTTTTCCCGTCCACTGTGGGTCACATCTCGATCTGATTGCCATGGCCGCCCAAGTAACATGTGGCAGGCTTCCATGTCAACCACATCACAGAGGACCTCGTCCTTATAGCTTTTACCAATGGAAAATGAGATAATGCATTGATGAGTTACCTTGGTTTCGTTCACCTTCTTGATCCAGCCGATAGAGTAAGGGGTAGGGTGCTTCGTCATAAGCAGATGTAACTTATCCACCATAATTCTCGAGACAATATTTTCGCTACTCCCACTGTCTATGATCACGTCACAGATTTTGCCCTGCACGGTGCACTTTGTGCGAAAAATATTATGTCGTTGTGGGTGCACTTCGTTCCTGTGAGCGTAAAGTAGTCGTCTTACTACTAGGGATTCCCCATGATCTTCAGTCAGCCAATCGACCTCTTCTCTGTCCCCCTCTTCGGCCTGTTCCAATTCAGGGTTGTCTTCTGTTGTCTCACCTTCCACGCCGCCTTCATTCGTAGTTAAGTGTGCTGCAGGGCGTTGAGGGCAAGCGTTCGACCAGTGACCTGGTTGGCTACAAAGGAGACAAGAGTCTGGTCTTGGCCGACCATATGGGTTGGGGATCCTGCTAGAACTCACTATAGTGGGAGCTGTACGTTGAGGTCTTGAGGAACCGCTTCCCCAGTCCCGGTTCGTGACCATAGGAGGTTGAGGACGCCCTCCTATAGGCTCCTTGCCTTTGGCCAACATTGTATCTTGAGTGAGTCCGGTGTTGGGATTTCGTGTTGCCTGGTAGGGTCGAGCAGGGGGCCGTGACAACTGTGTTTCTGCTCGAGTGGCCAATTGGTTGGCCTCACTCAACGTCTAAACTGGATGCATCTGGACTCGATCCTGGATTGCAAATCGCAACCCACCAATGAATCGTGATACTTGTTGTACCTCTGATTCTGATAAATTATTCCGTGTAGCCAATCGTTGGAATTCTTCAAGATATTCGGCTACGGTTCTACTTCCCTGACGGCAATTTTGGTATTGTTGGAACAAAATTTGTTCATAGTCGTTAGGGAGGAATCGAGCTCTAAGAAGCTATCTCATCCGAGGCCATGTTCGGATGGGTGTCTTATTCTGACGGGTGCGGAAAACCTGTAGGTTTTCCCACCATGCTGAAGCACCGGATTTAAACTTATATGCAACTAGTTTTACCTTCTTGTCGTCCGGCACTTCCATATAGTCGAAGTATCGCTCGACCTCTGCCAGCCAGTCGAGGAACTCCTCTATTCGAAGTAGGCCATTAAAGTTGGGAAGATCAGCTTTGCCCCGATAATCTCGTTCTGCTCGTTCCACACGCTCATTCCCTAGCGCCGGTCGTCGTACGAACATGTCTTCGACCTCGTCATCGCTTGGTTCTGAATCGTCTGGCGTAACCCTACGGTTATCCACCTGGGGTGTTCTACGGACAACAGGATTGTCCCGTATAACAACTGTTGGTGGTTGTTGGTCGCCTTGGGCTCGAAGAGGAGCTAGCAATGCTGCAATCTGGTCGAGGGTCGCCTGTATACCTTGCAGGATCAACCGGTTCTCCCGTCGTGCTGCTTCGAATGCTGCCTCGAAGGCTGTCGCCGTTAGATAGTCCCTTGGAGGACCGTCCTTAGGATGAGGATCCAACCCTTCATTAGAGGTCATCGTCCTGAGGAAGAAACCTCTCTCTGATACCAATGACGCAGGGAGGACGTGGTAGGTCGATCACCGTCTCCCTAACCGATAGTTCTCTAATCCACGAGAAGAAAGAAAAGATAAAAAGAGGAAATAAATTCCAAATAATTGATTTATTGATAATTGAATGAATAAAAACGAAATTACAATGCATATAAATAGGAAACTAAGCCCTAGGTAAAGTATCAAAATCCAACTCCAACTTAAACTCCTAGAAAACGCAACTTACTATAAATAGTAAACTTACTATTTATAGAAGTCGTTCAATCCTACTAGAACTCTTGGTTTTCGGCCAAAAATAGAAAGTTTTCAAACGGCCTCAACCACGTTGTTCTACTAAATATTCTAAGCCCTTTTCATGTTGGACACTAACTCTAAAACCATACGGATGCAAAGTTATGATCGAATTAAAACTTACTATAAATAGTAAAACTGAAAATAAACTAGCCTAATGACCGTCGATATGGTCGATTCTCGCGATTCCGGCTTGGGCAACCCGGCATAGCCGGGTTGGTTGGCTAAAGTAGCTCGAGCTACCCCAAATTGATATATTATACGTCCCGTAACTCATTCCGGATTGTGAGATACGACCGATTTACGGTCCTGACGGCCCGGATCACTTATGACCCCGACCGGTCTTCTTTTGCTCCATCTGAGCCATGAAATAGTCAGCGACCCATTCTACATCAATGCGTATCATCCATGACACTGGCTGGTAGAGTATTAAAGTTTTCTTGCAGTAAGAAAAGGAAGATTGCTTCTTGGAGAGGGTGGAGTCCTAAGTTAATCTGCACCGTTTTTTATAAGTTGGTGTTTCAGCACCTCGACATGTGTCACTGATTTACCACTATCCAGACCATTCAAATTGTGGGTCCCATGTGGATGGATCGTAAATATAAAATCACATTGGACAAAATCCTATACAAATCTAATTATGATATATAGAAGTAAAATTGTGAATGGCCCTCTAAAGGAAGACTTCAAGGTAGACGTACCTGTTCCTACTTGTTCTTTTGGTGTGGTCTATTTGAGTTGGTTGTGTCTGATTTTTTGCCTCATTTCCCAACCTGGCATGGTGGAGCTATCATGAATGTTTTAAACTTAGGCAACCCCATCTACTGTTTTCTTTGGTGTGGTCTTTGGTGCGGTCCATTCAAGTTTTGGTTTGGCCTGATATTTTGCCTTACGTTCCAACATGAGATGGGGGAGTTGTTTTAAAGGTGGGCGTCCCCATTCCCACTACTCTTTTGGTGTTGGCCCAGAAGACTTTCGTTCAGCCTGATTTTTGGAATCAAGTATTAATTAGCATCATCCCTTAAGGGTCGGTCACACGCAACAGTCAGTGTCCTTGTGATGGATGTGGACAGTTGGAATTTTCATGGTGAGCATCAGGTGTGGGACTCCAGTTGCAGTTGCGCGCAAGTAACATGGACCTACATGTACGCCAATTCCTTTCTTGTGAAGGGATTGTGAGATGATGGATATGGACTCAGGCCTATTTCTGCAAGTGTATGGACATGCTTGTTGGGTGCATTATAAAAAACTTTAGGATCTCGCACCCCAACTACATGAATTATGTATTTTTTTTTTTTTTTTGTTAGCTCACACATCCCATTATTAGTACACTCACTCACCCTTGTTAGTCACATCACAAGCAGGGGGTCATATGATAATGCAATAAAGAAGATCAAATCATCAACCACACGAACACAAAAGATTTTTACCTGAAAAACTCTGAAAAAGATAAAAACCACGGGACCTCGTCCAGAGAAACAATCCACTATGAATAGAGAACGGTTACACACCGATCTAAAGCACAACCCTCTTGGATCCAAACCTCTTCACCCATGCAGGGATGGATAACAATGAAAGGAAACAGAAATTGAGCGATTTCACCGAGCACGAGGACGTAGAAAAGCCTGAGATGTCGACTGCCCTGTAGATCATCTTCACAAGCAGAAATCTCTCTTTCTAACAACCTCTCTCTCTCTCTCTCTCTCTCTCTCTCTCTCTCTCTCTTCCTCTCTTTTTCTTCTTCTTCTTCTTCTTCTTCTTCTTTCTCTTTCTCTCTTTTACCTTAGACGTGTAGTACTCCTATTAGGATGCCTTAATCTCAAATTAGAAGTTATTATATAGCTTTGCACAAGAGTTGGAGTAAAAACAGGAAACTGCATATCGCAGCCCGCACACACCGCCGACCAGTTGGTCATAACAACCAACTGTCTAGTGAGCAACAGTAGAGAAAAGCAAAAAATTGACTTGTCTCATGACCGATCGCCGACTAGTCATCCAGGACTCCAGATCGGTCGGACGATTGGTCCTGATGGACCTCAACAGTCCAGTGTGCATCTGATTTTCGAGGCCATAATTCGATCGATCAACAAGGGGGGTTCGACCGGTCGTGAGACCCAAATTTGCACAATCCTTTCCTCTGTCCTGAGGAGGAAAACCCCATCAATGCCAATAAAGAGTTCCAACTCTTTTAAAGTATAAGAGGTCTTGACCCTCAACTAGGGGTGCACACAGTTTGGTTCAGTCTGATTTTGGGGTGAAATCGGAACCGAACCGCTCCCAACAGTTCTAGGAAAACTAGAACTGGAATTGGACCGACCTTAAAAATAGTCTAGGGAGAAATACACAAAACATATACGTCTGCCTCAACGCACCTGACCGGTCATGACAGGTCAGTCCCCACTGTCCGACTGGTCATGACTGGTCGGTGCACAGTCCATGGACCCTTCTTGGAGATATGACCGGTCGGTGCACATTCCAGGGACCCTTTTTGGAGATGTTTGAAGGCTCTTCCAACATTTGGTGTGGCCCACTTGAGTTTTGATTTGGCCTGATATTTTACCTCATGTTCCAACTTTAAATCAGGGTCTACACAAACTCGTGCCCCTGTGATGGATGTGGACGGTTTGAATTTTCGTGGTGAGAATCAGGTAGGACTCATGTAGATGTGGTTGCACACATGCATGTAACATGAACCTACATGTGCCCGAATCCGTTTCTGGTGAAGGGATTGTGAGATCATAAGGAGTCTGTCTTATTTGGGCAAGTGTGGACACGTGGAAGGAATACAATTAATCTGGCAATGATAGAGTTCCAACTCTTTTCAAGTATAGGGGAATGGAGTACGAGCAAAATCCAAAAATGGAGTGTCCCACAGCTGAAACAAGTACGTGTTGTTTTATTGAAATCTTCACTGATTAATGCATGAGATCCTGACAAAAGTTGGGCATTTCAATGACCAGATCAAGTGGATGTCACAAAGAAATTGTGGTGGGCACGGTAATGCTTCTTATTTCACGTGGTCTGATTGTGACGTGAACCAATCAAAGCTCACCACATGTCGATACCATTTGACCATAATCAATGCGGAACCAACTCTCATTTGAAAGTATCCTCACATTCATTCAATTACCAATGTGAAGGCATGCATCCTTTACACCGGCCTTTAAGAGAACGAACGCATACAACATAGTTATTACGTCTATAAGAGGCCCATTAGAGAGCAGATCTATTTTGAATCTAGTTATGATATTCTTGGTGAAGTCATCTCTTAGAGTCCTTTCACAATCGAAAATATTCCCAGAAATGTCTAGAGAGGCTATAACATTCAAGAAAATTCCTGAAGATCCAAGAATCAGATCGATGACCAAGTGAACCTAGCCATAACTTGCACTCAAGTTAGGAAATCCAGACACATCAATCCGATTAGGTCTATAGCCATACCCCGATTGAAACGAAGAGAGTGTGAAGGGGCCCTAAGAAGGATATGATCTGTCCAATAACGAATTAGTATCAGGCAGATGCAGGCCATTCATTTAGGATATAGGAAGAGATATAGAAATTGCCTAAACATTCTAAGGAGTGTAGGAAAGGACAAAGAGATTGCCCTGACATGCTACTAGGTGATCTGATATGATGATCATGGTTCCATGGAGATCAAAAGAATAGAAGATTTCTATATGACGGATCTGGCTCATCTCTGATAATAGATCTGTATCGGGTGTCAAATCTCACTCCTACGGTTAGGAATTGAGTGATAAACACTAGTCCACCATGATTGATCTTATAGCCAGATACTCTCTTGACCAATTCAGATCTTATAGGGGAGCATTTACTTGTAGGAGTAGAAATATGAGATCTAGTGGCTTCAAACTTTTTGGAGACCTTTCTAGCTAGGAGATTCCAAATCTACCAAGGAGTGGTTTTTTTTTTTTTTCGGAAAGCTTGCGACGTGAGAGTGAGGGAGTTAGGATTAACATGGAAACTCCAGCAATGGTTTCACCACCTCGACAATATATATCAAAGGAGCAATTGAAGAGGAACTTAATGCCCTACACCAAACACATCAACCTATCTTTTAGATTATCTTTCATTTATCTTTCTTAGCATAGCCTAGTCTAGCCTAGTCTAATTTTAAATAGCTATTGCCTAGCAGCTTCCGGTACCTTAGGAATAAAAGTAATATTTTTACAGCCTTAAGTTGTTGGATCGTGATCATGTAAGTTCCGATTTAGCTAATCATGTTAGTGCACTTTTCTGTGGTATACTAGTGCACCTTGTTTGTCAATTACTTAGGTCAGTAGGTCTAGTGTCGGTTGAGCGTAATGAAGACGAAGACCGAAGACTCAAGTGGCTCGGCTGCATCAAGAAAGAAGAAACAGGTAAATGTGATGCCTTGGTGTGCCTTGCCTTGACCAAAACCTAACCCATAACCTCTTAGATGACTTGGACCAACTAGGTATACCCTTAGTCATCATCATTAGTCTTAGAACTCCATGAAAAACATGATAAGATAGACTAATTTAAGAGGTGGAAGCTGCTGCAATAAAAAAGGCTCAAACAGCAGTTTCCGATAGGTGTTCCGATAGGACTCCGATCAATCGGACACTGGCTCCGATAGGACTACGATCAATCGGACAGAAGCTCCGATCAATCGGACAGAATCTCCGATCAATCGGAAATTTTTCCAGCAACCTTGAAAATCCACTGGACATATTTCCGATCAATCGGACAGTGTTCCGATCCATCGGAAGGGGTCCGTCCGATCAATCGGACAGTGTTCCGATCAATCGGAATATCTTCCAGAGACTTCACTGGATAGATTTCCGATCAATCGGACTTGTCTCCGATCAATCAGACAGGTCTCCGATCAATCGGAACTTCTTCCGATCAATCGGAGATGCACGAATCTGCCCGTTTTTTTACCGTTGGAAGAAAATCTATTTAAAAGGGGGATTCGTTTTTTGAGCTAAGAGAGGGGATTTTGAGGAGATAGAAGCCACCATTGCTAGAGATCATTAGAGGCTCTATCCCAAACCTATAGCAAGCCATTCTCCTTGTGTTTTCATCACAAGCTTGGGCCATTCAATGGCATCTTGAGAATAGGACTTGTTCCCTCTTGATTCCTAGGGTTTAGACACCTTGATGATAGTTAAATCCTTTGTCTAAACACTACCTAGGAGTCCATTTAGGTGCATTCCTCTAGGAAACCCATTTCCTACCATTTGTAGAGGATTCACCATTCCCTAGCACCTTGGGCATCTCCAATGGAGCATCACATGCAAGGTAGCTGATCTTGGAGCTGAAGCCTTGGCAAAGCAACGGCGTCAACGATCGGGGGAGCACAAGGGGAGCTGATTCAAGCACGGGAGAGCGAGAAGAAGCAACCCGAAGCAGCGCTGAACAAGGGGCTCAATCCGACAAGTAGGTTGTCTTGCTAAGAGTCCATCCACTCAATTCCCTGTGGGAGTTGAGTGTAGAGTTTGTTTGACAAACTCGCCCCGGGGTCGTCAGTCGATCCTTGGCCTATTAGTTGGGCCTAAAATCTAGGGACGTCAGCCGTTCCTTGGCACGTCAGTCGGGCCTAAAACAAAGTCTCCAAGGGGGAGCCACCAACACGGGTGCAAACGTGTAGGTTGGGAGGAACCTGTAAACTCCCCGGTTGGGTGGATCCGAGTTAAAACACCTTGGTTGGGAGGAACCAGATTTAAACTCCCCAGTGAATGCCGGTGTGCTCAAAGGGGTTGAGTACTTGAACCGGGAGTGGAGTAGACAAGTAGTCGAACCACTATACATCCTTGTGTTTGTGATTGATCTTGAGCACATTTCTCTTTAATGCATTGAGTTTAATTGGTTAATTATGAATGCTTAGTTAGGAATGTATGCTAGGCACTTGATAGGCACATCCACACTCACAAGATGTACTTTCACTACTTCAAGTAGACTTGAACTTCTTGATCCATCCTCACTCAAGTCTATTTGAGTAGCATAGATTAGGTTCTTCAATAGCTTAATCATTTATTAATCTATGCTTGTTTAGACTAGGTTGTTTATTGCTCTTATCTCTTGCTAGTCTTTTAATTGGACCCACTTAGGCTTGGAAGCCGAAGTGTTAATCGCTTACGTATTTTAATTTGCTGATTTGTTAAAGTAGGCGAAAAGATTTTTTTTTTTAAAAGGTCCTATTCACCCCCCTCCTATAGGTCCAGCCATAATTCTAGTTGCTCCTCAAGCTTCCGCACGCGTATGCGTAGGGTGTCGTGTTAGGCTACCCGACGCAATTTCAAATCACACCTGCCTCGATAATCTATTCCAATAGATGCATTAGGTATTTATCCTTTCTAACGCAGGGAGGACGTGGTAGGTCGATCACCGTCTCCCTAACCGAGTGTTTCTCGAATCCACGAGAAGAAATAAAAGATAAAAAAGAGGAAATAAATTTCGAATAATTGATTTATTGATAATTGAATGAATAAAACGGAATTACAATGCATATAAATAGGAAACTAAACCCTAGGTAAAGTATCAAAATCCAACTCCAACTAAAACTCCTAGAAAACGCAACTTACTATAAATAGTAAACTTATTATTTATAGAAGTCGCTCAATCCTACTAGAACTCTTGGTTTTCGGCCAAAAATAGAAAGTTTTCAAACGGCCTCAACCACGCTGTTCTACGAAATATTCTAAGCCCTTTTCATGTTGGCACTAACTCTAAAACCATACGGATGCAAAGTTATGATCGAATTAAAACTTACTATAAATAGTAAAACTGAAAATAAACTAGCCTAATGACCGTCGATACGGTCGATTCTCGCGACTCCGGATTGGGCAACCCGGCGTAGCAGGGTTGGTTGGCTAAAGTAGCTCGAGCTACCCCAAATTGATATATTATACGTCCCGTAACTCATTCCGGATTGTGAGATACGACCGATTCACGGTCCTGACGGTCCGGATCACTTTCGGCCTCGTCCTGTCTTCTTTTGCTCCATCTGGGCCATGAAATAGTCAGCGACCCGTCCTACATCAGTCTCCTCCACTTCGAAAGAACTCGACCCCGAGTTCTCGTCCAGCTTTGGTTCATGATATTCGTACAGATCTGCCACGTTGAAAGTCCTTGAAATCTCCATGTCATCTGGAAGATCAACAACGTAGGCATTGTCATTGATCTTGCGAATGATCGGTACCGGTCCAATCTTCTTGTGTTTCAAATTGTTGTAGGTCCCGGCAGGAAATCGCTCTTTACGTAGGTGGACCATCACCTGATCTCCTATTTCGAACACTTTGGCGCGCCGATGCTTGTCGGCCGCTTCTTTGTACTTCTCGTTCGAAGCCTGTAATTTGTTGCGCACGTCTGCATGTATGTCCATGATTCGGTCGGCCATATGTTCAGCTGTAACGCTCATGCCCGGAAGCTTGGGCAGGGGAACCAAATCGAGTGTGTGACGAGGAACGCACCCATAAACAATCTGGAACGGAGACTTTCCTGTCGATCGGTTTATCATGTTGTTGAACGCAAACTCTGCTTGAGCCAGGGCCATGTCCCACTGCTTCGGTTTGTCACCTGAAAGGCAACGGATGAGATTGCCCAATGTGCGGTTGATGACCTCAGTCTGTCCATCTGTTTGTGGATGATAAGCACTGCTGAAGTGAAGTCGTGTACCGAACCGATTCCACAAGGCTCACCAAAAGTGGCTAACGAACTTTGTGTCCCGGTCTGAAGTGAGCGTCTTAGGAATCCCATGTAGTCGCACAACTTCTCTGAAGAAAAGGTTCGCAACGTGTATCGCATCAAAGGTCTTCTTGCACAGAATGAAGTGTGCCATCTTGGAGAATCGATCTACCACCACGAACACTGAGTCCACGCCGCGTTGTGTTCGTGGGAGCCCTAATATAAAATCCATAGATAAATCCTCCCAAGGGGCATCTGGCACGGGTAATGGTGTGTAAAGACCTGTATTTTGAGATTGTCCCTTAGCGGTTTGACAAATATGACATCGTTGTACCGCCCTGCCTATATCACGAGCAAGTTGCGGCCAGTAATACCGCTCTTCCACCATCGCTCGAGTCTTATCTCGTCCTAGATGACCGCCGAGGCCACCGCCGTGCAGCTCGATAATAATTTTGTCCCGTAACGAACCCTGCGGGATGCAAAGTCGATTTCCTTTGAAGAGGAAACCATCTTGAATTAGAAGGTCACTCGGGTGCCCTTCTTGGCACTTTTTCCATGCATCTGCAAAATCCTCGTCCTCGGCATAAAGTTCCTTGAGGCAGTCGAACCCGATCACCTCACTGCTCACTGTAATAAGAAGGGATGCACGTCGGCTTAGTGCATCTGCCACCTTGTTCTGCTGCCCTGATTTGTGTTTCAGAACGAACGTGAATTCCTGTAAAAACGAAATCCATCTAGCATGCATACGATTCACGTTAGTCTGAGTATTGATAAATTTTAAGGCCTGATGATCAGTGTGCAGTATAAATTCCCTTTGAATAAGATAATGGCGCCAATGGCGCAGTGCTTGAACCACTGCATATAATTCAAGTTCATAGGTCGACTACTTCTGTCGTGCGTCGCTGAGTTTCTCACTGTAAAAGGCAACCGGCCTGCCATCCTGAGAAAGGACTCCCCCAATGCCGACAATAGATGCGTCGCATTCTACCTTAAATAGCTTATCGAAATTAGGGAGTACCAAGACCGGGGTAGTCGACAACCGATGTTTAATTTTTGCAAAGCTTCTCAGCCCCTTCGGTCCATTGAAACGGACCCTTCTTCATACAGTCGGTAATCGGCGCGACGATACTGCTGAAGTTCTGCACAAATCGACAATAGAAGGTCGCCAACCCATGAAAACTTCGTACCTCATGAATGTTTGTCGGAGTCGGCCAATCCCGAATAGCTCAAACTTTTTCTTCGTCCACTCGGATACCCATGGACGACACAATGAACCCCAGAAACAATAATTGATCAGTTAAGAAGCTACACTTTTTCAGATTTAAGTATAGCTTGTTGTCGGCCAACACTTGTAGCACTTTTCTGATGTGGGTCATGTGCTCCGTTTCATCCTGACTGTATATTAGAATGTCGTCAAAGTAAACGACAACGAAATGGCCAATGAACGGCTTCAACACTTGGTTCATTAAACGCATGAAGGTGCTTGGTGCATTGGTCAAACCGAAGGGCATAACCAGCCACTCATATAGCCCTTCCTTGGTCTTGAAGGCCGTTTTTCACTCGTCACCTGGCCTAATACGGATTTGATGGTATCCACTCCGTAAGTCCAGTTTCGAGAACACTTTGGAGCCCTCGAGCATGTCCAGTATGTCATCCAACCACGGTATTGGAAATCGATATTTAACTGTTATCTTATTGATCGGGCGGCTATCGATGCACATACGCCATGTTCCGTCCTTCTTTGGGGTAAGGAGTGCCGGAACGGCACACGGGCTCATGCTCTCTTTAATAAGACCCTTACGGATCAGTTCCTCCACATGTCCCTGTAGAATTTCACACTCTTTCGGACTCATCCGATAGTGCGGTCGGTTGGGTAGACTGGACCCTGGGATAAGGTCGATGTGATGTTGTATGTCTCGCATGGGAGGCAACTCATCAGGTAACTCTGCAGGTCAAGTACTTCGAAATTCTTCTAGCAGCGGTTTAAGGCGTTGAGGAATATTAGAGGATCCTGGCTCCTCGCCTTTTACCATAACAGCATAAATCTCGCCTGTTTCCTTTGATTCCTTAACAAACTCGCGAATGGTAAGGAGAGAGTTCCCCTCCACTTTAGAAGCTTCAGGGTGTTTGTCTGGTGTCATAGGAGCCAAAATAATTTTTCGACCATCCTTGGTGAACATGTATATGTTTTCCCGTCCACTGTGGGTCACATCTCGATCCGATTACCATGGCCGCCCAAGTAACATGTGGCAGGCTTCCATGTCAACCACATCACAGAGGACCTCGTCCTTATAGCTTTTACCAATGGAGAACGAAATAATGCATTGATGAGTTACCTTGGTTTCGTTCACCTTCTTGATCCAGCCGATAGAGTAAGGGGTAGGGTGCTTTGTCATAGGCAAATGTAACTTATCCACCATAATTCTCGAGACAATATTTTCGCTACTCCCACTGTCTATGATCACGTCACAGACTTTGCCCTGCACGGTGCACTTTGTGCGAAAAATATTATGTCGTTGTGGGTGCACTTCCTTCCTGGGGGCGTAAAGTAGTCGTCTTACTACTAGTGATTCCCCATGATCTTCAGTCAGCCAATCGACATCTTCTGTGTCCCCCTCTTCGGCCTGTTCCAATTCAGGGTTATCTTCTGTTGGCTCACTTTCCACGCCGCCTTCATTCGTAGTTAAGTGTGCTGCAGGGCGTTGAGGGCAAGCGTTCGACCAGTGACCTGGTTGGCCACAACGGAGACAATGGTCTGGTCTTGGCCGGCCATATGGATTGGGGATCCTGCTGGAACCCGCTGTAGTGGGAGCGGTACGTTGAGGTCTTGAGGAACCGCTTCCCCAGTCCCGGTTCGTGACCGTAGGAGGTTGAGGACGCCCTCCTATAGGCTCCTTGCCTTTGGCCAACGTTGTATCTTGAGTGGGTCCGGTGTTGGGATTTCGTGTTGCCGGATAGGGTCGAGCAGGGGGCCGTGACAACTGTGTTTCTGCTCGAGTGGCCAATTGGTTGGCCTCACTCAACGTCCACACTGGATGCATCTGGACTCGATCCTGGATTGCAAATCGCAACCCACCAATGAATCGTGATACTTGTTGTGCCTCTGATTCTGATAAATTATTCCGTGTAGCCAATCGTTGGAATTCTTCAAGATATTCGGCTACGGTTCTATTTCCCTGACGACAAATTTGGTATTGTTGGAACAAAATTTGTTCATAGTCGTTAGGGAGGAATCGAGCTCTAAGAAGCTGTCTCATCCGAGGCCATGTTCGGATGGGTGTCTTATTCTTACGGGTGCGGAAAACCTGTAGGTTTTCCCACCATGCTGAAGCACCGAATTTAAACTTATATGCAACTAGTTTTACCTTCTTGTCGTCCGGCACGTCCATATAATCAAAGTATCGCTCGACCTCTGCCAGCCAGTCGAGGAACTCCTCTATTCGAAGTAGGCCATTAAAGCTGGGAAGATCAGCTTTGCCCCGATAATCTCGTTCTGCTCGTTCCACACGCTCATTCCCTAGCGCCGGTCGTCGTACGAACATGTCTTCGACCTCGTCATCGCTTGGTTCTGAATCGTCTGGCGTAACCCTACGGTTATCCACCTGGGGTGTTCTACGGACAACAGGATTGTCCCGTATAACAACTGTTGGTGGTTGTTGGTCGCCTTGGGCTCGAAGAGGAGCTAGCGATGCTGCAATCTGGTCGAGGGTCGCCTGTATACCTTGCAGGATCAACCGGTTCTCCCGTCGTGCTGCTTCGAATGCTGCCTCGAAGGCTGTCGCCGTTAGATAGTCCCTTGGAGCACCGTCCTTAGGATGAGAATCCAACCCTTCATTAGAGGCCATCGTCCTGAGGAAGAAACCTCTCTCTGATACCAATAACGCAGGGAGGACGTGGTAGGTCGATCACCGTCTCCCTAACCGAGTGTTTCTCGAATCCACGAGAAGAAATAAAAGATAAAAAAGAGGAAATAAATTCCGAATAATTGATTTATTGATAATTGAATGAATAAAACGAAATTACAATGCATATAAATAGGAAACTAAACCCTAGGTAAAGTATCAAAATCCAACTCCAACTAAAACTCCTAGAAAACGCAACTTACTATAAATAGTAAACTTACTATTTATAGAAGTCGCTCAATCCTACTAGAACTCTTGGTTTTCGGCCAAAAATAGAAAGTTTTCAAACGGCCTCAACCACGCTGTTCTACGAAATATTCTAAGCCCTTTTCATGTTGGGCACTAACTCTAAAACCATACGGATGCAAAGTTATGATCGAATTAAAACTTACTATAAATAGTAAAACTGAAAATAAACTAGCCTAATGACCGTCGATACGGTCGATTCTCGCGATTCCGGATTGGGCAACCCGGCATAGCGGGGTTGGTTGGCTAAAGTAGCTCGAGCTACCCCAAATTGATATATTATACGTCCCGTAACTCATTTCGGATTGTGAGATACGACCGATTCACGGTCCTGACGGTCCGGATCACTTTCGGCCTCGTCCGGTCTTCTTTTGCTCCATCTGGGCCATGAAATAGTCAGCGACCCGTCCTACATCACTTTCCCTTTTCATTTATTCATTTGGTTGTCTCGCATCCTGTTAATTAATTGTAGTAAGCATCACCTTCAGATCTTAATGAAATGGGCAACATTTTTCCTTCTTTAATTTGCATGTGTATATATCCTTGATCCTCTGAGAAATATTGAACTAAGAGTGCTGGTAGGGATGCACATAAGTCGAGCTAGCTCGAAAAGCTCACTCGGCTTGGCTCATTTAAGCTCAGCTTAACTTGGCTTGTAGGGCAGTTCAATGAAGTTCGAGCTTAGTTTTGAAAGCTTGTTAGAAAACAAGCGAAGCTCGAGCACAAATGAGCTTGGCTCGAAGCTCGAAAAAAGATTGGCTCGCTTGAGCTTGACATATTAATATATATTATATATATAATATATATAATAAATAAAATTATATATTTTAAAATATAAGAAAACCCTAACTCGACCACACCCATCCCCCTTTTCATTTCACTTTCACTCCAACCCAGTCAACTGCACCCCTACCCCCCCTTCTCTTTCCCTCCCTCTTAATCTCTCAAACCTCTCTCTCTCTCTCTCTCTCTCTCTCTCTCTCTCTCTCTCTCTCCACACCGCACCCGAGCAGCGAACGCCTGACCCTGACCAGACGCTTAGTCCGCTTGCACGGGGTGGCACGCACGCACCCCGGGTTTTATTCTTTCAAAACAGGTAGGTTTTGTGGATTTTTTTTTTCTTATTTTGAGTATATTTTGTTCAAAATAGGGAATACCCTAAAAATGGGGCTAGTTTTTTAGGATTTTTTTAGTCGAATTGGGGTCGGGTCAGGTGACCCTAGACAGCAACTTAGGTTAGGTTGTGTCAGCTGATTAGGTCGGGTTAGGTTAGGTCAGTGGCTCGTGGGTAGTTATACACTTATATGAAAAAAAAAAAAAAAAACAGAGAAAGCTCGGCTTGGCTCGATAGAGCTCGATCGGCTTGGCTCAAACAAAGCTCGCTCATCTTGACCAATAATACAAGCTTGAGTGGCTGTTTTAAGCTCGATGCTCAAGCCAAGCTAAGCTCAAGCTCAGTGGGCCACAGATCAAGCCAAGCTTGATCAGGGACAAGCTTGGCTCGTGTGCAGCTCTTAAGTGCTGGTGAGGAACAAGACCTTAAGTTCATAAACTCACATCTATTGTCACAAGACAAAAAGAATGCATTCAGAAGGCCTAATTACTGATTTCACAAATTGCCAAAATGAAAGCACAAATATTGGTGGTTGAGAGGACCTTGGATCTTTGATCCCCATCTCCAACTTATGTAGCTCAATGCAAGGAGGCACCAATGACTCAATCAAACTTTGAGTCAAGTACGCCCGTGCACTTTATTGACACACAAAACCCCAATCTAGGCCCGCGATCACACAAGTGGCCCAGTTTGATTGAATTCACAACAACACTTGGATCTCCCTCATTTTTTTGCTTGTACCCTAAAATCATATATCAAAATGGATGGATGGTGGATAAAACACATACATTGTCGTGGCTCCTCAGAGTCAGCTTGTAACGACTCGAAAAATTCTTGTCATTTAAAAATTTTGTAATTACAGAAAATAGGGTTAAATGAATTAATTTTTCATTAATAAACAAAAAGAAAACATGTACTAGTTCGTTAAAACTCTCTTGAGCAAGAGAGAAGACTAGGGATCAAGTTTTATCACTAACAAGAATATAATTTTCCCATCTTATCCCCAACAAATTCCCTCTTTAAAAAGAGAGAGAACGAGAGGGTTATTCATCGTAAAAGAAAGGAGAAAAGGAGCAATGAGGGGATCTTGCGGCTAAATCAAGCAGGTGTTCCTTCTATTTCATTTAAGTAGGCCAGATCCAACCAATGAACGGGTCGGATCGTCCGTTCATTCATTGTACGGATCTAGGGACCCTATTTTTACCTTAACCCTTGAATATAAGATCTTGATTGGTGGGGACCATTTGGGTGGGTCGAAATCGATCTGGACGAGTCATAATGACCATAAGGCCAAAATGTATATGGGCCACGAAATTCAGATCGATTGGACCTACAGATGGATCACATCGATTGGATGAATGATAGCCTTTAAAATTCTTTATTATTGTTTTATTTCATTATTAAATCAAGTGTGATAAATTTATTTTATTCCAAAATATTATTGGGCCCACGATGAGGTGACCGACTCAATGGTCGGACTAGATCTCTTGTAAACCACCCTATATAAGCCTAAAATAATAATAAAAAAAGAAAAAGAAAAGAAAAAAAAAAGGTTGCTGGACGTCCAGCGTTAGAATGTCTAGAAAGTAACGTGGGGGCCCCACTCATGGGTTCCACCTTGATGGATTTAGTATATTCACTCCGTCCATTTTTTTCTCCAACTCATTTTAGGAATGGTGTCCAAATTTGGACCCAAATCGAGGTCCGAGTGGGCCACACCACCTGGAACAAATTACTGGTGAAAAAATTATAAAATAAAAATAAAAAAAAAAGATGGAAATTCTAGGCGTGGCTAGCGGTCCACTCGTGGACCCCATTGTGATGAAATCAGGTAAATCCGAATCTCAAGTGGCCCACACCACTTAAAACAGTAATGATAACAACACACATGGTTGAGGCAGTCCGATTTTGCATTGCTATCTACTTTTGGGACCCATTTTGAGACATTTTGAGAAATCTAGTCCGTCCAATATCTTCAAAAACAAGTTTTCTGGTTGAGTAGAAAAAATGGTCCGCATCGGATATTCCAGTGGGTCATACCAAGACAAACAGTGGGGACAACACCTGTCCACTAGTTGGGAACTTGTGGGCCCCACTGTGTAGTCTTTGGAAAATCTGATCCACTCAATCTCTTGAGTAATGGGTTATTAATTTTGTGACAAAAAATCAGCCAAATCAGAGTTCCAGGCGGGCCATGCCAAGTGAAATAGTGGGGAGGTACGGTATGGATTCTCATAAATGGATCATTTTAGGATATCCTACGACAAGATCCTTGCAAAATGTAATTAACCATCTTTGGTAGTATACCATTGGAGAACTTGTAACCAAGTATAGGATGATCCACCAGTCAAGTGGGTCGTACCATCAGAAAAATAGTAAAAGGACCATTCTGTTTGGAAAAGTGAGTCACAATAATCGAATCTGGACCTTTCATTAAAGAACCAAACCTCCATAAAGTATAATTTAAATTAAAAATAAGTATATTTAAGGTTATATTGGTGATGAATAAATATAAATTACATTTATCGTAGATTCAGGACCGATTCTACTCAGGACGTGACAGAATTAGCATAGTAATCGCCACTATCAACAGGTGAGTACATCCCAACATGTTTCCTAGTCATTTTAATTAAGTTGTGTGATGGACAATAATATGTGATATTGATTGATTCATGCTTGATTAAATATTATTTAAATAATATCCATTTATAATAAATGTCATGAAATGTTGCCTCTCAAAAGGAGAGATGGAATGTACGAATTTGAATTATTGTATGGATGTGAATTATTACATGCATTCATGAGTTATTGTGCCTGGAGTTTGACTCTGGAAGACTGGTAGGTACTTAAGTACCCGGTTACCCAGGGACTATCCTGGAAGCCCACTAATATGTAGAAGTCCGCCCTATAAGGAAGGGGGAGCCGATTGATGGGATCCAATCGAAGTAAGTGGAAGACTGAATATATGCCCACTTGATGCATCATTTCATATTAAACTCATTCTTGCATTAATTATGTATTACATGTATTTGATGGCATATGTTTATCCTGCTTAATTGAAATGCATGTGAACCGTATTGGATTACTCACTGGACTTCCCCGCTGACGGAAGTAAATATATACAGATGGTACATATGATATATATGAGCAAGAACCTGAACAAGTGGAGGAACCACCAAGTATCTTAATGAAGGAAGAAGCGGCTGCTATGAATCAAGACATTTAGATTATTTCTCTCATTTTTCTGTTTTATTTTCGTTTAATGACATTATTAATAAGTCCCAAATGGGTGGACCATCGTGTATGGATTGTATTTTTATTTAATTGTTATCAAATAATAATTTAAACTTAGTATATATATGATCCTATGCCTTTACAACAATATGACTTTTAAACTAAGTGTTTTTATACATGAGTCATACCCCATGACCTACGCATGAGGGTGCACACTCTGTGTCTAAATTTCGGGGTGTGACAAAATGGTATCAGAAAGAGGCTTTTCTTAAAAACCTAGTTGACCTGTAGGTTATGACCCCACTCTTATACATAAATGGTAGACCCCTGAAAATTAGAAACCAAACTTAGGACATTCCCTAAATGATTGTGGTAAATGTAGAAAACTTAGAAATCAAAATTAGGAATCCCTATAAAAAAATGAAATGAAATGTTTACTGTTCATCTGAAGTCCAATATAGACTCAAAGTGCTTTATTGTTATTGATACTTGATTTATAGTTCATTTTATAGCAATTAGGTATTTTTAGATGATTTTATAACACAAAATCCTACTGGACAGTAATGTTCAGCAGAATTATTCATTTTTGTAAAATTTATATTTATTAATATACAGCTCCGATCATTGTGATTTAAAGGCCTGATCGTAGGTGAGTAAGTTTAGTTTAATATAAAATTAGTAAAAAAATATGATCCCATTAGTGACTATAATAAATTAGTAAATGCCTACAGATTAGTAAGAAATGTCCTAAATACCAGAAAGATTATAATGTATGAATTTTATAAAAAAATTTACTTCTTAGAACAGGTTGAAAGTTTATGACAGATAAGTAGACCTATAAAGTAATCTATAAAAAAAAGTTTTATGTAAAAATATATTTTATAAAGTAGTGGATCAGTATTAGAATTTTCCTGAACATTATTCTGCTAGACAACAATGGATAGCAGAATTAGAATTAATTATAAAATTCGTATCTATTAAAGTACAACTCCGATCTAGGTGGTTCAAAATCTTAATTGTATCTGGACAAGTGTAGTTTAGAGGAAAAATAGTTAAAAATTCGAAAACATTATATACTGTACAGATTTAGTAAATTTATGAAGACTGGTAAGAAAGTACCTATTTCTAGACAGATTACATCGTGAGAATTTTAGAAAATTCTGTAATTAGGAAAAAAATTTAAAATTTTACAGTAATAAAGAAACTCATCAAGAAAGTTAGATAAAAATTTTGGTGTAAAAATATGACCAATAAGATAACAAATTAATGCTGAAACCGACCCCGAATGTACATCAAGTAAATTTTTCAGATGTCTACCCTTAATGTTCTTTCTTATTTAAGTACAATAAACCCTTTAGTGGCTCCTTGGCACTAAATTTTGTTATTCCTCCTAGTTGATTATGGTTTCTAGAAAATCCAAAAGCCTTCATGATATAGGCCCATCAACAAGTGTAACTGTGGCCCAAGAACCGGTAGTGAATCCTGTAGTAGAGGTGGAAGAAGAGGCGTCAAATAGAGAACATGATGAAAATGATATAGAAGAAGAAGAAAACTTTGAGGAACAAAAGAATCTTGCACCACCCCCACTGGCGGCAAATCAAAATGAAGCAGGGCCCTGTACTCGGTTACCATTGTCTCTTAGGACAACGCAGGCGAATCTTACGGGATGCAACATTCAACCCTTAGATGCAGCATTCATATTACTTTACCAAATGGTAGCAATGATGAAGTAGTAACAAAATCATTTTTGCAACACAGTGGGCGTGATGGTCAATATGAACGTAGCAACTCAGGGAGGTCGATAAATTATGTCAGTTAGACCCGAACAGTCATTTCTAAAATAAAAATAAAAACTTTTAACTTGAGTTTATCGATTAGTCTTCTCACCTTTACTCCCAAGGTTATTATAATCTAAGGGTTGTGTCTAAGGATACTTAGAGTCTATATAAAGGTGTTATAAACCTGATCAGATTGACAATCACACCAAATTTATTTTTGAAACTCTTGTTCTACTCATTATAATAGATAGGGAGTCTTTACTTAAATTTTTTCTTATTTTATGGGTGGAGGACCCTAATTATAATTAATATAAATTAGATGCTCTTGAATAAAAAAAAAAGTATGAATCACAATTTTACTTGGACAAAATTTTGATTAGAACTAATCAGAAAACATTGGCGTCTAAACAATCTTCATGGTCTGAATTTTTTAGATTTTCGATAGATCTCATTTTAGGTTGAAATTTAATCAAATATTAGTAAAATCATATATGTATCAACATAAAAAGTTTAAAATCAATCTAATGTCTATAAGTGTTGAAATCATCACTATGACTATAATCATCAAAATAAAATAAAAAAATTATGCATTTAACCTTGATACATATCTTGATATTGTCATTTTAAAAACTGTTTTGTGATCATCTAATCAGAAAATGATCCATAAATTTTATTCATGATTAAACTATATAATAAGTAGAGTAGCTGAGTGCTAAACTATTTTATATTGCTAGGGTTAGATATTAACCAAATCATGCGTCTAAAACAAGCTACAAATAAGGATTTGAAGAACAAGCTATATACACTTGATCCAAACATTATATTGATCCCTGAAACCCAATAGACGTTCTCATGTATATTGAACCATCTCTTCAACCCTTGCAAAACTCTACTTATTTTTAGAACTTGAAATCCTGACGTTAATATCGCTTTTAGGCCATCTTATCATTATAAATCAACTTCAAAATCTTTGTGTCCGTTAGTAAGCATGTCTACTTATAATCCAACATATTCATCTTGTCTACCACCCTTGCATGTGATTATTCTAACCATTGAAATTTACTGACAACCAAACCCTACTCCTAATTAGAAGATCGTATACATGTTTTAGGCATTCCATACCTTTAAAAAAAAAAGTATTCCTATCGACTGTAGTGTTAAACAAAAACTTAGTAAGCTAACTTATAGGATTCTCATACTTTTTGATGTAATGTAAAATATAGAAATCTTACTTAGAATTTTTCTAAACATTTAGAATCTAGTTTAGACATCTCTAAGTAGGTAAACCTACTACGTCGGAAATTTTAAGAGGGGTAGCTGATGAAAATCTACAATATTGTAGTTAACAAAATACATACTCGTATACGTAAGAATGCACTTCATAGGTAATATGACAATTACACTAATTTAAAATATGATAATTTAATACACTACTTAGGATTTGAATCTCGAGGACGAGATTATTTTAAGGGGGTAGCTCTAACGACCTGAGAAATTCTTGTCGTTTAAAATTTTTGTAATGATAGAAAATAGGGTTAAATAAATTAATTTTTCATTAATAAACAAAAAGAAAACATGGACTAGTTGGTTAAAACTCTCTTGATCAAGATGGAAGATTAGGGATCTAGTCTTATCATTGACAAGAATATAATTTTTCCATCTTATTCCCAACAAATTCCCTCTTTAAAAAGAGAGAGAACGAGAGGGTTATTCATCATAAAAGAAAGGAGAAAATGAGAGAAAGAAGGTAGAAACGGGGGGATCTTGTGGCTAAATCAAGCAGGTGTTACTTCTATTTCATTTAAGTAGGCCAGATCCAACTAATGAACGGGTCGGATCGTCTGTCCGTTCATTGTACGGATCTAGGGACCCTATTGTTACCTTAACCCTTGAATATAAGAATCTTGATTGGTGGGAACCATTTGGGTGGGCCAGAATCGATCTGGACGAGTCATAATGACCATAAGGCCAAAATGTACATGGGCCACGAAATTCAGATCGATTGGACCTACAGATGGACCACATCGATTGGATGAATGATAGCCTTTAAAATTCTTTTATTATTATTTTATTTCATTATTAAATCAAGTGTGATAAATTTATTTTATTCCAAAATATTATTGGGCCCACAATGAGGTGGCCGACCCAATTGTTGGACCGGATCTCTTGTAAACCACCCTATATAAGCCTAAAATAATAATAACAATAATAATAATAATAAAAAGAAAAAAAGAAAAAAAAACAGGTTGCTGGATGTCCAGCGTTGGAATTTTTAGAAAGTAATGTGGAGGCCCCACTCATGGGACCCACCTTGATGGATTTAGTATATCTACTCCGTCCATTTATTTCTTCAACTCATTTTAGGACTGGTGTCCAAATTTGGACCCAAATTGAGGTCCGAGTGGGCCACACCACCTAGAACAAATTAATGGTGAAAAAATTATAAAATAAAAATGAAAACAAAAGGATGGAAATTCTGGGCGTGGACAGCAGTCCACTTGTGGACCCCATTGTGATGAAATCAGTAGATCCAAGCTAACCATATGTTGTATTATGATATTTTACAGCTTGGGTCAAAAAATCAGGTAAATTTGAATCTCAGGTGGCCCACACCACTTAAAACAGTAATGATAATAACACACATGGTTGAGGCAGTCCGATTTTGCATTGCTGTCTACTTTTGGGACCCATTTTGAGACATTTTGAGAAATCTAATCCGTCCAATATCTTCAAAAACAAGTTTTCTGGTTGAGTAGAAAAAATGGTCCGCATAGGATATTCCAGTGGGCCATACCAAGACAAACAGTGGGGACAACACCTGTCCACTGGTTGGGAACTTGTGGGCCCCACGTGTAGTCTTTGGAAAATCTGATCCACCCAATCTCTTGAGTAATAAGTTATTAATTTTGTGACAAAAAATCAGCCCAATCAGAGTTCCAGACGGGCCATGCCAACTAAAATAGTGGGGAGGTACGGTATGGATTCTCATAAATGGATCATTTTAGGATATCCTACGACAAGATCCTTGCAAAATGTAATTAGCCATCTTTGGTAGTGTACCATTGGGGAACTTGTGACCAAGTATAGGATGATCCACCAGTCAAGTGGGCCGTACCATCAGAAAAATAGTAAAAAGACCATTTCGTTTGGAAAAGTGGGTCACAATAATCGAATCTGGACCGTCCATTAAGGAACCAAACCTCAATAAAGTATAATTCTAATTGAAAATAAGTATATTTAAGGCTATATTGGTGATGAATAAATATAAATTACATTTATCGTAGATTCAATACTGATTCTACTCAGGACGTGACATAATTAACAAAGTAATCACCATTATCAACAGGTGAGTACATCCCAACACGTTTCCTAGTCATTTTAATTAAGTTGTGTGATGGACAATAATATTTGATATTGATTGATTCATGCTTGGTTAAATATTATTTAAATAATATCCATTTATAATAAATGTTATGAAATGTTACCTCTTAAAAAGAGATATGGAATGTATGAATGTGAATTATTGTATGGATGTGAATTATTGCATGCATTCATGAGTTATTGTGCCTGGAGTTCGACTTTGAAAGACCGGTAGGTACTTAAGTACCTGGTTACCCAGGGACCATCCTAGAAGCCCACTAATATGTGGAAGTCCTCCCTACAAGGAAGGGGGAGCCGATTGATGGGATCCAATCGAAGCAAGTGGAAGACTAAATATATGCCCACTTGATGCATCATTTCATATTAAACTCATTCTTATATTAATTATGTATTACATGTATTTGATGGCATGTGTTTATCCTGCTTAATTGAAATGCATGTGAACCGTATTGGGTTACTCACTGGACTTCCCCGCTGACGGAAGTAAATATATACAGATGATACATATGATATACATGAGCAGGAACCTGAACAGGTGGAGGAACCACCAAGTATCTTAATGAAGGAAGAAACGACTGCTATGAATCAATACATTTATATTATTTTTTTCATTTTTTTGTTTTATTTTTGTTTGATGACATTATTAATAAGTCCCAAATGGGTGGACCATCGTGTATGGATTATATTTTTATTTAATTGTTGTCAAATTATAATTTGAACTTAGTATATAGATGATCTTGTGCCTTTATAACTATTTGACTTTTGAATTAAGTGTTTTCGTACACTAGTCATACCCCATAACCTTGGCCTGAGGGTGCATACTCTGTGTCTAGATTTCGGGGCGTGACACAGCTTGTGTTGAGTTCGGAATCAGCAGGGTTAGCACTCAATCCCTGTCCATTTCAACAGAAAAAAGGCATGACACCACAAGAGAAAAAGAAAAAAAATCACATTTATATTCATCATGCTTGGGTGATCTTATAAATGGGCCAGATGGAATATCAAAATAAAATGGATGGATGATGTGGATTTATCTCAAACATCATAGTGGACCCCACCTAGGTTTCCAGCACTGGGAATCCCTGTCCTAATTGAAATAGGTGTAGTTTTTTGGTTTTTTTTTTTTTTTTTTTAGCGAGTGTTAGGCCTCCTTTTACTTGCATGCGACAATCAAGTACAGTGAAGAGAGCACTTTCATTGAATATTATCTTTTATTTTTATTTGGAGAACTTTTTTTTCTTTTCTTATTATGACAGTTATACGTTCTTTTTCTCTGTGCGCCCACTATTGTTAGGATTGCGCCTCGCCCAAGGCATTTCGGAAAAGTTGGCATGCGTGGATGAGATTGAAACCGTTTATGGAGTAGGTCCTATGCTCAATAACCCAAAATTCATATTAGTTGTACAATCCTAACAATTTAAATATCAAATAGACAGAAAGACAAAAATCAACAGTAAACCAAGAAAACTTAAATATATTACAATTGGAAGAGTTTAATCAAATCAATTTTTTGTAATTCGATAGTGGACCCCATGGCTTTCATGCATGGCTCGATATAGTACACATTCGCTATGTGTTTGACAGGTGATTTAGGAGGCGTTTGGATAGTAAGTTACTTAAAGATAAGCTATATCTTGTCTTGATTTCTACTTATTAAACTGAAGTGGCTGACTTCAAATAAAAAAGTTACTTATAAGTGATCATAAACCATACATACTTATATTACTTATCTACTGCTGATAGTAGAAAAGTAACTTATTTGGTGGTATCCACACAGGCCCCTAATGTTAGTATCTACAACACCTGTCTTCTCTCCTTAAAACACCCAAGCTCTGTAAGGCCCACCATATTTTATATGTAAATCTAGGTGAGAGACCTTTTTTAAACAATACACACAAATATCAACCGGATAACAGTATAAAATTACTCTGGAAAATCCAAGTTATGATGTGGCATCCCTGACATTTGGTCAAGCTAGTTTCTGTGCTTTCACTTCATCCTGGTGAGTTAAACCTGGTTAACCGGTTTGATGAAAGATACATGCCATGGTGGCCCCATACGCAAACCTGTGGTTGGCATGCCATCTCCATTCTCCCCTCGGGGGTGGCCCATCTGAGATGTGGATCTCACTGATTCCCCCCCCCCCCCCCCCCCCCCCCCCCCCCTATAGCCTCGAATCGAGGATAGAACTTTATGCCCGGAGTGGATCTTACATATACAATATAGTGGGCCCCACAAGCTTGGGTGGTTTTGCTTAAAACACGTTTCTTCGAGTCAAGGATAGGGCTCTCAATGGAGCGGGTCAGATCCGAGATCCGATTCGCTCCGAATTCATATAATGCAGATTTGCGTCTTAAAATAGGTCGGATTAGTTAAATGGACCGGATTTGGATCTTAAAATAGGTCTGATTACTTAAATGGAGCGGATATGGATTCACAGGAACATATCCGAGTTTGATCCGAATCCGATTAAGATCCGGCTCATTGTCACCTTACTGTATATATTATATTCATGCTGGCCATACGTTTTACATATTATTTTATGCCATGTTGACCATGCCATAGTAAATAGTGGGATTTGCATCATTTTTCTAATAAATTAAATATATTATATTATATATTTTATACCATATATTTTTTAAGATTTGTAATGGGGTGAATTCGGACCTACATCCGACCCGAATCCGATGGTTATATGGATTTTGGATCGGAAATGGACCTAACAATTTATAAACGGATCGGATATGGATATCACCTTTTAGATCCGAGTTGGATCCGAATCCGATCCGAATCCGTCTACAGATATACGGACTTGCAGCCGGATCCAAGTAGATCCGATCCAGATCCGACCCATTGAGAGCCCTAGTCAAGGAAATTCGGATCCTCGTTCTGAAGCAACATCCAAAATTCTTCTGCAACGCATGGAGGAAGCGGGTGCAACATCTGATCTCTGTGCAGCCTACTGTAATTTATATTTACATCCATTCCGTCTATCAGTTGATCCATCTCATTTTCAACGCACATATAAGAATTCAGTTAGATCTAATATTCTAGTGGGCCATAGCTTGGAAACATAACAAAAATCATGCCTAAAACTTATCAATTTAATTGGTGTGGCTCACGTGATTCGTTTTCATGAGTTTAATTTTTGTATTTATATTAATCATTCTTGGGCCACCTTATGAATGGATCAGATGGAATATAAATATCAATCTGGGACCCATAAAGGTTTCAATGGTGGGCTTCCCATCCCCAATGTTTCCCGGGTTGTAGTCCACTTTA
Organism: Liriodendron chinense; assembly: GCA_003013855.2. Lineage (NCBI taxonomy): Eukaryota > Viridiplantae > Streptophyta > Magnoliopsida > Magnoliales > Magnoliaceae > Liriodendron > Liriodendron chinense. The sequence continues at coordinate 2,163,648 of PVNU02000629.1, read as the reverse complement.
GTTTTGGATCAGCCTGATTTTTTTGATCAGGTCCTAAAATGATGTTTTTCAACTGATGGACAGAATGGATGTTATACTTACATCATGATGGGCCCGAAAATCTCTGGTAGTCCACGCTTTCTCTGCAACAGGTGGTGTAGATGGTTAGTATCCCGGACAAATCGAGGAGCATTGAAAGCATTTGGTACCATCCATATTTTCTGTGATAATCCCACTCATATAGGAAATCAATGCCATTAAAATGGTTGGTATCGTTATGAGGATTATTCTTGTAAAAAATCTAGCTGATCTATTCAGTGGATGACCTGAATCCACTGATCCCGTTGCTGTGGCCCACTTATTGAGCAGACTGGTCCGATGCTTTTACCAGATGATCTTCTTGGTGGGGTTTGCCTTTCTCATGGAATGGATTTCATTCACAAGTCGCATGTTGCGTGGACAAATGATTCAGTGTCACAAGTTGTGTATTTCCTTACTTGCCCATACTCAGGCCCGTTTGTTAAATATGATGTCTGAAGCCTAAATCTGAAATCTCAAATCTGAATCTGAATCTGAAATCTAAATATGAGGTTTGCATCTGAAGTCAACCTCTTTGTTAACAGATGTTTGAAGTGTATGAAATTTGTTAATTTGACACATTTGCCCCTATCTCCTTTTAAAAAAATATTTTACATAATGAATGGTTTATTTTTTTATTAAATAAAAATAAAATCATTAAATTAATGTCCATTTAATTTAACTAAACTAAAGTATTCAATAAAAATTAAAATATCATTGTACATAAAAAAAAAAAAAAATCAATGATTTACATGTATATTGGACATTGTGAGGTTAATTGTAATTTATTTGTTTTATATCCACTCCATCCATCCCTTCTGCCATCTCATTTCAAGGCATTGGCCCAAAAATGAAGTAGATCCTAATATTCGTAGATCACACCATAAGAAAGGTTACACAATGGCGCCCATCTTTGAAACCATCCTAAGGCCCACTATGATATTTATTTGCCATCCAACATGTTCATAAGGTCACATAGACCTGGATGAAGGGAAAACATGAATATAAGCTTGATCCAACTTTTGTGGTTCCATAAGGTTTTGGGGTTGTCCAAGTGAGCATTCAATTTGCCTCCTCTTTGGCTCATGGCCTAAAATGATCTTTTATATGGATGGACAACTTGTATAAAACACATGTATCATGGTGGGCCCCATAGAGCCTTTACAAAAATGCTCGTTGAAGCTAGATCTATGTAGTAGCACCCAATCCTTGCTCAATTTCACAACACCAATCTTATTAGGAAGTCAATTGCATCCTACCCCATCTAATGGTTTTATCCATACTGATCATTTTAGGGTATCAACCCAAAAATGAAGCTGAACCAAGGCTTAAGCGAACCATAGAGTGGAGATTGAACTCTCACCATTAAAAACTTCTTGGGAGCAGCAGAAGTTTCGGATCAAGATGATATTTGTATTTTAACTTCATCCAGGTCTACATGACCTTATGAATAGGCTGGATTAAAAAAAATAAATCATGTTGGTGCCTAGAAAGTAGGGCTGTCAGTGGATCGGATTTGGAGCGGATCAGGGCTGATCCGAATTCGACCCAATTTGTGATCCGGATGATCCGACTCTTACCCGAAATCCGACGGATCTTTAAACATTTGATCCAAACCCGACCCGATTGAGATTCGGCCGATCCGACCCGATCTGAATACATGTGGATACTATTCAATAGGTTGGATGGTAAATACTGTGGTCCACTTGAGATAAAATATGTGTTTTTTTTTATATGTATTTATATATAAATATATATAATATTATTTAATTCATTTTAAATTCGGATCAGATCTTAATCGGAGCGGATCCAAGGTGATTCGGAGCCGACCCGAAATTTAAACGGATCCGATTAATAAGATTCGAATCCGACCTGATGATCTAGATTATTGATCCGAATCCTGTAAAATCGGATCGGATCTGAAGCGGATCCGGACCAAGATCTGATCCGTTGACACCCCTACTAGAAAGGTTTCAATGATAGGTGTTATTATCATCGCTGCTTCTTGTGGTGTGGTCTACTTGAATTGTGGACTTGCCTTATTTTTTGGATCACATCGAAAAATGATCTATGAAAAGGGATGAACAACATGGATACAAACTTACATCATGGTGGGCGCAACAGAGCCCTGCCGGATGGATTATCGTCCGGGCAGTGGAAGGACCCAATCCCCTTCCGTCAGGGTTCCGGACTAGATTTCCTTCAAATGCACTTCTTATGCTGGATGCTAGGTGGGGCTCATTGTGATGTTTGTGAGAAATCCACCCTGTTCATCCATTTTTTAATCTTAATTTAAGACATGCGACCAAAAATGAGGTGGATCTAAAACTCAAGTGGGCCACAAGAGAGGGAAACTAGGAAAGAGTTTCCTACCGTTGAAATCTTCCTGGGCTCCATATTGATAGTTATAGGACATCCAAACCATTTATAAGTTCATTCACACTGGGATGAAGTGAAAACACTAAAAAAAAAAATACCATGATACGAAACTTTTGTGGCCATACAAACGTTTCAACAGTGGTTAGTGATCCCCACGGCTTAATCTCGTGTGGCACACTAATTGAGTTTTGAATTCACCTCATTTTTTGTTGGATGTCCTAAAATTAACTCACAAAATGAATGGACAGTACGGATAAAACACATATATCATGATGGGACATGCAAAGCACGGTCTAGTAGCACACTTGTTTTTGGCAGCATGGGTGGGCAATCCGCATGGGATCCACAGAAGACAAGGATGGAGACGAACAACCCTGCCAGGGGCTCTGTGGGGCCTATCGTGATGTATATGTTTCATCCATACCATCCATCCATTTTCATATCATTTTGCGGCATAAGACAAGAAAAAAGAAGAAGAGGTAGACGTAAGGCTCAAGTGGGCCACATTGTAGGAAATCGGGAATTGGGCGCCTACCATTGAAAACTTCTTAGGGTCCTAGAAGGCTCTAATCAAGGTGATATTTGTATTTTACCTTCATCAAGGTCCATGTGACCTTATGAAGAAGTTAGATGGGAAATAGACCTCACATTGGACCCTAGGAAGGTTTCAACAAAAGTAATTCAATTCCCGCTGGTTGCTATGGTGTGGTCCACTTGAGCTTTATATGTGCCTCATTTTGGGGCTCATGCTCTAGAAGGATCTGAAAAAGTTGATGAGCGATATGGATCTAACACATGAATCATGGTGGGGCCTGGAGAAGTTGCACACATTAAAAGTTAGGTGATGTTTTGCACAATCTATTTGGTAGAAAGAAAATCTCCGTAGCCATAGTGAAGAGGGATAATTTCGGAAGCAATTTTAGTTCTTTTATAAAAAAACCACCGAGCGCTTTCTGTATTCACTGTTAAGCTAAATCTCTATCACTGAAAAAATTCGAGACAAAATCACATAGCGCTTTCCAAATTCAATATTAACAAACAACATTTTCTCAATTCCGTGTTAAGTGACTTTTTCAGCGTTAACAAACAGGCCCTCAGTTTTCATTTGCGAAAGGAATACTCAACAGGTGGCGTAGAGGCCAGGGCAGCTTGGTTTTGGGTCAGGTTAGATCAGGTTCCAAGGTCTTTAGAGTTGGAAAACTCCAACCCGATTTAAGAATGGGATGGGCTCTGGTTGAGCAAAATCAGGTTTAGTTAGGTCAAGTTGGGAATAATTCAATGCATTTAGGTGGGGCTGTAGTTGGGTTAGTTCTGGTTGGGTGAGTATAAAGGATTTTGATCCGGTCTGAATCATAGTTCAAAAACCTGAAAACTCAAATCGACTCACTTTCTAGCAAGGTTGGGTCAGCTTGAAGACTTGACTCGACTTGACTTGATATTTAATTATTAAATTAATAAGAATAGTTAGATAATAATATGCATTTACAAGTAATAAATATAAAAACTGATCACATAAGATGAGTTGTGTGGCTTGTTGATTTTGTCTTATAAAATTCATTCACTCGGTAAGTGACTTGGTTCCAGTTGGAGTTCGCCACCCAAGTTACACTCATAGTAGAGGTGTCGCTGGACTCACTGTTTTGTATGGAGTTTTGCTGATTATGATTCATATTGATTCAAAGAACTGATTCAACAAGGAAATTAACTCATTGAATTGGACACATAATCAAACCAAAAAATAAAAATAAAAAATCAAACAATGCATGGCACATTCCCTTTATTAAGTAGCTACCTATATAGTTGTAGGGCTTTACAATCACTACATACAGGAAAATATAACCCAAATCAATGGTGCATAATAAAAGGTGAGAAAAAGTTTATAGAGCAGATGGCTAGAATCATATATATATATATATATATATATATATATATATATATATATATATATATATATATATATATATATATATATATATATACACATCAACCCTTTTTGCATCAGGAGACATCCATGGTGTGCCCTAAGATTCTTGTTCCAAATTTCATGATAGAAAACCACATATGTTGTGACATTTGGAAATGAAACAAGACTTACTCATATAGGCAATGCTAGCCATCTAGCGTAGGGATAGCTCGAAGAGGAGATGCTAATTGCATGGTGATGCCGAACTTGGAGCTCATGTCCACATCGCATGGCTTCATTCCATTGGGAAGTTTCCAGTCAAACGAATGAAGAAGAGAGGCCAACATTAGATGGACCATCCTAAATGCAAGTGGCAAGCCTGGGCAAATCCTCCGGCCCGATCCAAATGGTATGAACTCGAAATCTTGACCTTTGAAGTCAATGTCACTGCCCAAGAACCTTTCGGGCAAGAAGGAGGATGGGTCAGCCCAAAGGTTGGGATCTCTCCCTATAGCCCAGACATTCACTGTAATCCAAGTGTTCTTGGGTATGGCAAAGCTACTTATTTCAACATCGGTTATAGTTTTGCGAGTAAAGAGCGGGGCCGGTGGATGCAAACGCAAGGTCTCCTTCACGATGGCTTGTAGATATGGAAGACGAGCAATATCTGACTCTTCCACTTGTTTTCCTGAACCAATTGTCTTCATGAGTTCCAATCGAGCCTTCACCATACAATCTGGGTTGCGGAGCAGCTCGGCCATGGCCCATTCTACTGCGGTTGAGCTTGTGTCACTTCCAGCAATAAATAGATCCTGGTGATTGAAATTGCATGAATTTATAATTAATGGAATAAAATAAATAGAAATATATAAACTGACACAAATTATACAGTGAAAACAATTAGTGGGAATTATAAGGTCCTTAGGCATTTGAACATTATTAGTGCCTTGGTGCCTCCGGTATTTTTTGTAAGTCGGGCTCACTTTTCAATAATGCTGGCCGTTGATACGATGACCTTCTGGATTGATGGAATATATGAGTCAAAGCTTTTCCATATTGGATGATCCTATTCATCGAATCAGTGAATGATATTTTCAACTGATGTTGGATTTTCCCACCAAACATTTTCTGTTTTCTAATAAGGAAATGTTTTTATATATAATGCATTCGTCGTGATTTCGTGATTTCCTTCCTTTACCAATATTCAAGATAACTGCACCATGAGCCCCACTTGCATAGCACATCACAATATTAATCATGCTCTGATGCATTGGGACCTATAATACTTTGGACAAATTAATATATGTTTGCCATCTTGGTATAGTTATATTTGGATGTCTAAATCTCATGTTTGAAAATATTTAGCAAAATCGTTACCTTGTATTTATTTTGCTCAAATTCGGTCATCTTTGCTATACATGTGTGTTGGGCATGCCATAGCCGAATGAGGCACGAATCAAACTGAGCACCTATGATCCCAAGCACCAAAATAGACTGAGAGACCAATTTCATTTGGATCACTTGTCTATCCACCCACTGATCATGAGAGATCTAGTGATTTGCAAAGGGGAGGATTCATCCTTTTGATGAGATCTTTTTACTTTCCATGTAAAATGACTTTTAATTAAGTGTGTGATAGCCTTCACAGTTCAATGATAACAATATAAGTAGTCAGGATAGAAATTGAAAGTATTTAACTCTGATGAACACAACGCTCCGCTTGTCACTTGATACAGAACCAAGCTTCGTGGGGAATGACCAAAGGAGGGAAGATCTTCAAAGTTTGTTCAATGACATTGAGATAGTCAATGGTTCAACTATCTTTTTTTTTTTTTTTTTTTTTTTTTTAAATTTTTAAAAGAACCTGTAAATATATTTCAAAGCAAAACAGGGAATACACATTCGGGTGGGCGCCAGAAAAGACCGGCCGCCCCACCTATCGTAAACCAGCCAAACAGGCAGCTGGAAGGCGAAAAGAAAAGAAAGGACCAACAGGCCCTAAAACGCCCCGGCCTCAAAAGCGAAAACTTACTCTCTGCACTACTCTGGGCAAACCGAAACCTTGATATAGCCAAGGCCTAGCCGATCAAGGAACATGATTCCTCGGATTGGTCTAGGGATCCCCAGCTCTCCATCAAAAATCCTGGAGAGTTGGGACTCACTACCTATCCTGGCGAGCGCGTCAGCCACCCCATTCACTTCTCTAGGGGCAAAGGATAGTCGCACCACCTGATTCAACATTAGGCCCTTCATCCGCGCTTTCCAGTACCAAATACTCCAGCCCGGATGACTATCTGAATTGAAAGCTTCCACTAGAACTTTGGAGTCACTTTCCACAATAATCCTGTCGAGGCCGCGCTCCTCGCAATGGACCAAACCGGACACTATAGCTTTCGCAATGGTTCAACTATCTATTTGTTGCTTCGGTCGAGAAATTGGGCTTTGTAACAAAATGGTTGAAGGAATCACCTAGCACATGGAAGGAAAGCTCCATAACTTTTCATTCGATACTAAGCAATTTTCCTAGCTATTCATCCAGCTATGTTTTTGTAAATGTAGGGTGGAGGAATTTAATCAATCAATACTTTTACAGTATTGCATTGTCTAACAACAGAGGAGTTAGATGTAAATTAAACTAAGGATGTCCATGAGGGACGAAACATAGAAAGCGTTGCATTGTAGAGTAGAGTTGCATCTTGTTGGCCTAGGCATAGAGTTCTTCACTCTTTTCTTTATTTATAGACATGAGAGGTTTGTGGCATATGATATTATGAATCCCTTTCCATGATTTTGACTCCAATCCACCGAGTAATTGGCAAGCTCTCCGCATTCTTTATGCAATCAATCAACCATTAAGTAGTTGTGGTGAATTTTAATATGTAGTGAAAAGAATCACCACCAGCTAGTTATGTGATCGTGCACACTTTTCTAAGTCATTACGTAAACTATGGCCTTTCATATTCCTTTAAAGATCTGTATGACAATTACTCGCTCAAAAAAAATTTACTCGCTCTAATTCATTTGATTGTGTGATGCATGTTTTATGGTGACAATCATCTTGGTTTCTCACAATCTTCCTTTTGCCAATCATACCGGATGAAAGGAACCCGCTTTGATCTCCTGTATAAAGTTCCTGCTATGTGTTGGCATTCTAGCAGTCTGATTTGGTGATGTTAGATCAGGTGTAAACAGATTCTAATATGCCATTAAAAAAGGATCTCGTTATTCATTAGGTGACATGTCAACTCTCTCTCTCTCTCTCTCTCTCTCTCTCTCTCTCTAAAACTCTCTGAGAAAGGTAGGAGCACACCACCTAAACTTTGTTAGTTGAAGAAAAATATACACACCTCTCTCTCTAAAACTCTCTGAGAAAGGTAGGAGCACACCACCTAAACTTTGTTGATTGAAGAAAAATATACACCCTTTTGGGTAGACACTATAGAAAAGGACAACCCCGCTTATCACATACCCTAGAAAAACTAACTCTACAAAATATATGAAACCACCCTCTTAACCTAAACACAAGATCTGCAACAAAACATAATAAATCTGAAAACAAATTACTTCCCATCCAAGTCTATTCAATTTTTAGCAACTTGCTCTTTCTAGCAAATCACTCTAAAACACCTACGTGCAGTTTTGCAACAAAACGCTCTTCTTAAGCTATAGCCTCAATAGCCTGACATTAACCAACCCCCCATCCAAAACATAACACAAAGAACCTAGCTTTGAAAAAGGATCTGAACTGCTCCTCCAACAAACCCCTTTGCTAAAGAAGAAAATAGCCAAAATATTTGCATCCAAAAACTACTAGGCCAAAAAAGAGAAGGCAAACATGCCATCGGCCAGTCAATCCAATCAACCTCTTGGTCAAAAGCCTCAACTAGCTCTACTAAAGAAGGCACATGAGTAGTTAATTTGACAGAAAATCCAAAATAATAAACCAAAAATAATAATAAAAGAATTTAAAAAGCTGAGGCACATTACAGTTGCTGTCTTAAAGACAAATTTACCCCCATAGGAAAACTATCCTTGATGCATTGGGTCTCAACAAGTCTGCCTACAAGATACAATAATTCTCCTCCAAGATGAACGACTTAGATCTAATGCACACTCAATCATAGTAACATGAACTCAAGATCATTCGAATTGATTTTCCCATGAAGAACATAGAGGAAAAACAGAGAAAAGAGAATTTTCGGATGACTATGCAACGGAGAGGAGATATCTTTATAAAGGAAAAGTAAGTAGGTGTTGGGGCTTGAGGTGTATGCAAGCGGCGTAATAAATGCATGTTAGTGCATGGTGGCTCATACATTTTAGGTAGGTGTACAATAACTCTTTATCTTCATATGCATGAGTACAAAATATATGTCAAGAAAGCTAAAAGTGCCCATTACATCACACCCTGCCATGGCTGTACGCGCGTGCAAGGTTGCTCCCATGGCATACCCTTATTTTTCTATATATAGGATTAGTGAGGGTTATTGATATAAAGCTTAGGTTTTTAAAACAACTTTCCAATGTGAAACTAAACTAAATCTAATTAAGGAAAGTGGGTTAACTAAGGGCTTGTTTGGATTCAATGAAATGGTGGGAAATGAAACAAGGTTTCTCGAGAAATCATTTTCCCTCATTTGTAAATGCCAAATCATAGGAAAGCAAGGGAAATTCAACTTCCAGTGCTGTCAATTTTCCTTTAAAATTGTTGTTTTATTTTCTTGCCCATACCTATGAGAAAGGACATTTCCTTTCCTACGATTTCTCAGTAGCCAATTAGGTGCAGCCCCACCTCACCCGCCTCTACCATGGGCCCACCTTGATATATGTATACTATATCCACGCCATTCATCTTTTCAGATCATTTAAGTGCACAAACCCAAAAATAAAGCATATCCAAATCTTAGGTGGACCATACTATAAGAAACAGTGGTGATTGAACCCTCTACCGCTCTAATGTTTATTTTCCATCTAAATTGTTGATGAGGTCACACAATCTTGGATGAAGATAGAAACAAAATATCACCATGATCCAAAACTTTTATGGCCCACAAGAACTTTTTAGTGATCAGTCACCACTATTTCATATGGTTTGGTCCACTTGAGATTCAGATCTGTTTCATGTTTGGGGTTATTCCCTAAAACGATATGAAAAAACAAAGAATCCGGATCCTCTGTTGAATCCGAGCAGAGAACCTTTGCTGCTGCTGCTCTGATTGGTCCAGCTCATCCTGACTGTGTTAGAGCAGCTTAGCTCTGACACAATCAGGCTGACCTGGACCAATCAGAGAAGTGACGAGCAGGATTTCTTTGCTAGGTTTCAATAGAGGATCCGGACTAAAAAACAAATGGACTACGTGGATATAAAATAACATCAAGGTGGTAAAGGTCACACTGTCTTGGGTGAGGCCATTGTCACACCAATCGGCTCTCCCTTTTTTGGGAATTGGATACGTTCATGAGTGACTCTTCCACACGTGGTGTCGATCAAGTTGCAAAAGCTCCGTGGGACATCATGATTTATGTGTTTTGTCAATGTCATTCGTCTAATTTTCCAGCTTATTTTAGGGCATGAGACCAAAAATGAGGCAAATCAAAATCTTAGGTGGACCAGACCATTGTAAACAGTGGTGATTGAATGCCCACCATTAAAAACATCTTTAGGGCCATGAAGGTTTGGATCAAGCTGATATTTTTGTTTTTCATTTGTGATGGTCCGTGTGACACAATTATACAGTTGTGGATGGTAACTAAACATTACGATGGGTCTTAAAAAGTTTTTAATGATGGGTGTGCAGCAACAATCGTTTCTCATAATACGGTCCACCTGAGATTTCAATATACTTCAATGTTGTGATAGTGCCCTAAAATGAGCTGGAAAAGTGTATGGACGGTGTGGATGAAACACATACATCATCTTGGGCGCACTACCTTTTCAGCACCAATGAGGAATTGGAAGGGTCACTACCTATCCCACTAAAATGGGGAGGGGTTTAGGTGATGCTCTGACTTCACCCAAGACAGTGTAGCCCTTACCATGGGGCCCACCTTGATGTGTGTATTCTATTTCCACACCATTTATCCGTTTTCTCATTTCATTTTATTAGGGCATGAGAGCACAAAAAATCAGCCCAATGCACAATTTAAGTGGGTATATCCACAAGAATCTACATGGATAGGATGAACATAGTTTTGTATAGGGATGCCAAATATTTCATCTTAGTAGTTGATCAAATGTCCTTACAGTGAGGCTCGCATTCTTGTCTAAAGATTTTTTAAAGGAACTTTTATTTTGTTAAACGTGTGATTTGAAAATAAAATTTAATTTTCCGGTGAAAATATTGCTAATAAACAAACATGAGAAATAATATTTATTTTCCGATGGTTTACTAGAAATAAGGTTTCTTAAGAAATACAATTTCCTTTCCCACCCTTTCTATAAACCCAAACTGGCCCTAAGGTAAAAACTAATTGTTTAGACTTTTCAAATCTTCTTTCTAAAATTCTTTGAACCAAATAATAGTCAATCAGGACTGACACCGAGGCCACCTCCAAAGCAAACGTAGATTCACTACACATGGCTTCGGTATCTACCTTGCTACTAAAGTGATGTCACCAAATTGTGTGGTCCCCATCATGATGTATGTGTTGTATCCACACCATCCATCCATTTGGAGGGATCATTTTCGGACATGAGACAAAAAATGAGGAAAATCTAAAGCTCAAGTGGACCCCACCACAAAAAACAGTTGCGACAGTGATGACCAACGTTGAAACCTTCCTAGGGCCCACATGATGTTTATTTGAGATCCAATTACCTGTTCATAAGTGCAGAGAAACATGGACCGAAGGGAAAACACAGCTATAAGCTTGGTTGAAAAAATTTGTGGCCCCCAAGAAGTTTTTAATGGTAGTCGTTCAAGCCTGTTGTTTTTTGTGGTGGGGTTCACTTGAGCTTTGGATCTACCTTATTCTTTGGCTCATGCCCTAAAATGATTTCCCCAAATGGATGGACGATGTGGATACAACACATACATCATGATGAGCCCATAGAACTTGGTGACGGCACTTCAGTAGAGATATAGCTCCTGAAGCTGTCTGTAGCGGAACACACGTCAAAGCACTCCATCACAACTTTCCCCCTCACATGCAGGAAAATCCCAAATAAAGCACCCATCTATTAGCTTTGCTTCACAATGGCACGGGAAGGGGACCGACCACAAAGGTCTCACTGAACAGAAGCCCTGGGAAAAACCGAGTAGGGCGCCACCACCTAAACGCACAAATGGCCTAAGACTAGAGCAGACAAGGAACCCTTGAAATCGATAACACTTTCTAAAAGAAAACATCTAAGTTGGGCCACCATTGGATGACCAAACACCCTAAGCAGGGACCAATGAAAGGATAGTACACATATGCCATACATCCCGCCAGACCGACCTCTAACCAACTCACTTACAAGTATGGGTGTAACTTGCGTGGGTTGGGACTGGTCAAGAGTCAACCTGAGCTCAACTGATGCAGCCCATGGTACATCAAGAAGTGCGATATCATCCTCAAATTTTCCTCTTATATATATATATATATATATATATATATATATATATATATATATATATATATATATATATATATATATATATATATATATATATATTAAGAGAGTATTCTAGAGTTATTTTCTACCAGCTTTGTATTTGTGAGAGCCTTGTTATCTCCATTAAGAGTTGAGTGATTCCTCTCTTGTTTGGTGAGTGATTCCTTAATCCCTCGGGTGAGTGAGTTCCCAAGCTATCCTTTATTGGGTAAGTGATTCGCCAACCCTTGGGTGAGTGAGTCCCCAAGCTATCTATTTTTCTTGTTCTCATTTGGCCCATGTACTTTGATCCAAGTTCAAGTAACAAACTTCTTCTTCTTCTTTTTTTTTTTAAAATTTTTTTATTGCATTTCTTTGGATTCCACATTAAAAAGGTATTGGAGCTACTTCACCAACCCAACCTCTAAGAGGACCCAACCCAGGGTAAGATTTGATCCGAATTTCAACCCAAGGTTCACAACCCAAACCAACCCAAAGTGCTACATACTCAACCCGGTCTAGCCCAACTCAAATACATGTGGTTATTCACAACTCAAACTAACCCGATTTGAATTTATTCAGCCCAACCCAACCTAATTTGAAATCAGGCTAGAGTTATCCAACCCTAAACTGAGTTGAGGATCTTGACAAACTGATCCAACTCAACCCAAACATGGATTGAGCCGTGGGCAAGTTGCAAATCCCTACTTATTATTAACAATACTTTTGCTACACTACAACTGCCAACTGCTCCGAATGGCTAAATTCAATTTTCAAATGTTTGAATTTGTAACTTATCCTATTTGAGATTTTTATATACAAAAGACGAGACTTGTAATTTATTGTGAAATGAGAAATTATAAATTCTTTTTTTTTTTTTTTTTTTAAATTTTGTTACAAAAAAGGTGCTTAAATTGTTCTTGGATACAGTATCCCTAAAACAAGCCTGCCCATTTGTATTGATTGTCCAAAATATGGGATATTATGTAATCCATGGGTATAGAATGCATTGTTCAAGACAAGGTTGTCTAAAAAATATTCTCTACACCATATCCATCATTGTAACCATACTCTAGCAAATGCAACCCAACAATTCATGAATAAGATTTCAACTACCATGTTCACATTTTTTTTAATAAAAGAGAGAGATTTTATTCACATAACTGAGCGAAAAAGGATACACATTCAGGCTTCCCATCGCTTAAAACCCCGCCTCGGGCTGCATATCGTAACATCTACAAGGCTAAACTTAGCCGGACAAACACCTCTCCCTAATGAAGCCTAGACCCAACCCCTTTTTTTCCTAATCACCCTTATCTATATCCACACTATTGACAGAATTAGATTCAGACAAATTCCCCAAGCCCACGTTGTCAGGAAAGATGAGACCACAGATTTCCTGCAGTAGGTTGGCGATCCTAAGGCAGGTCCTCTTAAGTTGAGCCCCGCTACCCATCTGGGCCAGCCCATCAGCCGTAGTATTCCCTTCCCTTGCAACGTGCGTAAGGGCAAACACACCTGTGCTGATAATCCTGAATATCTCCTCTCCTTCCAGTGCCACCATTTCCAGTTCTTGAGACTGCTATCTTTCAGCATGTCAATAAAAAATTGAGAGTCACTCTCAACCTCAACTCTTTCCAAACCTTATTGCCTACATAGAAGGAGCCCGTCAAACAAAGATTTCATTTCTACCTCATTGTTTGAGCCTAAACCGTGACCGTTTGCAAACGCATAGATAAATTCTCCTTTTAACCTCTACGCACACCTCCTCCTCCTGCCATACGTGGGTTACCCCTAGCTCACCCATTAACCATGTTCACATTTTAGAAACGAATCCAATGCGAGAAAGAAAACAAACACATGCAAAACATAGTAAGAGTTACATAGTTCAGCGCCTATTCCATAAATGAGTCCCTGTAGAAATTACTATTTTCTCGAAAAAATATTATAGCCTCCAAAATTTCTAGAGCCCAAAAATGAGTCCATCATGGGCCCACTTTAAGCATTAGATCTGTCTCATTGTTGGACCATGCCCTAAAATGAGCTGGGAAAATAGATGGACAGGGCAGATTTCCAACGAACATCAACATGATCCCCTTGTACGATTAGAGTTGGGTCCCACATCAATTCATTCAATTGTTGTGGAGATGGAGCATTTACGATTTAAGTTAAGGGTTGTGGTAGATAAATTAAGGGTTGTGGTAGATATGGTGAATAAGGGGCATGCCTTCGCCTGGAAGATTTGGTATTGGATGGCTAAGATCTCCAATGTCCTGAATTCGATTGAAGTTAGAGTGAATCATATTCCGTGGGAGGCCAACGGTGTGGCAAATGCCTTGGCCGGACTTTGAAGTGGCGCATAGGAGGTGAGGTTTTTTTAAGAAGTGTTGTGTTGGAGTTTTCCTCCACATGCAGAGGAGAGAGAGAGTGCACTTTTGACGAGGTTCGACCGGCCGGTGCTCCTGGCTGGCTGGTAGGACAAAGTGCCCAGAAACAGGAAAATCGCTGGACGATTTTTGTGAAGGCCGGCCAGAGGTCCTGGCTGACCGGTCGGCAGACAGGTCGGGCTATGTGTATGTTTACACAAAAATCTCTCTAGACATGTTTTGGTTCATCCGACCAGTCGGAGGTGTGCGTGAGCTGCTACTGCAGTTTCCTAATAGGACTCAATACATGCAAACGGCTATATATAGAGCTCCAATCCAGGATTTAGGTATCCCATTAAGTTTTCTACACATCCAAGGTGAGAGAGAGAGAGAGAGAAAAAAAAAAGAAAGAGAGGAAAAAAAAGGAGTGGAAGCTTGTTGGTAGAGGAGGCTTTGCTCGCGAATGTGATTCATGGTGCAACGACGTCTCGGCTCTTTAACGTCCTCGTACTCGGGTGAGATCTCTCAATTTTTAGTCCTTTTATTATTATCCATCCCTGCGCGGGTGAAGAAGGTTTGATCCTAGCGGTGTGTGCTTGTGATCGAGGTTGTAACGGTTCTACTTCATAGTGAATTGTTAATCTAGACTAGGTCTTGTAGTTTTTACCTCTTTAAGTGCTTTTCACGTAAAAATCTTTTGCGTCGTGTGGTTAATGATTTGATTTAGTTTATTGTTTTATCATAACCCATAATTCTAGTAGTTTGGGAGGCAAGATCCTAAGGTTTTGTAAAACACACCCAACATGTCAGACCTCACTAGGATTATTCGTGGATCTATTTTCCTTAATAAAGTAGGCCTAGTGAATGTGTGTATAGAATAATGGTGGGTTGCTGGATTGTAGGAAAAAAATGAGTGAGGATCGTCTGTGTTGAAAACACAAAAAAATTCAGTGCCGTCTATTCTCATTGGTACACATCATAGCCAATGACGTCAGCTAAAAAAACCAGCCGATTTTCTCTCTCATGTGTGGATTGCATGCTACACAACCCACTTTTACAGTGTGGAATTTCCCAGGGCCTCATCCTAATTTATCTGTTAGATCAGAACCGTCCATCAACTTTTTCAGATTATTCTAAAGCATAAGATAAAAAACGAAGCACATCCAAAGCTCAAGTGGACCACACAATAGAAAGCATGGGACTGAACGAAACGTTGAAACCTTCCTACGGTCCACTTTGAGGTTTATTTGCCATCTAACCCCTTCATAAGGTCACTTAGACCTTGATTCAGGGAAAACCAAAACATCAGCTTGCTCAGAGCTGTCTATTGTAACAAGAAGTTTTCAATGGTAGGTGTTCATTTCCCACTCTTTCCCGTCTTGTGGCCCACTTGAGCCTTGGATCTGATTTATTTTCAGCCTAGTGACTAAAAGGTATGAAACAAAATGATTGGACTGTGTGGATCTAATACATACATCATGATGGACCCCACAGAAGTTCCACCTTTCAACTGTTTGGTGAGCGGAATTTCTTTAGGTGGGAAATTTACACGGCCCATGATGACTTATTTCTTAGATCCACACCGTCCATATAATTTTTCAGATCTTTCCATGACATAAACCTAAAAACAAGCTAGATTCAAAGCTCAACTGGAACACACCATAGGAAACAGTGGAATTGATGGTACCGTTGAAAACTTCTTAGGGCCCAGACGGCTCTGATCAAGCAGATATTTGGGTTGTACCTTCATCCAGTTATGGGTGGACTTATGAACTGGTTAGATGTTAGATGAAGCCTCACGCTTGGCCCGAGGAAGGTTTCGACCAAAGTTTGTGTAATCCTGACTGCTTTCTTTTGGTGTGGTCCACTTGAGATTTGGATGTACCTTATTTTTGGAACCATACACTAAATCTATTTGGAAAAATTGATAAACGGTGTGGATGTAAGACAAAGGTTATGGTGAAGGGCGGTGAAGTTCCATACGTTAAAAGATGTGCTATGTAGCACGCAATGTACCTCAAGAGACAAATACGGGATATTTGGTGAGATGGAGATAACGGAAATGACGTGGCCGGACGAGAAGCGACCGCACTGGAATTTCTTGTGCTCTCAACACAGACGATCCGCACTCGAAAAAAATAGGATGGACAATAAATGCGACAAACGTGGCCCACAATAAGAAAGATGAGGAGGTAGTTGTTTTGTTTTCTTTTGTTCAGGTAGAGGAGTTTAGTACAGGTGGGCCTGACTTTATTTTGTTGGCAGCCGGCTAGCCTGAATGGAAATTTACAGCTATATAACTCCCCTCGTTTTAATGAAAAAATAAAATAAAATAAAAAATAAGGGCACTATGTCCTTTCAGAAAATACAGTTCTAAAACTAAATATAAGGGACACGGTATACCGCATCAGGCATGGAGATGTTTATCGGTGGAAAATTTAAACGGGTTACTTTAAATATTTTACAAGTATGCATTGTTCTCTGAATAGCCCTAAAAACAAGCAGTTGTATATATGGAAAAACTTCATTTGTATATTATTTATATGTTTTATACACTGAATAGTTTGGGAAGACATGAAGAAACTCGCCAAAGTTTTTAAATTCTAGTCTTGGCATTTCTAATCTATGGTCCGCAAAAAAAAAAGTGTTATCCTTCTGAAAAAAGAAAAAAAAAAAATTGTCAAGGAAGTAAGATAGTACCGCAAGTACTGGCTTGATATCATCGTCGCCAAATTTGAAGTCGTTGTTATCCTTCTGATCAAGAAGCACGTCGAGGAAATCATTTCTTCTAGGAAAATCAGATGAGGTGGATCTAGATAATGTTCGTTGGGCAATCATTTCATTGAAAATTGTGAACAATTTTTTGAAATAAGCAGATGTGCGACGCCTTATGCCTTGTGGATCGATCGGCCTCAGAACTGGGAAATAGTCCGAAAGATTCGGCCTTCCAAGCTCTTTCATAATTTCCCACACTAGATCCTTGAATTCTTGTGCAGAATCAGAGTTGGGATCAACCAAATCAATGGAGAAGACGGTATTGAATATCAAGTTGAGTGTAGTAGTGAAGGTTGCTTGGCCGATATCAACTGGTCGTCCTGCTAGGCTATGCTCATGCATGTAAGTGATTAGATCTTGCACTTTCTCCCGTCGTAGGCCTTGGTTGGCTGCTAGCCTTGCCATTGTGAACATTTGTGTATTACATATCGTTCGTAGCTTTCGCCAATATGTGGTTGGCGGTGACCCGACGATAGATGATGACTCGTAGGATCTAACTCCATCAAGGGCGGCAACAACAGGTCGACCAGCAAAGGATTGATCATTCTTCCGAAGGACCTCTTTGGCCATGATCGACGATGAAACAACGATCATTGTTGTGGAGCCAAGGTTAAGTGCCATTAGGGGACCATATGTCTTGGCGAGCTGAGCAAGTGACTCGTTGGGTTTGCTGCCGAGTTTGAGGAGACTTCCTACAATGGGAAGTGGGATGGGGCCTGGTGGGAGCTTGCCATTACAAGATGCTCTCTTTCTTGCAAGTAAGAGAACATGAATGCATGCCAACACTATCAAAGTCCATGGGAGCATCGTGGAATAATCCATTGCTCTCGATCCCTCCCTCCCTCCGATATTTTATACTCTGTGTGTGTGTGTGTGTGAGAGAGAGAGAGAGAGAGAGAGAGAGAGAGAGAGAGAGATATCTTATCTTCTCTAGTAGAGTACACATATGGTCCACGAAAAAGGGTAGTTACATGATAGTCAGGCAGTGTAGGATACTTGACACACAGGCATTCAAAAATTATACACGTGGCACACATTAATCTAAGTTAAACCGGCTAATTGTAGAACCCATTGTCTGTGAGACCCAGAACCAAAATTGGCTTGATTGTATGATTCTTAACTCTTATTGATAGACACTTACTCTGTAGAAGGGCATGTAGCCCAGCTGGTTGAGTCTGAGTTTATCAACCAGCTGATGTCAGGTTCGAGACACACTAGCAGTCAATGGTTGTTGAAAATGTTAGATCATCCAATGAATGTCCACCTATCCGTAATCAGATTATTAAATATGTGATGCATATAGATTTAGACCCATAATTCGTAAATTGTAACTGATTTTAAGTGCATGCGTATCATCCATGACACTGGCTGGTAGAGTATTAAAGTTTTCTCGCAGAAAGAAAAGGAAGATTGCTTCTTGGAAGGGGTGGAGTCCTACGTTAATCTGCACCGTTTTTTATAAGTTGGTGTTTCATCACCTCGACATGTGTCACTGATTTACCACTATCCACACCGTTCAAATTGTGGGTCCCATGTGGATGGATCGTAAATATAAAATCACATTGGACAAAATCTTATAGAAATCTAATTATGATATATAGAAGTAAAATTGTGAATGGCCCTCTAAAGGAAGACTTCAAGGTAGACGTACCTGTTCCTACTTGTTCTTTGGGTGTGGCCTATTTGAATTGGTTCTGTCTGATTTTTTGCCTCATTTCCCAACCTGACATGGTGGAGCTATCATGAATGTTTTAAACTTAGGTGACCCCATCGACTGTTTTCTTTAGTGTAGTCTTTGGTGCGGTCCATTTGAATTTTGGTTTGGACTGATATTTTGCCATACGTTCAGCCTGATTTTTGGAATCAAGTATTAATTAGCATTATCCCTTAAAGGTTGGCCACACGCAACAGTCAGTGTCCTTGTGATGGATGTGGACAGTTGGAATTTTCATGGTGAGCATCAGGCGTGGGACTCCAGTTGCGGTCACGCACAAGTAACATGGACCTACATGTACGCCAATTCCCTTCTTATGAGGGGATTGTGAGATGATCTATATGGACTCAGGCCTATTTATGCAAGTGTATGGATATGCTTGTTGGGTGCATTGCACAAAACTTCACTATCCTGCACCCCAACTATATATATATATATATATATATATATATATATATATATATATATATATATATATATATATATATATATATATATATATTGGGTTAGCTCACACATCCCATTATTAGTACACTTACCTACCCTTATTAGTCACATAACAAGCGGGTTGTCATATAATAATGCAATAAATAAGATCAAATCATCAATCACACGAACACAAAAAAAATTTACGTGAAAATTCTGAAAGAGGTAAAAACCACGGGACCTGGTCTAGAGAAACAATCCACTATGAATAGAGAACTATTACACACCGATCTAAAGCACAACCCGCTTGGATCCAAACTACTTCACCCATGCAGGGATGGATAACAATGAAAGGAAACAGAAATTGAGAGATTTCACCGATCATAAGGACGTAAAAGAGCCTGAGATGTCGACTACGCTGTAGATCATCTTCACAAGTAGAAATCTTTCTTTCTAACAAGCTCTCTCTCTCTCTCTCTCTCTCTCTCTCTCACCTTGGACTTGTAGTACTCCTATTAGGATGCTTCAATCTCAAATTAGAAGTTATTATATAGCTTTGAGCAAGAGTTGGAGCCAAAACAGGAAACTGCATATCGCAGCCCGCGCACACCGCCAACCGGTCGGTCATATCAACCAACTGTCTAGTGAGCAACAACAGAGAAAAGCCAAAAATCAATCTGTCTCACGACGGGTCGCTGACTAGTCATCCAGGACCCAAGACCGGTCGGACGACTGGTCCTGATGGACCTCAACAGTCCAGTGTGCATCTGATTTTCGAGGCCATAATTCGACCAATCAACAAGGGGGGTTCGACCGGTCGTGAGACCTAAATCTGCACAATCATTTCCTCTGTCCTGAGGAGGAAAACCCCATCAATGCCAATAAAGGATTCCAACTCTTTTAAAGTATAAGAGGTCTTGGCCCCCAACTAGGGGTGCACACAATTCGGTTCAGTCTGATTTTGTGGTGAAATCAGAGCCAAACCGTTCCCAACGGTTCTAGGAAAACCAGAACTAGAATTGGACCGACCCTAAAAACATAGGGAGAAATACATAAAACATACATGTCAGCCTCAACACACTTGACCGGTCATGACCGGTTGACCCCCACTGTTCGAATGGTCATGACCAGTCAGTGCACAGTCCAAGAACCTTTCTTGGAGATGTTTGAAGGCTCTTCCAACATTTGATGTGGCCTACTTGAGTTTTGGTTTGGCCTGATATTTTACCTCATGTTCCAGCTTTAAATAAGGGTCTACGCAAACTCGTGACCCTGTGATGGATGTGGTCGGTTTGAATTTTCGTGGTGAGAATCTGGTAGGACTCATGTAGATGTGGTTACACACATGCATGTAACATGAACCTACATGTGCTCAAATCCCTTTTTTGTGAAGGGATTGTGAGATGACATGGACTCTTGACCTATTTGGGCAAGTGTGGACACGTGGAAGGAATAAAATTAACCTGGCTATGAACAGGGAAATGGAGGAGCAAAATCCAAAAATGGAGTGTCCCACGGCTGAAACAAGTACGTGTGGTTATATTGAAATCTTCGCTGATTATTGCATGAGATCCTGACAAAAGTAGGGCATTTCAATGACCACATCAAGTGGATGCCACAAAGAAATTGTGGTGGGCACGGTAATGCTTTTTATTTCACGTGGTCTGATTGTGACGTGAACCAATCAAAGGTCACCACATGTCCGCCATGTGACCATAATAAATGCAAAACTAACTTTCAAATCTCTCATTTGAAAGTATCCTCATTTAATTTTTTTCAGTGATACGCATTCATTCAATTACCAATGTGAAGGCACGCATCCTTTACACCCGCTTTTACGAGAACGGACCAATGTACTCATTACATTTATAAGAGACCCGTCAGAGAGTAAATTTAGCTCGGAATCTAGTTACAATATTTTCTAAAAAAAACGTATGAAGTCATCTCTCACGATCGCTGAAAATCTTCTAAAAAACCGTATTGGGAGGCTGTAACATTCAAGAAAATTCCATTGATAACCAAGTGAACTTATCCATAACTCGTACCCAAGTTAGGAAATCTAGACGCGTCAATCTGATTGGGTCTATAGCCATACCCCAATTAGAATGAAGAGAGTGTGGAGAGGTCCTAAGAAAGATATGACTTATCTAATAACGAATTAGTATCAGGTAAATGCGGGCCATTCATTAAGGAGATAGGAAGAGATATAGAAATTGCCCAAACATCCTACAGGGTGTGGGAAGAGACAAAGAGATTGCCCAAACATCCTACTAGGTGATCTGATATGATGATCATGGTTCCATGCAGATGAAAAGAATAGAAGATTTCTATATGGCAGATCCAGCCCATGTCTGATAATAGATATGTATGGAGTGTCAAATCTCACTCCTATGGTTAGGAATTGAGTGAAATACACTAGTCCACCATGATTGATCTTACAGCCAGATACTCTCTTCACCAATTCAGATCTTATAGGGGAGAATTTACTTGTAGGAGTAGAAATATAAAATCTACTGGCTTCAAACTTTTCGGAGACCTTCCTAGCTAGAAGATTCCAAATCTACCGAGGAGTCTTTTTTTTTTCTTTTTTTTCTTTTTTTTTATTCAGAAAGCTTGCAATGTGAGAGTGAGGGAGTTAGGATTAACATGGAAACTCCAGCAAGAGTTTCACCACGTCGACAATATATATATCAAAGGAGCAATTGAAGAGGAATTTAGGGGGTGTTTGGCGCGTGGTATTAGAAGGGATGGGATAGCACTAGGTGGGATTAACATCATTTATTACGCAAATGTAATTCCATCCCAACTAATTTGGTTTAATACCATGCGCCAAACGCCCCCTTAATGCCCTACACCAAACACATCAACCTATTTTTTAGATTGTCTTTCATTTATCTTTCTTAGCATATATAGCTTAGCCTAGCCTAGTTTTACATAGCTACTACCTAGCGGCTCCCGCTACAGTACCTTAAGAGTAGAAGTAATATTTTTGTTGGGGTAGCCTTCAAACATGGTGCAGGTTTTTGGGTGCTCAGACTGGTCGGGCGACTGGTCTAACGGACGTGGCCCAAATGCACAAAAGAAGGCCGCTAGACTATTTCTGCATGCCCCAGACCGGTCGGCTGACCGGTCTGCAAGGGGCTCCGATCGGTCGGTGGTGAGGTAGCGTGACGAGTCTAGGTTTCCTTGTTGGAGTTGGTCTCTTGCGCGGTTTTGTACAAGAGGTTTCCAATTCGAGTTTTTTCCCTATTTAAGGGATGTAATGCATGCGGGATTAGAGCCACTGCCATTGGGGGTCGTGTTTCCTAGATGGGTTCTAGGGTAAGAGAAAGAGCTAGGAAAGCTTGGGGGCTCTCTAGGATGAAGAAAATGACTGTTCTTATCTGTTTCATGTGAGAACAAGCCTTGGGTTGCTCAGGATTTCTCTTGTAGGCGTTTTTGTTTCTTCAATCTCTGTAATCTTCGGTTTATTCATAGTGGATCGCTTTGTGCAGTGGTTTTTTACCCGTTGAGAGGTTTTTCCACATAAATTCGGATTCTCTTGTGGTGAATGCTTGTGTGTGGTTTAATTGCATCTTGTTTACTCGTTTGATCACGCATTGCTCCGCGCGTTTCGGACTCCGCTTCCGCTATCGGTTTTCCCCAACAATTTTTACAACCTTAAGTTGTTGGATCGTGATCATGTAAGTTCCAATTTAGCTGATCACACCTGCCTCAATAATCTATTCCAATAGATGCATTAGGTATTTATCTCTTCCGGCCCTTTTCGTTTATTCATTTGGTTGTCTCGCATCTTGTCAATTGTAATAAGCATCACCTTCAGATCTTAATGAAATGGGCAACATTTTTCCTTCTTTAATTTGCACGTGTATCCTTGATCCTTTGAGAAATATTGAACTAAGAGTGCTGGTAGCGATGCACATAAGCCGAGTTAGCTCGAAAAGCTCTCTCGGCTTGGCTCGTTTAAGCTCGGCTTAGCTTGGCTTGCAGGGCAGTTCAATCAAGGCCAAGCTTGGTTTTGAAAGCTTGTTTGAAAACAAGCGAAGCTCAAGCACGAATGAGCTTAGCTCGAAGCTCGAAAAAAGCTTGGCTTGCTTGAGCTTGATATGCTAATATTATATATATAATAAATAAATAAAATTATATATTTTAAAATATAAGAAAACCTCAACTCAACCACACCCATTCCCTTTTTCATTTCATTTTCACTCCAACTCAGTCAGCTGCGCCCCTACCCCTCTCTCTCTCTCTCTCTCTCTCTCTCTCTCTCTCTCTCTCTCTCCGTTCCGGCTTCATCCTTAGCCACCGACCCACACCGCACTCGAGCAGCGAACGCCCAACCCAGACCAGACGCTTAGTCCGCTCGCACGGGGTGGCACACATGTACCTCAGGTTTTATTCTTTCAAAACAGGTAGGTTTTGTGGATTTTTTTTTCTTATTTTGGGTATATTTTGTTTAAAATAGGGAATACACTAAAAATGGGGCTAGTTTTTTGGGATTTTTTGGGTCGAATTGGAGTCGAGTCAAGTGACTCAAGCCAGCAGGTTAGGTCGGGTTGGGTCAACTGGTTAGGTCAGGCCAGGTTAGGTCAGTGGCCCGTGGGTAGTTATACACTTCTATGGAAAAAAAAAAAAGACAAAGCTCAGTCTATCAGATTGGCTCAATAAAGCTCGATCAGCTTGGCTCAAACAAAGCTCGCTCGTCTTGACCAACAATCTAAGCTTGAGCGGCTGTTTTAAGCTCGATGCTCAAGCCAAGCCAAGCTCAAGATTAGTGGGCCACTGATCAAGCCAAGCTTGACCAAGGCCAAGCTTGACTTGAGCTTGGCTCGTGTGCAGCTCTTAAGTGCTAATGAGGAACAAGACCTTAAGTTTGTAAACTCACATCTATTGTCACAAGACAAAAAGAATACATTCAAAGGCCTAATTACTCATTTCACAAATTACCAAAATGAAAGTGCAAATATTAGTGGTTAAGAGGACCTTGGATCTTTGATCCCTGTCTCCAATTTATGCAGCTCAATGCAAGGAGGCACCAATGACTCAATCAAACTTTGAGTCAAGTAGGCTTTGTTCCGCCCGTGCACTTTATCCACAAACAAAACCCCAATCTAAGCCCTCGATCACACAAGTGGCCCAGTTTAATTGAATTGACAACAACACTTAGATCTCCCTCATTTTTGGGCTTGTACCCTAAAATCATATATCAAAATGGATGGATGGTGGATAAAACATAAACATTGTCGTGGCCCTCAGAATCGGCTTGTGTTAAGTTCGGAACCAACGGGGGTTCAACTCAATCCGTGCCCATTTCAGCAGAAAAAAGGCATGACAGCACGAGAAAAAAAAGAAAAAAAAAAAAATCACATTTACATTCATCACGCTTGGGTGACCTTATAAATGGGCCAGATGGAATATCAAAATAAAGTTGGCCCCATGAAGGTTTTAATGGTAGGCTTCCCCATTCCCGTTGTTTCCTGGGTTGTCGCCCACTTAATTTTGGATCCAGCTCTTCTTTTTCTTTTTTTTTTTCTTCTGGTCCTAAAGCTGTGTTTCAACTCATGTACAGATGAAAGTAGACCCACCATGATGCATGTGTTATATCGCACATAGGCTGAAAAATGAGGCAGATTTAAAGCTTAACAGAAAACAACCGAGACAATGATGCCCATTGTTGAAATCTACCTAGGGCCTATCATGATGTTTATTTTCCATCCAACTTGGTTATAAGGTCACACAGATGTGGACAAAGGGAAAACACAAATATAGCTTGATTGAAAACTTCGGTGGCCCTAAATTTTAGATGGTAGGAGTTAAATACCTACTGCTTTCCGTGGTGCTGTCCACTAGAACTTTGAATCTGCCTCATTTTTTTGTCCTATGTCCTAAAATGATCTCAAAAAATGGATAGACAGATTTAACACACACCATGATGAGGTCCACGGAGCGTGGTGTGTGGCATGCCATGCGTGAGATCCGCTTGGGTAATGCACGCTGGGAGCAGATTAGGAGTTACCTCGGTAACACGTATGATAGTGGGTGAATATGTTGCATATCGACTTTGTCCATTCATCTTTTAATTTCATTTCAGGACTTGATCTCTAAACTTCAGTAGCTCCATATCTCAGGTGGACCACAACACAAGAACTTATGGTGATTGACCATTAAAAATTTATTGTACGCCATGAAAGTTTGGACCAAGCTGATTTTCATATTTTCTCTTTATCTGTCTGTTTGGCTTTATAAACAGGTTGATTGGTAAATAAACATTACGGTAGGCCTAAGGTAGTTTTAATGATAGGCATTCAATCACCACTGTTTCCTGTAGTGTGGTCCACCCAAGATTTGGATCTTCTTAAGTTTTGGAAAAATCTCCTAAAATGATATGGGAAAACGGATGACAGCTTGGATACACATTGAATAAGGTAGGTCCCACGGTCCTCGTAACACCCACAAAGGTGTTCTCGGGGTAACACCTACTCTGCTCCCACGCAGGCATGCACTGCTCTTCCTTCAAAAAGGGAAGTGGATTAGGTGCCGCCCGGCCTCACCCTAGACGATACTTCCCTTACCGTCGGGCATACCTTGATGTATGCGTTCTACATTCACGCTGTAAATCCGTTTTGGAAGGTAATTTTAGTGTATGATCCCAAAACGGAAACAGATTTAATCTCAGGTGGACCATACCATAAGAAAACAATGGTGATTCACAATTAAAAACTTGTTGTGAGCTACAAGACTTTTCAATCAGGGTAGTTTTTTTCTTTTTTTTTTAATTTTGAGAAAACAAGTGAGTAAACTTTCTTATTACTAACCCAGGGCAAAACCTGAAAAAAGAAATAACAGACGGGACAAGCCCCTAAAAATAAAAAAAGAAAAGAAAACGAAAGGAGAAAAGAAAAGAGAAAGAAAGAAACTCACATCCCGGGGTGCAGGAGAGGAGAGAGGGGAGAGGAAGGGAGGAGAATGTGATGTAGGGGAAGAACCCCATGATCAAGGGCGTGGATCACACACCTTCCTGCGGGAAATGGACAGGAATAAAAACAAGAGAAAACTAAGGAATTTTCAATTTTGGAGATTCAACCAAAACAGGAAATTGTTATTCCTGTCTCTGAATTTTGGCCCAACTCGTGGGGCTCATCTTGATCATTTATGATGATCCGTTCCGTCCATTTTGTAGAGCTTCTTGACGCTGAGAAAACGCAATAATTTCATGTCGATCCGAGTTACGGATTGATCGTGGCGTCCAAAATGGTACGAACTATCTAGAAAGTTTCGAATTCCCCACTAAAACTGGAAATGGTCCAGGTGGCGCATTACTACTGATATGGAGAATCTGAACCGACCATCTTGAAGAGTACGTCGATGTCAGCAAAACCACAAAGTTTTGTGACAATTAGATATGTGGATTGCTCGTATCAGCGGAAGAAAGACGACGCCCGACAGACGTTATAAAGTTTGCGCAGATTTTTCTGTTTCTTTTCTAATTGTATTAGTATTCTTTTCTTTCTTTACAGGTTAGTGTTAAGTAAGAATTTAAAGTTTAGTTTATTATTTAAAGCAAATAATTATGTTTTTTTATTATTCATTCAATCTATCAAAAACAATTATTCGGAATTAATTTTCTCTTTTTATTTTTTTATTTCTTCTCGTGGAGTTGAGAAACAATCAGTTAGGGAAACGGTGATTGACCTACCATGTCCTTTCTGCATTAGAATGAAAGAGGAAGAAACTAGAAAGGTGGAAAAGACCCATAGCCTGACCTAAGCATCATATCAAATTTTCTATTTCATATTTAATTATAAATCTATTTGACGATCCCGTAGTGACACTAGACGAAAAAGACAAGGTTGTTCTCTATGCTCATAAACAACTCCAATGCGGCAATAATTGGAAGTAGCAAAAGAATGCAATCTCCTAACAAACAAGCACATTTTCCAGGTTGAACAAGCTGGATTGATAATGGTAGAGCTTTGCTGGTTACCTAACAAAATACTAAAACCTACATGGTAATCAAAGGGCAAAATGGGTAAGGCGAAATGAGTGTTTGGAAGCACCTGTACATAGTCCCTATTGCGTGTTATGATCAATGACAATTCTCCAGGGGACACATCAGGGTGGTTTTTGGTTTTTACCTTCATCTTGGGTGGTTTAGGATTTTTTTTTTTTTTTTTTTTAAATTATAACCTTATCAGCAAGTTGGATGGCAAATAATACTTATGAAAACATTAATGCGAACCCTAGGAAGTTTTTCAATCACCACTGTTTCCTATGACATGGTCCGCCTAGGATTTGGATTTGATTTATTTTTGGGCTCAATCTCTGAAATGATTTATAAAAACATATGGACAGCATGGATATAGAATACATACATAGAGGTGGGCCCCACGGTCAGGGCCAAACCGTCTTGGGTGAGGCCCGGGTTGCACCTAATCTTCTCCCTTCAACAAGGTGAAATCAATAACATTGAAAGCATTTAGTACCATCCGCATGTTCTATGATAATGCCTTTCATGTAGAAAATCATTACCATTAAAACGGTAGGTATGACCATGTGGAATATGCTTGTCAAAAATCAAGTTGATCTGTTCAGTAGGTGGGCAGAAACAGTATGTTTCATCAAACTATCGGTTGTCTGTTGATTTCATCAGTGTGGCCCACCTGATGATCGGACTGGTCTATCCTTTCTTCCAGGTGATCTTCTTGATGGGGTTTACCTTTTTCATGGAACTGATTTTTTTCACAAATCACTGGTTGCATTGCCAACAGAACGTCATCAGTAGTCATTTCACATGCGTCCTAATGTGTCGCACCTCACTCGCCTGAACTCTGTTCTCATTAGGAAAAGAATACTCTACAACAGGCTGTGTGGGGCTCACAGAGATGTCGATGACAAATCCACTCCGTCCATCTGTTTTACAAGAGCACAATAGGATAGAAGTATAAAAATCAGGCAGATCCAAAACTCATGTGGGCCATATCACAGCAAACAGTGGAGATTGAACGCTTGGGGTGACAGGCATTTTGTATCAGCATAACATTTGTGACTAAAGTTTATCTGAGTGGTAATAACCCAATGAAAGGTTTGGAAGTCATATAAACATCATGTTAATCTCCACGAAGGTTTCAACAGTGGACGTTTCTGTTCCCACTATTTCGTTGGTGTGGCCCACATGAGTTTTGGATCTGCCTTATTTTTAGAATAGGGTCCTATTGCCTTCTTTCAAAACAGATGGACGGAGTGGATTTGGCACGTACATCTCTGTGGATCCCACACAGCCCCGAGCACAGGCATATCTCTGTGCCCGGGGTCACAGGCAATCCGCTGCCACAACAGGTAGTGTAGAGCCCCAGTTCGGGTCAGGTTGGTCGGGTTCAGGGTCCTCGGGTTGGGTCAGGTTGAGGTTGGAAAACTCCAACCCGATTTGAGATTGGGCTGGGTTCGGGCCGAGCAAACTCAGATCCAGTTAGCTCAATCTGGGTTGGTTTAGGGTTGAGTATAAAGGAATTCAATCTGGTTCGTATCATCCACACGATTCATAGCTCAAGTGGTAGACTGAATAAAGATAACCTTGTTTCAACACTGAGGTCTTGGTATCCACTCTCAAGTGGGGGTGGGTGAACTAACAGTGTGTTGTGTGTACTAACCATTTTATAAAAAAAAATAAAAGAAAATAAAATCGATCTGGTTCGTATCATATTTCAAAAACCTGAAAACTTGACTTGACTCAGTTTCCAACTCATCTGGGTCAACTCAAAGGCTAGACTCAACTTGACTCGACATTTAATTATTAATATCCCTTCCCACTTTGATTTTGTCTTATAGAAAGCAATCACTCAGTGACTGACTTGGTTGAGTTGATTGAGTGAGTTGGAATTCTCCGCCCAAAATAGAAGTTGTTGGGCCAACTGTTTTCTATGTGAGACATCCTTGTTAAGGCCATGACTGAAAAATCAGCCCTATTTACAATTTTGGTGGGGCAGACCAAAACAATGGAAAATGAGGATGCACACTATGGGAATATTTCATATGTTGAGGTGCCTAATATAGATTTTACAAGCCATCTAACTCATTAGTTACAAAGCTGCATCTTATCAAGATCAAGGGACAACTAAAAAAAAATAACCAGATTCAAAAGTTGATTGGATTGTATGTTGAATTATAGGGGCTGGATGAAGTGGGAGTTAAGTTTGGGGAAGTAATTACAAATGTCAATTTGTTAACCTCTATATGATTATTTTACTGTCCAAAAAGAAACGGCAAGGTGTTTTTCAATTAATGACAAAAGGGGGAGTTATTTAGGAATAATCAGAAGAAAGAAATGCATTTGCCTAAAAACTTGACTCGATATGAGTAGACTCAGATCACCTCAAAGACTATCGAGTCTTGAAATCACATGACTCGATACTTGAAACTATCAAATTAAAAGGAATGCTAATAAATATTTTCAATCGCTAAATAAATAGCCTAAAATAGAAAATGATGACAATGAAATCATATTTACAGCACTGGTTTAACAGCCCGGTTCTCTAACTTGAGGTGTGGTGTTTTGAATTTTACATCCACATGTTATTTTATTAAAATAATTGCTGGTTGATTTAAATCCATCTCTAATAAAATTCTCCATTTACTCAATACTATCAATGGATAGTGACCACCAATCTGTATCTTTTAAATCGCCTTAAGGGGCTTGTTAAATAAATGATTTTTTTAGTTGCGTATAATTCGGTTTGCCTAATATGTTTTCTTTTGCTGATATTTGGAAATACAGAGAGTTTCAAACATGGAAGCAGTTATACAAGTAATGTTCAAAATTGCAGAGTTTGAAATGAAGTTTTGCTAATTAAGATTTAGATTAATTCAAAGAATTGATTCAACAACAAAACTCATTGAATTGGACACATAATCAAGCCATGCATGGCAGATTCCCTCTATTAAGGAGCTCCCTACTAGTTGAAGGGCTTTTCAATCACTGCCTACAGGAAGATATAGCTCAAATCAATGGTGCAGAATTAAAGGTGAACAAAATTTTATAAAGTAGATGGCTGGAATCATACATACGTTACCGTTTCTTCACCGGAAGACATCCATGGCATGGCCCCATGATTCCTGGTCCATATTTCATGATAGCTAACCACATATGTGGTGGCAATTGGAAATGAAACAAGACTAACTCATCTAGGCAATGGTTGCCACCTAGCATTGGGATAGCACAAAGCACTAGCTAATTTCAGAGTGATGCCGAACTTGGAGCTCATGTCCATATTGCGTGGCATCATTCCATTGGGAAGTTTCCAGTCGAACGAATGGAGAAGGGAGGCCAACATTAGATGGACCATCCTAAATGCAAGTGGCAAGCCTAGGCAAATCCTCCAGCCTGATCCAAACGGAATGAGCTCGAAATCTTGACCTTTGAAGTCAATGTCACTGCCCAAGAACCTTTCAGGGAAGAAGGAGAATGGGTCGACCCAAATGTTGGGATCTCTCCCTATAGAACCCAAGTGTTCTTGGGTATTGCAAAACCACTTACGTCCACATCCGTTGCAGTATCACGAAAAATGAATGGAACCGGTGGATGCAAACGCAAGGTCTCCTTCATGATGGCTTGTAGATATGGGAGACGGGCGATGTCTGATTCTTCCACTTGTTGCCCGGGCTAATTGTCTTCATGGGCTCCAATCGAGCCTTCACCATGCAATCTGGGTTTCAGAGCAACTCTGCCATGGCCCATTCTACGGTGGTTGAGCTTGTGTCACTTCCAGCAATAAATAAATCCTGATGATTGAAATGGCATGGATTTATAACCAAAGAAAAAAGGAAAGCAAAATATATAAACCGAAGCAGGAATTATACGGTAAGCACAATAAGCAGGAATATGATGAGGTGTTTGATATGATGACTTTCTCCATCGACGGAATATGTGACGCAGGGAGGACGTGGTAGGGTCGATCACTGTCTCCCTAACCGATAGTTCTCGAATCCACGAGAAGAAATAAAAGATAAAAAGAGGAAATAAATTCCAAGTAATTGATTTTTTGATAATTGAATGAATAAAAACGGAATTACAATGCATATAAATAGGAAACTAAACCCTAGGTAAAGTATCAAAATCCAACTCCAACTAAAACTCCTAGAAAACGCAACTTACTATAAATAGTAAACTTACTATTTATAGAAGTCGTTCAATCCTACTAGAACTCTTGGTTTTCGGCCAAAAATAGAAAGTTATCAAACGGCCTCAACCACGTTGTTCTACGAAATATTCTAAGCCCTTTTCATGTTGGGCACTAACTCTAAAACCCTACAGATGCAAAGTTATGATCGAATTAAAACTTACTATAAATAGTAAAAATGAAAATAAACTAGCCTAATGACCGTCGATACGGTCGATTCTCGCGATTCCGGGTTGGGCAACCCGGCATAGCGGGGTTGGTTGGCTAAAGTAGCTCGAGCTACCCCAAATTGATATATTATACGTCCCGTAACTCATTCCGGATTGTGAGATACGACCGATTCACGGTCCTGACGGTCCGGATCACTTTCGGCCCCGTCCGGTCTTCTTTTGCCCCATCTGGGCCATGAAATAGTCAGCGACCCGTCCTACATCAGTCTCCTCCACTTCGAAAGAACCCGACCCCGAGTTCTCGTCCAGCTTTGGTTCATGATATTCGTACAGATCTGCCACGTTGAAAGTCCTTGAAATCTCCATGTCATCTGGAAGATCAACAACGTAGGCATTGTCATTGATCTTGCGAATGATCGGTACCGGTCCAATCTTCTTGTGTTTCAACTTGTTGTAGGTCCCGGTAGGAAATCGCTCTTTACGTAGGTGGACCATCACCTGATCTCCTATTTCGAATACTTTGGCGCGCCGATGCTTGTCGGCCGCTTCTTTGTACTTTTCGTTCGAAGCCTGTAATTTGTTGCGCACGTCTGCATGTATGTCCATGATTCGGTCTGCCATATGTTCAGCTGTAACGCTCATGCCCGGAAGCTTGGGCAGGGGAACCAAATCGAGTGTGTGACGAGGAACGCACCCATAAACAATCTGGAACGGAGATTTTCCTATCGATCGGTTTACCATGTTGTTGAACGCAAACTCTGCTTGAGCAAGGGCCATGTCCCACTACTTCGGTTTGTCACCTGAAAGGCAACGGATGAGATTGCCCAATGTGCGGTTGACGACCTCAGTCTGTCCATCTGTTTGTGGATGATAAGCACTGCTGAAGTGAAGTCGTGTACCGAACCGATTCCACAAGGCTCGCCAAAAGTGGCTAACGAACTTTGTGTCCTGGTCTGAAGTGATCGTCTTAAGAATCCCATGTAGTCGCACAACCTCTCTGAAGAAAAGGTTCGCAACGTGTATCGCATCAAAGGTCTTCTTGCATGGAATGAAGTGTGCCATCTTGGAGAATCGGTCTACCACCACGAACACTGAGTCCATGCCGCGTTGTGTTCGTGGGAGCCCTAATATAAAATCCATAGATAAATCCTCCCAAGGGGCATCTGACACGGGTAATGGCGTGTAAAGACATGTATTTTGAGATTGTCCCTTAGCGGTTTGACAAATATGACATCGTTGTACCGCCCTGCCCACATCACGAGTAAGTTGCGGCCAGTAATACCGCTCTTCCACCATCGCTCGAGTCTTATCTCGTCCTAGATGACCGCCGAGGCCACCGCCGTGCAGCTCGATAATAATTTTGTCCCGTAACGAACTCTGCGGGATGCAAAGTCGATTTCCTTTGAAGAGGAAACCATCTTGAATTAGAAGGTCACTCGGGTGCCCTTCTTGGCACTTTTTCCATGCGTCTGCAAAATCCTCGTCCTCGGCATAAAGTTCCTTGAGGCAGTCGAACCCGATCACCTCACTGCTCACTGTAATAAGAAGGGATGCACGTCGGCTTAGTGCATCTGCCACTTTGTTCTGCTGCCCTGATTTGTGTTTCAGAACGAACGTGAATTCCTGTAAAAACGAAATCCATCTAGCATGCATACGATTCACGTTAGTCTGAGTATTGATAAATTTTAAGGCCTGATGATCAGTGTACAGTATAAATTCCCTTTGAATAAGATAATGGCGCCAATGGCGCAGTGCTTGAACCACTGCATATAATTCAAGTTCATAGGTCGACCACTTCTGTCGTGCGTCGCTGAGTTTCTCACTATAAAAGGCAACCGGCCTGCCCTCCTGATAAAGGACTCCCCAAATGCCGACAATAGATGCGTCGCATTCTACCTCAAATAGCTTGTCGAAATTAGGGAGTACCAGAACCGGGGTAGTGGACAACCGATGTTTAATTTCTGCAAAACTCTTCTCAGCCCCTTCGGTCCATTGAAACGGACCCTTCTTCATACAGTCGGTAATCGGCGCGACGATACTGCTGAAGTTCCGCACAAATCGACGATAGAAGGTCGCCAACCCATGAAAACTTCGTACCTCATGAATGTTTGTCGGAGTCGGCCAATCCCGAATAGCTCGTACCTTTTCTTCGTCCACTCGGATACCCGTGGACGACACGATGAACCCCAGAAACAATAATTGATCAGTTAAGAAGCTACACTTTTTTAGATTTAAGTATAGCTTGTTGTCGGCCAACACTTGTAGCACTTTTCTGATGTGGGTCATGTGCTCCGTTTCATCCTGACTGTATATTAGAATGTCGTCAAAGTAAACGACAACGAAACGTGCCAATGAACGGCTTCAACACTTGGTTCATTAAACGCATGAAGGTGCTTGGTGCGTTGGTCAAACCGAAGGGCATAACCAGCCACTCATATAGCCCTTCCTTGGTCTTGAAGGTCGTTTTCAACTCGTCACCTGGCCTAATACGGATTTGATGGTATCCACTCCGTAAGTCCAGTTTCGAGAACACCTTGGAGCCCTCGAGCATGTCCAGCATGTCATCCAACCGTGGTATTGGAAATCGATATTTAACTGTTATTTTATTGATCGCGCGGCTATCGATGCACATACGCCATGTTCCGTCCTTCTTTGGGGTAAGGAGTGCCGGAACGGCACAGGGGCTCATACTCTCTTTAATAAGACCCTTACGGATCAGTTCCTCCACCTGTCCCTGTAGAATTTTACACTCTTTCGGACTCATCCGATAGTGCGGTCGGTTGGGTAGACTAGACCCTGGGATAAGGTCGATGTGATGTTGTATGTCTCGCATGGGAGGCAACTCATCAGGTAACTCTCCAGGCCAAGTACTTCGAAATTCTTCTAGCAGTGGTTTAAGGCGTTGATGAATATTAGAGGATCCTGGCTCCTCGCCTTTTACCATAACGGCATAAATCTCGCCCGTTTCCTTTGATTCCTTAACAAACTCGCGAATGGTAAGGAGAGAGTTCCCCTCCACTTTAGAAGCTTCAGGGTGTTTGTCTGGTGTCATAGGGGCCAAAACAATTTTCCGACCATCTTTGGTGAACATGTATATGTTTTCCCGTCCACTGTGGGTCACATCTCGATCCGATTGCCATGGCCGCCCAAGTAACATGTGGCAGGCTTCCATGTCAACCACATCACAGAGGACCTCGTCCTTATAGCTTTTACCAATGGAAAACGAGATAATGCATTGATGAGTTACCTTGGTTTCGTTCACCTTCTTGATCCAACCGATAGAGTAAGGGGTAGGGTGCTTCGTCATAGGCAGATGTAACTTATCCACCATAATTCTCGAGACAATATTTTCGCTACTCCCACTGTCTATGATCACGTCACAGATTTTGCCCTGCACGGTGCACTTTGTGCGAAAAATATTATGTCGTTGTGGGTGCACTTCCTTCCTGGGAGCGTAAAGTAGTCGTCTTACTACTAGCGATTCCCCATGATCTTCAGTCAGCCAATCGACATCTTCTGTGTCCCCCTCTTCGGCCTGTTCCAATTCAGGGTTGTCTTCTGTTGACTCGCCTTCCACGCCGCCTTCATTCGTAGTTAAGTGTGCTGCAGGGCGTTGGGGGCAAGCGTTCGACCATTGACCTGGTTGGCCACAACGGAGACAATGGTCTGGTCTTGGCCGACCATACGGGTTGGGGATCCTGCTGGAACCTGCTGTAGTGGGAGCTGTACGTTGAGGTCTTGAGGAACCGCTTTCCCCGTCCCGGTTCGTGACCGTAGGAGGTTGAGGACGCCCTCCTATAGGCTCCTTGCCTTTGGCCAGCGTTGTATCTTGAGTGGGTCCGGTGTTGGGATTTCGTGTTGCCGGATAGGGTCGAGCAGGGGGCCGTGACAACTGTGTTTCTGCTCGAGTGGCCAATTGGTTGGCCTCACTCAACGTCCATACCGGATGCATCTGGACTCGATCCTGGATTGCAAATCGCAACCCACCAATGAATCGTGATACCTGTTGTGCCTCTGATTCCGATAAATTATTTCGTGTAGCCAATCGTTGGAATTCTTCAAGATATTCGGCTACGGTTCGATTTCCCTGACGACAATTTTGGTATTGTTGGAACAAAATTTGTTCATAGTCGCTAGGGAGGAATCGAGCTCTAAGAAGTTGTCTCATTCTAGGCCATGTTCGGATGGGTGTCTTATTCTGACGGGTGCGGGAAACCTGTAGGTTTTCCCACCATGCTGAAGCACCGGATTTAAATTTATAAGCAATTAGTTTTACCTTCTTATCGTCCGGCACTTCCATATAGTCGAAGTATCGCTCGACTTCTGCCAGCCAGTCGAGGAACTCTTCTATTCGAAGTAGGCCATTAAAGCTGGGAAGATCAGCTTTGCCCCGATAGTCTCGTTCTGCTCGTTCCACACGCTCATTCCCTAGCGCAGGTCGTCGTACCAAAATGTCTTCGACCTCATCATCGCTTGGTTCTAATTCGTCTGGTGTAGCCCTACGATTATCCACCTGGGGTGCTCTACGGACAACATGATTGTCCCGTATA
This sequence comes from Liriodendron chinense, assembly GCA_003013855.2. NCBI lineage: Eukaryota > Viridiplantae > Streptophyta > Magnoliopsida > Magnoliales > Magnoliaceae > Liriodendron > Liriodendron chinense. The sequence goes on along the minus strand of PVNU02000629.1, from coordinate 2,127,559 downwards.
GCAACGGTTGGTGGTTGTTGGTCGCCTTGGGCTCGAAGCGGAGCTAGCGATGCTGCAATCTGGTCGAGGGTTGCCTGTATACCTTGCAGGATCAACCGGTTCTCCCGTTGCGCTGCTTCGAAAGCTGTCGCCGTTAGATAGTCCCTTGGAGCACCGTCCTTAGGATGCGGATCCATCCCTTCATTAGAGGTCATCGTCCTGAGGAAGAAACCTCTCTCTGATACCAATGACGCAGGGAGGACGTGGTAGGGTCGATCACCGTCTCCCTAACCGATAGTTCTCGAATCCACGAGAAGAAATAAAAGATAAAAAGAGGAAATATATTCCAAGTAATTGATTTTTTGATAATTGAATGAATAAAAACGGAATTACAATGCATATAAATAGGAAACTAAACCCTAGGTAAAGTATCAAAATCCAACTCCAACTAAAACTCCTAGAAAACGCAACTTACTATAAATAGTAAACTTACTATTTATAGAAGTCGTTCAATCCTACTAGAACTCTTGGTTTTCGGCCAAAAATAGAAAGTTATCAAACGGCCTCAACCACGTTGTTCTACGAAATATTCTAAGCCCTTTTCATGTTGGGCACTAACTCTAAAACCCTACAGATGCAAAGTTATGATCGAATTAAAACTTACTATAAATAGTAAAAATGAAAATAAACTAGCCTAATGACCGTCGATACGGTCGATTCTCGCGATTCCGGGTTGGGCAACCCAGCATAGTGGGGTTGGTTGGCTAAAGTAGCTCGAGCTACCCCAAATTGATATATTATACGTCCCGTAACTCATTCCGGATTGTGAGATACGACCGATTCACGGTCCTGACGGTCCGGATCACTTTCGGCCCCGTCCGGTCTTCTTTTGCCCCATCTGGGCCATGAAATAGTCAGCGACCCGTCCTACATCAATATGAGTTAAAGATTTTATAGATTGGGTTATTCAATTCGTGTAATCGATGAATGATATTTTTGACCGATGTTGGATTTTTCCACTAAACATTTTCTGCTTTCTAATAGGGCTGTTCAAAAAACCGACCCAACTGATAAAACCGACCGAACCGAACCGAACTGATCGATTTCGGTCGGTTTTCAAATCTATTTCGGGTCGGGTCGGTTTTTTAATATAAAAAACCGAGAGTGTCGGTTTGTAAAAATTATAAACCGTTTTCAGTCGAACCGAACTGATATGTGTGTGTGTGTGTGTGTGTGTGAGTGAGAGAGAGAGAGAGAGAGAGAGAGAGAGAGAGAGAGAGAGGTTGAGGTTGGCCCCACTTCAATATTTACATGAAATCCACTCTAACCAGTAAGGGTGCCACCCCAAGTTAGGCCCAAGACTGAAATATCATCTTTATCTGTAATTCAAGTGGGCAACACCAAGAAAAAGAGTTTGGAGGGTAATGTGGCCTGTACACTATTTCCAATTGTGTGGTCCGCCTGTATTAAAGATGACGCTGGTTTTTCATATTTAGGCCTAAAATTGGGTTAGTCACCTGCTAGTTGGAGTGGATTTTTAAAATGCATGATAGTGGGGCCTATTTAAACTACATTACCAATTACCTCATGTCAAGTAAAAGAATTTTACGTAGACACCAACTTTGCAGCACAGTGAGGGTGCGAATTAGGGTAACAGTTCAATGGGTGTTATCCTACCTATGTGGAACCACCTTGATGTATGTTTTGTATATCCATTCCATTCATTTGTTTTCATCTATCGTTTTAGGACATGGTTCCAAACCTCGAGAAGATCCAAATCTCAAGTAAGCAATACCATTGAAAACAATGATGAATAACTATTAGAAGCATTTTATGGGCTACAAAAGTTTTAAATTGAGGCCCAAACCGATAAAATTGACAAAACCGAACTGACCCGAGTTTATCCGGTTCGGTTCGGTTGGTGATGATTCATCAGTTCGGTTGGGTTGTTAAATATTCAAAACCGACTAAGTCGGTTCGGTTGGATATTTTCCCTCAAAACCGAACCGACCGAACCGTGCATAGCCCTACTTTCTAATATGGTAATATTCTATGCGTCATCCATCCATTGTAATTTCTTTCACTATCAACATTTAAGATAATTGCACCATGAGCTCTGCTTGCATAGCACATCACAATATTAATCATGCTATGATGCATTGGGACCTATAATGCTTTGGTCGAATTAATATATTTTGGTCTTAGACGCAATCCTAGTATAGTTATATTTGGATGTGTCCAAATCTCATGTACTAGAATCATGACCTTGTATTCTAATGTGCTGTTAAAACAGGACCACTGTGCATTTGGTGTCAGCTGTCTCGATTATTGAATTGGCATTCAAATCTCCCTATGTTATCATATATAGAATCATCATTGAGGGGTCATTTGAAAGCATCAATAACTCACTTATGAGTAGGTTACAACTTGGTTGGTTGGAACAGGTTGAGGGTCAACCTGAGCCCAACCCTAACATAATAGGACCCATCCGGTAGCGCAATTTGACCCAGATTTCAACTCAAGGGCCTTTTTTTTTTTTTTTTTAATCCAACTCAAAGTTCACAACCCAAATTCCTCCATGCTCAACCATAAACCATCCCGACCCAACCCAAATATATGGGATTATTCACAACCCATCTGAACCCGGCCAGAATTTGCTCAACCCAAACCCGACCTGATTTGAAACCAGGCTAGAGTTTTCCAACTCTAAACTCACTCGAAGATCCCGAGAAACTAATCCAACCCAATTGGGTCAGTCGAGTTCGGGTTCCTGAACCCAAGTAGCAACCCTACCTATGACAGAGATATATAACTTCCCCTGCACCATAATACAGAATTCAAGATATGATCTATCACAAGAAATTGGCTTCTTATAAGGTTCAGGTCTCGTGCACGTGTGTCAATACCTCAACCATTCTGTAACAAGGCATGGCAACTTATTATAAAGTTCAAGACACCACAATCATTTTGGGACAACAGCCAAACAATACCCTTTTTAGCAGTTCCAAGGTGCCATTTAATATTTAGACAGCAATATATTATTGTAAAAGGGTCCAATAGAATTTAAAATTAGGAATCAAGTTCCTGATATTTAATAACATAATCAATTTCACAGAGTGGTTTGAAATCATTTTCAATTTCGTAGAGACTCGACTAAGTTTCAGAATTGGGTCGAGTCATGTATTTTTAAACTATGGTTCTGAACAAGAAAAAAGTGTCAAGGAGGTGAGATAGTACAGCAAATACAGCCTTGATATCATCGTGGGAAAATTCGAAGTCATTTTCATCCTTCTGATCGAGAAGCACATCGAGGAAGTCATTTCTTCTAGGAAAATCAGATGATGTCGATCTAGATAATGTTCATTGGGCAATCATTCGGTCGAAAATTGCGTACAATTTTTTGAAATAAACAGTTGTGCGACGCCTAATGCCTTGTGGGTCTATCAGTCTCAGCACTGAGAAATAGTCCCCTAAGTTCGGCCTTCCACACTCTTTCACAATTTCCCCCACTAGATCCTTGAATTCTTGTGCAGCATCGGAGTCAAGATCAACCCAAATCCACAGAGAAGATGGTATTAGAAATTAAGTTGAGGATGGTAGTGAAGATGGCTTGGCCGATATGGACTGGTCGCCCTGCTAGGCAATGCTCATGTATGTGAATGATTAGATCATGCACTTTCTTGCGTCGAAGGCCTTGGTTGGCCGCTAGCCTTGCTGTTGTGAGCATTTGTGTTACATATCATCTGTAGGTTTCTCCAATGTGTGGTTGGCTGTGACTACACTATAGATGACGATGTATAGGATATAAGCCCACCAAGGACATTAGGAGCAGCTCAACCAGCGAAGGATTGATCATTCTTTTGAAAGAGCTCTTTGGCCATGGTCGACAATGAAACAACAATTGTGGTTACGGAACCAAGCTTAAGTGTCATTAGTGGGCCATATGTCTTGGCGAGCTGAGCGAGTGACTCGTTGGGTTTGATGCCGAGTTTGAGGAGACTTCCTACAATGGGAAGTGGGAGGGGGCCTGGTGGGAGATTGTCATTACAAGATGCTCTCCTTCTTGTAAGTAAGAGAATATGAATGCATGCCAACACTATCAAAGTCCATGGGAACATGGAGTACTCCATTGCTCTCTCTCTCTCTCTCTCTCTCTCTCTCTCTCTCTGACATGTTATCTTCTCTGGCGGATAAAACATGGATATGGTAGGCGTAAATGGGCCAGGCTTGGGCCTGAAAGGCAGAACTTTGAATAGAACTGGCCAATGGACCGGGACGAGACTACCCCAGGCTCGGCCCATTGAAAGCCCTAGATATGGTCCATACAAAAGGGGAGTGATATAATAGTCAGGCAATGTATGACGCTTGATACACAGGCATTCAGAAATTATGCAAGTGGCATATGTTAACTCTAAGTTAAACCGGCTAAATGGAAGCAGTTATACAAGTAATGTTCAAAATTATGGAGTTTAGAAATGGAGAATTCATTTTTGCCTTTTCTAGTGGGTACCTGTTGGGTACGAATACTAACGCGGAAGCTCATGCGTTCGTTAACCGCCTCTCCTACTTTGTGGACCGTAGGTTCTCCAAAATAGTGGTCGAGAGCAACTAAAAAATCGTAGTGGACATGCTTAACAAGGAGTATCCTTCTATGTGGAACATGTGGTACTGGTGGGCCTGGGTTGATTTTCTCAAGCAGGGTATTCAAGTTAGCATAGTTTATGGTCTGAGGGAAGTAAATGGAGTAGCTGATGGCTTGGCCCACATGGGCAGTGAGTCGTAGGTTAATAGGGACTTCAGATTCTGTTGGATCTCCCTCAAACCATCTGGGGGAGCATCCTCCTCGACCGTGTGGGCCTGAGGTACATTAGAGAGGGTAGTGGATCCATTTAGGTTTCTTTATTTTTTGGTTTTAAGGGTATATGATAGGCAGGCCAAAGGCAACAGTTTAGCGCCGTGGACCCTCCCGAAAATGTTGATTTTCTTTTTTAAAAAAATCAATGAACTGATTCAACAATGAAACTCCTTGAATTAGACACATTAACAAACCATGCATGGCAGATTCCCTATATTAAGTAGCTCCCTACTAGTTGAAAGGCTTTTCAATCACTGCCAACTAGAAAATATAGCCTAAATCAATGTTGCAGAATCAAAGGGGAACAAAAGTTTATAGAGGAAATGGCTAGAATCATAAATACCTTACAGTTTCTGTTGGAGAGCCTTCGAAGTGCATGGTTTGGGTGCTCAGACCGGTCGGGTGACCGGTCTAACCGTTTGGCCCAGATGCACGTGGAAGACTGGATAGTTTTGTGTGCCCAGACTGGTCGGCCGACCGGTCTGTAGAGGGCTCCGACCGGTCGACTGTGAGGTAGAGGCGAGCATGAATTTCCCCTGGACATATCCAAAAGTAACATATTTGCTAGTGTTTAGGAATTGAGTAGGGGCAAAACATATGATCTAAAATGAGGCTCAGGCTTTTGTTGAGGCTTTACCGATTGACAAATTAAGACAAGACCTGGAATGAACCTTTTAATTTGTTTCCAGATAAAGAAAAAGAAAAGAAAAGAAAAAAAAAATCCTTTTAATTTAGAAAGGAACAATCTAATTAAAAGGCCACTTTTCTTGAAGAAAACTTTGATTTCAAATCTTGATAGGATAGACATTACAATATATTCTAATATATATATGTGGTTAAAAGAGTACCCCATTGTGCATTACGTGACATGTCAGCTATCTCAATTATTGAATTGGCATTCAAATCTCTGCATGCTATCATGTCTAGAATCATAATTGAGGGGTCATCTGGATGGATGGACTACTCACTTATAATTGGGGTGTAACTAGGGTGGGTTAAGGTTGAGGGTCAACTTGAGCCCAACCCAACCTCAAGAGGACCCAACCGGTAGTGCCACTTGACACGAATTTCAAACCAAGTCACAAGGCAAACCCAACCCAAATTCCTCTATGCTCCACCCTAAAACAAACTAATCACCTGATCCAGCCCCACCCAAATACATGTGATTATAATTCACAACCCAACCTAACCACACCTGAATTTTCTCAACCCAAAGCCAACCTGATTTGAAATCAGGCTAGAGTTTTCCAACCCCTAAACTGACTTGATGATCCTAAGAAACTAATGCAGCCCAACCCAAACATGGATTAAGTCAGTTGGGTTAAGGTTACCGAACCCAAGTTGCAACCCTACCTATGAGAAGGATATCCTTGTCCAAGGTGCCTAGATTGTGCCTGGATGCAGTATCCCTTAAGACAAGCCTGCCCATTTGAAATAATTGTCCAAAATATTGGATATTATGTTGTTCAGAGGTTTAGAATATAATTAATTGTCCAAGGCAAGGTTGTCCAAAAAATATTCTCTACATCACATCCTTAATTGTGAGCATATTCTAGCAAATGCAACCAACAATTCATAGACAACATTTCAACTAAGAGCTTGTTTACATTTTAGAGATAAATCGATGCAATAAAGGAATCAAACACACAAAACACAATAGATTTACATGGTTTATTGTGATGCCAACTCAATAGATAAGTCCTTGTCAAAATTATTTTTTAAAAACTTGATTACAACCCTAAAAACTTTCTAGAGTCTAAACATTTAAATGATAAAAAAAAAAAAAAAAAGAAACTCCCCTTGCATGAGCCCAACTCAACTCTAAAAAAGAATATTTATACCCTATACATAAAAATTAGCCAAAATACCCTATTCGGTTGGGATGGGTCTTTGTAACAGGTCTCATGCAATTTTCTAAGCACCTCCATTTACGTCTCATCACAGCAAATTGACTTATTATAAGGTTTAGATCTGGTGCACATGAGACAGTATTAATCATTTTGAAACGAGGTGCCAAAACTTACTATAATTAAGGTTCAAGACACCATGATCATCTTGAAGCAATAGCCAAACAATACCCTTTTTTAAGGGTTCCAAGATGCCATTCAATTTCATAGAACAATTTGCTAATATTTTCTAAAATAATTTACCTAGAACTATTAGTAGATTTTTCAAAACCCATTGAAAAATAATATAATTCTTTGGAAAAGAAAGCGAGCAAACTTTCTTATTACTTACCCAGGGCAAAGCCTGAAAAAATACAATAAGTGGGGCAAAGCAAACCCCAGAAAAAAGGAAAAATAACATAATTATAGGTTGTAATCATGTGAATTGCTTGGTCTAATCCTTCATGATTAGCAACTTGCCACACAAGCACCATATTAATTCTTTACAACCATTATGTATATATAGCCATGCTCGCCTAGGAACTAGTTCTCACGGTAAATCATGAAAACTTTTTGAGAACTCATCTCACGTGATATGAGAACAAAATCCAAACTGTCCACATGATACAACACTCCACGAAACTCCAAGGGCCCAACTTTTACCCTAATCCAAAACATTGGTGGGCCAAGCTAGGTAAAAGGAAATAATTCCTCTCTTGATTTCCCTCTCTATTTGCTATGGCCCACGAGAGTTTTGGATCATGTTGAAAGTTGGGACCAAGGGGTTTCATGGGGTGCAGCATCATATGGACCATTTGGGCGAAGGTGCGTCAGGTGAGCATTACTCTCTCTCTCTCTCTCTCTCTCTCTCTCTCTCTCTCGTGTGTGTGTGTGTGTGTATGTCTACACACACACACACACACACACCTGAGTTGACTCCACTAGACCAGATTTTGCAGAAAATGGAGAGAAATTCAATCGGGCTAGGATGTAGTAGAAAAGAGTGCAGATCATCTATACTGAAGGCACAAGAAATTCCAGCGCCGTTGCTTCTCATTGGTCCACGTCATTGCAAAGAACTCTGGCTGACAAGATATGTGGGATTTCTCTCTCCCAAATACATGGCGTGCTACACAACATCACTTTTAACGTGTGGAACTTCTTTGGGTCCCATGATGATTTATGCTTCAGATCCACAACGTCCATCAATTTTTACAAATGATTCTAGAGCATAAGCCCAAAACTGAGGCATATCTAAAGCTCAAGTAAACCAAGTCAAAGAAAGAAGCCGATATTGAATAGAAACTGTTGACACCTTCCTAGGGTCTACTGTTATGTTTATTTTCTATCTAACCTCTTAATAATCTTACTCATACCTTTATTAAGGGAAAACACAAATATAAGCTTGATCAGAACCTCCTATAGCCCAAGAAGGTTTCAAGAGTAGGCGTTCAATTCAGACTGTTTCTGTAATATGGCCTGGTTGAGATTGGTGTTGCCTCATTTTTTGTCTAGTTCCATAAAATGGTATGAAAAAAATGGCTAGACAGTGTGTATCTGATAAATACATCGTAATAAGGCCCATGGAAGTTTCACATGTAAATACTTACGGTTTGTTTTCGCATATTAGGTGAGACCCCAGCTTCACCCAAGATCATGTGGCCCTTATACTAGTGTTGTCCACCTTGACATGTGTATTCTATATCCACCCCGTCCATCCGTTTTTCCTAATCATTTTAAAGAATTATCGAAAAAAATGAAACAGTGGTGGCTTACCATTACCTATGCCATAGGAAACAGTGGTGACTTACCAATAACGGGCCACAAAAGTTTTGTATCAAGCTGATATATGTTTTTCCTCTTCATCCAGGCTTAGCTTATGTGAACTTATGAATAGATTGGATGTCAAATAAAAACCATAGGAACATTAAGGTGATCCCTAAGAAGTTTTTAATAGTAGTGTTCAATCACCACTTTTTCTTAGAGTATGGTCCACCTGATAATTGGATATTTATAAATTTTGGTAGAATGCTCTAAAATCATCTGAAAATTCGGATGGACAGAGTGGATATAGAGTAAACAAATCAAGGTGGGCCCCACTTTAAGGGTTGCACTGTCTTTGGTGATACCCGGTCTCGCCTAATCCTCTCTCCTGCATCACACAGCAAGCACCAGAGGTGTGAAATTTACATGGGCTCCATGATGATATATTTGTTAGATCCACACCGTCAATTCATTTTCTCATATCATTATAGGCTATGAACCCAAAAACAATGCAGATTAAAAGTTAAAGTGGACCACATCATTGAGGACAGTAGGAATTGATGCTACCATTGAAAACTCTTGGGCCACGGAATGCTCTTATCAAGCTGATATTTTTATTTTAACTTCATCTAGGCATGTGTGATATTATGAACAGGTCAAATGGAAAATAAGCCTCGATGTTGGCCCTAGTAAAGTTTCAATAGAAGTTTGTTCAATTCCCACTGCTTGGTGTGGTGTCATCCACTTGATGTTTGGATGTACCTCGTTTTTTGGGATTATGCTCTAGAATTATCTGAAAAAATTGATGGATGGTATAGATTTAATAAAAAAATCATAGTGGGACTTAGAGTTTTACACGTTAAAAGACGGTTGTGTAGTTAGCAATGTATGTGGAGAGGAAAGTCGGGCGTATCTTGGTAGATGGAGTCATCGAAAATGCCGTGGACTAATGAGAAGCAACTGCTGCTGGAATTTCTTGTGCCTTCAACACAGACGATCAGCACTCATTAGAAAATGGAGAAACACTCGACGAAACCGGACTTACCCAAAGCCAACAAAACTCAACTTCCCTCAACACAGACATTATTTATATATTATTTACACGTTTGATATACTAAATAGTACTGATCAAAACCCTGGAGAAACTCGCCTAAGTTTTAGAGTCTAAGTCACATATTTTTAAACTATGGTTCTGACAAATAAAAAAGTTTCAAGGAAGTGAGAGAGTACTGTAAGCACAGGCCTGAGATCATGGTGGGCAAATTCGAAGTCATTCTCATCCTTCTGATCGAGAAGGACATCAAGGAAGTCATTTCTTCGAGGAAAATCAGATGACATCGATCTAGATAATGTTCGTTGGGCGATCATTTGGTCGAAAATTGCGTATAATTTTTTGAGATGAGTAGTCGTGCGACGCGTGATGCCTTGTGGGTCGATCGGCTTTAGCACTGGGAAATAGTCTGCAAGATTCGGCCTTCCACTTTCTTTCATAATTTCCCACACTATATCCTTGAATTCTTGTGCAGAATCGGAGTTGGGATCAACCAAATCAATAGAGAAGACGTTATTGCATATCAAGTTGAGTGAGGTAGTGAAGGTAGCTTGGCCGATATCGGCCGGTCGTCCTGCTAGGCAATTCTCATGCATGTGAGAGACTAGATCTTGCACTTTCTTGCGTCGAAGGCCTTGGTTGGCCGCTAGCCTTGCCGTTGTGAACATTTGTGTGTTGCATATCGTCCGTAGCTTTCGCCAATGTGTGGTCGGCGGTGACCCCACGATAGAGGATGACTTGTAGGATCCAATTCCATCGAAGGAGGCAGGAACAACTCGACCAGCGAAGGATTGATCATTCTTCTGAAGGACCTCTTTGGCCATGATCGATGATGAAACCACAATTGTAGTTGCAGAGCCAAGCTTAAGTGTCATGAGTGGGCCATATGTCTTGGCAAGCTGAGCGAATGACTCGTTGGGTTTGCTGCCGATTTTGAGGAGGTTTCCAATAATGGGAAGTGGGATGGGACCTGGTGGGAGCTTGCCATTACAAGATGCCCTCTTTCTTGCAAGTGAGAGAACATGAATGCATACCGACACTATCAAAGTCCATAGGAACACAGTAGAGTAATCCATCTCTCTCTCTCTCTCTCTCTCTCTCTCTCTCTCTCATGTCTTCTCATCTTCTCTTGTAGAGAATATATGGATATGGTCCATAGAATAAGGATAAGAGGAGTTGCATGCTAGTCCGGCAGTGTAATACGCTTGATACACAGGTATACGGTTAACTCAAGATAAACCAGCTAATTGCATAGCCCATTATCGGTGAGTCATAGTCCCAAAATCAGATTGGTTGAACGATTTAACCTCTGATTGATAGACACCCTTTATTTATTTTTATTTTTTTGAAATAAAGTCAATTAATATTTAAAATTTTAACCGTCCAATAAATGTCCACCTATCCTGCAATCAGATTATTAAATGTGCGTATGTAAAATTTTAACCGTCCAATAAATGTCCACCTATCCTGTACTCAGATCATTAAATATGTGATGCATATATATAGATTGAGACCACAACTCCCACAGTTTAATTAAATTAGCTGCTTATATGCCACGTGTACAATTTATAACTATTTTTTAAGAGTGCGGATCATCTGCTTCTCATTGGTGCACGTTATCGCACAGGACTCTGGCTGACGAGATAAGCGGGATTTCTCTCTCACAAATACATGGCGTGCTACACAACATCACTTACGTGTGGAATTTCTTTGGGTTCCACAGTGATTTATGTTTCATGTCCACACCGTCCATCAATTTTTGAAGATGATTATAGAGCATGAGCCAAAAATTGAGGCATATCCAAAGCTCAAGTAAACCACATCAAAGAAAGTAGCTGATATTGAATGAAAACCGTTGACACCTTCCTAATTTGGAAGCGGCACAATCTCTTTCTACTCTTCCACATCATCACATAGTCACGCGCTCCATGGATGGTACACGAAAACCACCGATTCTGCCTTCTCTCTCCTCTCAACGGCAGTCTACTCCAATTTACCACAGGAGCCATCTTTATATGCAGAAGCAATCAAAAACTCAAATTGGCATTGAGCCATGTCAGATGAGTACAATGCCCTAATCTTGAATAATACATGCTTGAGATCTAGTTCCCCATACATCCTCTCAGAACTTAATTGGTTGCAAATGGGTTTTTCGGATCAAGGTTTGCTCAAATGGTTCTCTTGAATGCTACAAAGCTCGCTTGGTTGCTCAGGGTTACAAGCAACAATTAGGAATTGATTATACTGATACCTTCAATCCTGTTGTGAAACCCACTACCATCAGGGTGCTTTTATCTCTCGCCTTGTCCAGATCTTGGCCAATTAAGCAACTTGACGTGAAGAATGAATTTTTACATGGTTTTTTAGATGAGGAGGTCTATATGCAACAACCACTTGGATTTGTTCATCCTGATCACTCGGAATATGTTTGTTGTCTGAAATGGGCGCTCTATGGCTTAAAACAAGCACCACGAGCTTAGTTTCAGAGATTTGCAACCTTTCCTTTTTTAGCATGGATTTGTTTGCAGTAAAGTTGATCCAAGCATGGTCGTGTATAATCATGGTGGTGCAACTCTCATTCTTCTTTTATATGTTGATGACATCATATTTACATAAAGTTCTTCCTCTTTAATCGCATCATTTATTCAACATTTGACACCGAAATTTGCAATGAAGGATCTCGGTCATGTCAATTACTTCCTCGGTGTGCATGCAAAATTTGTACTGGGAAAACTCTTCCTCATAGGAGCAATACACATTGGATATCCTTCATCATGCAAATATGTCATCCTCCAAACCATTTGCTACTTCCATCAATACAAAACTCACCCTTTCGAATTCTGATGGAGAACTTCTTGCTGATCCCACTGCATGTCATCAATTGGTTGGTGCTCTTTAATACTTGACTTTTACACGCCCAGATATTTCTTTTACTATAAATGTGGTCTCTCAATTTATGCATGCTCCTCGATGAACTACATCTTCAAGCAGTTAAAAGAATTTTGCGCTATCTAAAAGGCACATTAAATCATGGACTGCATCTGTACAAGGATTTTGATCACACGATGCATATTCAGACGCTGATTGGGCTGGTTGTCCAGACAATGGTCGCTCTACGACCAATTTTTGTGTTTTTCTAGGTCCCAACTTAATATCTTGGTTAGCTAAGAAACAGACAACAGTCTCTCGATCAAGCGTCGGATCGGAGTATTGTTCATTAGCATATGCTGTGGCAGATACAATATGGATACATCAATTACTTCGAGATCTTCATGTTCCTCTTCCTCAACCTATCACCATTTTCTATGACAATGTTAGTGCAACTTATCTAATTGCAAATCCAGTATTTCATACGCGAACGAAACATATTAAAATTGACTTTCATTTTGTTCGGAAAAAAGTTGTCATTGGAGAACTTTTGGTTCGCTACGTTTCTACTGAAAACAATTTGCTGACATATTTACTAAGGGTCTTCCTTGTGCCAAATTTCTTAGGATTAGAGACAATCTTCGTGTTTTGTGTCATCCTGCTTAGATTGCGGGGGAATGTTAGTGTATCATGATTGGTTGATTGTACATATATATATCTCTTATATTTGTACAAGGGTTTAATGTAATTTTCCATATCACATATATATAAATACTCATCCGATTCTCCATAGGAGAATACGGTTTTCCCATATCTCTCTTCACTATGTTCATCAACATATAATTTTAGAAAAAGGTGGCAACTGTTGGGAATAGAACGCCGACAGTGGAAGTGAAAGCCGAACACACACAACAGAATATTGCGATCAAATGAGAAACACAATCAACTAATCACACAAGCATTCAACCACAAGAGACAATCCGATTTTACGTAGAGAAACCCCTCAACGGGTAAAAAATCACGGCACAAAGCGATCTACTATGATTCAGAAGATTACAGAGATTAACAGCCCACAAGCAAGGAAAACACATAGAAAACCCAAGCTGTCTCTCTCTCTCTCTCTCTCTCTCTCTCTCTCTCTCTCTCTCTCTCTCTCAAAACACTCTCCCCTCTTCCTAATACATTTAGGATACCTTGGATACCTTAGGATTACTCTTATTCTCGATTACAACTCGTTTATATAAGCAACAAACCAAAATAAAAAAGACTTACGCAAATAATCCACGTATCTACATAAGAAAACGCGTACACAGTCGACCGGTTGGACCCCATGGCCAATCAGTCAAACCGGTAAACAACAGTTCAGAGGAGAAACACAAAATTCATCACGTCTGCCTCAACACCTGATCGGTCGTGACTGGTTGGCCCCCACTGTTCGACTGATCATGACCGGTCATGACAGTCCAGGGCCCCCACTGTTCCAACAGCAACGTATTAGCTTACATGTGTTCTTGATTTGCAACCATTTAAACCGTTTAAATTGTGGGTCCCATGTGGATGGACTATAAATAAAAAATCATATTGAACAAAATTCTAGAAATTTAATTATAGAAGTAAAATTGATGCTGATTCAGCACACAAAATGGAAAAAAATAGATACGAGCAAGAAATGGAGAGAAAATGAAGATTGATTGCTTTAATTGAAAATGAAGATGGCAATACACTATATGACTTGAGGACTCACTCACTTAAGGTTGGGGATTCACTCTCCCAATTACAAAAGGACTCACTCTTAATGATCAAGAGATCTGACAAAAGAATGGGAAATGCACTAATGCATAATCTCAAAGCACAAAACAATATTTATAGAGAGATGGGGAGGGGAAGATTAGAAAAATAAAGAAAATGAGAGAGAGAAAAAGAAAGAGATAGAGAGAGAGAGAGAGAGAGAGAGAGAGAGAGAGAAGGTTGGGGGTGGGGGCTCAAGGCAGCTATTGATACTGGATCTATGAGAGATACCGTGCAAGCGTCACTAAAATTCAAACTAAAGGCATATGTGTACTTATTAGTACTATTGCGTCATGTGATGCCGGACTAATTGAAATTCATGATGAGTATATTATCTTGCTTATTAGGTACATGACACTACCTAGTTTTTCCACCACTCATTAATTATTATTAAGAAATACATTGATTACAATTATTTAATGAAATAATAAGTCTTTAAGACATAAGGCAAAAAAAATTCATTCGGAAGGACTAACCCATACCCTTGTACAAATCGCATATCACTATTACAGTAGGTGGTTGAGAGGGCGCATTAGTATTTAAATATGGTCTTAAACAGTCCATCTTAACAGGGGCACTAGCATTCAATCAAGCTAAAGTAGAGTACAACTCTAGTACTACACACTCCATCCTAATCGCACATGTTAACTAAATGCAAACCCTCACTGACATGTGTGACTTGTGTTTGATTGAATTAACTAAACATTAAGTCCCGTGGATATGCAAATGATCGGAGTAATATGATAGGACAATGATCTAGTGGACCAACCTGATCACTCATCAGGTAAGTCTCGTGACGAGGTAGATCCAAAGTGGGGTCACCCACCAGGGTGAATGCAAGAGTTGATTTTTGAGGGGCGCGGCTTCAAATCGACCAAGGTGCGTGGGAACCCTAAATGTGGGGACACCTTGATGTATGCAACTACATCCACACCGTCCATCTGTATTGAAGACTCACAATGCACGTTTAGGGCATGATGCAAAAAATAAGCAGATCCAAATCTCAGATGGCCATAGTAAACGAAAGTAGTAATTGACCAGTAAAAACTTCTTGTGGCCCACAAAAGCTTTGGATCAAGATGATATTTGTGTGGTCTCTTAATATAGGTCTGTGTGACCTTATCAATATGTTGGATGGCAAATAAACATTCCAGTGGAGGAATTCAATCACGACTGTTTCCTGTAGTGTGGTTCACCTAAGATTCGGGCATGCTTCATTTTTTGGATCATGCCTTAAAATGAGCTTTGAAAATGATTGGACGTACGATGTCGATTTAAGGCACATATATGACTCTGAGCCACACAATCAGGGCCCCACCCACCTCGAAGAATCTGATGTCTTACCTAATCCGCTCCCATTTTTTAGTGCAGTGTGAGTCACAAGATTCCACTTGTCTGATATCATCGTCCCATGTCAAAAAGTAGCCGTCCACTTGCATGAGATGCCCCGTCTATTGCATTATATAGGCATCTTTTTCCTTTGGCATGGGTCATGGGAGTGTACCGTGGTATGTTCCTGATTTTCAGAATTGGAATATTTGGAGATTCTAATCGATCAATCTGAACCGTTCAATGTGTCTGGATCACGATCTTCGTAAGGTTTACTATTAAAATTGATACTCGGCAGATGGTTGAAACGTTCCTTAACTTGTCCTTCTCTATCATAGCCGTTTGTTTCCTTGGCCGTGGATGGAATGGATATGATTGCATGGTAAAAAGAGTGCTTTTAAACAATAAGCGAACGACAAATGAATGGGTAAGATTGTTGATTGGACTTATTTCTGTACAAACAATCTCAACCGCCCATTTCATAAGGTGCTGATTGCATGCATGCCTACAATTGTCTGATTAAGGTCATTTTTGTTTTGTAACCCATAGGATGTCCTTCAGAGCTAACAGAAAGCCCGGGCTGATCGATTGAACTGTCCTAAATGGCCTGGCCGTTAGTTCTAACACGTGGGGCCCATGGTTTGCTACCCAGACCGTTGGTCTGTTGAGCCAAGCTATGGGTGGACCATGACCCGAACTCTTTCATATTGTTCAAACGCAATCAACACAACCATCTGCACCGTTGGCTCGCAATCAGAGGCCTTATCAGGGTGTTCTTAGTTGGCGTTAATCCAATGGGCCACATTCAAATGCAACATGGCCAAGTAACACAGTAAGACAATCTAGTGATCCAACCATCCATCTTAGTGGGCCACCCTCATCATTCATCACATACAAATTCTCATGACAGGCCACATGTACGGTGGGCCCATAAGACTAGTCATCCAGCTAATCAGGGGAGTGGATCAGGTGAGACCCCGGATCCACCGAGGTGGGTGGGACCCCTGATTGTGGGGCTCACAGTGATGTATGTGTCTTAAATCCACACCGTCCAATGGTTTTGAAAGCTCATTTTAGGGTATTATCCCAAAAATGAAGTTGACTCAAATCTTAGGTGGGCCACACCACAGAAACAGTTGTGATTGAATCTCTACCATTGAAAACTTCATGATTCCACCGGAATGTTTATTTGCCAAACAACCTGTTGATAAGGTCACAAACACGTAGATGAAGAAATCACATAAATATCATCTTCATACAAAGCTTTTCTGGCCCACAGGAAGTTTTTAATGGTCTATCACCACTTTTTTCCTGTATTATGGCCCATATGAGATTTGGAACTGCTTATTTTTTGTATCATGCTCTAAAATGAACTTTCAACATGGATGGACTGCGTGGATGTCCACTTAACATAAGTATAATATCTCTATCACATCATATGGGTGTCTTTGTCTTTTGGTGGGTCACTTTGCCTTTATCACCTATGCTGGTTGTTGTAGTATGCAGTGTACCATGATATGTTCACGATTGTCAGAATTGGGATATTTGGTGATTTCAATCTTTCAATCTGAACTGTTCACTAAGGCCTGAACATAGTTTTTAAAGGTTACAAGTAAAATTGACGATGAGCAGATGGTTGAACCATGCCGTAAGTTTTCCTTCCCACCAAAAGACAAAGATACCCATATGACTCCGGACCAGTTTGTCTGCTGAGTCATGGGTGGACCAAGACCCAAAACTGTTGGATATTGTTCAAACACAACCATTTCTTTTCAATCGTTGCTATGGTCCTGTTTTTAACCATCTTCCTCATGAGTGTAGATAGTCTGTGTTGAAAAATTCATTGGCGTCACTTCTCATTGGTGCACGTGATCCCCAATGACGCCAGATGACAAAACATGCTGATCTTCTCGTATGGAATCTCCCTGGCCCCAAAATGATTTATATGTTAGATCCATACCGTCCATCAATTTTTTCATATTTTCTAGAGTATGAGCCAAAAATGAGGCACAATCAAAGCTCAAAGGACCACACCAAAAAAAAAGTAGAGAGGATTGAACAACTAACCTTGAGACCTTCCAAGGGTCCATCTAACCTCCTCATAAGGTCACACACACCTGGATGAAGGGAAAACACAAACATCGGCATCATCTGAGCCTTCGGTGGCCCCATGGTAGACACCCAATTGCCACTGTTTCCTATAGTGTGGCCCCCCACTTGAGCCTTGGATCTGCCTAGTTTTTGGTCCGGCAACCTTAAAGGTATGGAAAAAGTGAATGGACAGTGTGGATCTAATATGTAATGGGCCCACAAAAGTTTCACATGTCAACACTAATGGTTTCCTTCTCTACCCAGCAAAAAAAATCTTGACATGTGAAATTTACATGCGTGTCACTATGATGTATTTCTTAGATCCACACCGTCCATCCATTTTTTCAATTATTCTGGGGGAGGAGCCTAAAAACAAGGAAGATCCAGAGGATAAGCCGACTACACCACAAGAACAGTAGGAATTTATGCTACCATTGAAAACTTATTGGGGCAATAGAAAGCTCTGATAAGCTGACACTTATGTTTTACCTTCATCTAGGTACGAGTTACCTTATGAACAGGTTAGATGGCAAATAAGCCTCTCAGTTGGCCCTAGGAAGGTTTCAACCGCAGTTTGTTTTATCCCCACTGCTTTCTATGATGTGGTGCATGCACTTGAGGTTTGGATGTACCTTATTTCTTGGCTCCTATTCTAAAATTATCTCGAAAAATTGATGGACGGTGTGGATCTAACACAAAGTCATGATGAGCCTAAGGAATTTCCGGACATTAATAGTTGGGCTGTTTAGCACACGATCTATTGGGGAGAAAAATTCCGCTTATCTGTTTAGTTAGAGTCATCGGTAGCGAAGTGGACCAATGAGAAGTACCAGCACTGGAATTTCTTGTGCCCTCAGCACATACTATCCACCATTGGCTTGAAATCAAAGGACTTTGGAATATCTAATTAGAGATTTTTTATTATTATTATTATTATAGGCAATGTCATCTAAACACTTAAGTTTTGGTTGAATTCCAAAAAAGAAGCTTGCTTTTAAATTGTTCCCTAAAACCCACACCTACCTTGTGAAAATATGATGAAAAAGCTACCTATTTAGACTTTGACTTATGCCCCTTAGAGAACTCCGTTTGTTGCATTCCAATTTGGCTCACCTCGGAGAACTCTGTTTGTTGCATTCCAAAAAGGACAATTTAAATTGTGCGCATGTGTGGCCCACTCTATCAATTGATAGATTCAGAAAATTTAATTGGAAAATAGAGATATTTTTTAATTTTGTGTCTGAGCTGGGTCTATCCAAAGCCTAACAAACTTTTAGGGCTTGGGCTTGTGACTTCTGTGATAAGCCCAGACTGGTCTTGGACTCAGGCCTAGGCCTATACTGCGCCCAAACCCAGCCTATTGCCACACTGCGTCCTTATTCAAGATTTTGTTTTTAGATAATTACTACATTTGATTTTATGATGCATTTAAGCAACCAGCGGATACAAAAGGGCCCCTTTTATCACGTGGTAGAAAGGAGAAGAGATGCTCGACTTCATCCCAACCATCACTTCCATTAAATGTTTATGATTGTAGGAATTAGGATATTTGGTGATTTCCATCTTTCAATCTGAACCGTTCACTAGGCCTGGAGCATATTTTGTAAGGGTTAAAAATAAAATTGATAGTGAGAAAATAGTTGAAGCATGCCGTAAGTTTTCCTTCTCTTATATCGCCATTTATCTTCTATTTTGTGGACGGAATGGATTGGATTGCCTGATAAAAGGAGTGATTTATTATCTTAGTGTTGCAATTTTTTGGGTCTAATCCAGCCGCATATGGGTCAACTATTTCTATGGTCTTGATTGCCGTACAGTTGTGCCATGTATTCGTTTGAACAATTAACACCATTTATAAAGAGGGCACAACCAACATAGGAATCCAACTCTTCTTTCTCTATGCATGTGATGAAAAGCTCTATGAGGCCACCTCCATGCGAGTGTGACGTCCACACCGTTCATTATTTTTGCCTAATCATGTTAAGATGTGAGCCAACAGAGCAGGGAATTGTTGGGAAACAGTGGGAATAATGATTTTCACCATTGAAACCTTCCTAGAGCCACAGTGATATTTGTTTGTTGTCCAAACTGTTCATAAGATCAAAGAGACGTAGATGAGGGGAAAACAAAAATATCAGCTTCATCCAAAACTTCTGTGGCCCCCAAGAAATTTTTAATGGCATATGTTCTATACACACTGTTTTCTATGGTGTGGTCCACTTTGAGCTTGGATATGCTTCATTTTTTGGATCAACAGGTAAAATGGATGGACCGAGAGTAGATAAAATTCATAAATCATGTTGGGTCTTACAGAGTTTACTTAGTATGCAATCCCGCTTTCCATTATAGGAAGGTCTCAAAGGTGGGCCATTCCCACTATTCCCTTTCGTGTGGCCTACGTAAGCTTTGGTTGGGCTTGACTTTTGGCCTCATCGTTCTTATCTATTCACGTGATATTGGGGAGCAGAAGATTCCAAAGTAGACGTCCTGGTTTCCACTATTTCTTTTGGCATGGCCCAATCTAGTTAAAGTTCGGCCTAATGTTTTGCCTCGTTTTTCAACGTGAGATAGCGATTGCCCTCATTTTTTAACGTGAGATGGTGTGGCTTTTAGTAATGTTTCAAGGGGAGGCACCCCCATTCACTATTTTCTATGGAGTGGCCTGAAATTTTACCACATTCCCAACATGAGATGAGGGAGCTCTAACGAGAGAGTTCAAAATTGGGCATTCACATTCCCACTGTTCCTTTTGGTGTGGTCCAGTTGAATTTTGAAATCAAGTGGTTTTTTTTTTTTTTTTTAGACGAATGTAGGAGGACACTGGTAGAGCAATAGATGGCATCTTTCCATGTATAGAATGAATAAGTGTAATTTTATTAACTCTCGTGTTTGTACATTTTTATTACCTTCCATATATATTCATTATTTTTCCTGTAAATTCATTGCATTCTTTTATTTAAATCCTACTTCAGGTAAAGTAGAATATGAAAGTCCATTAGAGAATTCTCTAATTTCTTCATTTGTTTCGGTCTTAATATGGTATAAGAGAAATGTGGGTTGTCAATTCTTTGGGCTCTCAAGAGCTTGTAAATGGAAGTAAATGGCAAATGGATTTAGAGGTAAATTAATTGGGAGTAATTGACTTTCAATAGTTGTGTTTAGATGGGAGTAAATGCAATACATTTGAAATCAAAATATTCTATTTGATTGGTAAGAAATGGAAGGAATTAGAATGCATTTGAATTTTTCGATATATTCATAGAAATGCATATGATACCCAAATCAGCTTTAATATTCCAACTTATTGTGCATATATGATATTTAATAGAATAATTGTAATACGCTTATTGAAATATATACTTAAGCAAAAAATAAGGAAATTTTGAACCTCAGGTAGGCCACAATATTGTAAGGATCACAAACAAGCAACTTGCTAATGATAAAATCTTTTTGATGGTTTGGATCATTTTTTTCTGTGATTTTAGTGATGTAGCCGATATTTTGATCCAAAGACAAAGTGGACCAAACAACAGGAAATAGTAAGGATTAATGTCTATCATTCTTTTTTTGGAGGAAAAAAATTTTATTTACAAAAAGGTGACTGAAGGGCTGTACACTTTAAGAGGCCGCCACAAAAAAAGAAGGGCCGCACCATCTATAATATACCCACGAACCCGCGAGGAAAAAAAAAAAAGACGACAATAGAGGCTAGGCGCCCTAAAAGGACCCAGGTGATCTCTTTCTGATCGCCCCAAGCCCCATCTTACCTAGCGTGAATAAGCCCCTGATTGGAAAGGGCAGATCTAATTTGGAAAAATACCACCCATTAGCCCTACCTTCGCTTACCAACTTTGCTAGGGCAGATATGATTGAATATGCCTATTGTTGAGATTCCTTGTAGGTCACAACAGTTTTGGCTCAAGCTGATTTTTATGTTTTCCTGCTAATTTTTATGTTTTCCTGCCCTTTCAACATGAATGGACGGCATAAATAAAACACATAAATCATGGTGGGGAACACATAGATTTTTCAGTACTGACAAGTACAAGCTCGGTGCTGAAAGGGTCACTACCAAATTCGAGTCCCTAGTAGAGGAACTGCTGGGCCCACTGTTTTGTATGTGAGACCTCATCGGCTGAGGTCGCATAGTTCTGTGGGGGCACCATGATGTATGTGATATCCACACCGTACATCCATTTTGCAAGATCATTCTAGGACATGAGTTGAAACCTTCCTAGGGCCCACCATTATGTTTATTTGCCATTCAATCTGGACGCATAGACCTGGATGAAGGGATAACAAAAATATCAGCTTGATCCAAAATTTATGGCCACCAAAAAGTTTTCAATGGTAGGCACTCAATCATTTCTACTTTTTGTGGTGTGGTCCACTTGAGGTTAGGATCTGCCTCTTTTTGGACTCATGTCCTGAAATGATCCATAAAATGGATGGACAGTGTGGATATAGCACACACATCATGGTGGAGGCCACATAACTTTTCCACCTCAAAACACCATTGAGGTGGGCACATCACCCAATCCGCTCCTATGTGAGACATCTTTTTTAAGGCCAAGGCTGAAAAATCAGCCCTATCTACAACTGAGGTTGACAGACCAGAACAATGGAAAATCAGGATGCACACAACGAAAACATTTCAAATACCAGGAGGCAAATATAGTTTTTATAAGCCATCTAACTCATTAGTTACAAAGCTCCATCTTAGCAAGACCAAGGGACAACTTAAAAAATAGCTAGATTCAAAACTTAAGAGTGGAATGTATGTTGAATCTCAGTTTATTACAAATGTCAGTTTATTAATCTTTCTATGATTATTTTTTCTATCCAAAAAGAAATGGCAGGGTGTTATTTAGGAATAATCAAAAGAAAATTATCTATATGTCAAAACCCTTGATCAAACACCCGAAAACTTGACTGGATGCATGTGATTAGACTCAGATCAACTCGAGGACTCTATCAAATCATGAAATTACTTGATTTGATACTCAATAAAATTATTAAATTAAGAGGGAGACTAATAAATATTTTCAACAGCTAAATAACTTAAAATAGAAAATGATAACAAAGGAATGATATTTACTGCACTGGTTTAATAGTCTGGTTGTCTAACTTGAGGTTTGGTGCTCTGAATTTTACTCCCACAAGATATTTTATTAAAGTCAATAAAGATCCATCTCTGCTAAAATTCTCTATTTACTCAATACCATTAAAGGATAGTGACCACCAATCTGCATTTTGTAAATTGCCTTACAAAATTCTTTAAATAAATGATTTTTTTAATTGTGTATAATTCTGTTTGCCTAATTACATATGATCTTTAGCCCATATTGTGAAAAACAGAGAGTTTCAATTAATGTTATACAATTAATGTTCTAAATTACAGGGTTTAAAATGGAGTTTTGCTAATTACTATTCAGAATAATTCAAAGAAAAACTGATTCAACAAAGAAACTCATTGCATTCCACACATAATCAAACCAGGCATGGCAAATTCCCTCTGTTAAGTACCTCCCTACTATTTGTAGGGCTTTACAGTCACTGCCTATAGGAAAATATAGCCCAAATCAATGGTGCAGAGTCAAAGTTGAACAAAAGTTTATAGAGCAGATAGCTAGAATCATACATAATACAATACCGTTTTTTCACCAGGAGATCACGTCCATGGTGTGGCCCCAAGATTCTTAGTACAAATTTCATGACATTCAACCACAATTTTTTTTTTATTTTTTATTTTTTATTTTATTATATAGAAAGGTGGGAACACACCATATATGTGGTCACATTGGAGATGAGCAAAACTTACTACTCTAGGCAATATTAACCGTCTAACGTAGGGATAGCACGAAGAGGGGTGGCCAATAGCATGCTCACGCCGAACTTATAGCTCATGTCCATATCGCATGGCATCATTCCATCAGGAAGTTTCCAATCGAAGGAATGGAGAAGAGAGGCCAATATTAGATGAACCATCCTAAATGCAAGTGGCATGCCTGGGCAAATCCTCCGGCCCGATCCAAAGGGAATGAACTCGAAATCTTGACCTTTGAAGTCAATGTCAGTGCCTAAGAACCTTTCTGGCAAGAAGGAAGATGGGTCGGCCCAAATGTCAGGATCTGTCCCTATAGCCCACACATTCACTACAGTCATCGTGTTCTTGGGTATGGCAAAACCACTTATTTCTATATCGGTTGTAGTTTCGCGGAAAATGAGAGGAATTGGTGGATGCAAACGCAATGTCTCCTTCACGATGGCTTGTAGATATGGTAGATGGGCGATGTCGGACTCTTCCACTTGTTGTTCCGAGCCAATTGTCTTCATGAGTTCCAATCGAGCCTTTGCCATGCAATCTGGGTTTCGGAGTAACTCTGCCATGGCCCATTCTATGGCAGTTGAGCTTGTCTCACTTCCAGCAACAAATAGATCCTGATGATGGAAATGACATGAATTTATAACCAAAGAAAAAAAAAATTTCCAGAAAACAGAATATATAAACCGACGCAGGAATTATATAGTGAAAACAATTAGTGGGAATTATGAGGTACTGAGGCATTTGAACATTAATAGTGCCTTGGTTGAACATTAATAGTGCCTTGGTGCTTCCATTTTTTTTTTAGTGAGCGGGGCTCATTAGACCTCCATCGATGGAATCTGAAAAACTTTTCCAGATTGGATTGCTCCATTTATCTAATCAATGAATCATATTTTCAACTGATGTTGAATCTTTCCCCTAAACATTTTTAGTTTTCTAATATGGAAATGGTTTATGCATCACCCATCCGATGTGATTTTCTTCAATATCAACATTCGAGATAACTGCACCATGACCCCAAGGGCGGAGCCAGGATTTTCTTTAATCATCTCGTATCAGTGCCGAACTGATCGCTGCTTTGAAAACCGCCAAGTAGTAATTCCTCTCCCAAGACGAATTTTGATAGCAAGGGCGGAGATCCGAGGTATGTCTTGAGCTCCTGGAAGGCTTGCTTACATTTCCCAATCCAAACCTCTTCTAGCTAGAAATATTAATAAAGTTTTTCAAAACCAATTTAAAAATAACATAATTAGCAGTTCTAATCATGTGGATTGCCTTGGTCTAATCCTCCATGATTAGCAACGTGCCACATAAGCACCATATTAATTCATTTCAAGGATATATATATATATATAGAGAGAGAGAGAGAGAGAGAGAGAGAGAGAGAGAGTAGACTAGACTCAACTGAATTGACTCAACTAGACCAGATTTTGCAGAAAATGGAGAAAAAAATCGATCTGTTCTGGACGACAGTAAAAAATCGACAAGAAACTCGACAAAACCTTTCTTCACCAAACCCGGCAAAACTCGACTTCCCCCAACTCAGACATTATTTATATGTTATTTACACGTTTGATATACTAAATAGTACTGAGAAAAAAAAAATCCGGAGAAACTCGCCTAAGTTCCAGAGTCGAGTCAAGTCACATACTTTTAAACTACGGTTCTGACAAATAAAAAAGTGTGAAGGAAGTTAGAGAGTACCAAAAGCACAGCCCTGAGATCATGGTGGGCAAATTCGAAGTCAGTCACATCCTTCTGATCGAGAAGGACGTCAAGGAAGTCATTTCTTCTAGGAAAATCGGATGATGTCGATCTAGATAATGTTCGTTCAGCGATCATTTGATCGAAAATTGTGTACAACTTTTTGACATAAGCAGTCGTGCGACGCCTGATGCCTTGTGCGTCGATCCGCCTTAGCACTGGGAAATAGTCTGCAAGATTCGGCCTTCCACTTTCTTTCATAATTTCCCCCACTATTTCCTTGAATTCTTGTGCAGAATCGGAGTTGGGATCAACTAAATCAACAGAGAAGACGGTATTGCTTATTAAATTGAGCGAGTTATTGAAGGCGGCTTGGCCGATATCCACCGGTTGTCCTGCTAGGCAATACTCATGCATGTAAGCCACTAGATCTTGCGCTTTCTTGCGTCGAAGGCCTTGGTTGGCAGCTAGCCTTGCCGTTGTGAACATTTGTGTGTTGCATATCGTCCGTAGCTTT
Source organism: Liriodendron chinense (assembly GCA_003013855.2). Classification (NCBI taxonomy): domain Eukaryota; kingdom Viridiplantae; phylum Streptophyta; class Magnoliopsida; order Magnoliales; family Magnoliaceae; genus Liriodendron; species Liriodendron chinense. The sequence goes on along the minus strand of PVNU02000629.1, from coordinate 2,101,900 downwards.
CGCCAGTGTGTGGTCGGCGGTGACCCCGCGATAGAGGATGACTTGTAGGATTCAATTCCATCAAAGGAGGCAGGAAAAACTCGACCGGCAAAGGATTGATTATTCTTCTGAAGGACCTCTTTAGCCATGATCGACGATGAAACCACAATCGTAGTTACAGAGCCAAGCTTAAGTGTCATGAGTGGGCCATATGTCTTGGCGAGCTGAGCGAATGACTCGTTGGGTTTGCTGCCGATTTTGAGGAGGCTTCCTATAACGGGAAGTGGGATGGGGCCTGGTGGGAGCTTGCCATTACAAGATGCCCTCTTTCTTGCAAGTGAGAGAACATGAATGCATGCCAACACGATCAAAGTCCATGAGAACACAGTGGAGTAATCCATCTCTCTCTCTCTCTCTCTCTCTCTCTCTCTTTGGTAGAGAATATATGGACGGATGTGATCCATATAAAAAGGGGAGTTGCATAAATGATAGTCAGGCAGTGTAAGACGCTTGATACACAGTCATACAGAAAAATTTGCACGTGGCACACGGCTAACTCAATTTCAACCGGCTAATTGCAGAGGCCATTATCGGCGAGTCATAGTACCAAAATCAGATTGGTTGAACGACTAAACCTCTGATTGATAGACACCTTTTTATTGAAATAAAGTCAATAGATATTTAAAATTTTAACCGTCCAATAAATGTCCACCTATCCTGCAATCAAGTTATTAAATATGTGATGCAAATAGATTGAGATCGTAATTCCTATGGTTTAATAAAATTAGCTACTTATATGCTGCATATACAATTTTGTAAGTAATTTTTAAATGCATGTGTATCATCCATAACATCATTTGGCAGAGTATCAAGTTTTCGCACGGAAAGAAAAGCAGGATTGCTTCTCGAAAGGAGTAGACTACTATGTTCATCTACCTACAATTTTTGAAAAAGGTGGTAACGTATAAGCTTGCATGTGGTCCTGATTTACAACTATTTAGACGGTTCAAATTGTGGATCCCATGTGGATGGACAGTAATAGAAAATCATATTGAACAAAATCCTAGAAATCTAATTATAGAAGTAAATAACAAATGAGTCTTCAAAGGAAAAATTAGATGATCAATATTATTTTATTATGGCAATCTTTTTATGTATTATCCAGCCGCATTTGGGTCACAAATTTTTGCATGGTCTTAAGTTCCGTACAGTTGTGTCATGTGTACGTTTGAACAACAATATTAATAAAGAGTGCATCACAAACATTGGAATCCCGCTGTTGGTTCTCTTTGCATGTGGGGAGCTCTTGCAATGAAAAGTTCTACCTAGATTTTTGCGTGATATCCATGCTTAGATTTGTGTATGACGTGTTGATAGAGCCTCAAAAGTCCCTTTTGGGTGTCTGACCGGTCAGATAGATTGGGCCGACCGGTCTGACCGATCCCTATTTTGGACAGAGGAGGCAAATAGCTCACGGGACATATGGTCCGACAGAGGAGGCATACCAGTCATAACCAGTCGGATGAAGGCTGAATTTTCAAGTTTTACAGGCAAAATTCTCTGGACCTTTTTTGCACCAGTTTGACCAGTCGTGACCGGTCGAGTGTTTACGCGGAGTTGCGTAATTATGCGTTACATGTTTTTATTTTTTGTTGGAGGCCTATATAAACATCTCATAATCCGTCTTAGATGTATCCTAATCAATACCAAGGAGTCTTATTTCAAGATTAGGGCTTGGGGGAGAGATTGTGAGGTTTGAGAATGCCTTATTCATCTTCGGGATTTGCTTGACGGTAGATTAGCTCTGCAATCATATTGAATTCATAGTGGAGGTGTCACTTTGTGCCGTGGTTTTTTCCCGCAAGGGTTTTCCACGTAAAATTTGTTTGTCTTTCCGTTGATTGCTTATGTGGCGTATGGTGATTGTTTGAATCTCTTCGGTGCTTTCACTGACCGAATTTCCAATAAGTGGCATCAAAGCTATCATTGGAAGGTTGAAGAAGAGAATTTTCTGAGACAATCTCATGATATCGAGCACGAAGTTCGACATAGAGAAGTTTTCGAGTAAAAACATTTTTGAGTTGTAGAAGGTGAAGATGAGGGTCGTCCTAACTCAGCAAGGGGTCGTGAATGCCCTTGGAATGCGACCAACGGACATAGAAGATGATGAGTAGACCAAGATGGATGGGAAGGCTATGGCCTCAATACAATTGTTCTTGTTAGATGACGTCCTCTATAATGTTATGAAGGAGAAGACCGCTATAGAGACATGGACTAAGCTAGAGAACCTGTGCACGAAGAAATCTTTAGAGAATCGCATGTATCTGATGATGCAACTCTTCACTTTGAGGATGACGGAGGGGAGAAATGTGGAGGACCACATCAGCACTTTCAATAAGCTGATTTGCAAGTTGATGGACATTGGTGAACAGATGAAGGACGAGTATCAAGGCTTGATCCTACTGAACTCGCTTCTTAGTTCATATGAGTCGCTCAGGGACTCGTTATGCGCGGGAGGGAATACTATCAGTGTAGAGATCATAGTTTCAGCCCTTTAATCGAAGGCGATGAGACAGAAGAGCAGTGACACTAGTTCTTCCTCCGATGTATTGGTTATGAGGGGAAGGAATTCAGAGCTGGGTGAATGATCGTCGCATTCTCGATCCAAGTCGAAGGGCAAGGGCAAGGCAAAGTTGAAGTGTTAGGGATGTGGCCAAGTTGGGCACATGAAGACGGACTGTAAGAGTTCTAAAAATTAGAAGGACAAGTAAGGAGACTCATCAAGGGAAGTCAATACCGTTAAAGCTAGAGAAGGTGGTAGTGATGTGTGTGAGGTCTTGACGGCATCAAAGACGAGATCTCTCAGAAATGAATGGATCATGGACTCTGGAACTTCGTATCACGTGTTCAGATATGAGTATCTTTACTTCCTACAGGGACTATGAGGGAGGCTTGGTTTTTCTAAGCGATGACTATGCCTGCAAGGTTATAAGGATTGGTATTGTGCGCATCAAGATGTTCTATGGGATCGAATGGACCTTGATGAAAGTGAGGCATGTTCTCAAGTTGAGGAAGAATCTGATTTCCCTTGTTGCACTCGAGGCATTGGGGTGTAAGTTCTTCGATTTTGATCGGTTCTGCAAAGTTTCGAAGGGGGCCCTTGTAATTATGAAGAGACAGAGGCATAAAAATATTTACAAGCTGATCGAGAGCACTTTAGTAGGTGGAGCTGTAACGATTATAGCGGATTCGACGTCTAATGTATGTGGGATGCACGCTTAGACCACATGAGCGAGTGGGGCATGAAGGTACTCTATGAACGATATTTGATTTTTTTTTCCTTTAAATCTGTAGACTTCAGTATATGTGAGCATTGCATGTATGGAAAACAGTCTAGATTATCATTTAGGGGGGAACATGTATGTAAAAGAGTGCTTGAATATGTCCATTCCGATGTATGGGGTCGTGGCCCGTTATTTCTATTGGGGGGTCATCGTGGTTCGTGTCATTTATCGATGACTAGAGCAAGAAGGTTTGGGTCTATTTTCTGAAAAATAAATCTGATGTCTTCACGACCTTCAAGTATTAGAAGGCAATGGTGGAGAATTACTTAGGGCAGAAACTGAAGGTTTTGAGAACCGACGATGGAGGTGAGTTCACTTTCAGGGAAATTAACACGTATTGTAAGGAGGAGGGTATCATAAGACATAACACAGTGTGCCACACGCCAGAGCAGAATGGTGTGGCAGAGCGGATGAATCGAACTCTCTTGGAGAGAGCCCGATCCATGATTAGTAATGCTGGGTTGGGCAAAGAGTTGTGGACTGAGGTCATTAACACGGCTTGTTACTTGATAAATTGGTCACCCTCCATGACAATTGCATGTAAAATCCCTGAGGAAGTGTGAAGTGGTCGTACGTTAGACTACTCAAGTCTGCGGGCTTTTTGTTGTGAGGCTTACTCTCATGTACCGTCAGTTGAGAGAGATAAGCTAAACCTTAGGGTCTAAAAAGGGATCTTTGTGGGCTATGGTGATGGTGTGAAGAATTATCGAATATATGAACCTGTCACATGAAAGATCACCCTGAGCCGAGATGTCAAGTTTGATGAATGTTCTTTATTCCGAAAGGATGATATAAAGGAATCAGAAAAATTAGAAATTGTTGACATACAAAATGACAGAGATGAGACACGGGGCGACACTGAGACGCAGACAGAGGTACATGATCAAGTGGAGCAGCCACCTATACGAAGAAATCCACCTAGAGATCGCAGTTTACCGACAAGGTATATGGATGGTTCGAATATTACATTCGTTCTCATTACGAAAGAGGGGGATCTGTCTAACTTTGAGGAGGCACTACATGATATAGATGCTGAAAAGTGGAAGACATCAATGCAAGACGAGATAGACTCTCTATACAAGAATGAGACTTGGGAGCTTGTGTAGCTTCCTGTGGGCCGAAAAGTGATTGGGTGCAAGTGGATTTCTCAGAAGAAACATGATAAATACAAGGAAAGGTTGGTAGCGAAAGAGTATGCTTAGAGTAAAGGCATGGACTTCAGTGAGATTTTTGCACTGGTTATGAAACAAGTATCTATTAGATCCGTATTGGCGCTGGTTGCCCAATACGACATCGAGCTGGAACAGATGGATGTAAAGACTACCTTCCTGCATGGGGAATTGGAAGAGCAAATTTACATGGTGCAGCTAGAAGGTTATACAGTGCAAGGGGTCGAGAACAAAGTTTGCAGGTTGATGAGATCGTTGTACGGTCTTAAACAGTCATCTAGGCAGTGGTACAAGAAATTTGATTCCTTCATGATGAGTTAGGGCTTTTTCAGGAGTGAGTATGATCATTGTGTCTATTTAAAAATACTAAATGATGAGAAATTTCTTATACTGGTGTGGTATGTCGATGACATGCTTATTTCCAGTCATAGCATGTCTGATATCGATGTGTTAAAGACTCAGCTTTCAGGGACATTCGAGATGAAGGATGTGGGAGCTGTAAAGAGGGTTCCTAGCATAAATATTCATAGAGACAGGAAGAGGAGCAGGTTGTGGTTATCTCAGAAAGAATACCTATAGAAGGTGTTGATAAAGTATAGGAAGGAGAAATCCAGACCGATTAACATCCCCCACGCGGCTCACTTCAAGCTTTCTTCTAAATAATGTTCCAAGATAGATGAAGAAAATCATGTTATGTCTCATGTGTCCTATTCAAGTGTTGTGGGTGGTTTAATGTATGCCATGGTCTGTACAAGACTGGATATTTCACAGGCTATGGGTGTTGTTAGCAGATTCATGTCTAACCCGGGCAGACAACATTGGGAAGCTATGAAATTGTTACTTCAATATATTCGAGGTACGCAGGAGTATGTCTTGATGTTTGAAAAATCCAAGGACAAATTGGTTGGTTACGTCGATTCTGATTATGCAGGTAGTGTGGACAGTAGGAGATCGACTTCAAGGTACGCGTTTGTGTTAACAGGTGGAGCTATTAGTTGGATGTCTAAGCTTTAATCTGTGGTGGCTCTTTCAACTATTGAAGCTAAGTATATGGCGGTGACAGAAGCTTTCAAGGAGGCTATTTAGTTGAAAGGAATGATAAATCAGTTGGGGCTTCAGTAGGAGGCCGTGCCGGTTAATTATGACAGTTCTAGTGTTATTAATTTGGCTAAAAATTCTGTTTATCACTCTCATAGTAAACACATTGGTGTGTGTCACCATTTTATCCGACAAGTGCTTGAGGAAGCAGATGTGACCCTGGACAAGATTCTCACTAGCGTGAATCCAGTAGATATGCTAACCAAGGTGGTCTTAACAGAGAAGTTCAAGTTCTACGTAACTTCTTTGGGATTGGCAATGACTTAATTATGAAGACGCAGTAATGCATGAGAAGCGACGATACTATGTTTGAAGATGAGTTGATCAACGAAGCAAAGGGAAGATGGTTCGACTTTGAAGCCTCGGTGGAGTTTGTTAATAGAGCCTCCAAAGTTCGTTTTGGCTATCTGACCGAACTGATAGATCGGTCTGACCGATCCTTGTTTTGGACAGAGGAGGCAGATAGCTCGCTGGACATATGGTCCGACTGGTCATGGACGGTCAAATGAAGGATGAATTTTCAGTTTTGCAGGCAAAACTCTCTAGACCTTTTTTGCACTAGTCCGACCGGTTGGGTGTTTAAGAGGAGTTACGTAATTATGCGTTGCATGTTTCTATTTTGGGTTGGAAGCCTATATAAACACTTTAGATGTATCCTAATCAATACTAAGGAGTCCTATTTTGAGATTAGGGCTTGGGGGAGAGATTGCGAGGGTTGAGAGTGCCTTGTTCATCTTTGGGATTTGCTTGAGGGTAGATTAGCTCTATAATCATCTGGAATTCATAGTGGAGGTGTCACTTTGTGCCGTGGTTTTTCCCTGCAAGGATTTTCTACATAAAATTCGTTTGTCTTTGTGTTGATTGCTTGTGTGGCATGTGATGATTTTTTGAATCTTTTCGATGCTTCTGCTGACTGAATTTCCAACATGACATCCATGTTGCTTTATATATGTCTAATGATCATGTCAAGATGTGAGCCCAAAATAAAGTTAAACTACTCTAGTAAGCCATACCAACAGGAACAGTGAGGATGGGCACTACAAAAAATTCCATTTTTACCGACGAATGATTTCGTCGGTAATTAGTAAAATTTCGTCGGGAAATGTTTTTCCCGACGAAATTTTTCGCAGCTAACATCGTCGCAGAAAGGTCGTCGGTAAAGGTTTTTACCGACGAAATAATTTTTTCGTAGGTAATAATTGAACCATTACCGACGAAATTATTCGTCGGCCAAACATATGAATTTTGTCGGGATTGAAAATGATACGTCGGTGAAAAAACTTTTACCGACGAAATAATGCGTAGGTAAAAACACGTTAAAACTTTTACCGACGAAATATTTCGTCGGTAAAAGAAAGGAAAAACTTTTTACCGACGAAATAATGCGTAGGTAAAAACATGATAAAACTTTTACCGACGGAATAATTCGTCGGTAAAAGCATCTCAGAGCTTTTTACCGACGAAATATTCCGTCGGTAAAAGTTTTTGCTTTCTTTTACCGACGAAATATTTCGTCGGTAAAAGTTTTTCCTTTCTCGGTTCCATTTGTTTTCAAAAATTCAGGAAAATTTCTGATATACACCTGTAAAAAAACCTATACATTTTGAATCCTACTCACATGCACAAACATACAAACAAACAAAAAGTACATCATCCATACACAAATAATCCATTCCACATCCACAAACAAACAATATTCATCCACACACAAATATATACAAGTTAAAAGTCGTATATTAAAAAAAAATAATCAGGAAGATGAAGGCAGAGGTGGGGGAGGTGGCGGGGCATCGGCGCCAAGGCGTGCAGCGAGAGCCTGAAACATCTCCTGCATCCGTCGCTCATGCTCCTGCCGCAACTCCTCGATCCTCCTCTCCTGCTCCTCCCGTCGCCTCTCCTCCTCCTCCCTCTGCCTCTCTAGCTGCTCCCGAATCCCATCGACGACGATCCGTAGCTGCTGAACCTCTCTCTCTGCGATGTCAGCTCGGCGTTGAGCGCTCTCACCAGCTACGGATCGGCTGGAGCCAGCTCTAGTTTGTGCCATGAGCTTAGCACCATGGCCAAGCCCACGCACATATCCAGAACGGGTGCCAAGCACCTCGCTCAGGATTTCTGGCTCACTCCGCTGACTACCATCGGGAGTGGGCTGACTGCGTATGGTGTCCATCGCCGCCTGTAATGAAAAGATATGAAATTTCATAAAAAATGACATGAATGACATTATTATCAATCAATGCGCAATTAAATTTAACAAAGTAAAGATTTTTACCCAATGCTCACTGGCTCTAGGATGAACCCAAGATCCCGTCGCCTGCCGACAGTGAGTTCCTCTGTAGAGGTCTACTGGTCCAGGCTCCTGGCCAGTGACGGAATCCCGCTGCGCAATCGAAAGGAAAAAAGACTTATAATAAATGCCAATCAAAATAATATATTAACTTAATAATCATCAATAATTTCTTACCATGTCGTAACGATGTCGTACAAATGACTTTGAACCAGCTACGTGGTTCACTTGTAACTTTTCCCTGATCGCAGAATTTATTCTGCTCCTCTTCTGAACACATTATACAAAATACATTTCTATTAATTACGAAATTAATTGCGAATTTAATTGTTACCGTAAGATATCGCACATGTAAATATTACCTGAAAAGCCTCCGACGAAAATCTCTCGCAGAGTATCCGTCAGTCGTCTGTACTAACGTGTGGCGGTGTGGACTGTACGGCCTCATCGTGTGTCCTGCACCGCTTGTACCGCTGGTGCAACTCTCCGCGGTACTCCTTGAACCGCTCCCTAATCATGTCGTCGACGGCATGAGAAATGTAGGGAACATTCAAATCGAATTCAAATTTATCCTGTAGTTTCGTAAATAATAAATTAAGGGAATAAACTTATTAACAATAGGACTTAACCGTAAATGAACTTTCACAAAAGAAAATTTCAATTTACTAAACTTTACCTGAAGGCGCTGACGGATGAGCTGTCGCACATCATCTGTCACGTCAGTCCAACGGGGGGGTGGTGGCGGGGATCAGATATCGGCATAGGACACCGACCTCAGACGTAAACAATCTGGCACTGTCCCCAACAGGTCTAAGGCAGTCCTGTGGGAACTCTACTGCCACCCTACCCTCACGCGTAAGTCGCTCTAAAACTAACCCACGCGTGGGTCCACGTCCTCGTCGGCTGGTAGAAGATGCTGCTGCGAAAAGATATATGTAAGTAACAATATAAACAGAAATCACTAAATAAATGTCTAGACTTACATGCAGTGCCCGGTGTATGCTGAACCGAAGGATCAGATGACTGTGATGCACCGTGCGACGTCGATGCTGTCTGCGTCGCATCACGGGTGGAAGGGGTAGATCCAGTGCGCGAACGACCTGATCTCCCACCTGGTGCCATGACTGAATATATCTGAAATACAAACTTATAAATTTAAACAATGTCAATGCAAGTTTATGAACATCATTGCAGAGTGAATTTGTGCTTATGCTTAGAGAAATGATAAAAATATGATTAGACCATTACACTATAATGCAAGCAGGATATAATAAAACCGTAAAAAGAATATAATAAAACCGTAAACAGAATATAAAAGTTGAAAAATCCATTACACATTGTCATTCTATATTAAATACATATATCTCATTGTAATACAAATCAACTTCGGATCAACTATCCGAAATACTCCCTGCGTAAGTTATCGTACGCTGCAGATGTATATTCGATGCTGTATGAAGCACTTGACATTGTTACAAGCCAACATGCCAGTCACAATAGGAGAAATCTGATCTCTCGGGACTCCATTCAGATGTGCAAGTGATAATGTCGCATCTTCCATACGAAGTTTTCCGCGATTATATTCCTCAATCAGGTCCGGAATTTCTTTGAGATTGTATAATCTTTCATCTGAGTCATCGTCTTCCTTCCTACATATCTCGACCAGACCGGGTATCTCTCTGGCCATACCAGAAGAATATAGGGCCGGAAAGTCCATCCGCAACAGCTGATGAAGTATGCTGCGTGCTTCCGCTACGCTCCAATTTGTGGAGGACATGATCAGAAAGTGACTTAACTGTAAATGTAGATTATCAACAAGTCAATTCAGGAAAAAAATCATGACTTGTAAAACATATATACATGTAATAATCAAATTAATCGAATTGAAAAATTACATGTAAATCTTGTATACATTTAATAATCGTCAGTCTGAATCATTATCGCTTAGGACTCTTTCTTCTTCACCATCACTATCGCTGATCAGAATTTCCTCTTCATCGTCTGCAACATTGTCATCGATGAAAGCGCTATCATCTCTAACAATGTCATTTATGATTGAGGCATCAACATGATCAGGTGGCACATCATCTCTATTCAATTGCACCACATCAATATCAACATTTGGATCATTCCCTCTATCCCAAGATGGCATGTCTTCTTGGTATGCTTGTTCAACTGACGACGTTCTATTACTCCCTTCATCGTTATCTTCAACGTCTACTTCGGGAACGTCAAATATGTTCCTGGGCTTTATTTTCTGCACCACGTGCCAAGAGCCGCCTAACTTGGTGTCAGCGAGGTAGAATACTTGTTCGGCTTGGCCGGCTATGATAAATGGGTCATCTTTAAACCACTTCCGAGATAAATTTACGCTCGTGAAGTAATTATCAGTCTGTATTCCCAACTTTTTATTTCCAATGTCCCACCAATCGCATTTAAATAAGTACACCCGCTTTCTCATACAATAACTCAGCTCAATAATATCCGTCAAAACGCCATAAAAATCAATTTCGACCTCCTCATGTGTTCCCTTCACAACCACACCACTATTTTGTGTGGTCCTATATTTCTCACGCTCCTCAGTGTGGAACCGAATCCCGTTTACAATACAACCTGTATATCTAGATACACGTCTATCAGGGCCACACGCCAAGTGAGTAGAGCGCATCAGATGCATCCGCAGAGTTGCTAGCGCGCAACATCTTCATCTATCATCACGTACAGAATATAAATGTACGTTTAGGCATTTAAAATTACGTGTAAATATTGTGCAATACAACAATATTGTAAGTGTGGTGAGATAGAAGGTAAATTAAGCTTACACGTTTTGCAAACCATTCTGGAAACAAATCCTGATGCATTCGATCATAATTTGTAGGGTATTGAGATTTCATCTCCTCGATGTGTTCGCTATACACAATTGGTACGTTGTAAGCAAGAAATTTTGAGATTAAAACTGTCTGTAGATATACAATAATTATGTGCGAAGACTTACTCCAAGTACGACTCTATTTCTTCACAGTTATGCAACACATACCACCGCGCCTTCGCAAGATCCCGAGGGTCCATATCCTGAAACGTCGGCGATCCTTAAAGGACGGACGTTATGTGCGAATACAGATATGAGTCCTTGTTCATGCTCCTGCCCTGCATCGGCATTACGATCTTCTCGGTTGAATCTAGTCTCTATGCCACGAAGATACATGGAGCAAAATGTCAGGCACTCATTATCAATGTACGCCTCAGCAATGGATCCCTCTGGACGTGCCTTATTCCTCACATATTGTTTTAATGTGTGAAGGTATCTGTACACAAAATCAATATGTTTAAGACATGAAAACATGGATATACGTAGTTTATGGAATGAAAAAAAATTTATGATCATTGTTCTATCACCTTTCGATCGGATACATCCAACGATATTGTACTGGGCCTGCAAGCTTCGCTTCGTGCGGTAAGTGAATTGCTAGGTGTACCATGACATCGAAAAACGCAGGTGGAAAAATTCTTTCAAGTTTGCAAAGGATTACGACAATATCCTTCTCCAGTCGTTTAATAACCTCTACATTTAAAGATTTCGAACACAAATCCTTAAAGAATATCCCCAACTCAATCAGCGTAGCACTGACATCCTTGTTGAGGAATCCACGAATCGCAACCGGTAGTAGGCGTTGAAGAAGGACGTGACAGTCATGACTTTTCATTCCTGTTACCTTACAGTCCGTAATGTTGACGCGCCGAGAGATATTCGATGCATACCCGTCTGGAAATTTCACCTTGTTCAACCATTCACATACACGTTTTTTCTCTAGTTTTGTCAATGTGTAGCATGCTGCTGGTATAGTATATGAATTTCCATGTGGTTGCAAGTGCAACTCTTTCCTTAAACCCATTGCTTGTAGATCCAATCGAGCCTTAAAACTGTCTTTTGTTTTCTTCTCTATGTTCATCAATGTTCCAAAGACATTGTCACATATATTCTTCTCAATATGCATGACATCCAAGTTGTGTCGTAATTTCAGATGACTCCAATAAGGCAACTAAAAAAAATGCTCTTCTTCCTCCAGTTGTACTCCAATACTGTACGTTTTCTCTTCTTCAAGTGCGGTGCCTTACCAAATCTAACTTCTTCAATGTTACTCAGCTGTTGTAACACATCTTCTGCAGATAGTTCTTTCGGTGGTGGCCTATGATCTTGTTTGCCATCAAAGATTACCGTCTTCCTGCGCCAATTATGATCCCTCGGAAGGAAGCGACGATGGCCCATATAACACGTTTTCTTACCATGCTTCAATGACAATGAACAAGTCTCAGTACTACATGTAGGACAAGCCAACTTTCCCTTCGTGCTCCACCCAGACAAATTTCCATATGCAGGGAAGTCATTTATTGTCCACAAAACCGCTGCGTGCAATCGAAACGTCTGTTCTGCAAAAGTGTCATACGTCTGGACACCTTGACTCCACAACTCGTTTAACTCATCTACTAACGGTCGGAGATACACATCAATGTCATTCCCCGGTGACTTGGGTCCAGGAATAAGCAACGACATCATAAAAAATGATTCCTTCATACACAACCAAGGAGGTAAATTGTAGGGCATAAGTATCACTGGCCACATACTGTACGAGCTACTCATATTACCAAATGGATTAAAACCATCACTTGCAAGACCTAGCCGAACATTGCGAGAATCCTCTGCAAACCAGTCATATTGCTTATCAAAATGTTGCCAGGCTTCAGAGTCAGCGGGATGCCTCAATGTATTATCATCATGAAGGCGTTTCTCCTTATGCCACCTCATATCTTCAGCCGTCTTGCTTGACGTAAACAATCTTTGTAATCTGGGTTTCAATGGAAAGTACCTTAACACCTTTTGTGGAATTTTCTTACGCTTAGCTTCGTCATATTTCCACCTAGACTCTCCACATTGTGGACACTCCTCAACATTTTCATGTTCTTTCCAATACAATACACAATCATTTATACATGCATGTATGAGGATGTAACCAAGGCCCAAGTCTCGCATTAACGATTTTGCCTCGTAATGAGACTTAGGCAATGTCTCACCTTCAGGTAATACTTCTTTCAACAAGCCAAGTAACATGTCGAACGATTTGTTACTCCAACGATTTATTGTCTTTAAATGAAGTAACCTTGTAAGGAAATTCAACTTGGAGAAGTTCCGACACCCCGGATAGAGTGGACGTTGCGCATCCCTCAACAACCTACTAAACTTTTCTGATTCGGCATCACCCATAGGAGGAATATCCTGGCTAGTACTTGTCGCTGCAAAATCAGTATCCGCAATTGTTCCCCTTAACACATCCCCAATGATATCTTGCATATCGTCAATATCTTCATCCTCGTCATTACGCACAATTGGGTCAGCAAGGACTTCAGTGGCCTCAACTCTTTGGTGGAAGTCTTCACCATGATGAATCCACCAAGTGTAACCCTGGTCAATCCCAACTATGAACAAATCATCTTCCACTTTGTCCAATGTCTTGTGAATCATGTTCTTGCATTTTCGGCATGGACACCTAATTCTATTACCTGAATCTGCCCGATCTCTCGCAAATTCCATGAACTCCTTAACACCTTCTTTATACTCTGGGCCAAACCGATTCTTAGCTTGCATCCAACTCTTATCCATATCTACAATGCAAATATTAGAGTCAAGTTTAGTTTAAGTGACATGAGTTTAGGATTAGGTTTAGTCATAGGTTGAGATTTTCGGGTTCGGGATTGGATTTCGGGTTAGGTTTTCATATTTGGGTCTAGGTTTATGTTAGGTGAATGGATTTAGGAATAGGTGTAGGTTTAGTTTAAGTGATTTGAATATAGGATTAGGCTTAGGTATAGGTTGAGATTTTCGGGTTCGGGATCGGGTTTCGGGTTAGGTTTTCGTGTTTGGGTTAAAGTTTAGGTTAGGCGAATGGATTTAGGAATAGGTGTAGGTTTAGTTTCTGTAATTTGAGTTTAGGATTAGGTTTAGGCATAGGTTGAGATAGTCGGTACGATTCGGATTTTTGGGTACGGGATCGGGTTTAGGGTCGCATTTTCGTGTTTGGGTCTAAGTTTAGGTTAGGTGAATGGATTTAGGAATAGGTGTAGGTTTAGTATAGGAGATTTGAGTTTAGGATTAGGTTTAGGCATAGGTTGAGATTTTTGGGTACGGGATCGGGTTTAGGGTCGCATTTTCGTGTTTGGGTCTAAGTTTATGTTAGGTGAATGGATTTAGGAATAGGTGTAGGTTTAGTTTAGGAGATTTGAGTTTAGGATTAGGTTTAGGCATAGGTTGAGATTTTTGGGTACGGGATCGGGTTTAGGGTCGCATTTTCGTGTTTGGGTCTAAGTTTAGGTTAGGTGAATGGATTTAGAGGTGTAGGTTTAGTTTAGGAGATTTGAGTTTAGGATTAGGTTTAGGCATAGGTTGAGATTTTTGGGTACGGGATCGGGTTTAGGGTCGCATTTTCGTGTTTGGGTCTAAGTTTAGGTTAGGTGAATGGATTTAGGAATAGGTGTAGGTTTAGTTTAGGAGATTTGAGTTTATGATTAGGTTTAGGGCATAGGTTTGGATTTGCGGGTTTGGGATCGGGTTTAGGGTCGCATTTTCGTGTTTGGGTCAAGGTTCAGGTTAGGTGAATGGATTTAGGAATAGGTGTAGGTTTAGGTTAGATGACATGAGTTTAGGATTAGGTTTAGGGCATAGGTTTGGATTTGCGGGTTCGGGATCGGGTTTCGGGTTTGGTTCTCGTGTTTGGGTCTAGGTTTAGGTTAGGTGAATGGATTTAGGAATAGGTGTAGGTTTAGGTTAGGTGACATGAGATTAGGTTTAGGGCATAGGTTTGGATTTGCGGGTTCGGGATCGGGTTTAGGGACGCATTTTCGTAGCTTATAGGGCCCCGGTTTAGAGTTAGATGAATTGAGTTTAGGTTTCGGTTTAGGTATAGCTTATAAGTTTTAGTTTTAGGTTTATGGTTTCAGGTTTTAGTTATAGGAAATGGACAGCTTCATCATGGTCATAACAGCGGTTCCCACCTTCCAGGGACCCCCGCTCAACAATTGGATAGCTCCGACGCACATCCGGGTCTGCTCCATTAATTTCGAGCTAATACATAAACACGGGCCTGTCCAAATGGCCAGGCCACCCATATTGCTGTCCATAGGAAATGGACAGCTTCATCATCATGGTCATAACAGCGGTTCCCACCTTCCAGGGACCCCCGCTCAACACCCGGATAGCTCCGACGCACATCCGGGTCTGCTCCATTAATTTCGAGCTAATACATAAACATGGCCTGTCCAAATGGCCAAGCCACCCATATTGCTGTCCATAGGAAATGGACAGCTTCATCATCATGGTCATAACAGCGGTTCCCACCTTCCAGGGACCCCCGCTCAACACCCGGATAGCTCCGACTCACATCCGGGTCTGCTCCATTAATTTCGAGCTAATACATAAACACGGGCCTGTCCAAATGGCCAGGCCACCCATATTGTTGTCCATAGGAAATGGACAGCTTCATCATCATGGTCATAACAGCGGTTCCCACCTTCCAAGGACCCCCGCTCAACACCTGGATAGCTCCGACGCACATCCGGGTCTGCTCCATTAATTTCGAGCTAATACATAAACACGGGCCTGTCCAAATGGCTAGGCCACCCATATTGTTGTCCATAGAAAATGGACAGCTTCATCATCATGGTCATAACAGCGGTTCCCACCTTCCAGGGACCCCCGCTCAACACCCGAATAGCTCCGACGCACATCCGGGTCTGCTCCATTAATTTCGAGCTAATACATAAACACAGGCCTGTCCAAATGGCCAGGCCACCCATATTGCTATCCATAGGAAATGGACAGCTTCATCATCATGGTCATAACAGCGGTTCCCACCTTCCAGGGACCCCCGCTCAACACCTGGATAGCTCCGACGCACATCCGGGTCTGCTCCATTAATTTCGAGCTAATACATAAACACGGGCCTGTCCAAATGGCCAGGCCACCCATATTGCTGTCCATAGGAAATGGACAGCTTCAACATCATGGTCTAAACCGCGGTTCCCACCTTCCAGGGACCCCCGCTCAACATCAACATCAATCAACTACTCTTAATCACAAGTATCATGTTCGTCATCTAATTTGCCACTAAATGATAATATAATAAAATCAGTCGCCCATCCAAGGATGGATAGATTGAAATGCTATCATTATTTCCATTTAAATGCCTAAGCCTAAATTTCGACAGCATCTCCCCCTATCTCTCCAGATATATTTATCTTACATTTAATTTCCACGTCAACTATCCACACATTGTGTGGATTAAATTGACAATGGAATTAAACATAAGAAACATATCCAGAGAGAATAGGAGAGTTACCACACGAAACTAATGACAGAGCATGTAAATGACAAACAACGATAACATTCCAATCTATCCAACCTTGGACTGTCCAACAGGACAATTTGGCAGATTTCTATACCTCCAAAACACACTTTATCTATGCTCGGCAATATAGAAATCTCCAAATGGGCTAACTGATTCTATTATACTACCATTTGTGGACAAAAAATAACTATTAATAATAAGCCAAATACATCCACAACATACATCCACATAAATCAACCACGGGTAGCTCCAACGCACATCCCGGGTTTGCTCCATCAATTCCAGATACACAAGCACATAAAATGACAGAATCATCAACACCATGAATCAAGTCTAATCAAATATATACCTAATGACTGCTACTTTCTCAACAAATAAGTATGTATGGGGCCTACCATGGGAATCGGATTGCGTGTAGAGTAACTCTGCACGCTCTTATCATGTAGAGTAAATTCAGTTGGGCCCACCTAGAATGTATGTGATTTATCTATTCCGTCCTTATGTTTTTTCAGCTCATTTTAGTGGTTGAGCCCAAAATTTAAGCATATCCAAATCTCAAGTGGACCATGCCATGGGAAATCGTGGGAATAATGATTTCCACCATTCCCAGGACCTACAGTGATCATTATTTGTCATCCAACCTGTTCATAAGATCACATGGATATGGATGAAGGGAAAACACAAATATCAGCTTGATCCAAAACTTCTGTGTCCTCTAAGAATTTTTCAATGATAGACATTCAGTTCACACTTGTGCTGTGGTCCACTTTAGATTTTGATATGCTTCATTTTTTGGCACCAGCGGTTCCCATCTTCGGGGGCCCCACAGCCAGTGGACAGCGACGGTGGGCCCCACAGGCACTGGACAGCGACGTGGGCCCCACAGGCAGTGGACAGCGACCGTGGGCCCCACAGCCAGTGGACAGCGACATGGGCCCCACAGCCAGTGGACAGCAACGGTGGGCCCCACAATTACGTATTTCATTTTTTTTTAATTTGTAAAACAAAATTTTGGATTTTAAATTTTTAAATCCCTAATTAGGGATTTTAATTTTGAAATCCCTAATTAGGGAATTTTAATTTCGAAATCCCTAATTAGGGATTTAATAAATCAGTGGGCCCCACCAAATTGTAGACAGCTAAGGTGGACCCCACATGCAATGCACTATGGAAAGCGACGGTGGGACCTACATGCAAATAGAAAGCGACGGTGGGACCCACCAACATGCATTGGACGGACAGCGATGGTGGGACCCACATGCATTGGATTTTGGGAGTGGGCCCCACAATCAACAACGAGGAGAGAGGGAGCGAGGGGAAATGGAGCAAGAAGAAAGGGGGAGAGGCTTACCGGAGGAGGCGGCGGCGCACGGAGGTCGGTGGAGGCGAGGGGCGACCGGCGACACTGGTCGGCTGGGGGGGGGGGGTGGTCGGCTGAGGCGGTGGGCCGCCGGTGACGTTGACGGCCGGCGGTCGGAGATGAGGGAGAGCCGAGATGGGTGGGCCGGCCGGAAGCGCGCGCGAGAGAGAGAGGAGAGAGAACAGAGCGAGAGTGAGAGAGAGGAGAGAAATGAGGGAGGCCGATCGGGTAAGTGAAATAAAAGACTTTTACCGACGAAAATTTTCGTCGGTATAAGCATAGTTTTCGTCGGTAAAAGTCCTCTTTTTCACTTGGGCGGGAAACATCAATATTATTACTGACGAACATTTTCGTCGGTAAAAATGACTTTTACCGATGAAAAATTTCGTCGGCAAAAGTCATCTTCCTTACCTTACGCAGATACCACACATTATTACCGACAGGCAATAATCGTCGCCAAAAAAAGACTTATACCGACGAAAATGTTCGTCGGTAAAAGCTAAATTTCTTACTTTTTTCTTTAGCGACGGGTAATTTCGTCGGTAATAAACTTTTTACCGACGAAATCATAATTTCGTCGGTAAAAGGGTGTGTTGGTATGTATTTTACCGACGAATACCTCATTTCGTCGAGGAAATGGTTTTTTACCGACGAAAACAATTTCGTCGATAATACTTTCGTCGGTAAAACACCGTTTTCTTGTAGTGGGGGATGGTTGCCATTGAAAGATTTTCCAGGCTTATCAAAGTTTTGGACCCTGGCCTACATTAGCATATAAATATCACTGTCACTATCAGGATGGTATCTAAGGTGGGTCATTGACACCATTTTCTTTCATGTGACCTACTTGAGTTTTGTTTTGGCTTCACGTTCTGACAGAGTAAGTTTTCGCAGGGAAAGAAATTAAAGAAGGGTTGCTTCTTGAAAGGAGTGGACCACTACTTTAATGTACACAAGTTTAGAAAATAGGTGGTAACGCGTCAGCTTGTATGTGTTATTTATTTATAACTATTTAGACCATTCAAATTGTGGGTCCCATGTGAATGGACCTTAAATAGAAAATCATATTAATCAAAATCGTAGAAATCTAATTATAGAAGTAAAATAATAAATGATTCTCTAAAAGAAAAA
Source organism: Liriodendron chinense (assembly GCA_003013855.2). Taxonomy (NCBI): domain Eukaryota; kingdom Viridiplantae; phylum Streptophyta; class Magnoliopsida; order Magnoliales; family Magnoliaceae; genus Liriodendron; species Liriodendron chinense. The sequence goes on along the minus strand of PVNU02000629.1, from coordinate 2,083,139 downwards.
TTACATGGTCAATATTATTTTATTATGGCAATCTTTTTATGTATTATCCAGCCGCATTTGAGTAAGAAATTTTTGCATGGTCTTAATTTCTGTATAGTTGTGCCATGTGTACGTTTGAACACCACTATTAATAAAGAGTACATGACAAACATTGGAATCCTGTTGTTTGCTCTCTTTACATGTGGGGAGCTCTTGCAATGAAAAGTTCTACCTTGATTTTTGTGCGACATTCATGCTTAGATTTGTGTATGACATGTTGACAGAGCCTCCAAAGTCCGTGATTGGTCCAACTGGTCGGACAGATTGGTCCAACTGGTCTGACCAATCCCTGTTTTGAAAAGAGGAGGCAGATAGCTCGATGGACATATGGTCCAACCGGTCATGACTAGTCGGACAGAGGAGGCCGCATGACCAGTCATGACCGGTCGGATGAAGGCTGAATTTTTAAGTTTTGCAGGAAAATCTCTCTGGACCTTTTTGCACTAGTCTGACCAGTCAAGACCGATCGAGTGTTTACGCGAAGTTGCGTAATTATGCGTTGCATGTTACTATTTTGGGTTGGAGGCCTATATAAATACCTCTTAATCCATCTTAAATGTATCCTAATCAATACTAACAAGTCCTATTTTGAGATTAGGGCTTAGGGGAGAGATTGTGAGGTTTAAGAATGCCTTGTTCATCTTTGAGATTTGCTTGAGGCTAGATTATCTCTGTAATCATCTGGAATTCATGGTGGAGGTATCGCTTTGTGCAGTGGTTTTTTCCCACAAGGGTTTTCCGCGTAAAATTCGCTTGTCCTTACATTGATTGCTTGTGTGGCGTGTGTTGGAAATCTGGTCAGCGGAAGCAACGAAGAAGATCAAACAATCACCACACAGCCACACAAGCAATCAACGCAAGACGCGAATTTTACATGGAAAACCCTTGTAGGAAAAAACTACGGCACAAAGTGACACCTCCACTATAAATCTCAGACAATTATAAACTAATCTACCCATAAGTAGATCCTAAAGATGAATAAAACTCACTTAAAACCTCACAAATCACTCCTCCAAAACCCTAATCTGAGTTTGGACTCCTTGGACGTGATTAGGATACCTCTAATTCAAGTTAGGAAGTGTTTATATAGACCTCCGATCAAAATTAGAAACAAACTACGCGTAAACACGTAAGAGAAAAAATTGGCCGACCGGTCGCCGATTGACTAAAACAATCAAGCGAGATTTGGCTAAAAAATAGCCTGGTGCCTCAATAATTCGACCGGTCGGAGTCTCCTGTAGACCAGTCGGCCGACCGGTCTGAGGCCCACAAAATCAGTGCAGAGTCTCACTATGAGAAAACGTCCACTAGCCGACCAGTTAGTGGATAAAAAAGTTCACAGGTTTGTAAGACTCCCAACAAAATCCATTGAGGCATCAAAACTTCAAACTATCTTCTCTTCTCTTCATAAATCGGCACCTCATTAATCATAGTATCATCACTTCTCATCCACAACTATGTCTTCATTAAGCCTTTGCCAATCCTAGAGAAATTACGCAGAACTTGAACTTCTCTGTTGGGACCACCTTGGTCAACATATCCTCCAGATCCACGCTAGTGTGAATCTTGTCTAGGGTCACATCTCTTTCCTCAAGCTCCTGTCGAATAAAATGGTAACGCACATCAATGTGTTTTGTACGAGTGTGATAAACAGAATTTTTAGCCAAATTGATAGCACTAGAACTGTCACAATTAATCGGCACTGCCTCCTGCTGAAGCCCCAAATGATTTATCATTCCTTTCAACTAAACAGCCTCCTTGAAAACTTCTGTCACCGCCATATACTCAGCTTTAGTAGTGGAAAGAGCCACCACAGATTGAAGCTTAACATCCAACTAATCACTCCACCCGCTAACACAAATGAGTACTCTAAAGTCGATCTCCTACTGTCCATACTACCTCCATAATCAGAATTGACGTAACCAACTGACTTGTCCTTAGACTTTTCAAATGTCAAGACGTAGTCCTGCGTATCTCGAATGTATCGAAGTAGGCATTTCACAGCTTCTCAATGTTGTCTGCCCGGGTTAGACATGACTCGGCTAACAACACCCATAGCGTGTGAAATATCCGGATTTGTATAAACCATGGTATACATTAAATTATCCACAATACTTGAATAGGGCACATGAGACTAACATGCTTTTCTTCATCTGTCTTGGGACATTGTTCAGAAGAAAGTTTGAAGTGAACCGTGTGAGGAATGCTAACCGATTTGGACTTGTCCATCTCATACTTTTTCAACACCTTCTCAAGGTATTCTTCCTGAGATAACCACAACCTGTTCTCTTTCCTGTCTCTATTAATATCTATGCCAAGAAACCTCTTTGCAGCTCCCAGATCCTTCATCTCGAATATCCTTGAAAGCTGAGTCTTCAACACATTGATGTTAATCATGCTATGACTGGCAATAAACATGTCATCGACGTACAACACTAATATGAGAAACTTTTCATCATTCAGTTCGTGTAATAGACACAATGATTGTAGTCGCTCCTGAAAAAGCCCTGACTCATTATGAAGGAATTAAATTTCTTGTACCATTGCTTAGGCAACTGTTTGAGATCGTACACCGATCTCCTCAACCTGCAAACTTTGTTCTCGGCCCCTTGCACTGTATAACCTTCTGGCTGCACCATGTAAATCTGCTCTTCCAATTCTCCATGCAGGAAAGCAGTTTTTACATCCATTTGTTCCAGTTCGAGGTCATATTGGGCAACCAATGCCAACACGAACCTGATAGATACTTGATTCACTACTCGCACAAAAATCTCACTGAAGTCCATGCTTTCACGCTGAGCATACCCTTTCTGTCACGCCCTGAAATCCGAGACTCGAGTACAACAACCCAAGGCCCGAGTTTCAGAGTGCGAATTTAATCCAAATATAACCTTTAGAGAAATTCCATTCCACATACCACAATAATACCAAACTAAAGTATTCTATTAACCATAAAATAAATCTCAAATAGAAATTAAATCAACCAAGTACATCTACTTCGCAAAATATTCAAATCTACTGCAGTCTATTTTCAATCATCTTCCAAAAGAAATAAATTCAACACCTAGGCTAGGACAAGTCTTCTAATAAAAGTAGTCGTCCAGATATTCTGCTTCAGCCGCTGCTCCTTCCTCCTGATATCCTGCAGAAACTGTGGTGATTTTGGTGAGCTAAAAGCCTAGTGAGGTCATTTCCATCACAGGTAATATTTCAGTTAATAAGAGATAGGAGGTGAATCATCAACGAATAGAATTGTATGAAATATACAAGGATAAGGTTATGATTGATACACTTTATGATTTATTATAAATGTCACATAATGATCATGACGTCATGTATGTTATGATAGGTGTGAGAGCAATAAACGTCTAGGAACTCGTTGCCACTGAACATTAGGAACCTGTCGCAAATCAACCATGCTCACCTAACCGGTACAACGAGGCGGCAAATCAACCATGCACGCCAGTGGCCAAATCAACCATGCACCACTGATCCAACCGAGCAAATCAACCATGCCCAATAAGTGAAACGACTAGAACTCGCTGCCACTGAACATTAGGAACCTGTCGCAAATTAACCATGCTCACCTAACCGGTACAGCGAGGCGGCAAATCAATCATGCACACCAGGAGTCAAATCAACCATGCTCCTGTTCTGTCGTCATGTATACAAGTTGTATATGAATGTCATGAATCATGGAAACATATCTTCAAGCATACAATGCATATCATCATTCAAACCCAATCACACCATGCATGTGTCATCTGTAATTAAATAATTATTCACCTGATTATTCATCATACATTAAGAGAGTTGTTAAAGAAGTAAGTCACATAACGTGTTGTAACCACAACAATGTATCGTGCATCTATGTTTCGTTTAACTAGGGTTTTTATATTTGAAGCCTAGAAAGCGAATTTGAAGGAAGTACGTTCAATCTGTATTTAACCTCTAGGTAGGGCTACGTAGGAAAGAGGAACGAGATCTACAAGAAAAGTAAGGAATGTAAACATGAAGTTGGAGAAAACGACAAGCGGTGGAATCCCTTACCTAGGATCAATTTAAGGACTTGAGGATAACTTAGAAATTGCATAACTCAATCCAAAATTCGATAGATAGTTAAGAGGAACTATATGGGAGAAATTAACGGAACAACCATGCGAAGAATCACTCACCTGTGATGAACGATAGGCTCTATACAAGCCCAAACCTGAATATGGGTTGGCTCAGTGAGTCGCTTTAGCGAGTCGACTCGGTTCGGATGTCTAGAAAAGAAGGTCCTTCTTCTCTCTTCTTTCTTTCTCATTTTTCTTCTTTCTTTCTTCTTCTCTGTTTCTTGCTGACTGGGGTGCTGTCCCCACAGCAACAGCAACAACAGCTCAGCCACCCCCCTCTCTCTCTCTCTCTCTCTCTCTCTCTCTCTCTCGTTTCTTCTCTTCTTCTTCTTTTTCCTTCTTCCTTTATTTCTCTTTCTTCTTTTCTTCTTCTTTTCCTTCTTCTCCTCCTTCCTTGCTGCCCCAGCAAGAGGAGCAACAGCAGCAACTGCAGCAACATCAGCAACAGCGGCAACAACAGCAACAGCGGCAACAGCAGCCTCTCTTTCTCTACCGCTGCTCTCTTTCTCTCTCTATCGCTCCTCTTGTTTTCTTTCTCTCTCTTTCTTCTCTCTCTCTAATAGCTCTCTTCTCTCTCTTTTTCTTTCGCTGTTTCATGTAGCAGACGAAGCAGCAAGCCGACCTCTTATAGCTGAGTTCGTCCGTCCACGCGAACCGATGGAGTTTCCGAATCCAACTTGGATTCGGATCTTGTGACTTGCGAAACTACGCCACTTTGAGACGTTGGGATGATAGGTGGGGTCCACACGATCCTAACAAAGAAAATCTTGATCGTCCATGCAAGGTACGGACTTGGATCTTGCCAAATCACGGTTCAAACAGTGAGTTGAAGAGAGTTTGCTGATCGGCTGTTGGAACGCCAAACTCACGAGGACTATGTTTTCTGACGATAGAGATCAAATGAACGGTTTGGATCGAACTATGGGGCCCAACCCGATGATCACATGGGGTCCCATAGATCACAGCGTGCGGACGCTGTAACAGCGTCCGCTATTTCAGCGACGAAGAACAGGCGAAGCAGGGGCTCTTTCGACCGCCTGTTACGTGCGGTGCACGTATACCCACACACCGTATTCCACTTCCATGTGTGGCCCACCCGCAACCGTCATCAACGGACGGCATGGATGCCACCAGCGGACAGCATCCGCTTGCAGCAATGGCTGCGAACGAAGAAGAAGAAGAAGAGTTTCTTCAAACTCGCGGTCAACGCGGTTTGACCGAGTATTTATGGTGCACGCGATGCACGTGGGTCCCACCATGATGTGTATGTACAATCCACTCCGTTCATTAGATAAGCCACATGATTTCATGCTATGACACCAAAAATGGGACGGTTCCGAAGTCAGATGGCCCACTTATGGCCCGATTCCTAATTAGGGCGTTTGTAGGATGATCGGAGGGTTGAAATTTGACATGTATGGTTGGATTGTGTCCTAGAACTAGTATATAAGGTTTTGTATGGTAATGATTACCAGAAATCGTGATCCATGCAAATGTCTTATAACTTGAGTTCAATTAATCATATATTTTTCTGATTTATTGTAGATTATGTGAAACCTGCCACTTCTACACTATTCTAGTGTTCATGTTGAGCACTTCGAACGAAAGGATCATACCATAATCCTTACGGATCATTTAATATTAACTCATTCATTATTTATTTTATTTAATTACTTAATTATTAAATTAAACTATTAATTAAATTATTTCTGGAATCTAACGCAACTACTGTAAAACCAGGGTTATTACACTTTCGCTACCAACTTTGCCTCATATCTATCTTATTTCTTTCAAAAAATCCACTTATACCCAATTACTTTTCGGCCCATTGGAAGCTCCACAAGCTCCCAAGTATGATTCTTGTATACAGGAAGTCCATCTTATCTTGCATTGACATCTTTCACTTTTCAGCATCTACATCCTATAGTGCTTCCTCAAAGTTAGATGAATCCCCCTCATCCGTAATGAGAGTGAATGCAACGTTCGAGTCATCCCTATACTTGGCCAGTAACCTGCGATCTCTCAGTGGATTTCTTCGCATAGGTGGCTGCTCCATGTGATCCTGTACCTCTGTCTGCGTCTCAGTATCAGCCCATATCTCAAATCTGTCATCTTGTGTATCAACAATTTCTAATTTTTCTAGTTCATTTGTAACATCCTTTCAGAACAAAGAACCCTCATCAAATTTGACATCACGGCTTAGGGTGATCTTCTGTGTGACATGATCATATATGCGATAACCCTTCACACCATCACCATAGCCCACAAAGATCCCTTTTTTGGCCCTATGGTCTAACTTATCTCTCTCAACTGACAGTAGATGAGAGTAACTCTCACAACCAAAGACCCGTACACTTGAGTAGTCTAGCGTACGACCACTCCACACTTCATCAAGGATTTTACATTCAATTTCCATAGAGGGTGACCGGTTTATCAGGTAACAAGACGTGTTAATGACCTTCAGTTTATAGCTCTTTGCACAATCCAACATTACTGATCATGGATCAGGCTCTCTCCAAGAGAGTCCAATTCATCTGCTTTGCCATATCATTTTGCTCTGGTGTGTGGCGCACTGTGTTGTGCCTCACGATCACCTCCTCCTTACAATATGTGTTAAATTCTCTGGAAGTGAACTCACCTCCATTGTCGGTTTTTAAAACTTTCAGTTTCTATCTTTACTGATTCTCCACCATCACCTTCTAATACTTGAAGTTCATGAAGACATCGAATTTATTTTTCAGAAAATAAACGCAAACCTTCTACTATAGTCATCGATAAATGACATGAATGACTATGACCCCCCAACAGAAATAACGGGTGGCGGCCCCCATAAATCAGAATGGACATATTCAAGCACCCTTTTACATACATGTTTCCCCTTTTAAATGATTGACAATTTAGACTGTTTCCCATACATACAATGTTCACATATACTAAAGTCTACAGATTTAAAAGAATGAATCAATTATCGTTCAGAGAGTACCTTCATACCCCGCTCGCTCATGTGGCCTAAGCGTGTATGCTACATATGTGTAGACGTGGAATCCACTACAATCGTTGCAGCTCCACCAACTGAAGTACTCCCAATCGGCCTGTAAATGTTACAATGCCTTTATCCCTTTATAATTACAAGGACCCCCTTTGAAACTTTATAGAACCGGTTAAAACTAGTGAATTCGCACCCTAATGCCTCGAGTGCACCAAGGGAAATCAGATTCTTCCTCAACCTGGGAACGTGCCTCACTTCCGTTAAGCTTCGTTCGATCCCATCGAATATCTTTATGGGCATAGTACCAATTCCCGTAACCTTGCAGGCGTAGTTATCACTTAAAAATACTGAGCCTCCCTCATACTCTATGTAGGAAGTAAAAACACTCTTATCTGGGCACATGTGATACGAAGCCCCAGAGTCAATGATCCACTCATCGCTGAGAGATCCCATCTTTGACGCCGTCAAAATCTCACACACATCAATACCACATTCTTCGGCTTCGGCGGTATTGACTTCCCTAGAGGAGTCGCCTGACTTCTCCTTCTTGTTCTTAGGACTCTTGCAGTCCTTCTTCATGTGCCCAACTTGGCCACATCCCCAACACTTCAACTTTCCTTTGCCCTTGCCCTTCGACTTGGATCGAGAACGCGATGATCCTTTACCTCGGCTCAGAATTCATTCCCCTCATAATCAGTACATTGAAGGAAGAATTGATGTCACCGCTCTTCTGTCTCATCGCCTTCGACTAAAGAGCTGAGAATACGGTCTTAACACTAATAGTTTCCTTGCCCGCACGACTTATATGAACTAGGAAGCGACTTCAGCAAGATCAAGGCTTGATACTCGTCCTTCATCTGTTCTCCAATGTCCAGCAGCTTGTAAATCAGCTTGTTAAAAATACTGATGTGGTTCTCCACATTTGTCCCCTCCGCCATCTTCAAAGTGAAGAGCTGCATCATCAGATACATGCAATTCTCTAGAGATTTCTTCGCATACACATTCTCTAGCTTGGTCTATGTGTCTATAGCGGTCTTCTCCTTCATGACGTTATAGAAGACATCATCAACAAGGCACAATTGTATCGAGGCCATAGCCTTCTCATCCATCTTGGTCCACTCATCGTCTTCTATATCTGAAGGTCTCTTTCTAAGGGCGTTCACGACTCCTTGCTAAGTTAAGATGGCCCTCATCTTTACCTTCCACAACTCAAAATTGTTTTTACTCGAAAACTTCTCGACGTCGAACTTCATACTTGAAGCCATGAGATTGTCTCAGAAAACTTCTTCTTCAACCTTCCAACGATAGCTCTAATACCACTTGTTGGAAATCCGGTCAGAAGCAACGAAGAAGATCAAACAATCATCACACAGCCACACAAGCAATCAACGCAAGACACAAATTTTACGTGGAAAACCCTTGCTGGAAAAAACCACGGTACAAAGTGACACCTCCACTATGAATCTCAGACAATTACAGAGCTAATCTTCCCATAAGTAAATCCCAAAGATGAACAAAACTCACTCAAAACCTCACAAATCACTCCACTAAAACTAAACGCGTAAGAGAAAAAATCTCCCGCACGTCGGCCGACCGGTAGCCGACTAACTAAAACAGTCCAGCGAGATTTGGCCAAAAAACAGCCTGGTGCCTCAATAATTCGACTGGTCGGGGGACCAGTCGGAGTTTCCAGCAGACCGGTCGGCTGATCGGTTTGAGACCCACAAAATCAGTGCAGTGTCTCGCTGTGAGAAAACGTCCACTGGCTGACCGATCGGTGGACATAAAAGTTCACAGTTTTGTAAGACTCCCAACAGCGTGTGGTGATTGTTTGAATCTTTTCGGTGCTTTTGCTGACCGGATTTCTAACATTACATCCACGCCTAACATTACATCCACGCCGTTATTTATTTCTGTCTAATGATCATGTTAGGATGTGAAACCGAAATGAAGTTGAACTACTCTAGTAAGCCACACCGACAGGAACAGTGAGGATGGGGATGGCCGACATTGAAAGATTCCTCGTGCTTATCATAGTTTTGGACCCTGGCCTACATTAGCAAATAAATATCACCGTCACTATCAGGAAGGTATCAATGGTGGGCCATTGACACCAGTTTCTTTCACGTGGCTTACTTGAGTTTTGTTTCGGCTTGACTTTTGGCGTTCTGACAGAGTAAGTTTTTTGCAGGGAAAGAAATTAAAGAAGGGAAAGAAATTAGGGAAGGGTTGCTTCTTGAAAGGAGTGGACCACTACGTTTGTACACAATTTTAGAAAACACGTGGTAACGCGTCAGCTTGCATGTGTTCTGATCTACAACTATTTAGACCGTTCAAATTGTGGGTCCCATGTGAATGGACCTTAAATAAAAAATCATATTGACCAAAATCTTAGAAATCTAATTATAGAAGTAAAACAATGAGTGATTCTCTAAAGGATAAATTAGATGGTTAATATTATTTTATTGTTGCAATCTTTTTATGTATAATCCAAGCCGCATTTGGGTGAGAGATTTTTGCATGGTATTGATTGCCGAACAGTTGTGTCATGTGTATGTTTGAACAACACCATTCATAAAGAGTGCATGACAAACATTGGATTAATCCTGCTGTTCGTTCTCTGTTCATTTGGGGAGCGTTTGCAATGAAAAGCTCTACCTAGATTTGTGTGTGACATCCAAGCCGTTCTTTATTTCTGTGTAATGATCATGTTACGATGTGAACCCAAAATCAAGTTGAACTACTCTAGTGGGATACCAAAAGAGAACAGTGGGGATGGGGATGACCGCCATTGAAAGATTCCTCAGGCTTATCAAAATTTTCGACCGTGGCCTATATTAGCATATAAATATCACCGTCACCATCAGGAAGGTTTCAAAGGTGGTCCATTGACACCATTCTCTTTCATGTGGCCTACTCGAGTGTTTTGGCTTGATTTTTGGCTTCACGTACTGACATGAAATGGGGAGCTTTTTGGAAGATTTCTAAGGTAGATGCCTCTATTTCCAGGATGGATTGGATCAATCTGAACTATCCATTAAGTTGGGCTACCGTGCAAAAACTGCTGTGATTGATGATCCAAATCCATCCTTGATTTGGCTTTCTTACTATAGAAGCCATGTTTGGTATGAGTATGACTGCCTGACAAAAGTGATTCTTTAGAATCAGTAGAAAACTACGCTGGGCTCTAAGAAATTGATGGACCAAATTGTTTATAGGATATATTTTGTGCAAAACAATCTGATCAACCGTGCATATGAAAGACCATTGATCAAATTGTTAATATTTGTTAGATTGATGTGATGTTCGAGGTGTTGCATTGAGCCTAATGAACAGTGTAGGTTACTCGATTGGACTATGTGTCCAGATACAACTAGGAGCACAACACGCTATAGCTTCCACTTCATCAATATGCGAGATCCTGAATGCTGATTATGTGGGCAGAGCAATGAGTGTGTCTGATCCTGGAAACCCATCCAACCATTCATCAGGCTGCTATAGATGGGTAGTAGTTTTTCTAACCACATATTTCTCCCTACACATGCAGCCCGCCTGGTGAATGGGACTGGTTGTATATCAAAAGATACATTCATCATGAATCACACCTGATGAACGGCTTAGATGCACCTCACATGTGGATACATTCATCATGAATCACACCAGATGAACGGCTTAGATGCACCTCACATGTGTACCACATGTAAGAGTAGCAGCAATGGGCTGGGTAGCTCGCCCCATAGGGCATATTCATCCAGGCATGGACCAACTAGCTTAGCCCATAGGCGAGGGCTGAGCCTCGCCTACATGACCCTACCCAATAATTTTGAGGCTGGATCTACGACTCAACGTTGTAGATTAAACTTATTCGACAAATGCTCCTATTTTGTTCATTCTACATTGTTTTTTTTAAATCTAATCCGTCCATCACCTGCATCCAAATAGTTAATCATTTGTGGTTAAAAGAGATTGTGAAGGAGATCTCAGGTGGGCCACCAGAGCAGCGGAATCATCCTGTTCCCTCATGATTTTTGAGAAGGGCATTTTCGTCATAATGGAATAAAGGGGTGCTACTCGCGGACGTTTGCAAAAATAATACACCTACATCATTTATTCGGTCCTGAACTTGTAGAAATTACAGGTTTGCCATGATTTTTTGTCTTACGTTCTCAAGAATGAAATGGGCCCCACCTTTTTCAACACTAATGATCAATACCGTCCATTTTATTTCTGGCATGCATTTTGCCCAATTAGCAAAAAAATCAGACTATTCGGAATATTTCCTGGACTTTTGGAAGTCTAAACATATGATACCTTTTGCACCATTAGAAACAACCTCTCTTATATGGTCCACCTATCCAATATATCTTTTTCATATTTTCAGGTTTTTCCACACATATTGTATATATATATATATTTTAATGATCGGAATGGATTTTGAAGACAACTAATGGTGGACCTAGCTAATGTAATGGCACACGTACATGGGATGATATTGTTTGCCACTACGGAGTATAAAAATTAAGTTGGGTAATCACCGGCTCCATGGAATACAGTGCGACCCCATCTATTGGGCCCATGTTGATGTGTGTATTATATATTTTAACCGTTGTTTCATTTTTATAGGTCATATTATAACAAGAAATGAAAAATTAAGAAGATATAAAATGAAATTAGAACACAATAGTTGAAATAATGGAAAATGAGCCATCAAGCTTAAAAAATCTATTTCTAATGATACGATCAACCTCATAAATGGATATTTCTGACTTTCTGGTAAGAGTTGAAAAATAATAAGTTAAGATTCAGAATATATAGGTTAAGATGATGTCTACACTACAGGACACACTAAGTCCAAACCATCCGGGTCTAACATAAATCACATAAAATTATGAGTAAGCAACTTCGGTAGGTTGTAAGATATTACAAATGGGTGTACATTCGTAAACAATAACGGACATACTTAAATGTGTATATTTGATCCACTCTGTCCATCCATTTCAGTACGAAATTTTATGTATTGGGAAAAAAAAATATATCGAAAAATCAAGTGGACCACATTGATTGAAGAAGTGTTCCTTGAATGTCGCGTACATTAAGGTAAACTGAATATGTTGGTTGGGATAAAACTAGGTGACGTTATCTGATGTCATCATATCTTCTTCCAATTATTCTGTAAAATTCGATGTTAGGCTTATGCACCATCATATAGTGTTCAAAGAAAAATTAGCCCATATGGGGCATACTTGAGGTATAGAAACCGAGTTCACACTAGTTGGGCGGTGGTGGGTTAAACTGGTGTGAAGTGGTATGATGTGTGACCAACTCTTCTTCCAATTTTGTTCAAATGTGGTGTCGCACTTCATCGCATTATAAAGAGCTTGCCAGAGATATTTTGATTCCATGAGGCTAGTGGGATGGTCCGAAAAGAATTCACATTAACTTGTTCCTTCTAGTGGTGAAGTGATATGTCATTGTCCGATGTGATGTTATCTCTGTTTGATACATCTAAAAATTGGTGTCAACCCTACTTGAAGCACTACAGGCATACCGGTAAACTTTTTTTTTTTTTTTTTGGGAAAGCAATTGAGCAAGACTCTCTTATTACTTACCCAAGGCAAAGCCTAAAAAGAAACAACAGATGAGGTGAACCCCGACAAAAAAGAAAGAAAGGAAAAGAACAAAGAAAACCTGCACCCACATCCCGAGTGTAAGGGAGAGAAGGAAAATTAAAAAAGAAGAGAAAAGAGGGGAAAAAGGAAAAAGACCACCAAAGGAGGGAAGGCCCACAACTAGGCCAGGCATCGAATAAACCTAACTATCTTAGTCTCGGTGATGAATCTAGAAGGAGAGTGCAACTGAATGACTGCTAATCTAGATAAGATAGTCTATAGGCGATCAGATATAATCCCAATGTGGCTGGTGGAAGAAGAAGTGAAGATATGAAGTCTCCTAGCAAATAGGCGCATCTCCCAGGAGGAGGACGTCAGGTCTTTGATAGATGAAAGAGTTTGTTGATTGTCGACAAGGATGCTAGTCCTTGCAAAATGGTCAGAGCAAAAGATGGGTAAGGCTAAAAATAAGATTTGCAAGCACATGTCAATCCTACCCTGCGTATCATATTTAGAGATAATTCCCCAAATAGGAATAGCATTTGGAGTACAGCAAAGCAGCACAGTCTTAGAAGTCGAAATATTGGCGCAAGATAGAGTGTAGGTAGTAGCTGGTCTAGTCTGGCGAATAGTCATGCGAGTGGGAGGCCGCCCCACAAAAAAGGCTGTAGGAAGGTCCCAAGTAGCAGAAATGGTGTTGGGGGCCTTTACTACAATAGGACCAAACAAAAATACGACCTTGGCTCTCAGCTCCTAGATGATATTCCTAAAAATGACTTCTTTTGGGGAATACTTGTCGTTGAATATTCGGTTGTTTCTTTCTCTCCAAGTATGCCACACAGCGGCCCGGAAAGGAGCTTGTAAAGTAAAGAAGAAATTAACGTGATCAGTTGCATTATCCACGAGATAAGCAATCACCTGAACAATGGTAGGATGTTGGATAAAGGAAATAAAAAGCTTGGAATGAAAAGTTCTCCAAATCCAACCAATGAATCTACAAGAGAGAAATAAGTGTTTAATGGATTCAATACTATTCTTATAAAAGACACAAGCAGCATCATTGATAATGCCAAAAGAGCAAAGAAAGTCTTTTGTTTTAGGCTTCCTAAAGAAAGCCATCCATGCCATAATAGAGTGCCTAGGTATGTGGCCACTGAACAGGGTAAAGTCACTCCAAGGTGGGGGCTTGGTTAGCAGGCCTGCAAGCATTCAAAGCAGCTGCAAAATTGAGAACACCGTTTGGAAAAAGAGTCTAAATAATTTCATCTTGCACCGGGACAATCTGGTGTAATTTAATCTCTTGAAAGAGGTTCGCCAAGGCAGGAGTATTAGGATAAGGAAATTGCCAGTCAGTATCATGAATTAGGAGACTAATGGAAAAGTTAGTTCCTAGACCCAGATCATGGATGATAGAGGTACCCAAGCGATAAAAAATGCTAGAATTCCCCAACCAGGGATCAAACCAGAAGTCAATAGATTGCCCATTTCCCACGAAAAACTTGGTGTGAGCCTTAGCAATATCTCGAATTTTGAGAATACTACGCCACGCCCAGGAAGCATTGGGAGGCAAAAGGGCATTCCATATAGTTTTGGATCTAATATATTTCGCATAAACCCTTTTGACCTAAAGGTTGTCCTCTTTACAAATGATTTTCCAAAGTTGCTTAAGAAGGCAGGCCTTGGAAGACACTTCCAGAGAGGTTATGCTAAGACCACCTTCCTTTTTTAGGCTTATAGATCTGGTCCCAGTTGATTGAGTAAAAATGCAAGGAGCCCCAAGGAAAGTCTCTTATGCATTTCGAGATAATATTATACCAAACTTTTGGCAACAAAAACGCATGGGACCAAAAGATATGGAGGGTAGAGAGAGTTAATTTTATTAACTCCAATCTACCTACAAAAGATAGGAGGGACGCAGTCCATCCACTAAGCTTTCTATTTAGGTTATCAATTAAAGGCTAACAATCTGAAATATGAAGTCTGGCAGAGAACAAGGGAACTCCTAAATATCTTATTGGAAGTTTACCTTCATCCATTCCAAGGATATATTTAATTTCATTCTTATAGGTGCAGGAGCCAGAGATGATAAGGACACTCTTCTGGATATTAACTTTCCTGAATTTTCATGAAAGTTATGAAAGAAGTTACGTAAATTATAAGCAGAGTGAGGGTCTGTGTTGGAAAAAATCATCAAGTCATCAGCGAAAAGAACATGGGAGATGGAAATAGTCCCAACTTTGAAGGGAGTATGAATTAAACCATTATCATAGCATTTGCCCATTAAAGCTGAGAACATTTTCATGATAATCGTAAAGAGGAAATGAGATAGCGGGTCTCCCTGCCTAATATCTCTATCACTCTTAAAATAACTGCAAGCCTCCCCGTTTATAATAATCAAGAAAGAGAGGGTGGAGATAGTTGTTTGGATCCAACTAATCCAAAATGTCAGGAAAGTTAAGCATGCGGAGCGCTTCAATGATAAAGTTCCACTTTATAGAGTCAAAAGCCCTCTTGAGATCAATCTTAGCACACAATCTAGGCGAATTTCCATCAAGGTGAATACCTCGGATAAGGTCATGGCTAAGCAGGATATTATTCAAGATATTATGGCCCGGAATGATGGAAGATTGGGTTTGGCTACTAATGGAGGGAATAACAGGTTTCAACCTATTGACCATGATACGAGATATAATTTTGAAGATCTCATTGGTCAAGGAGATGGCCTGAAATCATTAGGATTTTCGATATTGTCCGATTTAGGAACCAACATCAACAATGTATTGTTAAGTTGTTTAAGCATTTTTCTTGAATTAAAAAAGCTAATGATTGCAGTACAGATGTCTTTCCCAATATTGGGCCAACAGGTCTTATAAAAGTCGGCATTAAAACCATCAGGGTCCGGGGCTTTATTGGGACTGACATATTTGATAATTGCTTCAATTTCCTGAATAGAGACAGGTTTAATGAGTTGATGGCCCTCTTCATTTGTGATGGCCCTCTTCATGCCGGTAAACTTTCGTCCCAACTGGATCAATTTTACGATACCTTAACCGAGTGCACATTATTTTGTGAACGAATAAGTGAAGTGGTTTGAAGTTATCCGATATGAGGAAATTTTGATTCGATATTGTTCGAATTTGTGATTGCAATTCATTGGTGATGAAGAACCCCCCCCCCCCCCCCCCCCCCACGAGATTTTGTACGTGGCTACATGTTTGGACGGATTGAAACAGAACAGAGATTAATCAGGACCCTGTGAGCGAAAAGTGACATGCAATGATCTGATGTCACTTATGGTTGTTCCGTTGTGCCTCCAATTGTGTACCACACTTCGTCAGTCCATAAAGAGCTTCTTCAATATATTTCATCTCAGATCAGGCATGTTAAAGAGACTGATACTTAGTTCACATTATTTGGGGTGGTACATGACTGGGGTTATATGAGGTACTTTGATGTGACCTAATTCTCATCTTATTATGGTTAATTTTGGTGACATACTTTGTCAAACCATGGAAAGCTGAATGAAGTAGTTTCGAGTGGGATGAGGTGTGTCAGAGTGTTACCATCGGTGTGCAGACTTAATTTTACATCAATCGTGGACGTTCAGTTGCTAATTGATGTGAAGTGGAATGATGCGAGGAAATATTCTTCCAATTAGGATCAAATCTTGTGTCACGCTTGTTTCAAATATGGAGATGACATATTTTGCTGGCTCGAACCCACCTGGATGAGTCCTGAATTGAGTTCACATCAACCAGGACATTCGGGGCCCAATTGATGTGAAGTGGAGTGACGTGATGTACTATTCATCCGATCTAGGTGAAATCTTCTGTCGTGCTCATTTTGACCATGGAGAGGGCATACAACATATTTTAAGTTGACATGAGCATGCTCATACCACACTTGAACTGAGTTCACATCAAGAAAGACTTTCATGGGAGACTTCATGTGAAGTGGAATGATGGGACGAAATAATCATTTGATCTGGATGAAATCTTGTGCTATGCTTGTTCCCAACATGTAGAGAGCGAACGACATATTTTGTGTCGGCTCTGGCTTACCTAGACGAGGCAAGAATTGACACATTCATCGGGATGTTTGCATGAGAATTCATGTGAAGTGCAACGATGGGATAAAATAATCGTTCGATCTGGATGGAATATTGTGATGACATGTTCCCAGCATGTAGAGGGTGAATGACATATTTCATGTCTGCTCTAGCCTTCCCGGACGGGGCAGGAACTGAGTTCACATTGAGCGAGACATTTGTAGGAGAATACACGTGAAGTGGAATGTTGCGATGAAATATTCGCCCAATGGGGATGGAATCTTCTGTCATACTTGTTCTGACCATGGAGAGGGTAATCGACATATTTCGAGTCAACTCGGGCTCGCTCAGATAGGGCAAGAACCGAGTTTACATTGACCGAGACGTTCGTAGGAGAATTCATGTGAAGTGGAATGATACGATGAAATATTCATCCGATGAGGACAGAATCTTATGACACGCTTGTTTGGACCATGGAGAAGATGTACAATAGAGTCTGTGTTAGCTCAGGCCCGCCTAGACGGGGCTTGAACTAAGCTCACATTAACTAGGATGTACTAAGGTGAATTCATGTGAAGTGGAATGGTACGATATAAAATATTCGTCCGATGGGGATGAAATCTTATGTCGTGCTTGTTCCTACCATGTATTGAGTTTCCATCAACTAGGTTGTTTGCAGGAGAATTCATGTGAAGTGGAATGAAACGATGAAATAATCATCTGATCTTGATGAAATATTGTGTGGGGAACGACATATTTCGAGACGCTCAGGCCTACCAAGACAAGGTAAGAACTGAGTTCACATCAATCAGGACGTTTATAGGAGAATTTATGTAAAGTAGAATGATGCGATGAAATATTCTTTTGATGGTGATGGAACCTTCTGTTGTGGTTGTTCTAACCATAGAGAGGGTATTCGACATATTTCGAGTTGGGTCTCCCTTCCGGACGGGCCAGGAACTAAGTTCACATTAACCTGGACGATCGTAGAAGAATTCATGTGAAGTGGAATGATGAGATGAAATATTCATGCAATGGGGATAAAATATTGTGTCATACGCACTTGTTTAGACCATGGAGAAGATGTACAACAAGTTCTATGTCGGTTGGGGGCCTCCCGGACAGGGCTTGAATTGAGCTCACATCAACAATGACTTACGCAAGCGAATTTATGTGAATCGGAATGGTGGGATGAAATATTCGTTTGATGGGGATGAAATCTTGTGCCGCGCTTGTTCTTACCATGTAAAGGGCAACGACATTTTTTTTAGTCGGCTTTAGTCCGCCCGGATGGGGCTTGTACTGAGTTCACATCAATCGGGTCATTTGTAGGAGAATTCATGTGAAGTGGAATGATGTGATGAAATAATCGTCTGATCTGGATGGAATCATGTGCCGGGCTTGTTCCCAACATGTAGAGGGTGAACAATATTTTTTGAGTCGACCTAAGCCTGCCCAGACGGGGTAGGAACTGAGTTCACATCGACCGGGACATTCCTAGGAGAATTCCGGTGAAGTGAAATGACACGATGAAATATTCTTTTTATGGGGATGAAATCTTCTGTCGTGGTCTTTCTAACCATGAAGAGGACGATTGACATATTTTGAGGCGGCTCTGGCCCACCCTGATGGGGCAATAACCGAGTTCACATCGACTGGGATGTTCGTAGGAGAATTCATGTGGAGTGGAATGATTCAAAAAAATAATTGTCAGATCTGGATGGAATCTTGTGCTGGGCTTGTTCCCAACATGTAGAGAGAGAACGACATATTTTTTACTCGACTCTGGCCTGCCTGGACGGGACAGGAATTGAGTTCACATTGATCAAGACGTTCTTAGGAGAAATCCTGTGAAGTAGAATAGTGCGATGAAATATTCTTCCGATGGCGATGTAACCTTCTGGCGTGGTCATTTTGACTATGGACAAGAATTCCACATATTTCGGATCATCTCTGGCCCGCTCGAACGAGGCAGGAATTGAGTTCACATCGACTGGAACATTTATAGGAGAATTCATGTGAAGTAGAATGATACGATGAAATATTTATCCGATAGGGATGAAATCTTCTGTCGTGCTCATTCTGACCATGGAGATGGTGTATGACATATTTCTTGTTGGATTAGAACGCTAGGATAGATCTTGAACAGAGAATACATCAATTAGGGACATTAGTGGGAGAATTAATGTGAGTGGAATGATGTGAGGAAAGATCCATCCTATCGGAATGAAATCTTGTGTTGCGCTCATTCCGAGCATGTAGAGGGTGCATGACATATTTCGTGTGTGCTTTGGGCTGCCCGTATGGTTCTTAAACGGAGTTCACATAGTTAGGGGCATATTGGTGTGAAGATAGAATTGGTTCGGTAGGCAAAGTGTTGTGAGGTTTGGTGATGGAATTTGTTCTTATTCGTAATGTCTTCATTGGAATGTTAACATGGATACCAGTACATGCTCGCCCAAACAATTAAAATAGTCTGGATGTTATGTAAATATTAGTTTCAAGTAAGTTTTATAAGGTGATTATGAATTTCATGCGTTTCCAATGTCGTGGTTGGTCAATGGTAAACAGTGACTTACCATTTTTTTCGTCTATGCGTGTTGAAATGATGGAAAATTCAAAGGACGAATTGGATGTAGGAAATGCATATGAAATGGGTCGTGGATTGGGTACTACTCCCGTGAGGATGGAGCTAGAGATGGACAGTCCTGTCAGGGGATCTGTAGATCCTCTTGTGATGCAAATGTTTCATCGACTCCATCCATCCATTCTTATGGATTATCATAGAGCAACAAGTAAAAATAGTAGGATCACACCAAAGGGAGTAGTGGGATTCTATTCAAAGCATTGATAATTTTTCTACACTTTAGTGGACTAAAAAATGGTTAACGGTGCTCGTTTACTCACTATTAGCCCTGATTGTGTTGCCCAGCTCATACTGTTCATGACAGGATCTACAGTAACACAGTTGGATCTGCCTCAATTTTAGGCCCATACCTTAGCATGATTGTAGAAAATGGGTGGAAGGCATGGATAAACAGATACATCATGGTGGGCCCTCGCACAAATATTATCAAACACTTAAATGTCTGTCCAAGGTGGGATGCAATGTGTATACCTTACTAACAGGCCACATGTCATGAATGGAAATTGACGTGGCGTCAACATTTTTCTGTGGGCCCCACCATGAAGCACATCTTATATCCACACCGTCAATCCTTTGGAGACATCAGTTTAGGGCAATTACAAAATAATGAAGTGGACCTAAAATTGTTAAAAACTTTTAGGAGCCACGTAAAGATTTCGATGAAGCTGATATTTTTGTTAACATATGAGCACATTGGATCTCAACTTTCATCATCGTAGAGCCTACGGAGGTTTCAATGGTAGACATCACTCTCCCCAACAATTCTATATGATAGGGTCCACCAGAAGCTTTGGATATGCCTCATTCTTTGGCTTAGGATAAAAATGATCTCTCAGATGGTGTGTGTACACCACATACATCGTGGTAGGGCTCACAAACATTGTTTATTCAGCTCATTAGGGCGTGACCCCATAAGCATATCCAAAATCTCTGGTGGACCGAATATACGCTACTGTGCAAATTTTTTCATTCAACATCATCTTTCGATAGTAAGCTCCACACCAATTTTTAGTCAGAAAGTGATAATTTAAGGTCACATAAGATTATTTCAATTCACTTCCACTATTTGAAATCGGATTAGTATGAACTAAGTTACAGTGCCTTAAATGGGTATCATTTCGCTTGATCTTTGTATTTTTTATTCATTTGTATCTGCTCGAACTTATGAATAGCTTAGAGCTAAAGAAAACATTATGGTAAGCATTACTTGGCCTTTATGATGTTCTTTGGGAGTTCAATCTCCACTTATCCATGGAGTGTGGTCCACCTGAGATTTGGATTTGTCTAATGTTTTATATACTTAGCTAAAATGATATGGGAAGATGGATGGATGACATGGATCACATAAAATATTGTGGGACACTAGTTCAACCACATATTTCAACCAATACACTATAAATGTAACTGTAGAGGTTTGTGAGGATCCAACCGCAGACCACGTTCAACCATAACTATGGGGCTTACTACAATGTATGTGACGTACATCAATAGTGTTAATCAGGCTTTGTAAGGTCCCAAAGACCTGGACTAAGAGAGCACCTGGGTAGCAACTTCATAAAAATAGTTTGTTGCCCCATAAAAAGATTTAATGGTAATTGTCCATAGTTTCCAATTGTGTAGTCCACCTGATTTTTGGATAAGCTAATTTTTTTTCTGATTTATAAATGACATGGAAAATCGATTGAACGACGTGGATGTAATATAAAATAATTAAGATAGGTCATTGGAGGGGAGTGTCACCCCACTAATTTTGCTACACAAGTAACACAGTTTCTGCTAACCATCAAAAATATGTAAGTCATGGTGAATTTCCAATATATGGCCCACCATTATATTCAAGGTAATCCGTACCATCCATTTCAATTTATGGGTTAGTTTAAGTTATTTCTATAAAAATGAACTTCATATAATTATAATCAAGTAGACCACACCGGCCATAATTATTTTTACGACCAAATATTTATCTAATTTTGACGGTCATGAGGTCCACCTATTACTTGAATTGGCATAATTTTTCTCACCATAATCAAGAAGGTCTCAAGAAACAGCAATATTGATGGTATTGATAAATATATTTAACTAAGGTGGGCCACGTTTCAAGATTCAAGATGCTAACAAATATCTAGTGGCAGAAACATAATAAACACAATAAGTGTGAATATCTACCAACAATACTGAGCCAGCCTATGAGTAGCTTCCTTTATTGTGAAAAGACGTAAATAATCCCATTATAAGATATGCTCATTCTACAATGTTGAGTATTGGATCCGGCGTCATCAATTTTTGGGTTGGGCTTGGGCTTAAGTCTTTTTAGCCCATCTCTTCTTCACACTTGCAGATTTGGAGTAATAGTAACAACACCCTTTCTTTTTAACGTAGTAGCAGCAACACCTTAATGGCACGAACTGCTCCTGCAAACTCCACCAAGTCCAGCAAGATCGTTAAGCTCTGATACCAATTTGTTGGCTTCACAAAGCCTTAGGAGAAAATTCAAAACACCTACACAAGAAGGGAATAAACTAAATGTTCTTATTGCTGGATATTTCTTAGTAAGTTATTCAAAATGGCTATACAACTCGCATTTTATAAACCTTGTACATCAACATAAACCTTCAAGAGTTAAAGCAACTTTAACTTTATGTAACTTTCTCTTAAATGTTAGATGTTATGTATTCTTCAATGTGAACTTTTGAGAACCAACGCTCAGCTTTAAAGCTTCCTCGCTGTAACAGTTCCTAGCCATGGGTGAGGAGAGGGTGTTGCAGGTGTCTGCTCTTGGTTCTCATGCTTCTCTTCTTCATGTTTTTCAACCTCAACTTGATTTTCTTTGGCCGAATCTTCCCTATTTCATTTCCAAGCTTCTTCCTCACAGAATACTACATCTCTACTCACCACCACTTTATTGGTTAGTAGGTTGTAGAGTTTGTATGCATTTAACTCTTCACTGTAGCCGATGAAGATGCACTTCTCGCCATGATCATCAAGCTTCTTTTTTCTTGCTTCTGGAACTTGAGCGTAGGGGACACACCCAAAAATCTTAAGGTGCGCTATGCTTGGTTTGTAGCTACTCCATGCCTCATGTGGTATCATGAATTTGACACTCTTGGGACATCGATTGAGCAGATAGGCTGTACATGTAACTGCCTCTGCCCAGAAATTCTTTGGTAGGTTTTTCTCTTTTATCATGGTTCTTATCATATCAAGAAGGGTGGGGTTTTTTGTTCCGCAATCCCATTCTGCTGTGGCGTGTAGGCTGCAGTTTGCTGCTGCTTGATGCCTTGTTTCTTGCAAAAATCTCAAAAGACATTTGAGGTGTACTCCCCACCTCTGTCAGGTCTGAGAACTTTGATTTTGTAGCCACTTTCAACTTCAACACGTGCTTTGAAAGTTTTAAAGACGGTGAAAGCAGCAGTTTTCTCTTTAATGCAGTACACCCATAACTTTCTACTAAAATCTTCAACGAAGGTACTAAAATATATGTTAACTCCAAGCGATATTGGTTCCAAGGGTCCACATATATCAATGTGAACCAACTGCAATGGCTCCTTTGGTCTTCGGGATACTCTGACTAGGAATGGACTCCTCTATTGCTTGCCCAGTGTGCATGATTCACACACATGTTCTGGAGCTTCAATGGTAGGCAAGCCATGCACCATGCTTGATGACGACAAAAGTGTAAGGCTACTGAAGTTTAGATGGCCAAGATGAAGATGCCATATCCATGAATCCTTTTTTGTACTTCCATAAAAACACTTTTCAAGCCTTGTGTTTATATGGAGCGGGAACATACGATTCTTCGCCATTTGTACTTATGCAACAAGTCTTCCGGATGCATCTCTAAGCGACATACATGAGTTCTTCATGTGTATTACATACCCTTTTTCGAGAAGTTGTCCAAGACTGAGTATATTGCTTTTCATGCTAAGTACGTAATACACATTGGAGATATAGTTTGGTACACCATTCTTCTAAAAAATTCTGATTTCACCTTTACCTTTCATTGGTGTCTTTGATGAGTCACCAAATGTCACATCACCATGAACTCCTTTTGTGAGTTCTACAAATAGTCTTTTGTTGCAGCACATGTGGTTGCTTGCACCCATGTCAAGATACCACACATCCGACCGATCACAACCTTTCTCTTATGCAAGGAGGAGAGTGAAGTCTTCACGTTCATGATTTGATGCTTTAGCATAGTTAGATCATTCATCTGGCTCCTCTTTGCCCCAACATTCAAATGCGTAGTGGCCAAACTTATTGCAATTATAACATTGGACACCTCTTGTGTTTTCTCGTCCACGTGTCGATCTACCTCTACCATTTCCTCTTCCTTGACAATTGGTGTTCTTCTGCTGATTTTGGGCCTGATTTTGCTGATATCCACATCCTCTACCTCTTGTGCGATTGTTAGTAGCACGTCCACCACATTGTGAACCACCACGTCCACCCTTCTGATTATTTAAAGTCAACCTTGACTCCAATGCTTGTTCCACCACCTTGGAACCAATATTCTTATGCATCTATTACTCATGTACTTGCAATGATCTCATCAATTATTCAATGGACAAGGTTGCCAAATCTTTTGATTCTTCTATGGCCACAACCACATGCTCAAATTTGGGCGTAAGGGATTGCAATACTTTTTCGACCACTCGCACATCCTCAATCTTTTCGCCATTTCTTTTTAAGTTGTTAACGATAACAAATAACTTTGAAAAATAATATGAAATGGACTCACCTTCCTTCATGTGAGAGGTCTAGAACTCAGCTCTAAAGGTTTGGAGACGAACCTTCTTCACACGATCAACTCCTTTGAAAATACTGCTAAGAATCTCCCATACTTGCTTGCATGTTGTCGCTTCAGCGATCCATTCAAAGGTGGACTCATCTAACCCTTGATGGACAAGAAACAGAGCCTTCTTGTCCTTCTTTCTTTAATCTTTGAGGACGTTCTTTTGATCGACGGTGTAGGCAACTTCTTGTTGCGAAGTGGGCTCTACATACCCATCAATGACAATCTCCCACAGATCCTGCGATCTGAACAAAGCATTCATCTGGATACATCAGTTTTCATAGTTGTCCTTTGACAACCTTGGAATCTACGGCTGGAACGATGTCGCCATCTCTTCTTCACACTCCACAGATTTAGAGTAATAGTAACAACGCCCTTTCTTCCCTTTCTTTTTAACGTAGTAGCGGCAACACCTTAATGGCACGAGTTGCTCCTGCGAACTCCACCAGGTCCAGCAAGATCGTCAAGCTCTTATATCAATTTATTGGCTTTACAAAGCCTTAGGAGAAAATTCAAAACACCTACACAAGAAGGGAATAAACTGAATATTCTTATTGCTGGATATTTCTGGGTGAGTTATTCAAAATGGCTACACAACTCTCATTTTACAGACCTTGTACATCAACGTAAACCTTCAATAGTTAAAGCAACTTTAACTCTATGTAACTTTCTCTTAAATGTTAGAAGTTATGTATTCTTCAATGTGACCTTTTGGGAACCAACGCTCAGCTTTAAAGCTTCCTAGCTGTAACAGTTTTGATGAATGTTTTGGTTTAAAACCTCCAACAGCCCGAACCCCCGTTGCTTTCATTCCTTTAGATTGTGGGCATATGTAGCCCACTTATCAATAGATAGATTCAGAAAATCCAATTGGAAAATAGAGATTTATTTATTTATTTATTTTGGGTCTGAGCTGGGTCTATCCAAGGCCTAACAAACTTTTAGGGCTTGGGCTTGTGACTTTGTGACAAGCTCATACTGGTTTTGGACTCAGGCCTAGGCCTAGAGTACTGCGCCCAAAGCCGGCCTATTGCCACACTACGTCCTTATTCAAGATTTTCTTTCTACATTATACACTTACTACATTTGATTGTATGATGCATGCAAGCAATCAGCCGATAAAAAAAGGGCCCCTTTATCATGTGGTAGAAAGGAGAAGAGATGCTCGACTGCATCCCAAGAATCACTTCCATTAAATGTTTATGATTGTCGGAATTAGGATATTTGGTGATTTCAATCTTTCAATCTGAACCGTTCACTAGGCCTGGAACATAGTTTTTACGGGTTACAAATAAAATTGACAGTGAGAAAATAGTTGAAGCATGCCGTAAGTTTTCCATCTCTTATATCATCATTTATCTTCTATTCTGTGTACGGAATGGATTGGATTGCCTGATAAAAGGAGTGATTTATTATCTTAGTGTTGCAATTTCTTGGGTCCAGTCCAGCCGCATATGGGTCAACTATTTCTATGGTCTTGATTGCCGTACAGTTGTGCCATGTATACGTTTGAACAGGTAACCCCATTTATAAAGAGGGCACAACAAACATAGGAATCCTACTCTTCCCTCTCCACACATGTAAAGAAAAGCTCTACGAGGCCACCTCCATGTGAGTGTGACGTCCACGCCGTTCATTATTTCCGCCTAATCATGTTTGGATGTGAGCAAACACAGCAAGGAATTGTTAGGTTGGGGATGGCCACTATTGAAAGAATTGTGGGAATTACCTAAGTTTTCGACCCGAACTATATTGGCATATGAACATCACTGTGGCCATTAGGAAGAAAATGGATTGCGAACTCAGTAACTCCCTACACTTTTATGTGGTTTATCCATGCCGTCTATCCATTTTTACAGATCATTTTACAGGTTGAGCCCAAAATTGAAGCAAATGCAAAGCTCAAGTGGATTATACACCAAAGGAAACAGTGGGAATAATGATTTCCACCGTAATATTTGTTTGTCATCCAAACTGTTCATAAGATTAAAGAGAGGTGAGGGGAAAACACAAATATCAGCTTGATCCAAAACTTCTGTGGCCCCTAAAAATTTTTCAATGGCATATGTTCTATTCACACTCTTTCCTATGGTGTGGTGCACTTGAGTTTGGACATGCTTCATTTTTTTTTATCAATAGCTAAAATTATCTGGTAAAATGGATGGACAGAGTGGATAAAATACATAAATCACAGTGGGTCCTACAGAGTTTACTCACTAGGCAATCCGCTTCCCATTAAACGAAGGTCTCAAAGGTGGGCCCATTCCCACTATTCCCTTTGGTGTGGCCTACTTGAGCTTTGGTTCTACTTGACTTTTGGCCTCAAGTTCTGATCATATGATATTCATGTGATATTGGGAAGCAGAAGATTCCAAAGTAGACGTCCTTGTTCCCATATTTCTTTTGGCATGTCCCACTTGGGTTAAAGTTCGGCCTAATTTTTTGCCTCATTTTTCAACGTGAGATGGATGGCTCTCATTTTTAACGTGAGATGGTGTGGCTATCAGGAATGTTTCAAGGGGAGGCACCCCCATTCACTGTTTTCTATGGCGTGGCCTGAAATTTTACCACATTCCCAACATGAGATGATGGAGCTCTAAGGAGAGTTCAAAGTTGGGCATTCACATTCCTACTGTTCCTTTTGGTGTGGTCCAGTTGAGTTTTGGAATAAGTGTGCTTTTTCTATAGAGAAATGTTGGAGCACACTAGTAGAGCAATAGATGACATCTTTCCATGTATAGAATAATATTAAATTAGTGTAATTTTATTAACTTCAGTGTTTGTACATTTTTATTACCTTCCATATATATATATATATATATATATATATATATATATATATATATATATATATATATATATATATATATATATATATTCATTATTTTTCTTGTAAATTCATTGCATTATTTTGTTAAAATCCTATCTGTGTTAAAGTAAAATATAAAAATCCACTGGAGAATGGGGAGTAAATGGCTTTACACTGTGGTGTTTATATAGGAGTAAATGCAATATATGTGAAATCACAATATTCTGTTAGTTGTGGAAGGAATTAGAATGCATTTGAATTTTTCAATATATTCATAGAAATGCATGCGATATCCCAACTTAGCGTGCCTATATGATGTTTAACAAAATAATTTTAATATGCTCATTGAAATATATACTTAAGTAAAAAATGAGGAAATTTTAAGCCTCGAATGAGCCACAATGTAATGATTACAAACAAGCAACTTGCCAACGTTAAAATCTTTTTAGATGGTTTGGATCATTCTTTTGCTGTGGTTTTGTTGATGTGACCGATATTTGGAGCATAATCCAAAAGATGAGGTAGATCCAGAGATAAAGGGGACCACAACAGGAAATAATAAGGATTGAATGCCTATCGTACTTTTTCTTTGGAGGAAAAAAAATTTATTGACAAAAAAGTCTGACAGGCTGTAGTACACTTTAAGAGGCAGCCACAAAAGAAGAAGGGCCACACCATCCATCGTATACCCACGAACCCCAAAAAAACAAAAAAGAGAGAGGGAAGAAGAAGACGACAATAGAGGCGAGGCACCCCAAAAGGACCAAGGTCACCTCCTTCTGATCGCCCCAAGCCCCGTCTTATCTTGCGTGAATGGGCCCCTGATTGGGCAGATCTAATTTCGAAAAATAGCACCCAAATAAACATCACGTGGGCCCTCAGGAGGTTTCAACATTTGGCGTCATTATCCCCACTGCTCCTTGTGGTGTGGACCACATGAGATTTGGATCAGCCTCATTTTTGGGGTCATACCTAAAATGAGAGTCATTATCCCCACTGCTCCTTGTGGTGTGGACCACATGAGATTTGGATCAACCTCATTTTTGGGGTCATACCTAAAATGAACTCTCAACATGAACGGACGGCATGGATAAAACACATAAATCATGGCGTAGACCACATAGATTTTTTCATTCTGACCAGTGTACAAGCTCGGTACTGGAAGGGTCACTACAAAATCCGAGTCCCTAGTAGAGGAACTGCTGGGCCCACTGTTTTGTGTGTGAGACCAAGGGGTTTACGTGCAGTGCAACACAGCAAGGACCTCTGTGATGACGTGGCACAGTTCTGTGGGGCCCACCATGATGCATGTGATATATCCACACCATCCATCCATTTTGCAAGATCATTTTAGGACCTGAGTCCAAAAATAAGGCAGATCCAAAACTCAAGTTGTCCAGGCCATAGAAAGCAGCAGAGACAATGATGCCCACAGTTGAAACCTTCCAATGGCCCACCATTATGTTTATTTTCCATTCAACCCGTTCATAAGGTCGCATAGATCTGTATGAAGGGATAACAAAAATATCAGCTTGATCCAAAATTTATGGCCACCAAAAATTTTTTAATGGCAGGTACTCAATCATCGCTGGTTTCTGTGGTGTGGTCCACTTGAGGTTAGGATTGCCTCCTTTTTGGGCTCATGACCTGAAATGATCCATAAAAATGGATGGACAGTGTGGATATAGCACGCACATCATGGTGGGGCCCACCGAACTTTTCCACCTCAACACACCATCCGAGTGGGCACACGACGCAATCCGCTTCTATGTGAGACATCCTTATTAAGGCCAAGGCTGAAAAATCAGCCCTATCTACAACTGACGTGGGAGAGACCAGAACAATGGAAAATCAGGATGCACACAATGGATACATTTCAAATGCCACGAGGCTAATATAGGCTAATATAGAGTTGACAAGCCATCTGACTCATTAGTAACAAAGCTCCATCTTAGCAAGACCAAGGGACAACTTAAAAAAAAAAAAAAAAAAAAAAAGATTCAAAACTTGAGTGGAATGTATGTTGAATGTCAGTTTATTACAAATGTCAGTTTATTAATCTCTCTATGATTTTTTTTTTTCTAGGGAATTTACAAAATACTACATCTTTAATACCTTTTTTAACATCTGGGTACCTTTCAAAATTACCTTCTCATTAAGCTACCTCATTAATAGATATAATTGTCACATGGGTACCTTATGTTTGTTTTCTTCAGTCACGGTCATGTTTTTTCATAAAATGACAAAACTACCCATCAAAAATGTTTTTTCAAAAATTGACAAAACTACCCATTTCCATCCAAAACGAAATGGCAGAGTGTTATTTACGAATAATCAAAAGAAAATTATCTATATGTCCAAACCCTAGATCAACTCGAGGATGTGACTAGACTCGGATCAACTCGAGGACTATCAAATCATGAAATTACTTGATTTGATACTTAATAAAATTATTAAATTAAGAGGGAGACTAATAAATATTTTCAACAGCTAAATAACTTAAAATAGAAAATGCTAACAATGGAATGACATTTACTAAACACTGGTTTAATAGCCTGGTTCTCTAACTTGAGGTTTGGTGTTTTGAATTTTACTCCCACATGATATTTTATTAAGGTCATATTTCTGGTCGATAAAAATTAATCTCTGCTAAAATTCTCCATTTACTCAATACTAATAAAGGATAGTGACCACCAATCTGCATTTTTTAAATTGCCTTACAAAATTCTTTAAATAAATTATTTTTTTAATTGTGTATAATTCTGTTTGCCTAATTACATATGATATTTTGCCCATATTGTGAAATACACAGAGTTTCAAACATGGAAGCAGTTCTACAATTAATGTTAAAAAATGCAGGGTTTAAAATGGAGTTTTGCTAATTACGATTCAGAATAATTCAAACAAATTAAAACTGATTCAACAAAGAAACTCATAGCATTTGACACATAATCAAACCATGCATGGAAAATTCCCTCTGTTGAGTAGCTCCCTACTAGTTGTAGGGCTTTACAATCACTGCCTACAGGAAAATATAGCCCAAATCAAAGGCGTAGACTCAAAGTTTAATAAAAGTTTATAGAGCATATGGCTAGAATCCTACATACAATACCGTTTTTTCACCAGGAGATCACGTCCATGATGTGGCCCCAAGATTCTTAGTAAAAATTTCATGATAGTTAACCACATATGCAGTCACATTGGAAATGAACAACACTTAATTACTTATCTCTTATCTGGGCAATATCAACCATCTAACGTAGGGATAGCACGAAGAGGGGTAGCCAATTGCATGCTCATGCCGAACTTAGAGCTCATGTCCATATCCAATGGCATCATTCCATTAGGAAGTTTCCAATCGAACGAATGGAGAAGAGAGGCCAACATTAGATGGACCATCCTAAATGCAAGTGGCATGCCTGGGCAAATCCTCCGGCCGGATCCAAATGGTATGAACTCAAAATCTTTACCTTTATAGTCAATGTCACTGCCCATGAACCTTTCGGGCATGAACGAGAATGGGTCGGCCCAAATGTTGGGATCTGTCCCTATAGCCCACACATTCACTACAGCCAACGTGTTCTTGGGTAAGGCAAAACCACTTATTTCTACATCGGTTGTAGTTTGGCGAAAAATGAGTGGAATTGGTGGATGCAAACGCAATGTCTCCTTCACGATGGCTTGTAGATATGGTAGATTGGCGATGTCGGACTCTTCCACTTGTTGTTCCGTGCCAATTGTCTTCATGAGTTCCAATCGAGCCTTCGCCATGCAATCTGGGTTTCGGAGCAACTCCGCCATGGCCCATTCTACGGCAGTTGAGCTTGTCTCACTTCCAGCAATAAATAGATCCTGATGATTGAAACGCATGAATTTATAACAGAAAGAAAAAAAAGAAGAAGAAAAAACCCAGAAAACAGAATATATAAACCGACGCAGGAATTATACAGTGAAAACAATTAGTGGGAATTATGAGGTACCAAGGCATTTGTACATTAATAGTGCCTTAGTGCTTCCATTTTTTTAGTGAGTGGGGCTCGTTATGATGACCTTCTCCATCGATGGAATATGAGGTAAAGCTTTTCCAGATTGGATTGTTCTATTCATCTAATCAATGAATCATATTTTCAACTGATGTTGAATCTTTCCCCTAAACATTTTCAGTTTTATAATGTGGAAATGGTTTATGCATCATCCATCAGCTGTGATTTTCTTCAATATCAACATTCGAGATAACTGCACCATGACTCCCAAGGGTGCATGGAGCCAGGATTTTCTTC
The DNA here is from genome assembly GCA_003013855.2 of Liriodendron chinense. NCBI lineage: Eukaryota > Viridiplantae > Streptophyta > Magnoliopsida > Magnoliales > Magnoliaceae > Liriodendron > Liriodendron chinense. The sequence goes on along the minus strand of PVNU02000629.1, from coordinate 2,051,811 downwards.
TAGGGGGCCATAAAATGATCTCTCTAAATGGTTGGACGGTGTGGATACAACACATACATCATGGTGGGGCCATAGAACTTGGTGACATCACTTCAATAGCGATCTCCTGTCAGTAGCTAATGGGCATATGAGATTTCCTACGGACGTGCATGGATTTCCTACTAAAGCCGTTTGCATTCTTGCGCTGGAAATTTATGTGAGGCCCACAGTCTCCATCCATTTTTCCTACTTATTTTAGGACAAGAGACCAAAAAATGAGGTAGATCCAAAACTCACACCGGAAAAAAGTAGTAAAAGACATTCCCATAATTGAAAGCTTCCTGGTCTACCTTGATGTTTATATGCCATACATACCGTCTATAAGGTCATTTCTATTAGGATGAATGAAAAAAAAAAAAAAAAAAAAAAAAAAAAAAGAAAAAAAAGCCCAATACCAAACTTTTGTTGCCATACGAATGTTTCAATGGTGGTCGTTCAATCCTCACTATTTCCTCTCGTCTGGCCCACTTATGTTTTGGATTTACTTCATTTTTTGGTCTCATGTTCTAAAATAAACAAATAAAATGGATGGACGAGGTGGATTGATCATAAACATCTCGGTGGGCCCATGTAATTAATTTCCCCATGCGGGAACTTCCTGTCAAACCCTTTTCCTAGGAAATGGAGTCTCACCACAACCTAGCTAGACATGGAAGGTCCTATCAGGAGCTCTGTGGGGCCTCCATGATCTATATGTTTTATCTACGTCGTCCATTTATTTTGACAGATTATTTTAGGGCTTGAGCCCAGAAAGGAGGCAGATTAAAGGCTCAACTGGACCACACCACATGAACTAGTCAGGATTAAACTCCTACGGTTGAAAACTTAGGGGGGCATTTGCACTCCATCACCCTTACGTGGCTCCTCCCCCCATTTCCATGGAACATCACAACATTAATCACGCTTTTATGCATTGGGACCTATAATGCTTTGGACAAATTAATATATTTTGGAGTTAGATGCAATCATAGTATAGTTATATTTGAATGTGTCCAAATTTTATGTTGGAAAAATATTCAATAGAATCGTAACTTTGAGTTATACACATTTCGAGATTTTGGCCCCTCGCAAGGGCTTCCTGCGTATGATCAGTTTCTCTATTAGCTAGCAATTGGGTTACCTCTCTCGTGGCCGTTGTTTGTGCTATCCCATCACTTTATTGCATGTTATTGTGCTTAATTAGAAGGTGTATCCAGGGTGTAGATTTACAAAATACATGCTTTTCGATGAGAATATTGTCATTGGGGATCCTAATGTTGCTAAGTGTTATCATCATGTTGTTATTGATTTTGGAGGCTTCAACTGAGTCTGGGCTAAGGATGCCTTATAGGAGATAGTGTTGGGAATAAAATTGACTGGCTCCGCAGCGAAAGTGAGAAACAATCAAACGAAGCAAACCACAATGATCAAGCAAATCAACATGCAAGAGAAGGTAATCTGAATTTTAATGTGGAAAATCCCCTCATGGGTAAAAAAAAAAAAAAAAAACATGGCGCAAAGCGAAGAATTCACTATGAAATTAAAATTACAAGAGAATGAAGAAAACTTACACTGGATCCCAAAGCCCCATAGAGGAAAACCCAAGCTTTTCCAAAGAAAGACCAACGCATCCCTTCCTCTCAAGCTCTTTCTCAAACCCTAGAACTCTCTCAACCCACGCGAGCACGTCCAGGTCTTCTTGTGTTTCCCTAATCCCGCATTACACCCCTTTAAATAAGAAAAAACGAGATTAGAAACAAATCCAGCGCAAAACTCGCGCAACTGACTTTGTAGTCCGCGCATCGTCAAGCGCCCGATAGAATCCGATGTCTAGAGAGTTTCACCATAAATCCACTCGAATATCCCGCTGAGACCCTGCCGGGGGCTTGACAACCCTTTGTCACCAACACTTTCAGATTTCAAAAACTAGTCAGGTGACCTCAGGCGCCCAACCAGAACCCATCGGGCACTCGATAATTCCTGTCGGTATTCCAAGATTGAAGACAACCTCAACAATATCTAATGTGGCTTCAATCTTCAAGCACCCCACTGCTTCAAAACTCCATTCTTCATCTCTACTTCATCTCCTTCGGAGTTCCATCGTTTCTCATGCCTCCACCGACTTATTCCCGTACCTTTAAAACATGCTCGCTCATATGGCCCTTACGCGCATGCCATACATGAGCAACCGTGGATTTCGCTACCGATCCCGCAGCCCTACTGTGAAAAGTGCTCCCAATCAACTTATAAAGATGGCCACACCTCTGTGCCTTCATCATCACGAGTGCCTCCTTTGTCACTTTACAGTACCGATCGCGGCCAATGAACCTGCATACCATCGCCTCGAGTAAACCAAGAGAGATCACATTCTTTTTTTATCCTAGGGACATGCTTCACACCTTACAAGATTCGCTCAACCCCATCGAACACCCTAATGTGCACTTAACCAATACCCACCACCTTACAGGTGTAACCATCACCCAAAAACATCGATCCACCATCATACGCTCTGTATATTATGAATGAACTCCAGTCAGGACATACGTGACATGATGTACCTGAATCCAAGAGCCAGTTTCCACCGAGAGACCCTTTGATGGATACAGTCAATACATCACACTCATCCTCTGTGGCTGTTCCAGTATTATCCCTCTCCCTTGAAAAATCTTCAGATTTCTCTTGCCTTTTCCTGAGATTAGGACAATTCCTCTTCACATGCCCTTCCTCATTAAAGCCCCAACACTTCACCTTACTCTTCCTCTTGCCCTTAGATTTAGATCTCGATGACGAAGATCCCCCTTCCCGCTTAGAATTCCTCCCCCTCATAATTAGGGTTGTACAATGAGCCAAGTCAAGTCAAGGTGGCCCAAGCTTGGCTTGACTCGTCCGTGCTCTGCTCGAGCTCAAGCTCAAGCTCACCCTCGAGCTTATTATTGGAGCTTGCCTTGTTTGCTAAACCTTTCGAGGCAAGCTCAATGTGAGCTAGTGGATTGAGTCGAGGCGAGCTTACCTCGAGTTGAGTCAAGCTTGCTCCCACCTCAATTTATTATATTTTTTGCTACAAAATACAAATTAAAAGTCAACAACATTAAGTTCAAGAAATATATTAGGGGAGAATAGTATTTCTACAGGTTCGACCCCACCATTTAAATGGCCTAACTCTGATCGATTTTTTCATTGGCCAGGTCACACACGCATTGAATACAGACCACTAGTAACATTTTTTGAACCATAGATTAACATAGTACATGCATAGCTCACCATATGAATGGATTACCCTGATTATTGTGCGGACCATCTTCATGATAAGGCCCAACTGATTCATGGATCAGATGCACCACCTACCTCGTAAAATTGCACCACCATCTTCATGATAACGAGGTCGAGCTTCAATCGAGTCAAGTGACTCAGCGCATTGACTTGATTTCTGACTCGAGGTCCTAAATGAAGCTTGGCTTGACTTGTCCCACTAAGTCGAGGCGAGTTCTTTCGAATCGAGTCGATCGAGCTTCTCGAGCTAACTCGGCTCATGACCAGCCCTACTCATAACCAGTGCCTCGTCCGTAGAAGAATCCATGCCACCACTTTTCTTTCTTATTGCCTTCAACGGGAGGGCTGAGATAACGATCTCAACGCCAATGGTCTCCCTACCTGCGTACAACGAGTCCTTGAATGACTTATATGATTCTGGAAGAGAATTCAACAGAATAAACACTTGATCATCATCCTTCATCGGTTCATTTACATCTAACAACTGGCAAACGAGCCTATTAAAATTAAAATTGCTAATGTGGCTCTCAACATCAGTCCCCTTCATCATCCTCAGGTTGTATAACTGAAGCTTCAGATACAGGCGATTATCTAGAGATTTCTTCACGTAAATATTCTCCAACTCCGCCCTCATTTCAACCGCAGTTTTCTCTCCCATGACGTTGTATAAGACCTCATCTGTTAGGCACAACTGGATTGAAACATTGGCTTTTCCATTATTCTACTCCCACTCTCCTTCTTCCATAGCCTCCGGGCACTTTCCAAGGAGCGTATCTTGCAACCCTTGCTAAACTAAAAGGCCTTTTATCTTCACCTGAATCCGAAATTATTTTTCCCCAAATACTTCTTTATGTCGAATCTCATGCTTAAAGATGTACGCCATTGATACGTCATCTCAAATTCTGATCTACCTTCCAACGATATCTCTGATATCACTTGTTGGTATTAGCGTAACGCCTATTAACCTGGCTCTAATACCACTTGTTGGGAATAAAATCGACCGGCCTCACAGCGGAAACGAGAAACAATCAAATGAAGCAACCCACAATGATCAAGCAAATCAACATGCAAGAGAAGGCAATCTGAATTTTAATGTGAAAAGACCCTTCATGGGTAAAAAAATCACAGCACAAAGGGAACGATCTACTATGAAATCAAAGTTACAAGAGAATGAAGAAAACTTACACTGGATCCCAAAGCCCCATAAAGAAAAACCGAAGCTTTCTCAAAGAACTCTCAACCCGCGCAAACACGTTTAGGAGTCCTTGTGTTGCCTTATTCCCATATTACACCCCTTTAAATAAGGAAAATGGAATTAGAAACAAATCACATGCAAAACTTATGCAACTGACTTTGCAGTCCGAGCACCGTCGGGCACCAGGCAAGACCCCGTTGAGTGCCCGACAGAATCAAATTTTGTTCAGAGAATTTCAGCATAACTCCAGTCGAATATCAGGTGCCCTACAACCCTTTGTCAGCAACACTTTAAGATTTCATAAACCAGTCAAAGTGACCTCGGGCGCCTGACAATCCCTGTCGGTATTTCAAGATTGAAGACAACCTCAACAGATATAGCACATTCCTTAGTCCACTAGCTCCCAGGCTTTGGCTAAACCTCTACTTAGTAGTGCATAAGTGTCAGATAGTATTTTTGTTAGTGCACTTTTCTGTGGCATACCAGTGCACCTTATTTGTCAATTACGAAGGTCAGTAATCTAGTATCGGTTGGACCTGCTGCATCAAGGAAGAAGAAACGGGTAAAAGAGATGCCTTGGTGAGCCTTGAACCTTGAACTAAAACTAAAAACCAAACCTCTAGATGACCTTGACACATTAAGCATACATGTAGTCATCTTATATTGGCTTTAGATGTCCCAAAAGACCACCTAAAAGATGGCCAAAGAGGCTGCCCTTGCTGCTGTAAAACACAAATCAATACAGCTAGCAAATCAGGTCTGCCGACCGGTCCCGATCTATAGACGACCGGTCATCAGAGCCTAGAATAGGACAACAAAGAAGTCTAATGCCAGACCTTAATTCAACCAGTCTAAAGATCGGTCGGTTGGACTGACCAACCGATCGTCCGACCAATCGTGACCGACCCTATTAGGACAACAAACATTCAAAATCATCCTAGCCTAAATAGATTGGTCGGTCAACAATATTCGACTGATTGATAAAAAGCCGTTGGCAGCCATTTTTCAATCGTTTGAGCTTTTCTTATATAAAGGTCGGGCTCAATTTTTTGGGTAAGAAAAGAGATTTTAGTGCATTACAGGTCGCCCTCATTGGCCATACAATTAGGCTCTAATCTTAAGTATTCCAAGTTATCTTCCTTATGTTTGATCACAAGGTGGAGCATTCAAAGCTCATGTGAAGATGGACTTACCCTCTCTTGATCTTTAGAAGTTTAAGCACATTGACCATAGGCAGATCTTTCATCTAAACTTTTCTAAAGATCATATTAGGTGGAATTTCTCTAGGCAACCAACTCTTACTAGTTGCAGAGAATTCACACCATCTCCTATCACCTTGGGCATCTCAAGAGCATCACATGCAAGGTGATTGATCGATGGAGCTGAGGCATTGACAATGCAACAGCAACACGATTGGGGGAGCATCGGGGAGCTGATTGAAGCACGGGAGAGCGGAGATCAAGCAACCCAAGAAGGCGCTAAACCAGGGTCTCATCCGACAAGTAAGTGTCAAGTTGAAAGTCTGGTTGCACTCCTTCCTCGTGGAGGATTGAATGTGAGAGTTTGGATTTACAAACTCGATCAAGTCTCCAATGGGAGCCTTCGGCGGGAGTGTACGCTGTGTTCTTGAATTAAAATCGAAAGGTAGGGAGGATCCTTGTCAAACTCCTAGGTTTGATGGAACCCGTAAACATCTTGGTTAAGAAACGAACCAATAAAATCTTTGTCATTGGTTGAGAGGAACCTTATCAAACTCTCCGATAGGGTGGAACCGATTTGAAACACCTATAGGTTAGAAGGAACCTGATTTAAACTCCCTAGTAAACGCTGGTATGCTCAAGAGATATTGAGTACTTGAACCAGGAGTGGAGTAAACCCAAAGTCGAACTACTATACATGCTTGTGTTTTTTATTATCTTTTAAGCCATTTCTTTTTATACATTGTTTTTTCTTTATGATTATATGAATGCTTGAATGGTTTGCATGCTATGCACTTGATTAGGTAGATTCATATACAAGATGTATGTTCACTATTTAGTGTAGGCTTAGCCTTATGATCCATTCTCTTATAGTCTACATAGGTTGCATAGATTAGGTGCTTGATTAGTTAAACCATTTGATAATTTATGCATGCTTAGGCTAGGTTGTTTAATTGCTTATTATATGCTAGCCTTGTGATTGGACCCACTTAAGCTTGAAAGTTAAATGTTCTTGCTTAATTAGTTTATAATTGTTAATTAATTTAATTAGGAAGATATTTTTAAAAGAGATTTTTTAAACAATCCTAATCCCCCCCACCCAGGACTTAGCCATAGTTTTACTAGCTCTATAAATTTCTAATAAAAAAATTCGAGTCCAATCCAAAAAATAACATACGGTATAAGTGTTTAGGAATTGAATAAGGGTGAACCATATAATCTAAAACCAAGCTTCAGGCTTTGCAAATGACAAATTAAGACAAGACCTAAAATGAACTTTTTAATTTAGAAAGCCACTATCTAATTAAAAGTTCACTTTTCTTGAAGAAAACTTTGATTTCAGATCTTCATATGATAGATGACATTAAAGTGCATTCTAATATGTGGTTCAAAGAGTGCCTCACTGTACAATTGTTGAATTTGCATTCAAATCTCTGCATGTTATCATGTCTAGGATCATCATTGAGGGGTCGTCATCTGGATGCATGGACAACGCTTATGACTAGGGAGTAACTTGGGTGGGTTGGGATGGATTGAGGTTCAACCTGAGCCCAACCCAACCTCGAGAGCACCCAAGCAGTAGTGCGACTTGAGACCAATTCCAACCCAGGTCACAACGCAAACCCAACTCTAATTCCTCTATACTCAACCCTAAAACAAACCTAACCTGATTCATCCTGACCCAAATACATGCGTGTGGATATTCACGACCCAACCTAACCGGACCTGAATTTCCTGAACCCATAGCCAACCTGATTTGAAATCAAGCTAGAGTTTTCCCACTCTAAATTGACTTGAGGATCCTGAGAAACTAATCCAACCCAACCCAAACATGGATTAAGTCAGTTGGGTTCAGGTCAATGAACCCAAGTTGCAACCCTACCTATGATAAGGATATCCTTGTCCAAGGTGCCTAGATTTTTTATTTTTATTATTATCCTTGTCAGGTCAAGGAACCCAAGTTGCAACCCTACCTTAAGACAAGCGTGCCCATTTGAAATAATTGTCCAAAATATTGATATCATGTTGCCCAGAAGTTTAGAATATAATTACCCAAGATAAGGTTGTCCAAAAAAATATTCTCTACACCAAATCCCAAATTGTGACCATACTCTAGCAGATCCAACCCAGCAATTCAAAGACATCATTTCAACTAAGAGCTTGTTCACATGTTAGAGAGAAATCAATGTAAGAAACAAACACACACAAAACACAATAGATTTACATGGTTTGGCCTTATACCTACTCTGCATATAAGTCCCTGTCAAAATCATTTAAAAAAAAAAAATTGATTTCAATCATAAAAACTTTCTAAAGCCTAAAAAATTAAATAATAATAAAAGTTTCTCTTGTGTGACCTTAACTCAACCCCTAAAAAGAATATTTGTAACCCGTACATAAAAATTATCCAAAATACCCTATTCATGAGTCAGGATGGATCTTTGGAACGGGTCTTATGCAATTTTATAAGCACCCCCCATTCAGGTCTCATCACAACAAATTGACTTATTATAAGGTTCAGATCTCCTACACATGAGACAATATTAATCATTTTGGAACATAGTGCTACTACTTTTTTATTTTATTTTTTCAAATAATCGAAGTGAATATTCGACAATGAGAACTTCTTTATATATATATATATATATATATATATATATATATATATATATATATATATATATATATATATATATATATATATATATGGGAAAAGGTACTATCTGTGTGGCCCCACTGTGATGTGTGATGGGCATCCACACCATGCATTTTGTGGGTCCCCTGTTGATTATGGGATATCCCAAAAATTATCTGTATTCAGAACTCACGTGGGCCATACCAACTGAAAGAGTGTAAATCATGCTTATAACATCTAAAATCACTTGTTGGGGCCCACCTGAGTTTTGGTTATGATTGAAACTTGGTGTGACCTCTTATTTAAGTGGGACAAGAGCAATGGATGGGCTGGATCTCTCAACCACATATCAGTCGGTCCTATAAATGATCATAAAGGTTTAAATGGGTGAATATCTACTCTTAACTGTTGCCTATGGTGTGGCCCACCAAGTTATGAATTGTCCTGAATTTTAGGCCAATGGCCCACCACAGAATGGTGCATCTAACTGATGGTGTGGATACCCATCACACATCACAATGGGGCCCATACAGCTAGACCTCATGGGAACCTTCCCATGAGGTCAACTGCATAGTACCTTTTCCCTATGTGTGTGTGTGTGTGTTAGTTATCAATTCAAAACATAAACTATCTGAACAAAGTAAAAACTGAGCCAATCATTTTGGAACAGGGTGCCACAACTTAATGTAAGGTTTCAAGACACCACAATCATTTTGGATCAATATTGCGTGCTACACAACCCCACTTTTATCATGGGAATTTCTCTGGGCCTCACCATGATCTATCTGTTAGATCCACATCCATCAATTTTTTCAGATTATTCTAAAGCATAAGACAAAGAATGAAGCACATCTAAAGCTCAAGTGGACCACAGCAAAAAACATGGGATTGAACGAGTAACGTTGTAACCTTTCTACAGTCCACTGTAAGGTTTATTTGCCATCTAACCTCTACATAAGGTCACTCAGACCTTGATGAAGGGAAAACACAAACATCATCTTGATCAGAGTCATCTATGGTCCCAGGAAGTTTTCAATGATAGGCGTTCAATTCTCACTCTTTCCTGTCATGTGGCCCACTTGAGCCTTCGATCTTACTCGTTTTCCACCTCGTGACTAAAAGGTATGAAACAAAATGGAAGTACAGTATGGATCTAATAAATACGTCATGATGGACCCCACCAAAGTTCCACATTTCAACCGTTCTAATTTTCTTTTCTTAGAGCGAGCAGCGGAATTTCTTAACGTGGGAAATTTATACGGGCCCATGACGATTTATTTTCGAGATCCGCACTTCATATATCTTTCTAAGTTATAAGCCTAAAACCAAGGGAGATCCAAAGCTAAAGTCGAACACACCGTGGGAAACAGTGGAACTGATGCTACTGCCCTATCGTTGAAAACTTCTTAGGGCCACAGACGGCTCTGATCAAGCAGATATTTGTGTTCTACCTTCATCCACGTATGGGTGTCCTTATGAACAGGTGAGATGTCAGATAAGCCTTATGCTTGGCCCTAGGAAGGTTTCAACCACAATTTGTGTAATCCCCGTTGCTGTCTTTGGTGTGGTCCACTTGAGCTTTGGATGTACCTCATTTTTGGAATCATGGTCTCAACCTGTTTGGAAAAATTGATGGACGGTGTGGATGTACCACAAAGGTCATCGTGAGGGGAGGCAAAGTTTCACACGTTAAAAATTGTGCTATTAGCACGCAATGTACTGGAAAGAGAGAGATACTCGGGATATTTTGTGAGCTGGAGATATCGGAAATGACGTGAGCGAATACGCACTCACAAGTAATATAATTAGCTATTCTAATCATGCGGAATGCCTTGGTCTAATCCTCCATGATTAGCAACTTGCCACCTGAGTTGACTCATCTAGACTAGATTTTGCAGATGAGACTAGACTAGACTCACCTGAGTTGACTCAACTAGACCAGATTTTGCAGAAAATGCAGAAAAAATCGATATGGTCGGGACGTAGTAAAAAATAGATAAAAACTCGACAAAACTCAACTTCTCTAAACCCGGCAAAACTGGAAGCGGATTGGCTCGTGCACCCTACACCAGCAAGTTGCTGGTGTAGTGACGTCATCAAGTTCTGTGGGTCCTACCATGAGGTAAGTATTATGTCCAAACCTTCCGCCCTTTTTTGGAGATCATTTTAAAGCTTGAGACAAAAAATAAGACAGATCCAAAAATCTAGTGGACCACACTACAGGAAGCAGTGGGAGATTGAATGTATACAATCGAAACCTTCTTGGAGGTACTAGAAGTTTTGGATCAGTCTAATATTTATTTTTACCTTTCATCCAGGTCCATGTGACCTTATGAACAGTTTGGATGGCAAATAAACATCATCGTGGACCCTAGGTATGTTTTAACGGCGAGAATCATTATCCCCGCTTCCTTTTGTGGTGTGAACCACTTGAGTTTTGGATATGACTCATTTTAGGTATCATGCCCTACAATGATCTCCCAAAATGGATGGATGATGTGGATATACTAAATACATCATTGTGGAGTCCACAGAGCCTTAGTCTTCTTTGAACCGTTTGTACAAACACAGTGCTCGAGGACTGCGCCCTCGCTCTGGGTCTGACACATACCCACACCATCAACGTTGCTGGTGTAGGGTGCACCAGCCAATCCGCTTCCGGCTTGACATTATTTATATGTTATTTATACGTTTGATATGCTAAATAGTACTTGAAAAAAAAAAAAAAAGACTCTGGAGAAACTCATCTAAATTTCAGAGTCGAGTCAAGTCACATATTTTTAAACTAGAGTCAGATCACCCGCTTGCCCTCAACAGAATTTTCCTGTTTGCCGACTAGCTGATTGGTCCAACTCATCACTGGTGCTGTTAGAACTATTGTATTTAATGCAGTTAGTACTGATGTGTGCTAAGATGGACCAATCAGGGTAGGCAAACAAGAAAATTCTGTTAAATCCAAGTAGACGATCTAGATTCTTTAAAGTATGGTTCTGACAAATAAAATAGTGTGAAGGAAGTGAGAGAGTACCAAAAGCACAGGCCTGAGATCATGGTTGGCAAATTCGAAGTCATTATCATCCTTCTGATCAAGAAGGACATCAAGGAAGTCATTTCTTCTAGGAAAATCGGATGATGTTGATCTAGATAATGATCGTTCGGCGATCATTTGGTCAAAAATTGTGTACAATTTTTTGACATAAGCATTCGTGCGACGCCTGATGCCTTGTGGGTCGATCAGCCTTAGAACTGGGAAATATTCAGCAAGATTCGGCTTTCCAGCTTCTTTCATAATTTCCCCCACTATATCCTTGAATTCTTGTGCAGAATCGGAGTTGGGATCAACCAAATCAACAGAGAAGACGGTATTTGATAACAAGTTGAGTGAGATGGTGAAGGTGGCTTTGCCGATATCGACCGGTCGTCCTGCTAGGCAATGCTCATGTATGTAATCGACTAGATCTTGCACTTTCTTGCGTCGAAGGCCTTGGTTGGCAGCTAGCCTTGCCGTTGTGAACATTTGTGTGTTGCATATTGTCCTTAGCTTTCGCCAGTGTGTGGTTGGCGGTGTCCCCGCGATAGAGGATGACTTGTAGGATTCAACTCCATCATAGGAGGCAGGAATAGATCGACCGGCAAAGGCTTGATTATTCTTCTGAAGGACCTCTTTGGCCATGATCGACGATGAAACCACAATCGTAGTTACGGAGCCAAGCTTAAGTGTCATGACTGGGCCATATCTCATGGCGAGCTGAGCGAATGACTCATTGGGTTTGCTGCCGATCTTGTGGAGGCTTCCAATAATGGGAAGTGGGATGGGGCCTGGTGGGAGCTTGCCATTACAAGATGCCCTCTTTCTTACAAGTGAGAGAACATGAATGCATGCCAACACTATCAAAGTCCATGAGAACACAGTGAAGTAATCCATCTCTCCCTCCCTCTCTCTCTCTCTCTCTCTTATCTTTTCTTCTCTTGTAGAGAATATATGGACGGATTAGTCAGGCGGTGGAGTTGCACAGAAAAAGGGGAGTTGCATATATGATAGTCAGGCAGTGTAAGACGCTTGATACACAGGCATACAGAAAAACTTGCACGTGGCATGCGGCTAACTCACTTAAACCGGGATCGAATTAGGTGTTACCCTGGGAACAGCGTAGTGGGTGTTACCCTTACCGTGTGGCCCACATGGATAGTATTTTATATATCTATGCCGTCGATCCCTTTCTCCATCCCTTTCTCCGGTTCATTTTAGGATGGTTTTCCAAAAATGATGCAAATCCAAATCTCAAGTGGACCATACCACTGGAAACAATTCTGATTGAGTGGCCAGCATTAAAAATTCCAAAGAGCCCATCGTAAGGTCTTGGTAATGATTATTTGAAATCCAAGCTCTTCATAATGTCAAGAAGTTCTGGATGAAGGGTAAATTTAAATATCAGCTTGTTCTAAAAATTTTGCGGCCCGCACAATGCTTTTAGTGATTATGCATCACTCTTTCTATTGGTATGGTCCACCTTAGATTTGGATCTTCTTATAATTTTGGATTTCGTCCTTGAATTAGGTGTTACAACAGATGGACGGCGTGGATATACAAAAAATACATCAAGGTAGGCCCCACACGGTAGGGGTAACACCCACTAAGGTGTTACCGGGGTAACAGCTAATTCGCTCCCATTTAATCCGGCTAATTGCAGAGCCCATTATCGGTGAGTCATGGTCTGATTGGTTGAACGATTTAACCCCTGATTTGATTGATAGACACCTTTTTGTTGATAATTTTTTTTTAGAGGTAATTCTTTGCCTTAGTCATGCAACTCACACACCCTGTTAGTACCGCAATACACTCACCCAGTTACAGTCAATAGATAATTAAAATTTTAACAGTCCAATAAATGTCTACTTTTTTTTTCTTTTCTTTTTTTTAAAGGGGGGAGAACACTACCTATAACTTTGTTGATTGGAAATGAGGATGTATCGTTCATTCGGGTGGGCTCCACGAAAAAGAAAAGAACCTCACCTATCGTCAAATGTCCATGAACATCACATAGAGTCTACAAAAAGAAAACAAAACTAATTGCAACCCCGAACAGATCACTGAGCCTCAACCATGCATCCCGCACCCTAGAAGCACCTGAAAGCTGAAAGACTCTAAACAGCAAATAGATGCACCCCAACTAGTAAAACAACTAGAAGGATCTCGACTGCCTTGGCACCATAACGCAACAAACCAACCAGCAGCTACGAAAAGTCCACTGGAGCCAAATCTGAGCGTCAACCCTGCAAAAAGCTGAAAGGATTCATTTACAAATAGCACCTCCCAGCATTACGATTAGATTCTTACATAAGGAATCATCCTTCCCCCGATTATTAAATGTGCGTATTAAAATTTTAACCGTCCAATAAAGTCCACCTATCATGTAGCCAAATTATTAAATATGTGATGCATATAGATTGAGACGGTAATTCCCACAGTTTAATTGAATTACCTACCACTACGCCAAAATTGCATTTTTGCGACGGATTTTGCGACGGATATTGACCGTCGCAAAAATTGCTTGGTTTAACGACGAACCTAGTTCGTCGTCTTTGAAAATATTCAGTCGCTTTTGCGAAATTAAGGCGGGATTTCGTCGCGGGATTTACCGACGAACATAGTTCGTCGCAAAATTTTAATTTCCGACGGACTTAGCCCGTCGCTATTTAACGACGAATGTGGCCCGTCGCTAATCCCAGCCAAAAGATGCCCCCCAAATAAGGTCGGTCGGAAAATAAAATTTAAGAAAAATGCGATATTGAAAAAAACTGATATTTTTTAAAAATTAAAAAATTTGATATTTAAAATAGCAGATCTAGTAATTTGAAAGAAAATGTTAAGAGATTTTAAAAACAAAATTGAGAAATTTGAATAAAATTAATATGTTTGAAATTTCTTTTCAAATTTTCACAAAATTAAACATTTTGAAAAAGAAAATTGTGAAGTTAAAAAAGAAATTTGTGATTTTCAAACAAAAAAAGTTGAGAGGTTTGAAAATAAATTAACAATTTTTTAGTAAAATTGAGATTTAGAAATAAGATTCAAAAAATTGAGATATAAAAAAAAAAATGACCATTTGAAAAAAGTTGAGAAGTTCGAATAAAAGTGATAAGTTCGTAAAAAAATTGAAATTTTTATAAAGAAATTAAGATTCTGTATTTCGAAAAAAATTAAGAAGTTTGATTAAAAAAATGATATTTTCAAAAGAAATAAAAGTTAAGATATTTGATAAAAAAAAAAAAAGAGATTTTACCGGTTTTGAAAAAAAATGTTGGAAAAAAATTGTGGTTTAAATAAAAGCGAGAAATTTGAAATGAGTGGGCCAAATTTATTGGTGGACATTTATTGGATAGTTGAAAATGAAAAATTACACTCATTCAGTTAATTGGTTATTAGATTGGTTTATGCATACATACATGTTCATTGGTGCAAAAAATGAAGGCCCTAATATAATGATGTTAATTAATTGCAAGAAAAATTTATAATGATGAGATTGATCAAATTCTATGATCAAGTCATCCTAAACTTGATCTGAATGGTCAGATATGTTTAGAACGTGGTAATTATTATTGAAAACAAAATTAAGCCCGAATCATATCCGTATAAAAGACTCTTTAAATGTGTACAATCAATTTGTCTAGAGCTAGACAAATTTTGGACAATCTGATTGGTCCAAATTGAAAAGAAAATGACTTTAGATGTTTAGATTAAATTTCACTCAAATCTAATGGTTAGGTTATAAGATATGGCCCATCATTGATCAATTTTATCTATTTAGTATCTTTCTCATCTTAAACTTGATCAGGGCAAGTGACCAGTCAAATCAAAGTTATTGATGAATATAATAGAGTGAATGGATTAGATTTCCAAATTAGGCCAAATTTTTAGGTCCAAATTGCGCTGTAACTTGTTGACCTCATGAAAACCTAATAAATGTATAGTCATTGGACCCCAAACTCTAATCTAGCCATTGAGAATTTGATCTTTTCTAATATTTTCTATTGCATCTTAAAATGATATAAAAGAACAGATAGATGGATTAGATATAAAAGAACAATGTGTGTGTTTTATCTAAGCCGTCCATCCATTTTGACAACTCATTTTAGGGCATAAGCCCAAAAAGGAGGTAGATCAAAGGCTCAAGTGGACCACACCGTAGGAAACAGTGGGGATAAGTTCCTACCATTGATGCTGTGTTGTTCAATTGGGCGTTCGATCTGCCTCGTTTTTTGGGATTATGTCCTAAAAGTAGGTCGTAAGATGGATGGACGGCGTGGATAAAGCACATGCATCACGGTGGGCCCCACAGAGAGGCTGACAGGACCGCCCGTCTCTAGCGTCGTCCAGCGAAAAAAAAGACCCCGCGCTCAAACAAAAGCTCTCGCCCCCGAAAACAGAATACCCTAAGTTTTTTTTTCTTTCCCGCACACTCGCAATCACACCCGACCTCTCTCTCTCTCTTGTCTCTTCACGGCCTCCACCCACCCCACCCGACCTCTCTCTCTCTCTCTGTCTCTCCCCCCGGCTGCCCTGCCATGCCACGCCAGTCCCCCCAAACTCTCTCTCTCCCCCCGGCTGCCCTGCTGGGCCGCGCCAGTCCCCCCAAACTGCCTCTCTCTCTCTCTCTCTCTCTCTCTCTCTCTCTCTCTCTCTCTCTCTCTCTCTCTCCTGTCGGGCCCATGCAATCCCCCCCCCCCGGTTGCCCGAATCACTCATCATCGTCCAATACATCAACGAGGCATGGAAGGGGAAATCGCCAGTGTTGATGCCCGCAGATCCTTACGAGTGCGCGAATCTGAGGTTTTCGGTTGGTTCATTCATAGGTGTTTGACGAATTGCTTGGCCGATTTACGGTGTTGTGGGAATGAGTAGTAGTTGACATTTGCAGGAGTAGGCTGATTGTGAAATCTGTATCAGATTTTGCTCAGGTTGGTTAATTAATACGATGCACAGCAACCGTTCGGCAAAATTCCTGAACTATGGGGTCTGTCTTAAATTGGGCACATGATGTGACGGTACATGATCCAAACCATTCATTCAGCACATACTATTACATTTTCTGCCCTAAATCAAGTAGGGCATCTGGTAATTGTTAGGAGTCTTGGCACTTATGAATATAGAAGGTTGTGCTTTTGTAGCATACAACACTAAGAAAATTGCTCTATTTGATTACAGGGTGTGATGGTACTGGTGAACCCAATGCAGAACTGCAGGTTAGATTGGGTTGTATTGCTTCAAATCATGCTTGGCTCAATTGCCTGTTGCACTATCTGTCCTATTTGTTTTTATTCCTGAACTGTATCATTGTTTTTGGAATGGGTTGATGAAGGAGCAAACTGTCCTTACCGTGAAGGCCTGGGCTATACCATCTGTGATGTATGTGAAGGTAAAGCGGCAATCCAGACATGCATAACTGTAAACCATACAAGACTGTAGACCTACATCTCTCTCATTATACATGATATATATTACAACATTTTTCATCTGTAATATAAAGTTGTAAAATTTCAACAAGAGATGGAGGATTTTTTTTTCATGATAATGATGTTGATGAGGTATATGCCTATATATATGAATCACTGGCAGATGCTAGTAGATGATGTAGATGGTTTTTTGGCTGAGGAATCCATCACTGTTGCCTAGTGTCAAGCAAACCTTTGAATGAGTTGAATGGAGCTATGTTTGTTGTGTGCAAGTGGGCTGATTCATTCTAGCACAATACATGTCTCTATTTTCCTAGTGAATATTTGTATCCTAAGGACAGAAACAATCCAAAGTGCAAACATGTCTTGGAGGGTGGTATTGCTTATAATTTGTTATGCTTTTAGTAACTAGTTTGGATTTTGGACCTCATGAATATGAGTGTTTTGTAAAGGTGATTGCTTTGTTGCATTTCAGTTTGGCTCAGTGTCATGTCATAACTCATGAGTAATGACAAAAAAAAATGAGTTATGAATCTAATCTTGAATTACCCTTCTATTTGTTTAGATTGAATTACCCAATGGTCCTACATCAACTATCGACACATGAAAAATTGCTTTCATCCATTCCCGAGTTTACCTGCTTTGGAAAGCTTTTCAAGGTTCTCTTGATTAATGCTCTCTTGAAGAAAATAAATGCATGTTGTTGATTTACATGTAGTAACTGTTGACCTTTGTGCCTCTTTGTTTTTCCGTCGGTGTTTTTACATTTATTTTCAGTCTTCAGCTCCAGTGGAGCTCACAGAAGCTGAAACTGAGTATGCAGTCAATGTTGTCAAGAAAATTTATGATGGACATGTTATGTTCTGGTACAACTGTACTAACACCATTTCTGAGCAACTACTGGAAAATGTAAGTGATTATTTTGGAAAGCAACTTTCCTTACTTTTTTTCCCCAGAAATTCATATTTATTACCTTTTCTTTTACATTTACATACTTCCAGGTTACTATTTTTGTGGATGCTTTTGAAGTAGAGGAATTTTCAGAAGTTGCTTGCAAGCCTTTGAGAAGTCTACCTTATGATTCACCTTGATAGATTTTTGTAGCTTTGGGAAAGCCAAAAGGTGTTCTTGCTATTGGAAAATTCTCAAACATGCTAAAGTTCATTGTAAAGGAGGTATCATTGCTTCACTTTGCTATTTGGGCATGCTTGTGCATCATGATTTGGAACTGTGATCCACTTTGTAAAGGAGGTAACTGTGCTTCACTTTGCTATCATGGGCATGTCTATGAGACTTGGGCCATTTATTGATTGGGCCTATGTGATTATGTCTTGGCCCAAAGTTCAAGCCTGTCCGCTCATCAGATACAAGTGGATGTTCTGAATTGTTGGGCTAAGGTGGCTGCTGCCTAATGGAGTGGCTTAAATCCCACACAAATGTTCAACGTTGGCATGTGTGCAGGGTATTTTCGAAGAATGTAACTGTTGGTACTAGATGATGCAGGGTATTTTTGTGAGTGGAGTTTCTTACTGGCAACATATACGGTGTATAGAGAAGAAAGGTCCAAGTCTTTGTGGTCGTGTTTTCACCACTCTGTGCCCATAACAGCTATACTCTCAGCCTCAAACAATGTATTTGAGATGAAAGCTCTATAGGGAATCAATTATAGACATAAAAATTTCTTAGGCAGGTGAATTTCAATTTGCAGAGGTGAGTGCTAAGGTACTTGCTTGCATTTTAAGGTGCTAGACTGTAGTCTAACTGGACAATTATTTTCAGAGGCATAAAAGGGCACCTACATGTTCAAACTGAAAACCTAAACATGCTGTACAATCCCTCAGCCCGAGAAATGCATAATCCCTCAATTATTTATTTGTTGCTGTACTCTCTTTCCACTGAACAAGCCTTTATTAAAGTAATGCATCTATCTTTCCATTGTTTGATTGAATAATTGATTTTGAGCTCTTGAGAGCACCATTTGCTATTGTTGAATGCATTTTATTCAGTTTGTTGTTGCAAAGATAAGCTCAGGACAAGAAACATCAACTCTTCTTGTTTTGTATGTTCTAAACAGCATTTTGAGGCACCAAAAGTTAGTATGCTAGCAAGGTGCTTGTGCATGCCCCTTGTATCAATTCGTGTCGGAAAATTTATCAAGCAAGGGAGACTCCACTCTTTTATGCCCAACAGCTACAAGGTAATGCAATAATTTGATTGCAAATTCTCTCCTAAATCTTGGGAATGATTGACACATGCTTGATCATAAATATAAGTACTCTTGGATAGGATAAAGCTATAATATTGAAGATAATGTGAGGATTGATCACTTAGAGTTCCTTAAAGGCAATTGGAGTAAGCTGAAGCTACTTCATCTATCTTCCAGTCAGCTGTATGGAGGAATCCCAGTGTCTATTGGAAATATTACCTCACTTGTGGATATTGAATTGTTATTCAATAATAATAACAGGTAGCATTCCAAGAGCCATATTGACTAAGCTTATCAATTTAGAGAGGCTGGTAATGATCGGATACCATATGCATGCAGCCATTCCTGATTGGTTAGATGAGCTCAAAAATCTTAAACACCTTGCTCTGGACTATTGCGTGCTGATAGGCCCAATCCCTGCAACTCTTGGAGGTTTTTCTTTCTTGGAAGAATTATTTCTCCGTGGGAATCAGTTGAATGGGAATATCCTTGCAGCTCTTGGAGGATTGTCTTTCTTAGAAGATTTAGATCTCAAGGGGAATCACTTGAATGGGACTATATAAATTGTCAAACTTTATGACTATAATTTTTCCTCAAATCAAATGGAGCTTAAGCCCTTTTTTTAACTCCGCTAATGCATATCTCCTTGCATTGCAGGTCCCAAGTTCAGATAAAGGAGTAGGTAAAAGGGCGCCATGTATGGGTATAGTTGAATTTTTAATTAATTCTCAGTAATCTTTTATATTTTAACTTGAATTTTTTGTTAAGACACAATTTTCTGTATGTAGCAGGGAGTTTCCCTTTGATTGGCAATAGGAAGGGTAATATTGAGCTATCTGAAGCAAGCGTTCTTTATTGTGTTGCTCCTGCCATGGGTCATAATCAGGTACGATTTGAAGTCATCACCATTTTCAATTCTTCATTTGGGGCCATTTGAGCAGATTTGGAATGCCAACAATGCAGGTGAATTCTGCCCAATCGCCATCTGATTTTGTTGGTGCTTTGTGGAAGAATTCCCAAATACCAGACGTTAGGCACTATCTATTGTCTTTGTATCTTTGTCATATTGATTCCACAGGACAAACATAAGCTAATGGAAGTTATTCAAATGTGTCCCCAACTGAAGGCACGTAAACTTTGTATGCAACGTGATGTGAACTCGTCCTCCACTTTTCCAGAATATTCTCACATATTTGGTCCATGCATTTTGCACATCATCCTTCATGTCCTAATGTTGATGAGTGTACGGAGGTTCAATCATCTTGAGTCAATTTACCGGTATCCCCTGCTCATCTCTGCTGCATTTGTTGCTCTATACAATTTACTTGCTCTAAATGAGGATTTTACATGGGATGGTGACTTGATTGAATACAAACCAATATACAGTTATGTTTAAATCTGTGTTTATATTTCTCAATTCTATGTATGTAACTTGAGAAAATTGCATAGACATATGTGTTGGGTGTTACATATTGACAGCAGTTTGGGGCCACAAATCTGTCCAAAAGGATAGTGCATTTGTACCACAAAATCTATCCAAATATGGACAGCATTATGGACCACGGATCTGTCCAGTTTGGACAACATGAATGGCCCAAAATATCTAACCGTTTGATTACAGGAAATGGTGGCCCTCTAATCTATCCGTTTTGACAACAGATTGGACCCTAGGTTAGCCAAGTTGGATAGTGATTTGTGAGTCCCTAAGCTGCGTTGGTCACCGGAATTTGGATCACAAAAATCTGCCCTGTGGACATAATGTTTAGGACTCAAAATGGTCCCAAATCTGTCTAGTGTTTGGGGCCTAGACCTGTCCATGAATTGGACAACGTTTGGGGCCCAGACCTGTCCATGAATTGGACAACGTTTGGGGTCAAAATGATCCCCTTTTTGGGAACCCAAAGCTGTCCGAAAATGGATAGTGTGTGGGAACAAAAAAATGTGCAATATGTGGGTCTAATTCTGTCCAAATTTTGGACAGTGTGTGGGACTTAATTATGGCCACCGGTTGGGCCATCTTTGACCCTCAAATCAGTCTAGCTAGACCATGCTTTGGGCCCACAGAACTGTCTAAGTTGGGTCACGTTTTGAGCACACCAATCTGCCTAAAAATCTGCCTGATTTAGACTTTTCATTGCCGCTGTTTTGTTTGGTGTAGCCCACGCCTGATTTTTAGAATCATGTCCAGTCTTTTAAAACAGATGGACAGAGTGGATTTATTAGGACGTCTCTGTGGCCCTACACAACCCCCAGCCAAATGCACATCTCTAGCTGACTGTGCCAGCTTCACAGGCAATTCAGCCCCCAGCCAAACGTTTGTGCGATCTAACCCGTTTTTAAGGTGGGCACCACGGTGAATGTACCCTCCCCGAAAATTAAGGCTGGTTTGCATTTCACGAAGCTCACATGTGCATAAACAACAAGGCAGTTGCAAGAGGAAACCCAATGGTCCAAATCCACAAAGGCTGGAGGTGATGTCTACAATCCAATGTAATTTCTTTTCCTATAAAATTCCATAACTACAATCCAATGTAATTTCTTTTCCTATAGTAATCATGTGTTAAAGACACTTGGTATGATAGATACCCACATTATGGGTTTGAGACTGCAATAACTTGCTGGTTTATGCTTCATATAGGTTGTGATTGAACCTGCAGCCTTTTCAATAATCCAAAGTTATTTGCAGGATGGACATGGAAGAGTCTATTTGGATGCAAAAGTCACAGCTCGATTTCTTTTTGTGGACAAGATGTAAAAATTGTGCCAATGCATGTGGCCCCAGATGTCTTTCGAAGAGAACTTTGGAAGAGCAAGAGTCTGCAGCCAATCAGGGAATCCTGAATTAGTTCAACAGGCTATTGGCAGTTGGTAAGTTCAATAGTTTCCGTAGCAGTCATAATGAGGGTCTGAGCTCCAAATTATAATTATATTACTTGCAAGTTTAACATGATAGTTTTGGACGTTGCTAATTAGAAAATATTCAAATTTTATCTTGATTAGTTTTGGACATTGCTCTTTTTGGACATGCTGTAGGAAAAGCAAGTTGATGTGATTTCGAATAATGATGAAAGTTGTGATTCAATTCGCTTGTGATGTTTTGATGATGTCTAAGCTATCCATCATTTTTACCTTTGGTAAGTTCATCTAGCCTGCCATTTTGTTTGTCAATTTATATGCTGCTTTTAGTTTGTTTCTATGGCTGAAGCTGGAATCCAATAAAAGATAAAGTTATAAGGTTGGGAGCCTGATGTTTGAGAATATTGTACAAATCCATCTTTCTTCCCAAATTTGCACCAATTTATCAACCACTGTCTACTCATCATTATGTGAATGATCTTTGGTTCTTTGGTCAGATTCAAATTAGCATAGGAGTACTGGATTGAAGAAAAAAAATTTGCCACTCTCAGCCCATCTCTTTGTATAAGGTCCATTACTCTGAATTTCACATGGACTTTTGTTCGAAATTGATTGCAAGTCAAATGCTACTCTCATCCCATCTCTTTGTATGCTTAGGTCACCCACAGCTGAGATATACTTCTGGTCTGAGGCAGAACAGAAGTTGAAAAGAAGCACTTCTAGCATGAAGTACTGGTTTTCCATAGCTGTTTTGGTGGAGAGGCCTACATGAAAAAGAACATGCATGAAGGACTAGTTTTCCATGGCTGTTTTGGTAGAGGCCTGTTTGGAGAAGTTGGATTGGTTTTTTTTTTTTATTGAATAAATAGCAATGATATTTTTGGCCATTTTGCTGGAAACTTGCCTATTCAACTATCCACCTGCTCATATTTGCTCTGTAGCAATGAACTGGTTTTTACTCATGCTATACACTTCGTAGTCCACCTTGCCTATTCAACTATCCAGCTGCTCATATGACCTTTTCTTTTTATTAATGGCCTATCATGAATGCCATGGGAATCCCTACATTGAATCTGTAAGATCACTTGAAATGTCTACACAATTCAATATTGTTGTACTGCCATTCGCCATCTTTTTCAAGTAGTCTATTTAAACTTTCTATAAACTAAAACCAGATAGAGTTCCCAAACAGAAAGATGCATAGGATGGTAGATTCACATTGGTTAGGATGGTAGCTGTTTGGATGTTAGCATCTGATTTTTTATTTAATGAAAAGATTGCTACTCAAACCATAGCAAAAAATGCTATTTGTACCGTTGTGGATCAGGGTATGCAAAGAGCTAGCAAAAGTTACGGTAAAGGGTCCTGCTCTTGAAAGAGACGTAGCATTTCGAGCTATTCATAGAAGCCGTATACTATTAAGTTTCAGTTATAATTAATGATTTAATACAACTGAAGGCTTTAACCATCTACTTTCCTAGCAATTAGTCAGATAGCTAGGATCAATAGTTATAATGTCATGGGCCAAAATTTAGGCAGGCCCATACTTCAAGCGTTTCACTTAGTGAATGGCTCAGATCTCTCGAGTATGATTGCCTCTTATCTGGTAGAGGTATCTTCAGTGAAAAGAAAAAAAAAAAGGAAACAAGATCAGCCCCGTTCAGTGGATGCCTATTATTAAGTTCATCTTATTTTAGTTAATAATAATCTTCTCTGGTATATAATTAGCGTTAACATGATCTAAGATTTCTAATTCAAAATTGTTGTTAACCTTTTTTTTTAATTATTATTTGTTAACTTGTTAATGGTTTTCATGGGAAATAAAATGCTAGGAACAAAATTCCAAGCAACCATAGAGAGAGGAATGTGTGGTTCAACTTTGGCAATCTGATGATCAAGGAAAAACTCCATTTGATTGCTGCCTACACCATCGGATTTGTGGATTTCAATTAATTCCTTCTAGAGAAGTGAACACCTATTGCGAGCTGCATTCTAACCTGTCATGTCATCTACTATTTCCCATCGGGCTCTTCAGCAGAAGCATAACAAAATATGTTAGTTTAAAATTTTTAAGAATGAAATTTCTTCAAATACAAATTTATGATTATCTTTTTCACTACACGGAGATCAAGGAAAGCCCGATTAAGATTTTGATTCTTAATCACATATGTGAAGAAAACATTATGTATGTTTCATATAACTTTTGTTCTTACATTATAATACTAATACTCTTTATGTTTTATATTCTGGATTTTGCAGGTGGACCAGTTGATGGATTTGCTAACGTATGAGGTGGAAGTAGCTACAAAGGAAAGATTAGAAATGAAGGCTAGCTTCACGTATGGTCAAGAGATTGGTTTCAATATTGGGAACAAAATAAAGCCTAGTTGCTCATTCTATGGAGAATGGTTCACTTCAATGTGTAGATTTGTAACAAATATTAATATTATTTTTCACTAGAAATGTAAGGACTTTAAGTTTCATATATGATATAATTATGATTTGTTAGGTTTTAATTTTTTTTTTGTTTTAAATAATTTGGATGACTATCAGGTGCAATAGATTCAAAAATAAATTCAACCGTAATAGGTGTGCGTTCAGAAAATTTAGCGACGGACCAAACCCGTCGCTAAAATTCCTAAATAAATGTCGCCCATAAATTTAACGACGGACCAATTTACGTGGCAACAATTTTGTACGACGGACCGATGTCCGTCGCTAAGTCCGTCGCTTTACATAATTTAGCGACGGACGTAATTCGTCGTTTAAAATTTGCCACATAGTAAACTGCGACGGCCCATGCAACGAACCAAGTCCGTCGCTAATACAGATTTGCGACGGACTTGATTCGTCGCAAAAGTGCGATTTTGGCGTAGTGTACTTATATGAATAATTTAAAATTAGCTACTTAGATGCTAGTGTTCACCGGTAGATCCAAGAGAGTGTATTTTCAACCTTTACTAGACAAACTTCAGAACCGGATTGCAGGGTGGAAGAATAGAATTTTGGGTCAAGTGGCCAGGCTGACATTGATCAACCATGCGATTCATACCCTCGTAGACACGGATATCCCAGTGAGAATGCAAGAGGATCTTCATAAGGCTTTCACTGATTTCTTTTGGGTTTCGGAAGGCGGAAAAAAATGGTGTCATTGGGTCAGCTGGAAACACATCTCCACACCTAAGTCTGAAGGAGGGTTGGGTGTCAAGAACATCAAGGAGGTTATGAAGGCTTTCCGCATGAAGATGGCATGTTCAGTCAAGTATAGAACTGAATCTAGTTGCTGGGGAAGATTCATGTACTCCAAATACAGCACGGATCTAAGTGATGCAGCTGGAGGCTGTGGTGCAGCTTCCCCCTCGCCAATATGGAAGAGTAATATTAAGGCATTGTTGCCCGGGGTTGCGAGAAATATTCGATGGATGATAGAGTACGGGAATTGTAATTTCTGGGAGGATGATCGGACGGGCTTTGGTCCACTTGCCAATTAGAGATTGCTACATCCTCCTTCTCACTTAATAGAGCTACAAGTCAAGCATGTGGTTGGTAGAGATGGCATCCGTCTAAACATTGACCTGTCTTCTTCTGTCCTTCCTCAAGTGGTTCTTGAGCATTTATCTACCGAAAGTTTCTGCACTACAAATAGGCCAGATAAATGTATCTGGACAGCGTCAGACACAGGAGAGTTAGTTGTTAAACAGGCATCGCAGATATTCAGATCTTCGGGGGAGAAAAGTGGTCTGGGCCAAATGGGTGTGGCACCATAAAATAAACTGCCACCGAAAATTTTGTTGGGCTTGGACGCCTCAAACCTTCAAGCATGAAGACCACACGTTTGGATCAAGATAGTAGGATTTCTGAAGCCTTTTCTGGGCCATCCGACTGGTCGGCCGACCGGTTGGTGGGGGGGTTCGACCGGTCGGGCAGTTTCCTTTTTGGACTTGGTTTCTTGCGCAGTTTTGCGCAAGGAGTTTCTAATTCCAGTTTTCTCCTATTTAAAGAGATGTAATCCGATATTAGGGTTGCCGCCAGTGGCCGCGAATGGGCCAAGGGATTGAGAGGGTTGTAGGGTGAGAGAAAAAGCTAGGGAAGAAGCTTGGAGTTCTCTGGGATGAGGGAAAGGGCTGTGTTTGTCCTTCTCATGTGAGAATTAGTTTCGGGTAGCTTGGGATTTCTCTTGTGGGCTGTGATCCAGGGTATTTCTTCTGTAATCTCTTGTAACTTCTGATTCATAGTGGATTGGTTTCGCTTTGTGCCGTGGTTTTTTACCCTTGAGGGGTTTTTCCACGTAAAAATCGGATTGCCTTCTTGTGTGTGATGATTTGCTTGTTGATTGCCATTGTGGTGTGTTCCTCGCCTGCTTTGATTGCTTCCGCTGCGGAGCTCCTAACCCCAACAAATTTCGCTACTGGCATGGAAGGTGCTCAACAAGGCCATCCCTGTGGAAGCCAGAATTCAATCGAGAGGCACCCATACTGCTTCGAAGATTCAATCGAGAGGCATCCATACCGCTTCGAAGTGTGTTTGCTGCTCACACTCGTCTGCGCCAACATTTCAAACCAAGTCTATTGATCACCTCTTCTCCTAGAGCACCGTGGCCTGCTAGGTTTGACCATTTAAACAACCTCTTTCAAATCACGTCTCAGTCTTCCCTGTCGATGTCTAGCAGAATGATCAGATGGTGGGATGTGGCTGCATCGGTGGATGTATTTAACCTGTTAAGGGGCCTTGTGCCCAGCATCATTTTGTGGGAACTCTGGATTTCTAGAAATGAAGCTCGCTTTAACGATAGTCACATCTGCTCATCCAAAGTCATCAATCGGATTTGCAAGCGGATATGCACTATTAGCCCGTGCCTACCTTCTACCAAAGAATTGAAGATGTTGAGGTATGCTACTCTAACCGAATTGGGAATAACTCTGCCCACACTAAGCCCTAAGTAGGTTTCGATTGTGAAATAAAACAAGCCCCAACAGGGATGGGTCAAAATTAATGTTGGTGGTTCGGCCAAAGGTAACCCAGGTCCATCTGGTGGGGGCGGTGTCTGCAAAGATAACAAGGGTGCCTTTATTTTTGCATTCTCCTCTAGTTACGGCCTTGGGTCAAACAACAAAGCGGAGATGAGAGCGGTGGTAAAGGGTTTAACCATCTGTGCAGACTGTGGCTTCACTAAGGTCAAAGTAGCAAGTGACTCAAAGATTATAGTAGATTTGTTTTCCACATATTCCTCAACCCCTTGGTCCATTTGGTATTGGCATGCGAGAGTGGCGGCTCTCAGTAAAAAATTAGTGGTTAGAATATCTCATACGTCAAGAGAGGCTAATGCCATGGCGGATGGGCTGGCACGTTGGGGAAGTAACTCTCAAATGCATCGGATTTTTGAAACGGCAAGGTACCTCCCTCAAATCTTGAGAGGTTGGCTAGTCCTTGAGAGGATAGGATTGTGGGCTTTGTCCGAAGGGTAACCTGATTGTATGTAAGGGTGTTTGATGAGTTGGCCAGTGCACTTTTTAGTTTGTGGAATAGTCTGAATGAGCTTATAATTTTCAGGTCAGTCTAAATGAATATATCCATTGCTATTAAAAAAAAAAAAATTGTAAGTAATTTTTAAATGCATGTCTATCATTTATGACACTTGTCGGCTTGCGTGAGTTGCTGATTTACAACAATTTAGACCATTCAAATTGTGGGTCTCATGTGGATGGACCTTAAATAGAAAATCATATTGAACAAAATCCTAGAAATCTAATTATAGAAATAAAATAATGAATGATTCTCTAAAGGATAAATTAGATGGTTAATATTATTTTATTGTTGCGATCTTTTTATGTATAATCCAAGCCACAGTAGGTCGGAATTTTTTGCACGGTCTTGATTGCCGAACAGTTGTGTCATTTGTACGTTTGAACAACACCATTAAAAAAGAGTGACATCCATGCCATTCTTTATTTCTGTCTAATGATCATGTTAGGATGTGAGCCCCAAAACAAGTTGAACTACTCTAGTGGGCCATACCAAAAGGGAACAGTAAGGATGGGGATGACTGCCATTGAAAGATTCCCCGAGCTTATCAAAGTTGTGGACGGCATATAAATATCACCGTCACCATCAGGAAGGTCTCAAAGGTGGGCCATTGACACCATTTCTTTCATGTGGCCTCCTCGAGTTTTGTTTCGGCTTGACTTTTGGCTTTACGTTCTGACATGAGATGGGAGCTATTTGGAAGATTTCAGACGCCTCTATTATTTCCAGTACTATTTCGGTATGGTCCACTTGAGTTGGTTGAGCCTGATTTTTTACATTTTTTTTTTTTTTAAAGAAAATTTTATTGATAAAACCCTTTCAAGAGAGCTGTACACCCACGGGACTCTGGTCGGCCGCCTGTCATATGGCCATACAACACGGGCACGAAAGCAAATGAAAAGACACAAACACTGACATTCATTGTTCATCCATTTACCTCAAGTAAATGCTGGTAAATGCTACGAGTTCTCTTTCCATCCATTTGGAAATAAGGGTAAGTAACGCAATAAATGGGCCTCAGAAAGCAAGGTTGCACCGGATGAGTTGGGGACGTAAAATCTATGGGTCCCATAATGATGTATATATTCAATCCATGCCGTCCATCTGTTTTACCAGATCACTTTAGGAAACTAACCCAAAAATAACATAGATTGTAAGCTTAGGTAAAGCACACCATGGGAAATAAGGGAATACTGCCGTGTGCCGTTAAAACTAAAATTTTGTGTGGGGCCCACAGTGATGAGTATCTATCATTGAACCTATTCAAAAGGTCAGAATGACATGAATGAAGCAAAAAAAACTAAATACATGATTGATCCAAAACTTTTATGGCCCACGAGAAGTTTTCAATGGTAGATTTTCAATTCCCATTTTAGCTTCCGTGTGGTCAACATCTACATTGAATCTGCCTTGCATATGGGCTTATGGCCTCAAATTAGGGGATAAAACAAACGAACGGCGTGGATGCGACACATACATCACTATGGGCCCTATAAATTTTATGTTGTGTTACTCATTTTACCAAAACTATCGCTTGAGTCAAGCGCGGCTCACTTGTAATTCGGCTTGTAAGTAATTATTACTGGTTTCCAGGGATTTACCGGCTACCATAGTTAAACAAACAGGTCGACCCTAGGCCCGCTCTATCTAGGGCTAGATTCCCTTGATGGCCGCAGGAAGATCAAAAGGGCTCTCAAAAGAATTGCAGGATTGAGAGGTGCTGCCCATGCGCGCCAATCCACTGTGAGATGATGTGGCTATCAGCAAGGTTTCAAATGGAGGCACCCACATCCACTGTTTTCTTTGGTGTGGCCCACTTGAGTTTGGTTTCCTGATATTTTACCTCATCTTCTAAAATAAGATGGGGGAGCTTAAAGTGGTTTTCAAAGGCGGGGCATCCCATTCCCATTATTCCCTTTGGTGTGGCCCAGATGAGTTTTGGTTCAGCCTGATTTGAGTATTGGTTCAGCCTGATTTTTGGACTCATGTATTAGCATTAGCCTTTAGAGGTTGGCCATGTGCAGCACTCATGTCCCGGCGATAGACATGGATTGTTTGAATTTCCATTGTGAGTAACATGTAGGGCTCATGCAATTGTAGTTACACAAATATAACATGACCAACGTGTACATGAAATCCCTTCATGTGAAGGGATTGTGAGATCATATGAAATCTAGCCTGTTTACATGAGTGTGAAGACGTGTAAGCATAGGATATGACGATGGATGGATTCCAAAAAATAATTAAATGTAGGGAGTCTCTGTCCTCAATTCCACTCACAAGGTTCGCTCATGTGCCTCTTATTAAGTAGTGCATAAGGATAAGGAGGAGGAGGAAGTCTTAAGTGTTAGAGGCGTCAACAAACCCCTTGATATACATTGTTCTACCGTTCCTTACAAGCTCGAGCTTTTAGTGCAACCAATCAGTGACATTGTATCAGAGTGGACATCCGGTGTTGAAGCCTCGGGATTTGCAAATTTGATATTATAGGCATCCAGTGGTATCTAAGCCCAGAGTATCACCATGTGCAGATGTGTGTAGTTATACCAAAATCGGAGGGCAACAATTAGCTACTTAGGAAGCAGTGTAGCAGGGCTTTTAGTATTTCAGGGTTTGAGAATTGAGGGGCTGATTGGCCCTCTTTTGTATAACGATTGGGGTATATGATAGGCGTGGCGTGCCTGCTCGACTGAGCCTGTGTATGTTTCTTCAATCAATAAAATTGTAGGTAGTGTGATCCCACCTTTCTCCTAATAAATAAAATTAAAAATTTTAAAAAAAAAAATACCCACATCACGATTTGACCGGATGTCACATAGAGATCATGGTGGGCACGATAGTGTTTTTTTATTGGACATGCTCCTTGCCCCATGTATTGTGTGTGTGTGTGTGTGAGAGAGAGAGAGAGAGAGAAACAGAGAAAGAGAGACGTCTCAAACCCCTTACATGTGCCATGTCAGCACGTGTAGATAGCCATTGATTTCGGATATGGATTTGGGTCTCGATTCCTCTTGCTATCACAGATCCTTGAATCCATAATTTTCTCCTCACAGCTGTCACTATTATGGCCCCTCAAGCTCAATGGGGGAGCGCGCAATTGAGTTTAGACTTTTTTTTTTTAACACAACCTCGCCCAAACCCGACCCGACCTAAATCCGAACATAACCCAACCTGAACACGACCCGGCCCAACTGAAAGCACCCAGAGGTGCTGCTAGTATGTCTCGAACCCAAGACCTACTAGTCGACAAACAGAGACTCAACCAGCTGGGCTAATAGGCTGTTGACAGGTTGAGTTTGGACTTAATGCGATTGAATCGGGTGGACAATAGACCTTTTGTAAAGATGTCGGCAATTTGATCATCAGAAGAAACATAACCGGTATCAAGAGCGCATCAAAGCACTTGTTCATGGACAAAATGATAGTCAACTTTGATGTGTACATGCATGGAGAACAGGATTGGCCGCAAGGTGGAGAGCACTAATGTTCTCGCACCAGAAAATTGGTGGATGCAACAGGGCCTAGGTCTTTCATTGAAAAAATTAGCTTTAAATCCTCCATAAGTTAGTGCAGGGCAGCAGGGCGATTACTGGTGACGATGATATCATCGACATAAATGAGTAATACAATAATACAACTGTTGGTGGACTGAACAAATAATGACGCATTTGCGTTTGTGCCATGGAAGCGTGACCCATGTAAATATTTCGTCAATTGTAAGAACCAGGTTGGTGGACTTTGCTTTAGCACAGATAGCTCTATGTAGTCGTCATGAAAATAACAGTCCCACTACAAAGTGCGTTTTGCACCAACTTTATGACGGTACCTAACCCTTGACTAATGGCATTTGACGGCCAGAACAGATTTAATTTTTGCACGTGTTTTTAGATGAATGGCCTCCGTTTACTGTAGAAGAAATGCTAATTCCAAACAACGGACGCGGATTGCGTACGACAGCTCACTGAGTAAACTCTGGGGGCACCGTGATGCGTGTGTTTTCCCATGCAGTCAGTCGGTTTTTCAGCTCGTTTTAGGGCATGAGCCCAAAAATAAGGCAGATGTAAATCTTAGGTGGACGACACGAGCTGGAAATAGTGCTGATTGAACTCCCACTGTTAAAAACTTACCGGGGTCGACTGTAATGTTTATTTGCCATCCAACCTGTTGATTGGGTCATATAATCGTGGATAAAGGGAAAACATAAATATCAAGAAGATTTGGATTGTCAGATTTCAATCCGTACAGTTTTTTAGGTATGGTCCACTTGAGGTTTGGATCTACATTATTTTTGGGCTCTTCCCTACAATGAGCCTGACAATGGGGATGTACCTAATAAGAAGAGGTGGCACAGGAATTCATTGTGCCTTGGACATAGATGATCTGAACTCAAACTAAAGAGAAGCAGATTGTGTGGTGGACCACGTGGTGTATTGACATGACCAAGTTATGTGGGCCCCACCATGATGTATGTGTTACATTCACACCGTCCATCCATTTTATGAGATTATTTTAGGGCATAGGCCAAAAAATGAAGCAGATCCAAAAAGTTCAAGTGGACCGCACCACAAAAGGTAGTGAAGATTGACCGGGTACGAACTTCTTGGAGGTGTACACAGAAGCTTTGGATCAAGCTTATATTTGTGTTTTCCCTTCATATAAGTTTGTGTGACCTTATGAAGAGGTTGGATGACAAATAAACATATATAGTGGTAGGGCCTAAGAAGGTTTCAATGGCAAACATGATTGTACCAACTAGTTTCTAAGGTGAGCTTTGGAGGCCATACCACATGAAACGGTGGAAATTAATGAAATGCCTATGGTTGAAAACTACATTAACCTTTTGGGGATACATAAGTTATAAAGCAAATTGATATCTGTGTTTTCCCTTAAATGATGTAGGACAAGAACCTTCCGAGAACCTCCTCCTGACGTGGGAGGTCAATCATCATCTTCCTCACCGGTTAGTTCTCGTTTTCACGAAGAAAAATAAGAGATAAAAAAGAAAATTAATTCCAAATAAATTAATAATAATTGATTGATTTATAAAAAAAAATGAATTACAATGCATATAAATAGTAAACTAAACCCTAAGTAAAGTATTATAATCTAGCTCAAATTGAAAATCCTAAAATACCCGACTTATTATAAATAGTAAATTAGAAGTCTCTCAATTTTACTAGAACTCATGGTTTTCGGCTAAAAATAGAAAGTTTTCAAACGGGCACAAATATGTTGTTCTACTAATTATTCTAAGCCCTTTTCATGTTGGGCACGAACTCTAAAACCTTACGGATTAAAAGTTATGATCGAAACAAAACTTATTATAAATAGTAAAATTGAAATAAAACTAAGCTAATGACCATCGATTTTATCGAATCTCGCAATTCTGGCATGGGCAACCCAGCATAGCAGGGTTGGGTGGCTAAAGTAGCTCAAGCTACCCCCAAAATCGTATATTATATTGTCTAGAAACTCATTCTGATTTGCGAGATACGACCATTTTACGGTCATGATGGTCCAGATCACTTCTGACCCCAATCATCTTCTTTTGGTCATCTGGACCATGAAATAATTGATGACCGCTCTACATCTTTAACCATGTCTGTGGCCTTATGTGCAGGTTGGATGACAAACAAGCCCCCTGTGAGGGTTTCACTTGTGGATGTTGTTATCCCCAGTGTTCTCTTTGATGGCCTCTTGAGCTATTTAATATGTTTCAATATTAGGTTCATGCCTTAAAATGAGCTGGAGTGGCCGTACATCACATGAGGGCTCCACAGATCTTACTAATGTGGGCTCCACAAAGCTTAACTAATACAGTAGTGGATTGCATTTGTGTGGTTCACTGTGATTTTATCCACTACGTTCATCCAATTTAACATATAATTTTAGGGCTTGAGCCCAAAAATTAAGCATATCCAAAGATCAGGTCAACCACACCATAAGAAACGGTGTGAATTGAACTTCTACTGTTGAAAAATTCTTAAGGGCTATCAAAATTTTGGATCAAGCTGATATTTGTGTTTTCTCTTCATCCATTTCACATCATATGAATACGTTGGATGACAAATAAACATCACTACAAGCCGTAGAAAGGTTTCAACCGTGGAAATCATTATTCCCACTGTTTCTTGTGGTGTGCGATACTTGAGATTTGAATATGCTTAAATTTTGGGCTACCCTTGAAATGCTCTTGAAAAAATGGATAGACTTTCCAGATAAATCACATAAATTCACGGTGGACCTAACAGAGGTACCATAAAAGCAAAATCTTGGCTCCTTACTCATGACTCGTGGTAGAGTCACACGAGTTCCAACACTATGTTATGGGTTTGAGTACCCATATCGTGTGTGGGGGTGCGAGTGCCTGTGCTTTAAATAAATGAACAAAAAAAAAACAATCAATTTGACCCAGCACGCAATCTACATCAGCAGACAACGCAAGCTTTCAATCGCCGGCACAAAGAGTCCGGCTCTTCTATTAAAACCGAGCAGGAAATTCTTGCTCGTCACCTCAGTGATTGGTCCAACACAGCCTGAGTGTGTCAGAGCTGAGCAGTTCTGACACAGTCCAACTGAATTGGACCAATCAGAGCAGCAACAGCCTCTCCGCTTGGTTTTAACAGAGGATCTGAATTCCTACACAAACGCCCCCATAATGCCATGTCCAGTAAGGACATGGATTGCCTGTGATGCCGATGGACAGTGATATGTGGATCCTGACATGATTTATGTGTTTCATCATGCGGTCCAACTAATTTTCCCTATCCTTTTAGGGCAATGTCCCTAAAAGTAAGGCATATCCAAATCTCATGTGGACAGCACCACAGGAAAAAGTGGTGATTTAACACCCACCCTTAAAAACTTCTAAAGGGCCACAAAAGTTTTGAATATAAGCTGATATCTATGTCTTCCTTCCCTTAATTGTGACCTAATCAGTGCGATGGCAAATAAACATTACAGTGGATCCTAGGAAGTTTTTAATGGTGGGCGTCCAATCACCACTGTTTTCCTCTGATATGGTACACTGAGTATTGGATCTGCCTCATTTTCAAGATCATGCCCTTAAATAATTATCCAAAATGGATGGACGGTATGGATAAAACATATAAATCATGATAGGGCCACAAAGTAACTCCACCAGCTACCATACTACTTGCAGCGTCCGTAGGAAATCCGCATAGTTGAGTTGTGGTCATAAAGATGGTGTGACTTGCGCTGCCGGATTGCTATGTGGAATGAAATTACATGCGATCTGCCCCGTCCATCAGGTGTATCGTCCCATTTTTATTATTGATTCTAAAAACCATTTAAATTAAAACTATTTGTGGGCCACACCATAAGGAGCAGTGTTAAATCATGCCTGAAACCTTTTTAACTTCACGTGGCATGGCCATGAAAGTGAGGGAATGTCCTGCTTTTTGGGACGTAACTTCATCCTGGCCGTTAGGATGCGTCGGATGAATGGATTGGACGATGTTAATGGTGGGTGCAACCCATCTCAACTGTTCCACGTGGCGTAGCACCTGAGTGATGAGTGGGTCTGATTTTTTAGCCTGGGTCCAAAAAGAGGGGAACGGATTAGGTGAGACCCCCGATCCTCCAAAATGGGTGGAACCCTGACTGTGGGGATCACAGACCACAGTGATGCATATGCCTTAAATCTACTCTGTCTAAGCATTTTGAAAGCTCATTTTATGGCATCATATTGAAATGAAGCTGACTCAAATCTTAGGTCGACCACACCATAGGAAATAGGCATGATTGAATCCTCACAATTAAAAACTTCATGGATTCCACCAGAATGTTTATTTTCCATCCAACCTGTTGACAATGTCACAAACTCCTGGACGAAAAGACCACACAAATATCATCTTGATCCAAATCTTTTGTGGCCCATGAGAAGTTTTTAATGGCCAATCACCGTTGTTTCCTGTACTATAGTCTATCTGGTATTTGAAACTGCTTCGTTTTTTTTTTTGGCTCCTGCCCTAAAATGAGATTTGGAACTGCTTCATTTTTTGGCTCCTGCCCTAAAATGAGATTTGAATACGGATTGAGACCGTAATTCACACAATTTAATAAAATTAGCTACTTATATGCTGCATATACAATTTGTAAGTAATTTTTAAATCCACGCGTATGACACTCATGGCAGAGAAAGTTTTGGTGCGGAAAGAAAAGAAGAATTGCTTCTTGAAAGGAGTAGACTACTATGTTAATCTACACAATTTTAGAAAAAAAAGATGGCAACGCATCGGCTTGCATGTGTTACTGATTTACAACTATTTTGACCGTTCAAATTGTGGGTCCCATGTTGATGGATCTTAAATAAAAAATAATATTGAACAAAATCCTAGAAATCTAATTATAGAAGTAAAATAATGAATGATTCTCAAAAGGATAAATTAGATGGTTAATATTATTTTATTGTTGCAATCTTTTTATGTATAATCCAAACCGCATTTGGGTCAGATATTTTTGTATGGTCTTGATTGCCGCACAGTTGTGTCATGTGTACGTTTGAACAACACAATTAATAAAGAGTGCATGACAAACATTGGAATCCTACTGTTCGTTCTCTGTTCATTTGGGGAGCACTTGCAATGAAAAGCTCTACCTAGATTTGTGTGTGACATCCATGCCACTCTTTATTTCTGTCTAATGATCATGTTAAGATGTGAGCCCAAAAACAAGTTGAACTACTCTAGTGGGCCATAACAAAAGGGAACAGTGAGGATGGGGATGGCCGCCATTGGAAGATTCCCCGGGCTTATCAAAGTTTTGGACCCTGGCCTATATTGGCGTATAAATATCACAGTCACCATCAGGAAGGTCTCAAAGGTGGGGCGTTGACACCATTATCTTTCATGTGGCCTAGTCGAGTTTTGTTTTGGCTTGACTTTCGGATTCACGTTCTGACATTTGATGGGACGTATTTTGAAGATTTCTTATTTCTTTTGGTACGGTCCACTTTAGTTTTCATTGGGCCTGTTTTTTGACATCTTTTTTCGGTTTTTTAAAGAAAAATCTATTGATAAAACCCTTTCAAAGGAGCGCTGTACACTCACGGGATTACAGGTGGCCAACTAACATATAGCCAAAATACACAAAAGTAAATGAAAAGAAACAAACACTGACATTTATCTGCCCCTCTCGAAAGAGTTACAGGATTGAGAGGCGCTGCCCATGCGCGCCAATCCACTGTGAGAGGATATGGCTATCAGCAAGGTTTCAAATGGAGGCACCCACATCCACTGTTTTCTTTGGTGTGGCCCACTTGAGTTTGGTTCCCTGATATTTTACCTCAACTTCTAACATAAGATAGGGGAGCTGAAAGTGGTTTTCAAAGGTGGGCATCCCCATTCCCATTATTCCCTTTGGTGTGGCTCAGATAAGTCTTGGTTCAGCCTGATTTTTTTGACTCTTGTATTAGCATTAGCCCTTAAAGGTTGGCCACGTGCAGAACATGGATTGTTTAAATTTCCATCATGTGCAACATGTAGGGCTCATGCAATTGTAGTTATACAAATATAACATGACCAATCTGTGTACTAACCCCCCCACCACAAAAAAACAAAAAACAAAAAAAAAAAAAAAAAAAAAAACATATGAAATCTAGCCTGTTTACGCAAGTGTGAAGGCGTGGAAGCATAGTATCTGATGATGGAAGGATTCAATTTTTTTTTTTTAAATGTGAGTGAGTCTCAGCCCTCAATTCCACTCACAAGGTTCACTCATGTGCCTCTTATTAATTTAGACGGTCTCACCTGCTAGCCCAGCTGGAAGGTGCCTAGGCATTTCAACAGCAGTTTGAGTGCTAAGGAGACACGCTAACCCCACTAATGGGCAGGAGCATAGTGTGACTAACCAAGTGGGTGTGTTGCCCACCTGACAGGGTGGGTGCGTTGCATAACTAACTTTAAAGAAGAAAAAAACTCACTCATGCGCCTCTTATTAATTAAGTAGTGCATAAGGGCACGAAGGAGGAGGAAGTTCTGAGTGTTGGATGTGTCAACAAACCCCCTAATATATATTGTTCTACCGTTTACTAACAGATTGAGCTTTTAGTGCAATAGGTTAGTCACATGGTATTAGAGCAAGGCATCCGGTGGTATCTAAGCCCAGAGTATCAACATGTGCAGAAGTGTGCAATTATACCAAATTCTTCACTACTTAATGCATGAGATTTTACCTGTATGTTTCTTCAATCAATAAAATTGTAAGTGGTGTGATCCCACCTTTCTCCCAATAACAATAAATAAAATTAAAATATTAAAAAATGCCCACATCACCACATGCTCCTTACCCCATGTATTGCATACCATTCCCAAACGATTGCAGTGTCATTGCGTCGAATCATCCAATCTGTTGACGTGCTACTTGTGTAGCACATGCGTGTCATGAAAATGGTATAGCCCCATCATATATGAAGATTAGCCTTCTCGAAAATCAGGCTGATCCATTAATTGTACAGGAGATTAACCTTCTAGAAAATCAAGCTGATCCACTCTATAGGTAGGTCATTCCTGTATGTTGAGTCAGGTATTTCGTTATCCATTCCAGTAGTATAGCCCATATGATCGATCAGAAGAGCATCCAGATTTTATACTACGTGATCTTTATGATGGGGCCTACGAACTTCATAGTATTGGATTACTAATTCACTTCTCTGGGGTTACTTGATACTCTGGCTACTTATTACCTTTGAAATGCACACGTAGGCACTCAGACCCCTTATATGTGCCTTGTCTGCACTTGTGGATCGTTTGCGTGTCTTCATGAAAATAACAATCCCACTATTATGTGCCTTTCGCTCCAACTATCAGCTGGACAACACGAGCTGGAAATAGTAATGCAGGCGAGGTGGGGTGAGATAGAGTACCATCTCTCTCACGGCACTATTGAATGCCAATACCCCTAATAAATTTAAATGAGTTCTTTTGTCATTTTCAGCTTTAGTGCAAAAGCAGAAAACTGATTTTATTTTCGTACGTGTACCAAGCACTCTATTTTCTTACATAAGTAATTTTCTGTGTATATTTCAAGGTAATTGTTTATTATCAATCAGTTTTGTACTTTCTAAAGCAACGCCAAACGGGCCCAAGTTTTAATTAAATCATTTTTCATGCACTATCATAAGAAAAAGACAGCAGACAGTACTAGTGAAGGCATTTCCGGATGAAACGTGTTTTGATCAGAAACTACATTACTAGAATTGCATTTCCTGAAAATTAATTTCTAAACTATCATCCAAACAAGTCCCACTCAACAGAAAGCAACTAAAATTTGGTGGCTAGGATGTTGCCTTAAAGAAGATTTTTAGGGCATGAGTCATCCATGTGTGTGGTGCTGAAATATGTAGGCATGTGGTCCACCGGCCTGTGGATGTCATTATCGGTTTGCTGTCGACACTCTTAAGATGAATGTGGACTCATGTGATCATATTTGTTTCCTATAGCCATTAAATGCTAGAATTGACCCATCAAGCGGATTTTGGGACCATGTTTTTTTTACACCTGTCCTAGTACGTCCATGCAGACCAATGGGCCAATTGTCGTCACTACATATGAATGAGGTAGATGGGCATCAATATCTCCCAATCAGGGGCCCACAATAATATCAAGAACAGCGCAGGCCGGCAAAGTAGTGCTGACCGGTCGCCAAGGGGCGCCGACCGGTCACTGGAGCGTCCAGACAGTCTAGCATGCCTAGGCTGTTCTCTAGCCATTGTTCGATCGACCAGGGGACCGGTCATCAGGTGACGAAAGTCTGTGTTTACTTTTATTTTTCTCTTGGTCAATCTCCTCCATGAAGATCGTTGATTCTCGCCCTTGACCATGTAATTTTCTCCCTAAATCAGACTTTCCACTTGAAGAAAACTTGACCTTGAGTTTTGCCTCAAGTCATGATAGAGATTCGCTTTCATCTTCTTTCACTGTCTCAACTTGTGCTTCGTGTCCAGATTCTCCAACGAATTTGATTGGCGGATCTGCATGTCCTCGGCCAATCCCTGGCATAGCGTAGCAAACATCGTCATCTTCTTCTCAGTGGAAACAAGGAAATCGCTTATGGATCCGCTACACTAATTGTACTACTGAAGATTAGCTCTATCTGAAGAAAACTTGCATCTAACACAGTCATGGATTCCTACAAATCCAGATCTACAATTCCTGGAGCGGCAACATACTCATCTTCCTTGTTCACCATATCAAAAATATTGTCTTCCTCCTTCTAAGAACTTTGAATATTTTCTAAGACGATGGTGGGTGGTACCTCCTCCTCTACCTCTATAGCTACTACTACCTCTACTGATCATTCAGCAGGTCCTTTGAGAGGGATTCTCATGTCTGCATGAATGACATCTACTTCAAAAGCTTCGAGATGAATTTTCGTGTCTGCATGAACGTCACATGTGTGCAATTGATGGCCTTTTGTTTCCGCAGGCACAACATGTACGCTTCTAATGGGGTTGGGTGTCGGTTGCAATCTAATCTTAAAATAATAATAAGTTTCCTGCTGTAGATCATGGGGTTGTGGAGTTAATACTTGATTTCAATAATCATAGTACCTAAACTTTTCCAGCAGTCGCCGCTTCATCCGCGGCCACGAGCATATCGGGGCCTTCATCACACACTTTCGATTGCACTGGAGATATTCTCATCAAACTGACGCAGTGCTCTTTAACTTAAGGGAAATGTACGAAATCTTCTTCTCCTCAAGCATCTGCGTGAGTTCGAAGAGGCGCTCAACTTCACATAGCCAGTAGTTGACGTGACTCCGGCCATCGGAGTTAGAAAGATCAACCTCTGTGTAGACCTGACCGATCTGATCTACCAAAATTTTGCTATAAACAATCATACTTCTATGATATTCTGTTTTGCAGTCAAATCTAACTTGCAGCCCTTTTGACAATTCTTCTGCTAAAGTGTCTCAAATGTCGCCCCGAAAGCCGCCGCTTTGAAGGGATGGATCACCGTCCACAAGATTTTTGCTGCAGCTAATATTAAAAGTCACCTTCCTAAGGTTGTTCCTCGCTCTAATACCAATTAATGTAGTCAAGGTGGGGGGGAGATCGAGCATCATCTCTCTCACGGGATAACTGATCTGAATCTACTGATCTATCGGGCTTCCTCAACCGATCTTCCTTAATTTTTCAAGGGGCACTCGAAGAACACGAACAAAATAGATTATAAACTCAATAATTTTTCATTAATAAAAAATAGAATATTAACAATGAAATAAAAATCAATATTTATAATAAAACTAAGTCCTGGAATATCTTAGGAAACCCTAATCACATATCTAGATGAACCATAAATACAATAGGAAAGTATCAGCAAAAATTCGCGTAAACTGTATAATGTCTGTCTGGCGCCATCAACATCCATCTTCCTTCCACTGGTACGAGCAATCCACAAATCCAATTGACATGAAACTTTATAATTTTGCAGACATTGATGTACTCTACAAGATCGTCGACTTAGATTCTTCATAGTAGTAGTGATGGGCCACTTAGACCATTTCCAAGTCAGCAGAATTTAGAACTTTATGGACAGTTTGTACTATTTCGGACGCCACAGTCAATTCGTGGCTCGAATTGACGTGAAACTTATTGGGTTTTCTCAACGTCGAGCAACTCTACAAGATGGACGGAATGGATCACCATAAATAATGAAGATGGCCCCATGAATGGGGTCGAAAATCCAAAAAGGGAACAGTGGTTTCTTGTTCTGGATGAAACTCCAAAACCAGAAACTCCTTAGTTTCCTCTTCCCTTTGAAACTCCAAATCGAAAACTTGCTGGATATAACCTTGCGCACGTGCACAACCGACAGCTGTACACATGTGGCAGATGGCTTGAAGACGTGTGATTGTCCCTCGTAGCATATGGACTTCTGAGATGTGTGGGTTGTGGCTCATTGCTGGTAGATCTGGGCTGTTGATAAAGGAGTATGGATGTGTGCTAGAGAGGACATCAAAATTTTCACGCAAATCTGCACAAGCCCCTAGAGTATTGTTGATTGGTCGCCAAGGGGGGCACCGACCAGTCGTTGAAGCATCCAGACAGTCCAATGTGCCTTGGCTGTTCTCCAACCATTATTCGAACAACCAGGGGACCTGTCGGACAATCGCTCTTGGAACTTGCACGACTAGTCGCCGACGGATCATTAGGTAATAAAAGTCTATGTTTTCTCTTGTTTTTCTCCCGGTCCATCTCCTCCATGAAGATCATCGATCCTCGCCCTTGATCATGGAGTTCTCTCCCTACATCAAATAGTGGTGATTAAACTCCCACCATTTAAAACTTACTAGGTTCCACTGTAATGTTTATTTGCCATCCAACCTATTGATTTGGTCACATAACCATGGATGAAGGGAAAACACAAAAATCAACTTGATCCAAAGCTTATGTGGCTTCCAAGAAAATTTGGATTGTCAGATTGCAATCCTTACAGTTTCCAAGGTACGGTCCACTTGAGCTTTCAATCTACATTATTTTTGGGCTCTTCCCTGAAATAAGCCCCGCAATATGGATGGACAAGAGGGATGTGAACTGATAGGAGGAGGTGGCACAGGAATTCATTGTGCCTTGGACATAGAGGATCTGAACTCAAAACTAGAGAGAAGCAGATTGTGTGGTGGACCCCCCGTGGTGTATTTACATCACCAAGTTCTGTAGGCCCCACCATAATGTATGTGTTACATTCACACCGTTCATCTATTTTACGAGATTATTTTAGCGCATGGGCCAAAAAATGAGGCAGATCCATAAATCTCCAGTGGACCGCACCATAAAAGGTGAGTGGAGATTGACCCGCTACGAACTTCTTGGGGTGACAGAAGCTTTGGATCAAGCTAATATTTGTGTTCTCCCTTCATATAGGTCTGTGTGACCTTATGAACAGGTTGAATGGCAAATAAACGTAGTGGTAATCCCTAAGAAGGTTTCAATGGTAAACTTGATTGTCCCAACTAGTTTCCACGGTGCAGGGCACCTGAGCGTCGGAGGCCATACCACATGAAACGGTGGAAATGAATTGCCTACAGTTGAAAACTTCTTGAACCTTTTGGTGCACATAAATTATATACAGAGCAAATTGATATCTGTGTTTTTCCTCAAGCATGTCTGTGGCCTTATGCACAGGTTGGATTACCCCTTAAAATGAGCTGGAGTGGCCGTACATCACATGAGGGCCCCTTACTAATAATCAATCGGCGCCTCCAGCCCTAAAATGAGCTGGAACGTTGATAAGATACATGTACATCACATGTGGGCTCCACAGAGCTTAACTAATACGGCAGTGGATTGCGTTTGTGTGGTCCACCATGATTTACGTATTTTATCCACCCGGTTCATCCATTTTAACAGATAATTTTAGGGCTTGAGCCTAAAAATTAAGAATATCCAAAGATCAAGTGAACCACACCATAGGAAATTGCGTGAATTGAACGTCTACTGTTGAAAAATTCTTAGGGGCCACAGAAATTTTGGATCAAGCTGATATTTGTGTTTTCCCTCCATCCTATGTCTTATGATCTTATGAACAGGTTGGATGACAAATAAACATCACTGCAAGCCTAGAAAGGTTTCAACGGTGGAAATCATTATTCCGACCGTTTCTTATGGTGTGGTCTGCTTGAGATTTGGATATGCTTAAATTTTGGGCTACCTTTAATATGTTCTTGGAAAAAAGGATGGACGGCCTGGATAAACCACCTAAATTCATGGTGGGCCCAATAAAGTTTACTCAGTACCATAAAAGCAATGACTCCTGGTTAGGGATGGTTAATGAGCCAAACTATTTGTCAACGGTTTGAGTTCGGCTCGATTAAAGCTTATTTGAGTTCGTTTGATTGCTAAACAAACCAAACTTTAACCTTATTTTTAGGTTCGATTAGTAATCAAACCAAACTCAAACATGCATGAGTTCGGTTCGGTTAAGCTCAATAGGTTTCGTTTATAACTAAAAAAGCATTGTTTCCTATGATATAGGTTCACCTGTGATTTGGATTTGCTTCTTTTTTTTAGCTCCTACCATGAAATGATTCGATGAAATATATGAACGGAGTAGATATGGAATATATGCATCAAGGTGGGCCCCATAGTAAGAGCCTCACTGTCTTGACTTTTTTGGATATAGAATATATGTTGCATGGTGGCCCCACAATAAGCATATACAAAGTTCAAGTGGACCATACCACGCTGTCCAACCTACAATGAATTCTGAAGGTACACCATCTCATTTACACAAACATTTAAAATGTTGCATATAGATGTGGTTAATGAACCAAACTATTCATGAACGGTTTGAGTGCAGTTCGATTAAAGCTCGTTTGACTTCGTTTGATTAGTAAAGAAAGCAAACCTAAACTCAAACTTGAGTTTTGGTTATCAAACTCAAACCAAACACGGTGGTATTCAGTTCAGTTCGGTTCATTTACACCCCTACTCCTGATAGACTCACAAGACTTCCAACACCATGTCATGGGTTCGAGTACCCATCGGGTGTGTGAAGGGTGTGAGTGCCTGTGGGTTAAAAAATAATAAAAAAAATAAAATACTTAGTAAGCAATCTAATTTCACCCGGTACGCAATCTGCATCAGCAGACAACGCAACCTTTCAATCACCGACACAAACGCCCCGAAATGCCATGTCAACGAAGGATGCGAATTGCCCGCTGATGCTGCTGGATGGTGCTATGTGGGCACGACATGATTTATGTGTTTCATCCATGCGGTCCATCTAATTTTTCATATCATTTTAGGGAACTATCCCAAAAGTGAGGTATATCCAAATCGCATGTGGACCGCACCACAGGAAACAACAATAATTTAACGCCTACCATTAAAAACTTCTGAAGGGCCATAAAAGTTTTGAATCCAAGATGATATTTA
Source organism: Liriodendron chinense (assembly GCA_003013855.2). NCBI lineage: Eukaryota > Viridiplantae > Streptophyta > Magnoliopsida > Magnoliales > Magnoliaceae > Liriodendron > Liriodendron chinense. The sequence goes on along the minus strand of PVNU02000629.1, from coordinate 2,007,555 downwards.
TGTTTTCCCTTAGTCCTGCCTATGTGACCTACAGTTGGGATGGAAAATAAACATTACAGTGTGCCTTAGGAAGTTTTTAATCGTGGGCATTAGGCTTGCACACAGGTCGGGTTCGGGTTCGGGTTTGGGTTGGGTTGGGTTGGGTTGGGCCCAACTTTGAACCAAACCTAAACATATTTTAAAGGTTCAGGTTTCGTTCCAGGTTAGGCTGACCCAACCCTAACCCTACCCTACTTACAAAAGGGTCAACCCTAACTCTACTCGACCCTATATGCTAAACCAGGTGGGGTCGGGCGGAACAGGTAACGAACCCTATATTTAGATCAATGGCTTGGATGACCCAACCATGAGTCCCACATAAATGAACTGGAGTTCCCTATTAAGTCTTATGAAAAAATACCCCCATAATAAGGGTGGAAACAAATAATTGTGTTTACCACCTTACCATCTGAAGTTTTAATTTCCAAACATGCCAAAGGAGGGCATACTTGAACTCGAAAGTTTTTTTTTTTCTTTTTTCTTTTTTTTTTCAGAATACTTTGACAAAACTCAGGACAGTTCAGGTTGGGCAGAACAGGTCAGGTATACAGGGGTTGAGGTACGGGTCGGGTCGGGTCGATCGGGTTTGGCGTGTCTCATAAACCATACCTAGATTAAAAACGGTCCAGCTACATTCACCCAGGACCGGTCCCTTTTCTCTGCCGGTCGGGGCGGATCGTATTTTTGTCGGGTCGGATCGGGCGGGTCGGTCAGGTTAACCTGGCAGATGTGCAGCCCTAGTGGGCATTCAATCACCACTGTTTTCCTGTATGATACGGTACAACTGAGTATTCGATCTGCCTATTTTCAACATCATGCCCTAAAATAATTATCCAAAATGGATGGCCGTATGGATAAAACATATACATCATGGTAGGGGCCAGAGTAACAGATCACCGTCCACTAGCCACCATGCTACTGTCAGCGTCCGTAGGAAATCCGCATTGTTGAGTTGCAGTCATAAAGACGGTGTAGCTTGCACTGCCGGATTGCTATGTGGGATGAAAATACATGAGATCCGCCCGGTCCATCAGGTGTACCGTCCCATTTTCATCATTGATTCTAAAAACCATTTAAATTTAAATTATTTGTGGGCCACACCCTAAGGAACAGCGTTAAATCATGCCTGAAACCTTTTTAACTTCACGTGTCATGGCCATGTTTGTAGGGCTCTCAATGGAGCGGGTCAGATACGAGATCCAACTCACTTTGAATCCATATAATGCCAATTTGGATCTTAAAATAGATCTGATTACTTAAATGGACCGGATTTGGATCTTAACATATTTCCAATTACCTAAATGGACCAGATTTGGATTCACAGGAGCATATCTGAGTTCAATCCGAATCCAATTAAGATCCGACTCATTGTCACCTTATTGTATATATTATATTCATGTTGGCCATCCATTATAAAGATTATTTTAGGCCATGTCTTAAAATCGAGACATACCACTCTTAGGTGGACCATACCACAGTAAATAGTGGGATTTGCATCATTTTTCTACTAAATTCAATATATTATATTATATTATATATATTTTTAGATTTGTAATGGGGTGGATTCGGACCGTAGATCCGGCCGAATCCAATAGTTATATGGATTTTGGATCCAAAATGGATCTAACAATTTATAAATGGATCAGATATGGATATTACCTTTTGACATTTTGGATCCGAGTTGGATCCCAATCCAATCCGAATCCGTCTACAATATACGGACTTGAGCGGGATCCAGTTGGATCTGATCCAGATCCGACCCAATAAGAGCCCTACATGCTAGTGTGGGAATGTCCTGCTTTTGGGGACGTAACTTCATCCCGGCCGTTAGGATGCATCGGATGAATAGATTAATGGACGATTTTAATGGTGGGTGTACCCATCACAGTGATGCATATGCCTTAAATCTACACTGTCTAAGCATTTTGAAAGCTCATTTTATGTCATCATACACAAAATGAAGCTGACTCAAATCTTAGGTCGACCACACCACAGGAAACAGTAGTGGTGATTGAATCCTCACCGTTAAAAACTGCATGGATTCCACAGGAATGTTTATTTTCCTATCCAACCTGTTGATAAGGTCACAAACTTGTGGATGAAGAGACCACACAAATATCATCTTGATCCAAATCTTTTGTGGCCCATGAGAAGTTTTTAATGGTGAATCACCATTGTTTCCTGTACTATGGTCCATCTGTGATTTGAAACTGCTTCATTTTTTGGTTCATGCCTTAAAATGAGATTTGAATACGGATAGATGGCATGGATGTAGTCACATACATCACAGTAGGCCCCACATTAAGGGTTCCCACCCACCTCGGTGGATCAGGGATCTCACCTAATCCACTCCCTTCAAGGGGGTGACGCACTTGATGGACGGAGTGGATCTCATCAACGTGAAGTCATTTCATCCACGTTACAGGTTGGTCAGAAACAAGTGAACTTTGGATGCGGATAGAGGACAATTCTTTTCTAGCCGTCCATTTCTTCTGTACTAATGCCGACCGAATAAATGGACTATCTTGACTTATATATAGGAAAAGTGATACTCACTGAGGACCACACCATGAATCAATGTCCTGATCCAATACGCAAGTGCCAGTTCGCACACGTGCTGCTTTTGTATTTGGAGCTTAAAGATGGGCGCCTGAAGGCTCGTGGGAACAAAGTGGCTCGACCCACCTCTGGACCGGGCTTGGACCTGGCATGCATGGCCTCCTAATTCAGGCTGGGCTTAGAATCAAGTCCAAGGCCCGTTATCCCAGCAGGTTGACGTCTGTGTTTGTCAAACAGCAGGTCCTAGGTTCGAGACACACTGGCAGCACCTTCGGGTGCTTTGGGTAGAGTGATCGGGTTGGGTTTGCATCCTGTTTGGGTTCGGGTTTCGGTCAGGGTTCAGGTCGGGTAGCAAAAAAAAAAAAAAAAATTTAATGAAAAAAAAAGAAAAAGTTATTTGGTCCTACAGCTCGGTGCCACCCAAATTCACATGTACACGTCTTGCATCCTGCAAATACTGCCATTCTAATCCTTGAAATGGCAACCCATGCATCTTGAACATAGACTACTGATTTCATTCCTCTAAGGGGGCGTTTGGATCGTAAGTTATTTAAGAGATCAAAGCTACTTATGCCTTAAGCAACTTATGTTGATTTTTACTTATTAAACTGAAGCAATTAAGTAACTTTAAATAAATAAATAAAACTACTTATTATTGATCATAAACCAAACTTATACTTATCTCAAATAAGTTACTTACCTATTGCTGTAAGTAGAAAAAAGCAACTTATTTGGTGGTATCCAAACGGGTCCTAAGTGCCTACTTCTTTGCGCACGTGTCCTAACCAAATAGATTAGGAACATTCAGTGAAACTGAGATTTTATCAATTTTTATTACCGATCAAATCGGGCTGAGGCCCAACTATTTTTGGGCTCAGGCTTAGGCTTGCTATGCTTGGCAGATAATGAGCTTGGGCCAAGTTCGGACCTTGGGCGTTAAGTGTCAGGCCGGGCCTGGCCCATATGGAATTAAGATTCCTCATCATGCAAATAGAGTTCTTTCAAGTGTTGTGACCAGGATCCAGCATGTATCACTACAACTGCCCTCTACATACTAAGGGCGGCCGTTTGCATACCGCCAAATAAGTTATTTTTTCTGCTTACAACAGTAGATAAGTAACATATTTGAGATAAGTTTGGTTTATGATCACTTATAAGTAACTTTTATTTAAAGTTACTTAGAGCCCGTTTGGATATCACCAAATAAGTTACTTTTTCTACTCTACCTATAGTGGTAGATAAGTAACTTATTTGTGATAAGCAAGTTTGGTTTGCGATCAATTATAAGTAATTTTTTTTACTTAAAAGTACTTAATCACTTCAGCTTAATAAGTAGAAACTAAGATAATGAGCTACTTGAGGCATAAGTAGCTTATCTTAAGTAGCTTATATTAAGTAACTTATGATCCAAACACCCCCTTAATCACTTCAGTTTGATAAGTAGAAATCAAGATAAGCTACTTGAGGCATAAGTAGCTTAAGTAACTTACGATCCAAACACCCCCAAAGTGATTTGAGTGTCAGAACATCCACGCTCTTGACACCATTTTATAGGAATTATCTTAAGAAACTTAAGCTGAAAGGATGATTGTGGCGGCCTATCACAATGTAGATGAATTTGTAGTGAGTATTCATTACATATTTACATGGATGGATCGGTGAATTTCCTTCATGAGTTACGCACTTTCCACGCCTGGCCTCTTGTCATGACCTTAGAGAAAAACTAAGATAAAGCACTCAAGCCCTTTAAATTTCAAAGAATATGGACCACCCATGAAGGTTAATTGGCTTTATTAAGTATAATTGGTAGATGGCTAGAACATAGTTTTGTGCATGCAAGATGGCTAGAATCATACATTTTTGCACCAAGGAAAATCCATGCTATGGCCCCACGATTCTTGGTCCAAATTTCATGATGGTTCAACCACATACAAGGTAAGAACTAGAGGCTAAACAAGACATATTCATCTAGGCAATGTTAGTCATCTAGCGTGGGTATAGCACGAAGAGGGGTTGCCAATTGCAGGGTTAGGCCGAACTGAGAGCTCATGTCCATATCTTGAGGCATCATTCCATTGGGAAGTTTCCAGTCGAATGAATGAAGGAAAGACGCCAATACTAGGTGGACCATCTTAAATGCAAGTGGTAAGCCTGGGCAAATCCTCCGGCCTGATCCGAACGGTATGAGCTCGAAATCTTGACCTTTGAAATCAATGTCACTGCCCAAGAACCGCTCAGGCAAGAAGGATGATGGGTCAGCCCAAACGTTCGGATCTCTCCCGATGGCCCACACGTTCATCGTAACCCAAGTGTTCTTGGGTATGGAAAAACCATGGATTTCCACATCAGCTATGGTTCTGCGAGGAATGAGTGGACCCGGTGGATGCAAACGCATGGTCTCCTTTACGATCGCTTGTAGATATGGGAGACGGATGATGTCCGACTCTTCCACCTGTTGTCCCGAGCCGATGTTCTCCTTGAGTTCAAATCGAGCCTTTGCCATCGCATTTGGGTTGTGGAGCAACTCTGCCATGGCCCATTCTACTGTGGATGAGCTTGTGTCGGTTCCTGCAACAAATATATCCTGATGATCGAAAGTGAACGTCTTTAGTCTTGATGTGTGCAGATGTTCTTTTATGTGCAAAGAATAAGTAAGGTAGTCAACTTAAAAGAAAAAAGAAACATATAAACCAATGGAAAAATTATATGGTGAAAATAATGAGCAAGAATAATAAGGTCCTAATGCATGGGAAGAATAAATAGTGTCTAAGTGTTTCCATTTTTTAATAAGTGTGGCTCAATGCTTTGTAATCTAAATCATTGATATGATGATTTTTATGATTCTGTTCATCTAATTAATGAATGATATCTTTTCTGTCTTTCACCGCTATTGAGTTTTTCTCTAAACATTTCTTTTAGTGATCTAATATGGAAAAGTTTTATGCATCATCTATCCCTTGTGGGCAGCTTCAATATCGAAATGCTAGTGGTATTTCACTTGCGCCGCCGAGACGGGTCTCACTTATCCTACACCTCTTAAGTTATTTCACAAAGTCGGACTAAAGTCAAGCTCAACAGGGTCTTCTTTCCCCGATGATTCTGCCAAGCACATTCCCTTGGCTGTGGTTTCGCTGGATAGTAGACAGAGACAATAGGAATCTCGTTAATCCATTCATGCGTGTCACTAATTAGATGACGAGGCATTTGGCTACCTTAAGAGAGCCATAACTACACCATGAGCCTCACATGCAGAGCGCATCAGGATGCTAAAATGCTCAGGTTGTCTTTGTGGTGATATAAGATTTTTCCTCTCCTCTTTTATCTTGGGGCATGTAGTCATCTAGTTGTATTTGAATGTGTGAAATTTGTATTGCCACATAATTCCACTTGTTATTTATGATGAAGAGACAGAAAATTAGGTTTAACAAATATCCCGACCTAGGTATCGCTACTATGAAACTGAATCACCATAACTATCTAATGTAATTAATCCACTATTATATATCTTGATCATAAATATAAGTTGGAATATGTTAATGGGAGCAAGAAGAAGCCGCCTCTTGATGTCCGACCTGTGAAGATTGAAACTACGACAACCACATTGTTATGAGTTGAAAACACTCCATGGTGTCTGATATTAATGATTAATTTCTCACGGTGTATAACACAACAAAGGAGATATGGTACACAGTTGTTGAGATGTATTCATGTAGAGGCAATCTGGCCCTTAATTATCATCTTATACTTGCCCACATAGAATAAAGTGAATAATATGTGGAATCGTATTATACTACTCTGAGCCAAAGATAGAAGGAACTTGATCATTACATGCCATAAGTTTCTATCATTGGAAATTCACGCAAATGCATGGCATGAGAGGTTGTGTATCTTTCATTTTCTTGGTTAACTCAATGAGCACTTTAAGCTTTAACAAGTTCAGATCTTAGGGAGGGAGTCTATACCCTTAATTGAGTCAATTTATCATTACATTCGCAAAGATGCCCATCGCTTGTCCTCATCAAGTATAGAGAATTGTCTACCTTTGTTGTAGCAAACCCCAATAGGGGAGGTTTTCCAAGTAAAGGACAAATTAAGTGAATGTACTAATCATGGCATTTCTCGTCTTATGGAGCCACAACAATCTAGTGTGCATGCATTGTAATAGACAAGGATACACCAAAAGCATCTATTATGAACTTCTTCATCGCCTTTGTCGAAAGCCTTGTAGAGGGGCTAACACTGCTATGGTTAAGGGGGAGCAATGCTCTTCCTAAACTAAAACCTGTTGCGGAGCTTTGTCAAAAGACGGGTAGGGGTGTGTGTGTAGAGATCATGAAGGGAAGCCTTGTAGATAGCTTTGGCGATCGATAAAAAATACCACGGATTATATAGATTTGTCTTTAGACAAGTTCGGTCGATCGAACTTAGAGGCTCGATCAATTGAAAATGGCCAGTTTATGTTGTAAACTTTCTAGACAGTTTCGGGCATATTCGATTGACCAAACATGAAGTCGTTGAGTGATTAAGGAGTCATCGATCGGTGTCAAATCAATCGATGGTTCGCGAAGTTTTGCATAAGTACACGATTTGTTTCCTATTCCAAGTGTAACACTATATATATGAGTGTAATGCGAGATTAGGGTAAATAATGAGAAGAGATAGCCAAATCATTTCTATAGTTTGTAAGAGAGGAGGTTAGGATTTTTCGCATCTGTAAGTTTGTTTCCATCTCTTGTAATTAACATCATTTTCATAGTATATTATTGTCACTTTGTGCCGTAGTTTTTTTCTCATAAGGATTTTTCCACATAAAATCGAGTGTTCTCTTGTTTGACTTCATTCATCGCGTATTTTTCTACTCGGTGATTGCTTCCACGATGCCCCTTCAAGTGGTATTAAAGATATATGTTGGGTTTTGAGTTTTAAATCTTAGACATGACGATGAAGGGATCAAACGTGAAGTATGAGATGGAGAAGTTCATCGAAAAAAATAACTTCTAACTATAGAAGGTGAAGGTAAAGGTGAAGGTGAGAGGCCTTCTAGTTCAGCAAGGATTGCAACAAGCACTCCTTAGCAAAAAAAAAAAAGTGTCTTGCGACTATGACTGATGAAGAGTGGGAAGAACTTGATCAAAGGGCGATAACATCAATCAAATTCTATCCGACGATGTCCTATATAATATCCTTAATAAGAAGACCACCACTAAGGTTTGAATGAAATTAGATAGCTTGTACATGAGAAAATCTCTAACGAATTGTCTATATCTGAAGATGCAATTCTATAATTTGAAGATAGTGAAAGAGTCAGACCTTAGTGAATACATTAGAAAGTTTAATAAGTTACTTTGCAAATTGACAGGCATGGAAGTTAAGATGGAGGAAGAAGATATAGCCCTAGTCTTGTTGTCATCTCTTCCATAATCCTATGAGTATTTGGTGGATACTCTGTAATGTGTTATAGATACGTACCTTGGATGTTGAGACCATTATCTCAACACTTCAATCAAAGTAGTTGAGAAAGAAAAGTGGTGGCGAATGGTCTTCTACAGACGCATTATTTATCAGGGGTAAACTGATCGAGCAAGAAAATGGAAAGCCTTGATCTATATCCAAATCTAACGGCAAAGGAAAGATGAAATGCTTGAATTGTGGGAGGTTAGGACATATATGAAGAGGGACTATAAGAATCCTAAAACCCAAAAATTAAAGAAGTCAGAGGATTCACCGATGGAGGCTAACACGGCAGAATCTTGTGGAGGCGTGTGGTTGTGACGTATTAATAGCATCCAAATTCAGGTATCTCAATAATGAATGAATTTTGAATTTGGGGGCTTCATACCATATGACTTCTCATCAGATCAGTTGGTTCACCAGTTATAGTAAGTACGATGGTGGCGAGGTATTTATGGGCAATGACATTGCTTGTAGGGTAGTTATTATCAGATCGGTGCGCATTAAGATGTTCGATGGAATGGAGCGTATCCTAACGGATGTAAGACACGTTCATGATCGAAGGAAGAATTTGATATCTTTGGGGGCTCTTGAGATAATGGGTGCAAGTTCACCAGATTTTATGATGTTTTAAAATTTTCAAAAGGGGTACTCATTTTTATGAAAGCACAACAAAGTGATAACTTTTATAAGTTGATCAGGAATACTATATCGGGTAGAGCTGCAACATATGTAGTAGAGTCTACATCAATACGTTTGTGGCATGCACGCCTAGGCCACATGAGCGAGCGCGGTATAAAGTTACTTTCTAATTGATGTTTAATTCCTACATTTAAAAGTGTTAATTTTAATGTATGTGGACATTACATATATGGTAAGCAATCACTATTGTCTTTTTAATATGGAAAACATATAAGTAAGAGTGTTCCTGATTATGTGCATTCGGATGTATGGGGGCCATTGCCCGTGATTTCTAGAAGAGGTTCGTCATATTTTATCACATTTATAAACGACTTCTCTAAAAGAATTTGAATTTACTTCATGAATAATAACTTTAATATTTTCGCCACCTTCAAGACATGGAAGGCAATGATAGAAAAGTAGACATGGTGGAATTTGAATGTGTCGAGGACAAATAATAGTGGAGAATTCACTTCGAAAAAATTTAATCAGTTTTACAAAGATGAAGGGATCATGAGGTACAATACAGTAACGCATACACCAGAGCAGAACAGTAGTGTGGCGAAACGAATGAAATGGACTCTCTTGGATAGAGCCTGAAGTATGTTGAGTAATGCTGCATTGGGTAAGGAGTTATGAACTGAGGTCGTCAATATGGCTTGTTATTTAATGAATCAATCTCTGTCTATGGCCATTAATTGTAAAATTTTAGAAGAAGTGTGGAGTGGTCATGATGTAAACTACTCAGGGCTGCGTGTATTTGGTTATGATGCTTACTCTCATGTACCGTTAGTTGAGAGAGATAAGATAGACAAAAGGACGAAGAAGCTTACCTTTGTTGGCTATAGTGATGGTGTGAAGGGATACAGACTGTATGACTGGGCCACACGAAAGATCTCAATTAGCCAGGACGTAAAATTTGATGAGGATTTCTTGTTACGCAAAGATGAACATAAGAAAATAAAGAAGTCAATTGTGATGGATGTAGAAATCGACAAAAGTGAGATACAAGTATAAGCCGAGCCGCATGTAGAGGCACAAGAGTAGGTGGAGCCGCTACCTCTGAGGAAAAATCCACCAAGAGATCATAGATTACAGGCAAGATATAAAGACGACTTAAATGTTGCATTCGCTTTCATTACGGATGAGGGGGATTCGTCTACCTTCTAGAAAGCATTGAAAGATAAAGATGCTAAGAAGTGGATGGTGGCGATGCAGGACAAGATGGATTCTTTGTACAACAATGAGACATGCGAGCTGGTAGGAGCTTCCCTTTAGTCGACAGAAAGTGATCGAGCGCAAGTGGATTTATAAGAAGAAACTAACAGGATAGGTACAAGGTAAGAATGGTTGTGAAAGAGTATGCTCAGAAAGAATGCGTCGACTTCAATGAGATATTCGCACTTGTTGTCAAGTATGTATTTATCAAATTTGTGTTGGTATTTGTTACCAAATATAATATGAAACTGGAGCAAATGAATGTAAAAAATGCTTTCCTACATGGGAAATTAGAAGAATAGACTAACATGAAGCAACCAGAGTAGTTCGAGGTGTAGGGAGTATAGAATAAAGTTTGTAGGTTAAGGAGGTCGTACGACTTAAAACAATCACTTAGGCAGTGGTACAAAAAGTCTTATACTTTCATGGTGAGTCGGCGGTTTAACAGAAGTGAATATGATCTTTATGTCTACTTCAAGGTACTAAATGATGGAAAATTCATTGCGCTGATATTGTATGTTGATGACATGCTTATTGATAGTTATAGCATGTCTGAGATCACAACAGTGAAGGCTCAGTTATCAAAGACATTTAAGATTAAAGATCTGGGGGTTGCAAAAAAGATTCTCGGCATTAATATAAATAGAGATAGGAAAATGAGCAAGTTATGGTTATCTCAGGAAAAATAAATTAAGGTCTTAGTTAAGTTTGAGATGGACAAGGCTAAACACCCACGCTGCTCACTTTTGTCTTCTTTATAACAATGTCCTACTACAAACGAAGAAAAGCGGTATATGCCTTGTGTGTCATACTCGAGCGAGGTTAGTAGTTTGATGTATGTCACAGTCTCTATGAGACCAGATATTTCACATGCAGTGAGTGTTGTAACGCCCCAAATTTTTTCTATCTATTTGAAAATTTATGAAAATCTACTTTTTATTTTATTTTAAATAATTATCGTACATTTACCATTGATTTGCGAATAGTGGGACATTAATAAGGGATCCAATAGGGGACCTTTCACAAAAGTTGCTTAGGATAACCCCATGAGCGTCGTAGAAAGACTAGATTTCAAAAATCTCATTGATTTTAGATAATTACGAAAATGCCATTAGTTAAGCTTAAGTTAAATAGCCATTTTCATGTAAAACTTCATTTATAAACTTTTGGGCACGTTTTATCCATACACGTCCAATTTCAGTCATCCGATCATCCTACAAATACCCTAATCAGAAATCGGCCATAGGTGGGCCACCTTAACTCGGATCTGCCTAATTTTTCGTGTCAGCGGATAACTCTGCGTTGTCCACCTGATGGACGAAGCAAATCAACCTGACCTACCACAGTGGACCCCACGTGCATTGACAAGCTTAAACCGTCGAGTCCGTACAGTTTGTGTCCGTAATAAAAAAATAATAAGAGAGTCTTCTTCTCGTTTCTTTCTCTGCAACAGCGGCACCCGCTGCCGTCCCAGTGCCTTACGTTGTTCATCACCTGGGCCCCACTTCTATGATCTAAACCGTTCATCCAGTCCATGCGCCACCCAAAGTCAAACCATCCAAACTTATAGTCGTTCGTCGATCTTGTGGTCCACTCCAAACCACTGTCCAAATTAAGAATTCATGAGATTAGCACGTCTACTTTGCATGGGTGGTCCAGATCTACTTTATACTCATCACGTAGACCCCATCTATTATCCCAGAGGGCCTTGTGCAATCTAAACCAGGAATCTGATTCCCTCTCCAACTCTAACAGGTCGCACCAAGTCCCTTCCGCAACCAACCTTGCGGCTTTATTTAAACCCATAAATCCTATCTTCCCCTTCATAAAACGCAGAGAGAGAGAGAGAGAGAGAGAGAGAGAGAGAGAGAGAGAGAGAGAGAGATTTTCATGTGGAGCTTGGCTGTTGCTACTATACTGTTGCTATCCCCTCCAGAGGAGAAGAAGAAGAAGAGGAAGGAGGAGAAGAAGGAAGAAAGGAAGAAGAAAGAGAGAGAAGAAGAAGAAGAAAGAGAGATAGTTCCAACTGAGCCGAGTTGAGTTGACTCAGTTGTATTCGTTGAACTCCACCACTCTTGTGAGAGGTAAGAGGCGTAAACCTTGATCTAGATCTCTAAACCTAGCCTAAACCCTAACCTGAGATCTAAATCTAACCCTAGTTAATCATGTCACCGAGAATCATGACGATCTACACCCTACTCTCATATATGTCCATTAAACTGCCATAAGTTGGATCTAAGAGAGAGTACACAGCCCTAACAATGTCTTAAACCATCCAACCTCGAGAGGTGAGGATTTCCTTTAAGCCTAGTTACAATAATATCAAATTTTCTTGTCGAATACATGCTTAGAAACTAGGATTTTGTTGTGTGATTCCTTGGAGTCGTGCTTGTTGAAATATCTTCACGTAATTATGATTTGTATGGTATTCCTTGATATGTACGCTGAAATTTTGATGTGTGAGGACCATGATATATGTTTAAGTGTTTGAACAAGCAATCGTGATGATGTACATGCTTATGTGGATACTATATTTAATTTATGTTTAATCTATGCTCATGATGATTGATGTGTTTATTGATACGGGATTCTATATATAGATGTCACGTCAATGAACACCCCTTAACCCTATACTGATGTAATCGTTTGATGTAAAAAGATGAAACCCGTACGAGGCCTTGTTAGGTTGGCATTACCATGTGGGTATTTTTGGTCGAATATGCCTTATTGTTTTGTAGTGAGAGTCGACATTACCACAGTGTATTATTGAATGAATACGCCTTAACATTGAGAATTAAGTGTTAGCATTACCATGTATGTATTGTTGGTTGTATATGCCACGATGCTGAGTTTGGCACTACCGTGTGCATTGTTGGATACGTGCCAAGGGATCCTTGTTTGATATGTTACCTGTGATGAACCATTTGAGGAATGGGATTGATAAATACGAGAAGTTTCATGAGCCAAGGTTGGTGATATAGACAATAAGCCTGAGTTGTTAGCCTACACTAGGTGATGAGCCCCCATAGCGACCTTGAGCTTCCTTGAACTGATTGGGGTAAGGAGTGATCATTAGTTGTGAACATCATTAAATTAGTTGGATTATAAATTACTTAATTAATATATCAAACTAATCATGCATTTATAGTTGAGAAAGTGTGCATAAGGTCATTTCTCTCGCCTTCTAGTGAAAGCGTGTATAGGGTCGTTTCACTAGATAAGCTAAAATGAGTGGGAAGAGTGACTAAGGTCCATCTTAGCATGAACCTCTAGTGATTAGTAGTTAATGAGAAGAGTGGCATATGCTCATCTCATTTAGTTATGGTGCTTTAGCCAGAGCATGCATATCATGCATTGCATTAACTAAGATTTTTCATAGATGTTTTGATTGGGTATGATTATTATGTTTGGATATTATTGCGCTAATCTTATGTGATAACCCTTACTGAGTTGATCGCGAGCAACTCACGTCCTCCTAGGACGGTGTTTTTAAACACCACTCAGATTATTGCGGGTGATGATCCAATAAATGAACCAGAATTGAAATATGAAAGGAATCAAGTTTCATGGCAGTCAATGACAGATGATGAAGTTGTATCAGCTTGAAGATGAATTATGTTCATTGTTTTCATTTTCATAGAATAAATTTATTTTCATGTAAATCGAATTAAGTCTCACATGGAGACAGAAAATGAAATATTATATATTTTCTATGATTTAAGAACATTATGTTTGATAACGTAAAGTAGAAAAACATGGAATAAGAATCATGATTTTCGTCATTGCGCTATGAATGCCATGAATATGGGAAATAAAGTTGAATGTGTGAAAATATATCCCTAACGCATTCTAATTAACACCCGGAAACTCGGTCCATCGTGTTGTCCACAAGAGCCGAAATTTCGGGGTCTTACAAGTGTTGTAAGCAAATACATGCCAAATGGGCAAGCACTGGAGCACCGAACAAGGTTTTCAGGAATCGCGGGGAGCTACCTCCTTCAGCCAGGGAAGATGTGACCTTGGACAATGTAAGCATAGGCGACCTTAGAACAAGGAGAAAGCCTAAAAAGGGAGAGGGGTAGTTCAGGTCGTTTGGTAAATTCTCCTAGCAACAGGTTGGGTTGGTTTTTAGTTTGTCTTTAGCGTTGTGCTTTCTGTCTTGGATCTTGTTTTGGATCCTTTTTTCAATCTTGTGTCTCGGCTTAGAGGTAGTTTTTTTGCTTTGGCCAGGTGAGATCCTTGGATCCTAGTCTGTTGTCTTGTAAGCAGTTTGGCCTTTTTTCAATAATATTATTTCAAGTGGTGTGCTCCCACCTTTGGAAAAAAAAAAAAAAATCCGAATACATGTCAAACCCTGGCAAGCAACACTAGAAGGCAGTGAAATGGCTACTTTAGTATTTACGAGATACTTTAGTATTTACGAGATACGAAGAACTGTCATAACATTTTAGAAATCTAAAGGAAAACTTGTAAGCTATGTGGATTTAAATTACGTAGAGAAGGTCGACTTCTGGTTACTCGTTTATATTAGTGGGTAGAGCAAATAGTTGGATGCCGAAACTTCAATTTATGGTTGCTCTTTTTACAATTGAAGCTGGGTATATGGCAGTGACAAAGGCATTCAAGAAAGTTATTTGGTTCAGAGGAATGATGAATAAATTGGGGCTTTGGTAAGAAGTCGTGCCAATGAAAGCATGATTAGTTTGGCAAATAATTTTGTATATCGTTTTCATACAAAACATATTGATGTGCATCATTATTTTATCTAATACATGCTTGAGGAAGGCGGAGTTACTCTTAAGAAGATCCACACAAGCATGAACTCAATGGATACACTTACAAAGGTAGTTCCTGCAAAGAAGTTCTAATTCTGTTCGACTTCTTTAGGTCTGGCATACATTGAAGGAACGAGACAGAGTGTGCATAATATTTGACAATAGTTGAGCTATGATGAAGATGATTAGAGATGGAGGATAAAGCTTGGAGCAGTGGAGTATGAAGATTAAAGCCACGATGGAAATTGTTGAAATTGTCGTGCCTTTAATCTGTGTTGTTACCGGAGAGTTTGATCGATCGACCACTCTTGTCGATTGATCGAAATTCCCCGATTTTCTTAGTTTGCTCGTTGAAAAATTTTGGCTATCTTAGGTCGGTCGAACATGGGTACTTCGATCGATCGACAATTTGATCGATATCACTAGATTAATAAAAAGCTTAAATCGGCAAAGAACGTGGTTTTACGTAATTGCGTGGATTTATTTTCTATTCCGGGTGTAACATTATATATATATATATATATATATATATATATATATATATATATATATATATATATATAGATATATATATATATATATATGGTTGTAATACAGGATTAGGGTAGAACAAGAAAAGGAAAATCATTTCTAGGGTTTGGAAGGGAGGAAACTAGGGTTCTCGTATTGGGAAGTCGCTTCCATCTCTTGTACTTTCATTTTCATGGTGGATTGCTTGTTGCTTTATACTATGGTTTTTTTTTTCCCATAAAGGTTTTTCCACGTAAAATTATGTGTTCTCTATGTTTATTTGTTTGCATTTGTTTATCATTTGTTTATTCTACTCGATGATTACTTCTGTGGCATCCAACAAATGTTATGTATGTGTTTTATATCCAAGTTGTTCATCCATTTTTACATTCATTTTATGGCATGAATAAAAAAACAAAGCAGATCCAAAGTTCAAGTAGACCACACCACAGAAACAGTGGGGATAATAACACACCAACCTTTAAAACCTTTCTAGGGCCCACCATAACATTTATTTGTCATCCAACCTGTTGATAAGGTCAATCAAAACCTAGGTAAAGGGAAAACACAAATATCAGCTCGATCCAAATTTGTTGCGGCCCCATGTAGTTTTTAATGGTGGGTGTTCAATCACCACTGCTTGCCCGTGGTGTGGTCCAGTTAAGCTACTGCTCTGCTACAATTTCCTAAAATGAGGACGCGGTTTCCTGCTAAAGCCTTTTGCAGGAAGTTGCTGTCCTGGAATGCTAGATGGGGCCCACTGTGATATTTGTGAGAAATCCATCCCGTCCATCTGTTTTTCAAAGTCATTTTAGGACATGCAACAAAAAATAAGGTGGATCCAACACTCAAATGGGCCACACTTGAGGAAACAGTGGGGATCCAATGACCACCGTTGAAACATTTGCGTGGTCACAAAAGTTTGGTATCATGATAAGTTTTTTGATCTTTCACTTCATCCCAGTGGGAGTGCACTTATAAACACTTTGTATGTAATATAAACATCAAGGTGTAGCCCAGGAAGATTTCAACGGTATGAAACTCTTTCCCCTGTTTTCCCTATTTTGTGGCCCACTTGAGTTCTCGATTTGCCTAATTTTTTGTCCTATGTTCTAAAATGAGATTGCAAAACGGATGAACTGGATGGATTTCTTAAAACATCACGGTGGGCCTCACCTCGCATCCCAGAGAAGGAACTTTGACTTTTACAGGAAAATCCGCGTTCCACTACTTGGACCAGATTTCAATGGAGAGCACGTTCGCAATTAAAAGAGTTAGTTCTCGCACATGCAATCCACTTATCCAGGAAAAGATTATCGGGAAGGTGTCGTCCAAATCCAAAACAGCAACATCCATTGACAGCCCAAACAAAATATATGATATCGACATCCAGGATTTAAATATTGGACACAAAACCTTGTCTTAAATGAGTAGTCTATGCTTCTGAACAAACCCTAAGGTCTTTTTGAAGAACAAGAGAGAAGGCAAAAAAAAAATCAACCACGAGCTAACATATGCAAGGAGAAATATGAAGAACAGTACTGAAATCCTAACAGAGAATTGGTTTGCAAATTATAGTGAGATTTTTTTTTTTTTTAGTCAATCACATGGTCGAGTCAACCTGGCGAGTTCTGAGTTGACCAGGCGAGTTCATAAACTACCTATACTACTTTTTTTTTTTTTTTAAAGTAAACTACTTAAATTACTACTTTGTAATTCTTTTTCTATGTCCTGTGCTATAAGCTACTTACCGCAATACCCTCTTCCAATACCTTAGCTTTGGTAATAGAAAGAAAACTATTACTTTGTACCATCGATGTATTGCCAAACATAGAAACAATTAGGATGTCTTTATCAATGAAGTGGGTGTAATGTTTTTTTTTTTCCTTCAAGACCCAACTTTGTACTATCACAATACCCTGGCAGCAATGTTTTCAAACTATATATGATAAATGTCATAGATTTGTTTACAAGACTTACTTAATTGGGAGTTCTAATCATGTGGATTACCTAGTCTAATCCTCCATGATTAGTGACTAACCACATAGGCACCAAATTAATTTTTTTCAACCATAATTTAATAATTTAAGTAAAGAAAACAACTTGACTCCACTCGATCTAATTTCACCAAAGCTTGAGAAAAAATTGATTTGGTCACGGCTCAGTCAAAACTCAAGTTGGCACAACTCAAAATTATTTATGCTTTTTAAATACTAAATAATACAGAAAAAAAAAAGTCAGATAAGATTGTATTGTCTTTTGAGAAACTCACCTGAGATAGAGTTGAGTCAAGTTTCGTGTTTTTAAACTATGGTTCAAACCATAAAGAGTCTGGATCCTCTGTTGGCTTCCAAGCAGGAAATCTCTGCTTGGAGCCTTTTCATTGGTCCACATCATCACACATCATGTGACCAGGTTGCACTCAGGTGTGACCAGGTTGCATTGAGGATGTGACAGGGTTGCAGACCTATGTGATGATGTGGACCAATGAAAAGGCTCCAAGCAGGGATTTCCTGCTTGGAAGCCAACAGAGGATCCGGACTTAAAAGGAAGATGAGGGAAGGATGTGAGATAGTACCGTAAGTATAGTCATGATATCACGATGGCGAAGTTTGAAGCCGTTCTCATCTTTTTGATCAAGGAGCACATCAAGGAAGTCATTTCTTCCAGGAGAATCGGACGACATTGATCTAGAAAAAATTCGCTCATCGATCAGGCGATCGAAAATTGCACACAACTTCTTGAGATTAGCGGCCATACGACGCCTGATGCCTTGTGGGTCAATTGGCCTCAACACTGGAAAATAGTCCACGAGGTTGGGAATACCACTATCTTTCAAAAGTCTGCACACCAGATCCTTGAAGTCTTGGGCTGATTTTGAGCTGGGATCGACCAAATCAACAGAGAAGACTGTGTTGGATGTCAAGTTGAGGATGGTAGTAAAGGTGGCTTGGCCAATATCAACCGTTCGTCCTGCTAGACGATACTCATGCATGTGAGTGATCAGATCTTGCACCTTCTTGTGGCGAAGGCCTTGGCTGGCTGCGAGTCTTGCCGTGGTGAACATTTGTGTGTTAAATATCGTCCGTAGCTGGCGCCACTGTGTGTTCGGTGGTAACCACACAATTGATGACTCGTCGAAGTTAAGTGCACGAACGGCATCAAAAACGGTGCGACCAGAGAAGGATTGATCATTCTTTTGGAGGACCTCTTTGGCCATGATTGACGATGAAACGACAACCATGGTTGTGGAGCCCAGCTTAATTGTCATTAGTGGGCCATACCTCTTGGCGAGCTGAGCGAGTGACTCGTTGGGTTTGCTGCCGAGTTTGAGGAGGCTTCCTAGAATGGGAAGTGGGATGGGACCTGGTGGGAGCTTGCCATTGGAAAGTCCTCTTTTTCCTGCAAGAAAGAGAACATGGATGCATGCCCACACCATCAATGCCCACAACAACATAGTTGAGTAATCCATCTCTCTCTCTCTCTCTCTCTCTCTCACGCTCATCCATCTGATTATCTATCAACTCTTATAGAGAATAGATGCACATGGTCCATTGAAGAAAAAGGAGTTACATGATACTGTGGCAGCGTATCACACTTGATACGAAAGCAACCAAAAATTGTACATGTGGAATACACTAGCTCAAGTTTAACTAGCTAGTTGAGGAACTAATC
Organism: Liriodendron chinense; assembly: GCA_003013855.2. NCBI lineage: Eukaryota > Viridiplantae > Streptophyta > Magnoliopsida > Magnoliales > Magnoliaceae > Liriodendron > Liriodendron chinense. The sequence goes on along the minus strand of PVNU02000629.1, from coordinate 1,988,647 downwards.
GTTGCTTAACTCACGATTCTAAAGTCAGATTAGTTAAAAAAAATTCTAACTTTTGATTCATGGGCATTTGTTTATTGAACCACCAATGGATATTTTTCATTTCAACCGTCCAATAAATCTCCACCCAAAATTTAATATCGATAGCTCTCAAGTCCAACCAGTAGGACTTCCAACGAATTAAGAGCATCTGACAACCAAACCCTCGATTAGGCTGGCCCACCCATAAGGACTGCCTAGTTCAAAAATTAGCCGCATCTACTCATTGGGTGGACTACAACGTACGAAATAATTTCTAGCTATTGATAAATAGCAAATTACAAGTGTGATCCAATTGAAATGTGGATGTGGCTTATTTTGGCTGAAGGCAGTCCTCATGAAAGGACCAACCTATTAAACGGGTTGGATTTTGCATGCACATCACAAGTTGGAAGTTACCTGTTAGGTGGGTTATAATTTGTAATCCAACCAATTGGACTTGGAAGTTAGTCCTTAAATATACGAGGATAAGGTGTTTCCGGGTAACATCGAACTCAGTGAGTCACTGTGGTGATGCCATTTCATTAACTTGGTCGACTATATACTGGCCCTTTTCTGACAAGTGTTACCAGAAATGCGTGTAACCCTAAGCTGCGTGGGCATGCAGACTATGATGTCTGTGTTATATCCACTCCATCTATCCATTTTTTTGGTTGATTGTAGGACATCAACCCAAAACTGAGGTAGATCCTAGTCTTAAGTGGACCACACCATTGAAAACAGTCAGGATGGAAATGCCCACCTTTAAAACCTTCCCAAGATCCACCGTGATGTTTATATGCCATCCAACAAGTTTGCAAGGTGATCACGACGGGGAAAAGCGAAAACACAAATATCATACAGACCCAAAACTTCTACGGTCCTCACAAGATTTCAGTGGTAGGTGTTCAATACCCACGGTTTTTCATGGTATGGCCCACTTGAGTTCCGAATCTGCTCTGTTTTTAGGTCACGTCCTAACATTGTCTTGCATAACTAGTAGATAGAGTGGATATGATACAGCCGCCACAGTGGACCCATGATGCTTAAACTAAGGATAAGATAAGCTACTTATGCCTGCATAAAAATAAAATAAAAAGAAAAGAAAGATAAGCTAGTCATGTCATAAGTTACTTAAGGTAAGCTACTTATGCCATAAGTAGCTTTCTTGGCTTTTACTTATTAAGTAGATAAGTATGTTTGGTAAACAACATATTTATCAGCCAAAAAGTAGAGAAGCATGTTTGGCTTCCAACATCATAAGTAATTATTCATCAAGTCTCTTTGGTCCCTCTCACATCCATCATCCATCATTTGGGACCAACCTTTGATGCGGATTGTTCATTTGTGTGGGCCCCACCTTTGATATGGGTCGTGCATCATGCAAGGCCCACCTTGGATGTGTGTCATTCATCATTAGAGACAGACCTTCCATATGCATCGTTCATTATATAGGGCCCATCTTTGATGTTGGTCATCCATCATGTGGGCCCGCCTTCAATATCCACTGTCATCATGTGGACCGTACATCATGTGGGCCCCACCTCTAATGCGGGTTGTCTATCATGTGGATCCCGCCTTGGATATGGGTCACTCATAGTTAGTGCCGACCTTTGATGTGAAAAGTCCATCATGTGGGGCCCACATTGATGTGGATAATCCATCATGTGAGGCCTACCATTATTAATTGCCCATCATGTGGAGCCTAACTTTGATATGGACTACCCATCATGTGTGCCCCACCGTCAATGTGGGTTGCCTATCATGCGGAACTCGCTTTGGATGTGGGTCATTCATCATTAGGACTCGGCCTTTGATGTGGACCATCCATCATGTGGGGCAACCTCAATATGCCCATCCATCATGCATGTGGGGGCCAGCTTCAATGTCCACTATCCATCATGTGGAGCCCCCCTTTTATGTGGATGTTGGCCTTTTATCATTATGGGCTGACCTTTGTGTGGACCATGCATATGTGGCCCACACTAATATAGGGTCATCCATCATCTGGAGCCCACCTTTTATGTGGACCATCCACCTATGAGCCCCACCTGTAATGTGGAAGCGGATTGTGTACTGACTGAGTAAACATTGTGGGGCCCACCGTAATTTATTTATTTTGTCTACTCCGTCCATCCTTTTCAACGGATAATTTTAGGTCTTGATACCAAAAATGAAGTATATACAAAGCTCAAGTGGAACACACCTGTGAATTGAACATCCACCGTTGAAAAATTATTGGAGGCCATAGAAGTTTTGGATCAAGCTTATATTTGTGTTCTCGTTTCATCCATATCTGTGTGATCTTATGAACAGGTTGGATGACAAATAAACATAAATATGGGCGCTAGGAAGGTTTAAACAGTGGAAATTATTATTCCCACTGTTTCATGTGGTATGGTCCACTTGAGCTTTGGATATGCTTCAATTTTGTTCTTAACCCCTAAAATGAGCAGGAAAAATGGACAGACGGTATGGATAAACCACATACATTCATAGTGGGCCCGACTAAGTTTACTCAGTATGATAAGAGCATACTGAGTAACTCAGGACGCAATCCGATTTCCTTTAATATAGACAGTCCACCGTGTAGGGCCTCCTTTGAAATGAACCAGCCTCCTTACACATGAACCCTAAGAGAAAAGTAGAAAAGTCATAGGCTGGGAAGCCAAAAGAAAAAATACTTATTAAGACAAGTAGCTTATATCTAATAAGCTACTTTTATAATGATGTTTTCCAAACTAACTTAAGTGAAAAAAAAAAACTTAATTACTTTACATAAATTAAAAAGTAAGTTATCTGGTACTATCCAAACGGGCCCTTAGGTGAATGTGGGGCAGATTGCCGGTGCCCTGACCACAGATATTCGTGTTCTGTGTGGGACCAACATAAACGCCTGTGGCAATTCTACTCTATCCATCAGTTTTACAAGACCACAACAGGACAGGAGTATAAAAATCAGGCAGAGCCAAAACATATGTGGGCCATAAACAGCCGGGATTGAAAGTCTACCATTGTAAACCTTGTGGGGGCCACAAGTTTTGTATCAGGATGATATTTGTGGGTACAATTTATCTTAGTAGTAACCTATGAACGGTTTGGATGGCATATAAACATTGCAGTCAGCTCCACGAAGGTTTCAACAGTGGATGTCTCCGTTCCCACTGCTTCATTTAGTATGGCTCACCTGAGCTTTTTTATCTTCCTGATTTTCATATTCCTGATCTATTGTGGCATTGAAAAACTAATGAACGGAGTGGATTTGTCACAGGCATTCCCCCACACAAGGGGCACAGGAATATCTCTGTGCCTGGGCACAGGCAATCTCGTCCAATGAATGTTGCCTTGGTCAAGCTTGGCTGCTGTGGTGCAGCGAAAACAGGGCGGTGGCTTGTTGAAGTCTATGTTTATCTTATTTCTTGTTCAAAACACTGCAGCTGCATGGGGTGGACTTTTATAAAACGGTGGTGACCCTTATGTCACTCGTTTACAGCTATCTGTGCCATTGAAATTGTGAGTCTCTTGGGGATGGATCATAAATATGAAATCATATTGATTTTCAAACAATGAGTGGTCCAAATTTGAAAAAAAAAAAAAAAAAAAATTCTGTGGCTGATATTATATTACCAATGTTATTTCTTTGGTTACAATCGAGCCACATATGGGTCATCGATTCAGAGGGTCTTGATTGTCGCAGAGCTGTGGCATGTCTACGTTTTGAATGGTCAACACTGTTATAAAGAGTGCATAACTAACACTGAAGTCTTACGCTTCCTTGTCGGAAAAGGCATGGAAAAAAGGCCTTACCATGCTGCGGGTGTGACATCCAAGGTGTTGACATTTATGATTTCAGCCGAAAAGTCAGGGAACGTTATGAACGCAGGTTGCCTCCTACCACCGTCCGCTTTGAGTGGCCACCGTGATGTATGGCTGTTATCCACACTGTCCATCCATTTCTTCGTGGCATTTTATAGATTAGGAAAAAATTCTAGGTAAATCCGAGGCTCAAGTGGACCACAGCACAGGAAGCAGTGGTGGTAATGATTCCGACCGTTAAAACTTTCCTAGGGCCCACCGTGATGTTTATTTCCCATCCAACCTATTCATAAACTTACATAGACATGGATGAATGGAAAACATAAATATCAACTCGATCCAAAACTTATGTGGCCCCAACAAGTTTTCAACGGTGAGAATTTAATCCCCATTGTATGGTCCACCTTGTGCCTCGGATCTGCCTAATTTTTGGGCCAATAACCTAGATGATACAGTGAAATGGATGGACTATGTAGATAAAAACCCATACATCATGATGTACCTAAGACGTAGTCCAGGCTTCCAGGTGTCCACACCCATTATTGTCAAAATCGTTGTGGTATCACAAATGGCGGTAGGGATTGGATCGTATCGAATTGCAAATCGCATTGTAAATTGTAAAAGAAAATTAATCTTAAAATTTTGAAAAAAAAAGATGAAAAATATAAATAAATTACATTTTTTTTTTAACTCATCAACCTTTCTTTTGCCATCAATGTGCAATAAGTAATACCATGTCATGATAGTGTTAAAGGATTCTTATTCCTTGAATTTTTTTTTATGTCTTTCAAGAAATTTTTCTTAAAAAATACTAGGGTCCTTTAATAATTTATATTATTGTTGCCTTTTTTTTAATGTGTAATAATGGTGGAAAAGTAGCCTTTGATAAGGTTGACCCAAAAAATTAAAAAGATATTTTGATTTTTAAACATCATTTCACAATGTATATAAGTTAGCAATATGATTGTAACCATTCATAAAAATATTACAGGTAAGTCATACATCAATTTGTATTTCGACTAGTTAAGAAGTAAGAAATTACAAAAAAAAAAAAAAAAAACTATATGATTTAACATTGAAGAGAATATATATCATTTAATCTCTTAAAAAAAACAAATAGAATAATTTATTCTTTCTAAATGATTCTTAAAGCCTCCACCAATTTAAAAAACAAAAAATGAAAGCCAAGTGAAGCTTAAAATAAAAGAGAACAACTATAATTTTATGGACCCTCGCCGATTTTCCGCGCTCCCACACGACGTTCTTCTCGCCCCTTTCCCTTTCGGGAAAAGATGGAGACGAGGATGCGTGAGTGCGAAATCGCCGTTTGTGCCACTGGCTTGCCTCGTTCTTGAGGGCTTTGTTTGGTAGTCGTGCTTAGGCTGGATGTGTTTAAGTGAATTTATATAAAACCAGAGTCGCCACTAGCCAATTACTTCGAATCTACAGTCGGCTAGACCCCGTAGAAACGTTAGAGAAGGGGATCCGAAGATTCCTTCCTCTAAAATGACTCCTTTTGATCTGCGGCCAAAGATTCAAGGTAAGGGATCACGGTTACAGGGTGGGAAGAGGTTAAGCACCCCACACACTGCCCGTACCGAAGTACGGTCTCTACTTCACAGAATCGATCGAATACTTGAAAGTCTAGTTTAATCCTCGTATATTCTCATGGATGGCATGATGCATGAATGCGGGTCTGAACAGTAAGAATTTCTGATGGGCAGGTTCCAACAACGGGCAAGCCCAGAGCGTACGCTCGAACTGACAGGTGCTTAATGTAAGACGTATGCAGTGTGCTTGAATGATCAAGGTGTTTTATGGTGAAGCATGAATGCAGGTCTGAACAGTAAGAGTTTCTGATGGGCAGGTTCCAACAACGGGCAAGCCCAGAGCATACGCTCGAACTGACAGGTGCTTAATTTAAGACATATACAGTGTGCTTGAAGAATCAAGGTGCTTGCAGTGAAGCAAGGGGGTTGGAAGAAAAGTAAATGTTGCACTTATGCTAGATGCAAATGAGATGATGCTGGAAAAGAGTAGCTGGGTGGACGGAGGTGTCGCAAGGATTGGCTTCAAGTGGCTGGATCAAGACTTGGATGGCTTGGGAGGCTTGGACCAGTGGTCAGGCTGGGCTGGACCAGGGCTAGGTTCTCCTCACTCGGGCTCTCCTTGGTGGAAAAATGGGCTAAGGGGTGGATGAGGACTCGGACCGCACCCGGACTAGCTGGACTTGAAGGGATTGGATGCTCAAATGAGAAGGGGAGGGGGGTATTTATAGCAGCGAGGAGTGGCATTCCGCGTAATTTATTCCGGGCGGCCTGCTATGGGCAGCCCGTACGGCCGCTCCTCGGTTTCCAGCGATGTACGGTTGTTACCTCGGGGCTGCTGTTTGACTCACTAGGTCGACTCAGTGAGTTGACTCAGCGGGTCGACTTGGTGATTTGACTCGACGGGTTGACTCGGTGTTTTGACTCGACGGGTTGACTCGACGGGTTGACTCAGCGGGTTAACTCAGCGAGTTGACTCAGTGGGTTGACTCAGTGAGTTTGACTTTTTTGGGATTTTTTTACTGGCCTTTTTTCTTGTGGGTTTTTCAGGCTGATGTTTAAGACTGGGTTGACTGGGCTCAGGCTTGATCTGGGCTATGGAATGGTGCTTACAAAGGTGAGTTTGGCTGAGTTTGGACTTGGGATTTGGGGGTATGGTCCTCCATTTATCCAGCTATCTCTACCAACAGTGTAGCCGAAGGTGGGGTGTCTACAGATGCCCCTCTTTGGCAGAGGTTACGTGCAACCGAATGCCAAAGCGAGTGGACACCCCACTTCTGACCCGGCCATTCATAGATCATGTTCTGAAATCTTTGCTTGCCTTTGCATCTGTGTCAGTTGATCGTTTGGAAACCAATCACTCGCACATACCGCGGGAGTTTGGAGAAAACGTTGCGATTGTCCCTGCATGCGCTGCAACCTGGGTACCCAATCGCAACCCTTCCATTCCCGATCGGTACTAACATCGGAAAGGTACAGCAGAGCCTCCGCGTCGACAGTCTTACGAGGATGCTGACCCTGAGACTGATTGTGTGATGTTTGATGTTTTCCCAGATCACTCCAGGAGTACTTGTTTCGCTTGACTGTCAAAGTGGTTAGACGCCCTGCGTCAGATAGTCTTACGGGATTCTACTACGCCGACTTGGACTTAGTCAAGGTACTTTAGGCATCCACGCCTGGGTATGTGCGGGTGGGCTTTTTCCACCCGATCTGCTGGTTTCGATGCTTGGTTTGCAATTCATTCTTTCCTTGATTGTGGTCTGGAATCTTTGTTATCCTTTGTATCTGAGTCAGTTGATTGTCTGGAAATTGATAACTCGCACATACCGCGAGAGTTTCGAGAAAACGTTGCGATTGTCCCTGCAGTTTGCTGCAACCTGGGTACCTAATTGCAACCCTTCCATTCCCGATCGGTACTAACATCGGAAAGGTACAGCAGAGCCTCTGCGTCCGTAGTCTTACGAGGTTGCTGACCCTGAGACTGATTGTGTGATGTTTGATGTTTTCCCAGATCACTCCAGGAGTACTTGTTTCGCTTGACTGTCAAAGTGGTTAGACGCCCTGCGTCAGATAGTCTTACGGGATTCTACTACGCCGACTTGGACTCAGTCAAGGTACTTCAGGCATCCACGCCTAGGTATGTGCAGGTGAACTCTTTCCACCCAATCTGCTGATTTTGATACTTGGGTTACAATTCATCGTTTCCACCTGTTCAAATGGTTTCTGTGACCGAGCCTTTTGGCTTTTCATCTTTTCGTATCTTGGCATATGGTACGACCGCACTGACACTGGAGTTCAGTTCGACCGTACTTTGAGTGCATTGGATCCGATGGTCTCCGGAGAAACCGCGAGATATCAGATCTTATTTGATTTTTGCGTCGGCTCCTACCCAGAGATATGGAAGATCTCCTAGTGTTTTGGAGGCAGAACGCTCTACTGGGAAAGTATTTTTTTGGATTTTTGAAAAGGCACCCACTTTGGGGAGTGATACTCCGTGGGGTTTTTATTTGCAAATAGAGATATATTTTTTTGTCTTTTGAAATGGGAATCTGGTTTGCATGCGCCTCCACTAGGGATGCCTGTGGGGTCTTTGGCTAACCACTTTATTTTGAAAGCAGGTAAACATGATGATTGATGCGATGCATGGAGATGCATGGAGATGCATGATGAATGCATGGCTTGGCTCATTCTCTTTCAGTTTGATGATTTTGCTTTTGCTGGTGATGCAGAGAACTTGGAGCTTATTGCTTGCAGGGTTGTGCTTCCCTGGGGTTTTTCTTTTTAATGCAGATGTTTGGTCAGCGGGTTGGTCAAGATCCCGACCCGTGGTCGATCAGGTTCATCGTTCCAAGATGCTGTTTCTTTGCTTAATGAGAATGTACAAGGATGTTATCTGACTTCAAGATGTTCTTCTGGGCATAAATGTGATTGAGATGGTATTTGGTTGCCCGTTTTGGTCAAGATCCCAATTTGCGGGCGATTGGATCCGTCATCCCAAATTGTGAAGAGAGTGGAGTTCAAGACTCCTGAAGTGTAGTGTTGGGGGACAGTGACAATTTTTGTGATTTTTGTAAGTATTTGGGTCCGAATCTTTTACCTGAGTAGTCAAGGTAGAGATCGGTTATTGAAAACCAAGGAAATATTTTTTGTGATTTTTGAAAATATTTGATTTGAAAGCAAGGGAAATATTTTTTGTGATTTTTGACAACATTTTGTTTGAAAGGAAGGGAAATATTTTTGTGATTTTTGCAAATTTTTTGATTGAAAGCAAGGGAAATATTTTTGTGATTTTTTGACAATATTTTGATTGAAAGTAAGGGAAATATTTTTGTGATTTTTGCAAAATTTTTTTTATTGAAAGCAAGGGAAATATTTTTTTTGTGATTTTTGACAATATTTTGATTGAAAGCAAGGGAAATATTTTTTTGTGATTTTTGACAATATTTTGATTGAAAGCAAGGGAAATATTTTTGTGATTTTTGCAAATTTTTTTATTCAAAGTAAGGGAAATATTTTTGTGATTTTTGCAAAAAAAATTTGATTGAAAGCAAGGGAAATATTTTTGTGATTTTTGAAGAGGTGATTTTGCAATGTTTTTGTATTTTGTGATTTTTCTGAAATGTAGGGAAAAGTGTGGAATTTTCATCCACTTCCAGCTTCTACTGCTGGTAAGGCACCCGATCCATTTTACGTCAGCGAGCAAGATGAGTCTCACACAGTTAAGTGCCGTAGTTTTACATCTTCGGATGAGGGGATTTTGAGGGTTTTCAGTCAACACACCCACAAAGTTGCCTGTTCCTCATGTGCAATGCACATAGACCACGTATCGTCTTACGGACTCCTTCGGCCACAAAATGGGCCACATCCTCACATTTCCCTTCGTCAATCCAGTTTGGGGCCTTACGTTGCTCACAATTCCGTGAGGGTGCGCTCCACCTCCCAACAACCTTAATCCCCTTCATGAGTTTTAGGAACAGGGAACATCCGTCAGATTCAACAGCGACTTCCAAATCAAGGTTGTCTATCACGGTGCATTCAACACGAACAGGATTGCGGAGTTCTGCTCGCCTCAGTCCTTACCTGTTTAAAAAAAAAATCCGGACACTCGTACGATCAAGTGTCAGCCATGCCTGGAACAGGTTAGGAAAGAAAGCCCCCGAGAAGTTAATCCCAGTGTAGTTTTAGGTCTTCGGACCGCTAGAGATAAATTCGTGCAGTTGAAATTTTTGGTGAATCATTTTTTTTGGTGTTTTTTTTTTTTTTTTTGGAAAAGGTTCCAGACTTCAGCTCGAATGATCGAGATTGATGCTTGTTTTTGTGGAAAGCTTTAAAATATTTTTGGTATTTTTGAAATGTTCCGGGTTATCAGATCCTGGCTCGAATGGCTAGGATCGATGCCGGTTTTTGTTAAAAGCGAGAAAGGTCCCCCGAGAAACTAATCCCAGTGTAGTTTAAGGTCTTTGGACCGTAAATATGTACATGCTGAAAATACATTCTTTTTTGTGATTTTTTCGAAATGATCCAGGTCATCAGATCTTGGCCTGAACGGCTGGGATTGATGCTGGTTTTTATTAAAAATCTCTCGGGATGTCGATCCCGACGTAGTTTAAGGTCTTCGGACCCAATTTTGTAAAAGAAGGGATGGTAATATATTTTTGTTTTTTCGAAATGATCCAGATCATCAGATCTTGGCCTGAAAGGCTGGGATCAATGCTGGTTTTTATTAAAAATCTCTCGGGATGTCAATCCCGACGTAGTTTAAGGTCTTCGGACCCGTACTGCACAAAACAGGAAAGACATTTTTTGTTTTTTTGAAAGTACTCGGTGTCGTCGGATCTTAATTCGAGCGATCAAGACCGATACCGGCTTTTATTGAAAATCTCTCGGGATATCGATCCCGACGTAGTTTAAGGTCTTCGGACCAAGGAATATATACAAGACGGGGCAAACAGATTCTTTTTTTTTTTTAAATATCCGGTGTCAGCGGATCTTGATCCGAGCGGTCATGACTGCTACCGGTTTTTATTGAAAATCCCTCGGGATGTCGATCCCGACGTAGTTTAAGGTCTTCGGACCAAAATATATACAAGCGAGCAGCAATCCAGGTTAGAGACTATGGGAATTCTTCTTGGAATGGTTCGGATCATCAGGTCATATCCTTGGATGGTTGAGATCACTGTTTGACCAAGTCAATCTTTTTCTTTCTTTTTCTTGAAAATCCCATGGAATTTTTCCTCATCATCAAGCCAATTTCCCATTAATTTCTCTCATGGTGAGATTTTGGTGAGATCTCTTCCTTTTTCTCACCATTCTCTTCCATCACTTCATTCTTACATGGAAGTACAAGATTCACTTGCAACCACCCTTCCCAAGGAGGAGTTATTCCCAAGGAGAGGGGGAGAGAGGTCGTTTCATGTAGGTAGGGGCTAGGACGGCCTCCTATGGGCCGCCCGGACGGTCTCTGTCCCCTGGTCTCTTCAGTGGGCTGGGTAAAAGGGTGCCCTCCCCTTTTCTATATAACATGGGGCACCCTTGCCCCCTCCATCGTGCAATCTCTCTCTTCTCTCTCTCATACTCTCTTTTTTTTTCAAGTTTTCTTTTTCTTCTTGGGTGGTCCTTTGCTTCTCTCAAGTGGTGGCCCTTAGAGACATTTTGGGACAGCAAGGTGGTCCCTCTTTGGTGAGTGGTAAAGGTATGAACCACTCCCTTTCTCTTTCTTGTCCTTTTCCTTCTTCATTGTCTCTTCTCATGACTCTTTTCTTTTTCCATGTAGTTATTCCAAGAAGAGTGAAGGTGGGCCCAAGCATTCTTGACTTTTTTCCAATCTCTTTCAAAGGTGATGCATGGAGAAGGACATTGCAAGCATTCCATTTCATTTCCCCTTTTCTTCTTTTCACACTCCCTTCATATGTATGTAAAGGGTGATTTTGCCATGTCATCAAGTGTGCATGGCAAATTGCTCTATCTTTTTCATGGGAGCTGGGACTTTTTTCATATGTATCAAATGGGCTCAAAGTGAAGTCATGGCCCTTGGTGTATTTGATGGGCCCAATGCTTCATTTTGGGCTCCCTCAGGCTTTCTTGCCCTTGTCATTTTTCCTTAATGCTCTTCCTTTCTTTTCCATCTTCTTTTCAAGGTTTGGGCCCATGGGCATGGTAGGGCCCATCTCAAGTTTTGGGCTCATGAGGCTCACTTTGGGTGGCCCCATCTTTCTTCATATGTGTATGGACCAAGGTGACTAGCCCATTCTTCATTTTGGATCTCAAGTGGGCTAGGCTTCCTAGTTGGGCCTTTATGGACAAATGGCCCAAATCTTCCACCATCTCTTGATTATGATGTACATCCTTGTACAAAGTGTGGTGGGCTCCTTGGAGTTTTTTCATATGGATGGGCTTTTGGGCCTTCATTGAAACTTGGGCACTTCTTTGAACCATGTGTGCCCCACTACACTTTGTTCATGTAGGATTTTTCCTTTCATGCTTTTTTCTTTTGATGGATGGAGGACTTGGGTTACTTGACCATCTACAAGTCCTATGAGTGAGTTATTCCGACAATCTCACTAAGTTCAAATGATTTTTCCTTGTGGTAGGGATGTGGTTCTCAAGAGTTTCCCCTTAATGTTATCAACCTCAAATGGATGATCCTCAAGTGAGCTATCCATACAACTATGGCTCCTTGATCTTTTCTTTGCGGGCTTGGTGGGTCATCCACCATCATTCTCAAGTATGAGTGATTTCTTCCTCAATTTGTGAGAAAGAATGATACCCATAAGTTGCCCATTTTTGTCTCATGCTTAGGGACATTTTGGATTTTGATCTTCAAGTGGGCTATGTGTACCATTCTTATCCATTTTCATGATGGTTGGGTGACTCATCAAGCCATGCCCTTGTGTGCTCAAATGGTCTCCTTGTTTTGTAAAGAAATTGGTGCACATAAGTTGCCCAAACTTGCCTTTTCATGGGCATTTCCAACTTTGACTCCTCATGTGGGCTATGTGCATCAGCTTTCTACCATTAGCTTCTTTGATTCATATGTTTGGGGGTAGACTACCATGTTGTATTCTCATGGCCAAAACTTTCATCAAGATGAGGCACATAAGGTTGCCCATGGTTGACTCATGAATGGGTCCTCATGCTTTTCAAGTGGGCTATGTGCTCTCTCCAATCCATTGAGATGAGGCATTTGAGTTACTCTTGGGGGCCTACTTCCCTCCTATTCTCCACTTGTCCATGTACATGTGTAAAAAGATGGAAACATCTTAAGTGAGAATCATGGCCTTGGCATAAAAGTGGATCAATCCTTGGCCACATATGGACTTTGAAGAGGGATTTCATTAAGATCCTTTGTTGATCTCATGGCACTTGAGTGCATTTGTTGTCCAAAATGTGTCCTTGGATGATAGACTTTTCTTGCCTAAGGCATGCCATGCCACCTTCTTTAAGGTGGGCCTTACTTTTTCCAATGGGCTCAACACATATCCTAAGTGACACATGGAGTTGGACTTTAGATTTTGCATTTGAATGTGAGTCCAATCCCATTGGTTTCTTGGATGATAATTTGGATTTTAACGGGTAAGGGATAGGGACTTACCTTGCCAAGCTTGTAGGATTCAATGGCGGATGGTACCAGAGGTCACCGAGTGATTGATGAAGATGATCCTGCCTTCATTGTCCGCCGAGGGGACCACATGTGTTCCTCAGCTATGGAGCATCAACCTCTTCCCGCTATCAAGGGTCGAGGTACCAGGGATCGCTGGGACTACTGGGTGAAGGATCCACAGCCCTTGCTTGAACGAGTACTGGATGGTACTCCTTTTGCTGGCCTCCTCACCTTACGTTTCCATAATAACGATGCTAACCGCATGATGCTCGCGGCCCTTTGCGAGAGGTGGCGGGATGAGACCCACACCTTCCAGCTCCCTTGTGGTGAATGGGGAATAACCCCCTTGGACATTTATATGCAAATAGGCTTCCCGTTTCATGGAACAGTTGTTCCTCAAGTCAGCTCTCTGGCTCCCCTCACTTCCACTGACTGGCTACGGCTCGTTAGTGATGTCCCACCCGAGGGTGAATTCCAAGGCCATCAAGTAAAGATGCGATGGTTCTATAACACTTTTGCCTCCGTCATCCCTACCACCGAGCGAGAAGCACTCCACAAAGCTCGGGCCATGATCACTTATACCTTCTGGTCCTTCCTTTTCTGCCATGCGAATGAGAGGGTTGATCCTAAATTTCTTCGTTTAATCGAGGATCTTCATCATCCCTATAACTGGAATGGGGCTATCTTGACCCGTATCTTTCAAGGTCTGGACAAGACTTGTCGGCATAGCCGGTCCTTCACAGGTTTCTGGCCTGTCGTTGAGGTATTTCTTCTTTCACCTTCCTTGGAGTCATTTGCCTTCTTTCTCTCTCTGATCATTAGATGTGCTTTTGTCCAGACCTGCTTTTATGACCATTTTCCCCATCTCGAGCCGAGGATGCGGGATGATATTGAGCCCTCTCAGTATCGCCACATGTACTGGCACCAGCAAAACCGTCAGCGGAACTCCCGAGTTCCCGGGGACAATTGGCGTGCTGACATAGACGGGTTGACCGTGGAGGACGTAAGTATCTTGCTTTCCCTACCCCTCGTGCCGTACTGTAACTGATCGTGGTGACCTCATTTGCTGCAGCTCGCTCGGATGCCGTATGCCAGTTTCCCTCTCTATTATACCCCCCAGCGTGTGGAGGCATACGATGCTTCATGTCTCCGTATCAAGCTTTCCGACGCTGAATCTTTTCAGTGGTACCTAGGGGAGAGGTTGCTTCGGCAAGTCACTGGGGTTGCTCGGGTCCCTTGTTCTGCGCCTCCTCCAGCTGCTCGGATGCTGGTTGATGAGAGAGTTGAGGCTCTCGTGGGCCAGCCCGGATTTCGTTTCACGATCCCGGATCGTGATTATGATGAGTGGTATTTGCTGTTCAGCCAGGGGCCTCTGCTTCCTTCGCTTTATGTTCCGGGTGGCCGTCGCAGATATGCTGGAGGCTCGGTGACTGCTCCTTTGATGGACCTTTATCGTCGGGAGCGAGACGCGAGGAGGGACGATGATGACTATGTTGGCAACTTGTAGCCTGCTTGTGTGTTCTTACTTCGTATGGCCTTGTACTTTTGCTTTTGTCTTCTTTTGTATCAAACTCTTTGAATGAATATACGGTTCTTGACTTGTCTCAAATTCCTTGATGATGTCTGGATGCTTTGACCTTTGACTTGTTCCTTAATGATTTGCAGAAGATGAGGCCTTTTAACTGCATGGCTGATGACTTGAACGGTTCAGATTGCTTGATTAGGCCTTGTGGGCCCACTTGATGATTAGATCTTGGATTCTAGCCCTTCTTTTGATGATTGAACCTTTGATCTTGCCGCTACATGACTTGTGTAAGCTTTCCAATGGTTTGGATCCTGATGATCTAGTCCTTGAATGGTTCAGATTAATAGATTCGGCCCTGTGGGCCCACTTGAGACCTCGGCTTTGCTTTGGGGCACCTCTTTGGATAACTTGTGAGGCTGAGAGGGCTTCTCATGGTGCGAATGATGGCTTGAACGTCTCAGATTGCTTGACTTGGCTTTGTGGGCCCACTTGATGATTAGATCTTAGATTCTGGCCCTTCTTTTGATGATCAGACCTTTGATCTTGTTGTTTGATGGCTCATGTAGGTCCTTCAATGGTTTAGATCATGATGATCTAGTCTTTGAATGACTTGGATTGCTTGTGGCCCCCACTTGATCACCTTTCCTTCTTTTTTACTTGATCAGCCATGTTCTGGCTGCATTGCTCCGTGATTGGACCGGTGGGGCACCTTTTATATGATCTTGATCAATCTCAGTCGAAATCTGGAGTGAACCGGAGCCTTGGGCGGCCCATGGAGCACCATCTGCTGACGTGGACTATCAGCCTCACCTACCAAGAACCCCGGAGCCAATCCCGTAGAGAGAGGGGATCCATGTCCGTACGGGCAGCCCAGAGCAGGCTGCCCAAAGCTCGCCTCTTGAGCGGCCTCGGCTGGCTCTGGTTCGGACATTCCCTGCTGTCCCCTTCTCCTGTCCCCCACATTCTCTGTACTGAGTTATTCGATTCAGCCATGAATCTTCTTTTCTCCTTGTCTTTTCTCTTCATTTTGTCCTCTTCCCATTTTATCTTTTCTTGGGCAGCTTTGGATGATGATTTATGGGCCATAGTGGGAGAGGTTGGTGGGTCCCACACTCCAGCACTTGGTGAGGGCTTTAATGATGGAGGGATTCCTTTAATGGATGGTGGAGATGGTGCATTGAATGGAGGCATTGATGAGGGGCTAGGGATGGTGGTTGGTGGAGCTTTGGATAGCTCCATTAATGGTGGGATGGCTGGAATTTCATATTTGAATGGGGCCCTCATAATGGGAGAAATGGATGGTATGGATGGGATGGGGAGATGGGACATAGGTGAGGCTATGCATCCCTTGAGTGTGGGCCACATGGATGATGTGATGGATGGTGGTGATGGGACCATGATGGACATAGGTGGGCTGATCCCATGCTTAGATGGGATGGATGGTTCAGATGATACCTTTGACGGTTTGGATGCTCTTGATGAGGGCCAGGATGTGTGGTATACTTGTTTGGGTGGACTTGATGTGATCATTGATGATGTCCCCCTAATGATGGACGGTGTAGATGCCTCGATGATCCCTTTGATCGGCCAGGATGATGTTTGGATTCATAATTTCCTATTGGAGAGGGTCGCGGGTCCAGATCTGACCGTTGATTCTTCGATCGGGGTAGCCGGAACCCTTCTGGATGGTTCAGATGCTTTCTTCGACGGTCAGATTGGTTAGGATGCCACGATGTGCGGTGTGATCTTTACTGGTAGCCCTTTTGATGGGGAGTATCGTCCTTCTCCTGATCGTCGGTCTTTTGCGCACTCTGTTCATGAGGTGGGCGAGTCTTCCCATGCGGCTGAGGTTATGACAGTTTCAGATAGTGATGCGACTATATCAGACATAGCCGTTACTGAGGGCAGGTCAGGGGCTATCGAGTTTGCAGAGGTTCCAGCTTTTCCTTCTCCTTCACCCGTTGACCTTCCGATCCTTGATGAGCTGTCATTGATTTCTGGGCCTTTTGTCCTGGAGGGGGTACCAGTGAGGACTTGTCAGCTGGTTCCTCGTCCTTCTTGCTCGCCACGACTGCTTGCTTGGCTTGACAGCTTGTCAGCTTATGAGATTCGAGAGTTAGAGTCCTATGGCTTTGGCAGTCTGGTCCATATGGCTAGAGTTGATATTGATTGGAGGATGCTGGAAGCTGCATTGATTGATTGGGTCCCTTCGTTGAACTTGTTTGCGTTCAACGATATGGAGATGGGGCCTTCTTTGGAAGAGCTTGCACGCTTGACAGGCTTGCCTTGGGATTATACTCAGTATTTCTCGCCGAAGACGTTGCCGAAGACTGCTACACCGTAGAACTGGTTCGGGATCCCCTATCTTGTTCAGCCTGCAGCTGTCGGTCAGGATGCTGTGGTGTTCTCCTTGGATTTAATGTATGATCTTTTTTCGGGTCCTCGGAGCGTGGCTGGTTCTACCTTTGCTCGGAATGCACTGATGTTCTGTTTGATAGCTGAGGTGCTGTTCTCGGGATGGCGCAGGTCCTAGACTCCTCTGCTTTTTGAGGTGATGAGCCGAGCTATCCGTCGGCAGGGGATCATTTCTCTCATCTTGGCCGAGCTGTTCAATGGGCTGACTGACTGCGCCTTAGGCCGCACTCGTGTCCTTCGCGGCTGTTGTGCCTTTCTTCAGGTATCTTTTCTGCACCCTTTTCTTCTTGCTTTGTTGGGAATTGCTTTGCTTTAGCTGAACTTCTTTTCATTTTTTGTGATCAGGTCTGGTTATGGGAGCGTCTTTCGTTGACCGTTCATGTATCTTTTCCTGACACTCGTTGCCCAGACCTTATGCGACACATCATGGAGTTTTTTCCTCATACAACTAGGATGAGCGAGCCCTTGTATCGCAGGATGTTCGCTGAACTTCATGACTGGAACGTTCGTTGGGAGTCATCTTGGCTTTCACTTCCTCCAGTGCTTTGTGATGCACACCGCCTTCCTCTGATGTTGGTAGGCTTTCGATCCTACTTTTCTTATCATCCCATTCGGTTCCTGCGGCAGTTTGGGTACGAGCAGGATGTTCCTCTTTTCGCTTTCACGGGTATCGGGCGTCGAGCACTTCCATCCAGATCCTCTGACTTTAGAACCCGGATTGATTGTTCTTGGGCGAGTTACTTGACTGCTGATTTACTGGGTTTTGAGTTGCGGACTTTTCCGATGGCGACCGCCCCACATCAGTACTGGGTTGCCGAGCAATCTTTGTATCGACGTATCCCTTGCTGGCATCAGAATGCTAATGAGGATGAGCAGGATATCCTTGGAGATGCTGGCTCTTCATCTGGTTCATATGAACCTTTTGAGGAGCGCCCTTTCATTGATCCTT
Source organism: Liriodendron chinense (assembly GCA_003013855.2). Taxonomy (NCBI): domain Eukaryota; kingdom Viridiplantae; phylum Streptophyta; class Magnoliopsida; order Magnoliales; family Magnoliaceae; genus Liriodendron; species Liriodendron chinense. Next base: position 1,970,780 of record PVNU02000629.1, on the reverse strand, counting down.
GCTTCCTTTTGGCCACTCATGGCCATCTGCTGTCTGAGATCTCTGCACTTCGGTATCATTGTGAGATGATGTCGAGGAGATTGGCTGCCGATCAGAGGTTGTCTGACGAGGAGACAGCGATCCGTACCCTTGAGCGCGATGAGGCGCATTACCTGCGTATGGAGGTGAGCAGGTTGAGAGCGAGGCTATCTTTTTATGAGTCAGAGGACTTACCTGATGTGGCCGAGGAGGAGGGTAGAGATTGATTGTGTTGGCCACCTGCACATTCTTTTTTTGCATATATGATTGATGATGATGCATTTTTGTATTTTTTGAAAAAGATGATATGATATGTGTACGTAAAAGAAATATGATGCATTTAATTGAAAAGAAAACTGTTTGAAAATCTACTGTGCCATGAGTTGTTTTGTGAGTATATCTGGATTTTGTGTCGAGATATAGGAATCAGAACTGGGGCTCGGCCAATGCTTTGACCGATGTCTCGAGATTTGACTTGCTTGATCCTTTGGTTCCCTAGAGGTGTAGGCAACGGAAACTGTTGCCTACTGAGGTTGTCAGAATTTGTAGAGCTCTTTGTTCCTGACTGCACTTCTTCTTGTTCTTGAACTGTAACTGCTCGAACCGATCTGGATTGTCTGACTTCTTGGTACCTGCACTTTTATTTTTTTATTTTTTTTTCTTTTTTTTCATTCGAGCCATTTTTGCCTGCAGCGCTCTTTCGAGTTTTCACCACAGCCGGCTTTTTCCCGTCATTTTTGCCCGTGGCGCCCTTTCGGGTTTTCACCACGTCCCGGGTGTTTGATCTTGCCTGCCCCTTGGCAGCTATGCTGTTTTTACCCTCGGCGCCCTTTCAGGTTTTCACCAAGTCCGTTGTATGCCCACTGTTTTTACTCGGAGCGCCCTTTCGGGTTTTCACTCCGCCCTCTTTGTTTAGGCACACATTTTTTTCTTTTTTTTTCTTTTTTTTTTCTGGATCTCTGGATAACTGCGGCGGCTAGAGGTCGGGAATCCGTCGTTGCCGGCTGATGGCAGTCTTTCAGCCCTTATCCTAAGTTACGATGATAGAGCTGTTGGTCTTAGCTAAAGATCCCTCTGAGATGAATGGATGGATGACTGTGTTTCTTCTTGGACTGATTTTTTTTCTTGGGTGCCTTGCTTTAGCTTCCCTTTTTCTTTCTCTTTTCTTCTTTTTTTTTTGTATTCTTTTTCTCTCTCTTTTTTTTGTATTTTTCTCTTTTTGAATCCCCTTATTTGAAACACTTGTTGGTGGACGGAAATGATTTCTCAGAGATCTTAGCTTCGACCTCTTGACTTCAGCTCTATTAAAGTAACCTTTGATAAGGTCAGAATAACTTACCCGTGAAAGATCTTCACGTTGTCGGCGTTGGTTGGCTCAGGAAGATCCACCCCTCTCATGCTGGTGAGTCTGAGGGCGCCTCCGGGAAGTACTTCTCTGACGATTAGTGGCCCGTCCCACGAGGGTTTGAACTTTTCTCTGGGGTCCGGAAGGTGCGACGGTAGAATCTTCTTCATAACCATGTCGCCTACCTTGAAACTTCTTTTTCGGACTCTCTTGTTGTAAGCCCGAGCGATCCTTTTCTGATAACACTGAGAATGACTTAGTGCACGCATGCGCTTTTTATCTGCTAGCTGCAACTGATCGAATCTGGCCCGTTGCCATTCTCCTTCTTCAACTCCGCTTTCTAGTAACACCCGTAGTGATGGTATTTCCACCTCGACTAGTAGAACTGCTTCCATTCCATAAGTAAGCTCGAAAGGAGTAACGCCCGTAGCAGACCGTACAGACGTTCGATAGGCCCAAAGTGCATATGGGAGCATATCTGACCAATCTCGATAGGTCACGACCATCTTCTCAAGTATCCTGACGATTGTCTTGTTTGAGCTTCTACCCCATCGTTCATCTGGGGACGGTAGGGGCTTGATCGATGACGTTGGATCTTGAACTTGATGTGGAAGTCATCCATCTTCTTGTTGACGAACGGGGTCCCATTATCTGAGATGATGGCATTGGGGATTCCATACCGGCATATGATGTTGTTCTTCATGAATTTGATCACCTGAGATGCTGCAATTGTGGTGTAGGAGGCTGCCTCTACCCACTTGGTGAAGTAGTCGACTGCCACAAGTATGTACTCATGACCATTTGATGCTTTGGGACTGATCTTGCCGATGATGTCGAGTCCCCACATGGAGAAGGGCCAGGGGGTGGTCAGGTTGTATAATTCTGATGATGGGGCATGGATTTGATTCGCATGCTCCTGACACTTGAAGCATTTTCTGACGTGCTGGCAACAGTCTGTCTCCATGGTGAGCCAATAGTAGCCGAGTCGCAGAATCTTCTTTGCCATCATGTGCCCGTTCATGTGTGGGCCACAGATTCCTTCGTGTATTTCTTACATGATCTTTGCAGCTTCTGTTTCATCGACGCATCGAAGGAGGATGTGATTATAGGATCGCTTGTAAAGAACTTCGCCACTGATGGTGAACTGGCTGGCCAAACGCTGAATGGTTCGGCGATCTGTTGCTATTGCTGATTCTGGATACTCCTGGGTTTCGAGATATTGCTTGATGTCGGCATACCAGGGTTTGTCAGGGACAGCTTCGGCTTCTTCTATTTGCAGGCAAAAAGCAGGTTCATCTTGAATTTCGACTGTGAGCTCCCATTCTGAAGCTCCTTTCGGGATCTCGAGCATTGATGCAAGTGTGGCGAGAGCATCTGCAAACTGGATCTTGGCTCTGAGCATGTATGAGAAGGTGATTTCCTTGAACTCCTCGATCAGATTGTCAAGATACACATGATATGGTATCAACTTCTCGTCCTTGGTTTTCCATTCGCCATTGGTCTAATTGATGATAAGCTGTGAGTCTCCAAATACTCGCAGCTTCTTGACGCCCAAGATTATGGCTTCCCTTAAGCCAGCGATGCATGCTTCGTACTCTGCCTTGTTGTTGGTGCACTCGAATGCGATGCGCCTCGAGATAGGAATAGGGACATCGTCTGGAGAGTAGAGGATTGCTCCAATACCACTCCCTTTAGAGTTTGCTGCGCCGTCGAAGAATAATGTCCATTCATCTTTCTTCTTCTTTTCATCCTCTTCAATGAGCAAGAGATCTTCATTAGGAAAGAACGTCTTGAGCGGCTGATAGTCCAGGAGAGAGTGAGCCGCAAGATGATCGGCGAGGGCCTGTCCCTTGATTGCCTTTTGAGTGACATAGGTGATGTCAAACTCAGACAAGAGTAGCTGTCATTTAGCTATCCTTCCAGTGAGTGCCGGCTTCTCGAACAGGTACTTGAGCGGATCCATGTGAGCGAGGAGGAGAATAGGGAATGCAATCATGTATTGACGGAGTCGCTGAGTTGCCCAAACTAGGGCGAGGCAAGTCTTCTCGATCGGGGAATACCTGGTCTCGTAGTCGGTGAACTTTCGACTCAAATAGTATATTGCTTGTTCCTTCTTCCCGGTCTCGTCGTGCTGGCCGAGGACACAGCCGATGGCTTTTGCTGCTACCGAGATGTATAACAATAATGGTCGTCCGGGAGCGGGCGGCACTAGGACTGGAGGATTCATGAGATATCTCTTGATGCGGTCGAAGGCGACTTGGCAATCCTCATTCCATTCCTTCGGAACGTTCTTTCGAAGGAGCTTGAAAATGGGCTCGCAAATAGGTGTGAGCTGTGCGATGAAGCGACTGATGTATTGAATTCTGCCGAGGAAGCCACGAATTTCTTTCTCTGTTCTAGGAGGGGGCATCTCGATGATTGCTCTGGTTTTGGTCTCGTCGACCCTGATGCCATCCTCACTCACCATAAAGTCGAGGAGCTTACCTCCCATTGCACCGAAGACACATTTCTGGGGGTTGAGACGGAGCTTGTACTTTTCTAATCTGTTGAATAACTTCTTCAGATCTTTAAAGTGTCCTTCAATTGTGCGAGATTTGATGATCATATCGTCCACATATACTTCAAGCTCTTTGTTCATCATGTCATGGAATAACGTTGTCATTGCTCGCTGATATGTTGCTCCTGCGTTCTTCAGACCGAACGGCATTACCCTGTAACAGAAGGTTCCCCAGGGAGTGATGAACGATGTCTTCTCGCGATCTTCGACAGCCATCTTGATCTGATTGTAACCTGAGAACCCGTCCATGAATGAGAAGATCTTGTATCCAGCAGTATTGTCGACCAGAGTGTCGATGTGTGGCAAAGGGAAGTCGTCTTTAGGACTGGCTTTGTTGAGATCTCGGAAGTCGATGCACATTCGAACCTTGCCGTCCTTCTTTGGTACTGGCACGATGTTGGCGAGCCATTCAGGGTAGTTGGAGACTACCAAGAATCCCGCATTGTACTACTTGATGACTTCATCTCGGACTTTTAGAGCCCATTCTGGCTTCATTCTTCGAAGTTTCTGCTTTACTGGCTTCATATCTGCCTTGGTTGGCAGATGATGTACAACGAGCTCTTCATCGAGCCCCGGCATGTCTTCATATGAGAACGCGAAGTTGGACAATCTTGGAGCTAGGAACTCTATCATTTTCTGTTTCATCTCAGGTGGCAACGATTTTCCGATGCATACTTCCCTAGGGATCTCAGGCGTCCCCAAGTTTACTATCTCGAAATCATCGGCTACAACATTGGCTTTAGATTCAAACTTTTTGAGGAGATCCTCAAGTTCGAGAGCTGGATCATCATCTTCCTCATCCCGAGCTTCGTCCAGACCCATGAGCTCGAAGTCTAATTCGATGTCGAAATCATATGATTCGACTTCAAACTCATGTGACTCTTTAGACGAACTTGGCACACTATTGAATGCAGGAAAAGAAATAGTTTTTGGTTTTTGAGATTTTTCTAAAATGGAAATACTAGATGTTTTTGGCTTTTGAAAGTTTTTTATTTTTTTGGATTTTCGAAATTCATGGGACTTTGAACAAGTGGGCATTGCAGACCATGATTGGGCCCAACTTGTTCCAAAGTTCCGGTCGCTGCTTAACAGGCGTTTTTTTTTGGAAGCCAGAGCCCTCAGATGGCTCTTTGGCTGATTCAAAAGTTAGGGGAACAGATGACCATTCAGGACCCCACATTTCCTCCCCTGAAGAGGTGGGGGTTGATGATTTGGGCGAAGAGTCACGGTCTGGCCCAACGACCATGATTTCTCGCTGGTCGGGTTAGAGATCTAAGTCGTACTCAGTCCCTCCCGGATCACTTACCTCGCACTGCAATTCATTTGGTTCCACAGTGAGACACATGTTTGGGATCTGGACATCAGACCAATCTAGGGCCGGCCACTTCCCTTTCTTGGTCCAATGGATGGGCTGCTTCTGCCCCTGGCTGGTTAATGTTGATTCTGCAGAGATGGGCAAGTCGTGCCCCTTGCTAATCGGTGCTGAGATGGGCAAGTTGTGCCCCTTGCTGATTGATGCTGAGATGGGCAAGTTGTGCCCCTGGTTGATTGAAGTGGGCAGGTTGTGCCCCTGGTTGAGAGAAGTGGGCAAGTTGTGCCCCTGGTTGGGAGCAGGTGTCAGAGTAACCTGGTCCTGAAGCTGCTGTATTTGACTTCCTTCTTCGTCTTCATCATTTCCTTCTTCTTCTGGAGGCTTAGATGATTCGAGAATCTGATCCCATCGAATGGGGGGCCACGTGGCCCAAACTAGGCTCATCGAGAGGCCTTTGTGTAGTGCAGTCGGTTGATTCCCTCCTGGATCTTTGCAAGGTTCTCCTGGCTTGACGAACTGGATGGGTGAGCACCGAAATTTCTTCCTCCTTTTGTCTATGAAGGTTGCCCTGTATCCGAGTCCCCATTTCCGTTGGTTATATACCAGCGGTACCTTTCTGGACTTGAAGTGATTCTTCATTCGGTATTTGAGGCTCAGACGCTCTGCCGGTGAAAAGACACGGTCCACCCTTATCGGTTCTGGATTAGCGATAGAGTTCACAGTCTCGAATTCGAAACTGTGAAACGGGATGTCTTCTTCAGAGTGCTGGATATCGATGATCGGGATGTCTGGTTCAGTGGCAGCAGCATTGGAAGGAATGATGAGCTCCTTCTCTGCATGGATAGAGATCACTTGATTTCCACAGATGTACTTCACTCGTTGATGCAGGGTTGATGGCACAGCTCCAACCTTGTGCAGCCACGGTCGTCCGAGCAACATGTTGAAAGAGGCTGATATATCCAGGATTTGGAATGTGATGGTAGAGACTTCCGGACCTATCTGTACCTCTATGTCGACTTCCCCTTCTACTGATCGACGGGTGTTGTCGAATGCTCTGACGCATATGGTGCTGGGTCGGAATGAAGAAGGACTGATTCCTAGACGTTCCGCGGTCTTGAGCGGGCAGACGTTTAAGCTTGAGCCATTATCGACAAGGACCAATGGGACGCAGAGGTCCTTATATCGTAAGGCTATGTTGAGGGATCGCCCATGATCACGTCCTTCTGGTGGCAACTCGTTATCAGTGAAGGTGATGGCACGCGGAGCCAAGAGCTGTCCAATCATCAATGCTATCATCTCTGGTGCCGTATCGGAGGAGACGTGAGCATCGCTCAAGGTCTTGGCAAACATTTCTCGGTGTATGCGAGATGTGCAGAGTAACTCCCATACTGAGATTTGTGCAGGGATTGACTTGAGCTGAGTCGCCACATCGTATGCGGCTTCATTTTTTAGACCTGAAAGAGCGCCTTTGGGATCTCCTCTGTTCTGATTATCTCTTCGGATGCAACGCCCATTGGGATTCATGTTCCCCACTTCCGCACATTCTGGATAGTGCCATGGAACCTCTTTGTAGTTTTCCTCCCTTTTGCCTTCTAGTACCACCGGTTCTTGAAACGGTGCTGGTGTGGGTACCAGATCTTCCTCATATGGAGCTTTTGCCTTGAGAACTACATTGTTGCCTGTGCTGAAGGGGTAATATCGAGGCTTATCTTCATAGACCACATAAGGTCGTGGTCCTGGCTTGACTGTTCCTGGGGCAGGAGGCTCCCATGGAATGAATACTGGTCCTCTTGATATGGCAGGAGGTTTCTCTGTTCGTCCCAGCTATTGTAGTGTGATTGACACGCCTCCGGGATTTGCCCCTTGCAATACGACTAGCTCAACTGGAGGAGCTCCTTCCAATACAATGGGTTCTTGCTGCTGATGAGTATGGTTCCTCCATTGTGAATTGTATTGTTCTTGAATTGGGGTTGCCCCTTGCAAGATGACAGGTTCGTATGTGGGCTCGATGTATGATTGTGCTCCTTCCAGGACGACTGGTTCCCAGCATGAATGGTTGTAAGGTGCCCCTTGCACAACTGGTACATCATATGGAAGCGCTCCTTCGATTACTACTGGCTCAGAGACTGAAGGAGGAAAGGGACTTGCCCCTTGCATGATCGGAGGAGGACTTGTCGGCCTATAAGTGTAAGCATGAATGGACTGGATAGGGGAGAAGAAGCGATCGAGATGGTCCCCTTCTTCTATACTATTGACTGCAGGGCCACGAGATGAACTGGGATCCGTCGGATGTTGAGGCAGAGGATTCTGAAGGATGTTGGTGGAAGCTGCTGGAGAAGTTCCAGGGACCGAGATGACGATCTTGCGGTCATCAATTAGGTCTTGTATGGCATTCTTCAAGGTATAGCATCGATCAGTAGCATGGCCACGCCCTTGATGATAGGCACAATACTCATTTTCTCGGTAGTTCGGTGGCAGAGGATGAGGCGAAGGCCGAGGTGCCATTAGAGTAAGTAACTACTTCTGCACCAGCGTAGCCATGACTTGACTAAGTGGTTGAGAGAGGGGAGTAAATTTCCTGAACTCCCTGTAGTTTTGCCTATTTTGATATGAGTATTGACCGTTTCCTCTGAACTGCTGCTGTTGTCGAGGTGGTTGTGGCTGAGGATTCGGTTGTGGCTGATACCGCTAAGGCTGATGCTGAACTTGATTCTGCTGATACTGTTGACGTCCCTGTGGGGGAGCATGTTGATTTCCTTGAGCAGTGGTGTTGATGTTGTTTACCTCTGTTGGGTGGGTAGGAGAACCACTGCGGTTTCCATTCCCGTGCCCGATAGGTCTTCCTTCCACTCTGTTCCTTTTGATTGGAGTGGCTTGATGAGGCCATGGGGAGATTGTCCCGGCACGGATTCCTGCTTCGACTTGCTCTCCAGCACGGATCAATTGTGAGAAATTCGCATATGGATGCGAGATGAGATATCCGGATATGCCTGGATATGTTGAATGAACAATCATGGAGATTTGTTCTTCGTCGTCGATGGGTGTCCGCATTCTGGCTGCCATAGCTCGCCAACGTCCTACGTAGGCGGATAGTGTTTCATCACTCCTTTGCTTGAGAGCCGCAAGGTCGGCTCTTCTGGGTGCCATGTTGAGATTGTACGCGAATCTGTCGACGAAAGCCTGGGAAAGTTGTTCCCATGTCCTGATGCGGTGGCAGTCCAATGAAGTGTACCAATCTAGGGCATCGCCCTTCAGAGATTTTTGGAACGAGCGAATAAGGGCCCCTTCATTTCCTGAGATTGCACTCAGCTCTCCACAGAAGGCTTTGAGATGTGTTGTGGGACAACCGCTGCCGTCGTATCTTTTGAATTTTGGAACCTCAAAGTTTTGAGGTACTTGAGCATCTGGGAAAGGACACAAGTCTCTGAACTTGGTCGAAGGTAGATCGATTCCTTGTTGTCGCTGAAGCTGATTTTGCAAGATCTGGAACTGCTCCCGCAACTCGTCCAGTCCTGAATGATCTGTTCGAGCGACTGGTGCCTCTTGGAGTAAGGCACGTTCTTCTTCGGCATAGTGGTCGATGTCTTCGACCCTATGTGCTTGCTGAAAAGCAACCGCGGGTTGCTGAAATTGATTTGATGACTGAACTGGACTCTGATGAACTGGTGCTTGAAAGGATTGTGACTGAACTGGAGATTGTGCTGAAGGTTGAACTGGAACTTGCTGGAAATTAACTGGAGATTGTTGATTTGAAGATTGCTGGAAATTAATTGGAGCTTGCTGAATTGAAGATTGCTGGAAATTAACTGGATTTTGCTGAATTGAAGATTGCTGGAAATTAACTGGAATCCCATCGGCGGGGATGTGCTGGAATTGAAAAGTGCTCCTGTTTGCAGGAGGCTGAGATGCTGGGAAGTGACCCCCTTGTTGGGTATTCGCCACTGTCCGCTGATTGATGTGGGCTTGACACTGACCCCCGTTGTGGGCATTCGCCAGTGCTGTCCCTGTTGCTAGAAATTGAATTGAAATCCCATCGGCGGGGATGTGCTGAAATTGAAAAGGTGTCCCATCGGCGGGGACATGCTGAGATCTACTGAGATTTTTGTTTGCAAGATTGACTGGAAGCTGACTGGATGTTCCTGCAACGGAAGTGCTCTGAGATGGCCTTGTCGTCGCAGGAAGATATTAAGAAGGATGCCCCATAACGAAGGGCTGAGATGGCTGATGTCGGTAGTCTTGGGCAGACTCCGATGGTTGTGCTTGATTTGAACTGGAGGCCGGAAGGACCCGGCATGGTTGCTGAGACTGCTGAACTGGGCCAACTTGATTGTTGGCTGCTGCGGTGGCTTGTGCTTGTATGAATTGCAAGAGCATTTCTTGCATTGCTCTCACTCCTTGTGCCAATTCTTGTATGATTGGCGTATTATCAATGGGCTGTTGCGCTGGAGGTTGCGCTTCGGTCATCTCAAGAGCGGGGAGGAGATGAGTTTCTTCTTCGTGGTCGGACATGGCTTGTTGAGCCCGAGTGCGGATTATGCTGCGGAAGGGGAGTTGTCTCCGAGTACGTTGAGCCCGAGGAGGCGCAATGGTGAGGACTATACTCTACTCTTTTTGGGTTTTGGTATTTTCTATTTTTTTCTGGTTTTGGGATCTTCTTTTTTTTTGGGTAGAATGCTATGCAGATGAGATTGTATGAGGATTAGTGACTTTCAAGTACGGGAAGGATTCTGTTTTTCAAGTCGGATCACGACTAGTGGGACTAGCATGTTCCCCAGCAGAGTCGCCATTCTGTGGACCCTCGCCGATTTTTCGCGCTCCCACACGACGTTCTTCTCTCCCCTTTCCCTTTCGGGAAAGATGGAGACGAGGATGCGTGAGTGCGAAATCGCCGTTTGTGCCACTGGCTTGCCTCGTTCTTGAGGGCTTTGTTTGGTAGTCGTGCTTAGGCTGGATGTGTTTAAGTGAATTTATATAAGACCAGAGTCGCCACTAGCCAATTACTTCGAATCTACAGTCGGCTAGACCCCGTAGAAACGTTAGAGAAGGGGATCCGAAGATTCCTTCCTCTAAAATGACTCCTTTTGATCTGCGGCCAAAGATTCAAGGTAAGGGATCACAGTTACAGGGTGGGAAGAGGTTAAGCACCCCACACACTACCCGTACCGAAGTACGGTCTCTACTTCACAGAATCGATCGAATACTTGAAAGTCTAGTTTAATCCTCGTATATTCTCATGGATGGCATGATGCATGAATGCGGGTCTGAACAGTAAGAGTTTCTGATGGGCAGGTTCCAACAACGGGCAAGCCCAGAGCGTACGCTCGAATTGACAGGTGCTTAATGTAAGACGTATGCAGTGTGCTTGAATGATCAAGGTGTTTTATGGTGAAGCATGAATGCAGGTCTGAACAGTAAGAGTTTCTGATGGGCAGGTTCCAACAACGGGCAAGCCCAGAACATACGCTCGAACTGACAGGTGCTTAATTTAAGACATATGCAGTGTGCTTGAAGAATCAAGGTGCTTGCAGTGAAGCAAGGGGGTTGGAAGAAAAGTAAATGTTGCACTTATGCTAGATGCAAATGAGATGATGCTGGAAAAGAGTAGCTGGGTGGACGGAGGTGTCGCAAGGATTGGCTTCGAGTGGCTGGATCAAGACTTGGATGGCTTGGGAGGCTTGGACCAGTGGTCAGGCTGGGCTGGACCAGGGCTAGGTTCTCCTCACTCGGGCTCTCCTTGGTGGAAAAATGGGCTAAGGGGTGGATGAGGACTCGGACCGCACCCGGACTGGCTGGACTTGAAGGGATTGGATGCTCAAATGAGAAGGGGAGGGGGGTATTTATAGCAGCGAGGAGTGGCATTCCGCGTAATTTATTCCGGGCGGCCTGCTATGGGCCGCCCGTACGGCCGCTCCTCGGTTTCCAGCGATGTACGGTTGTTACCTCGGGGCTGATGTTTGACTCACTAGGTCGACTCGGTGATTTGACTCGACGGGTTGACTCGGTGTTTTGACTCGACGGGTTGACTCAGCGGGTTAACTCAGCGAGTTGACTCAGTGGGTTGACTCAGTGAGTTTGACTTTTTTGGGATTTTTTTACTGGCCTTTTTTCTGGTGGGTTTTTCAGGCTGATGTTTAAGACTGGGTTGACTGGGTTTAGGCTTGATCTGGGCTATGGAATGGTGCTTACAAAGGTGAGTTTGGCTGAGTTTAGACTTGGGATTTGGGGGTATGGTCCTCCATTTATCCAGCTATCTCTACCAACAGTGTAGCCGAAGGTGGGGTGTCTACAAATTTGAATCGTAAATCTGGATTTGAATCGTAAATCGTAAGATTCAAATTATAGAATCGTAAGATTTATATAAAAAGGGATTCAAGGTTGGGATTCAAATCATTTTCATTACGATTTGACTAAAATCGTTTATTGTAAATCGTAAATCGTAAGATTTTGACAACACTGACCACACTACGAGGAAAAAAAGGAGGATGGATGATTTGGGGCCTACTAAGTTCTGGACCCGGCCTGTATCTGCATATAAACATGGCTGTGGGACTTAGAGCTCGAAGGTGGGAGTCTCCATTCCCACTATATATTCCCTATAGTGTGGTCCACTTGAGTTTGATTCCTACCTTATTTTTGGTTTCATGTTCCAACATGGGAAGGTAGAGCTAATGGACAGAGTTGATGTCGCACAGATCAGAGTGGGCCAAAAAAAAAAAGATTCGTGACTGTAATAGGCATAAAACCTACTGTCATTCGAGAGGATCTTCATTTTATCTTCCTTCAGTGATACACATTCGATTGTAAATGCAAAGGCATGAACCTTTATGCTCGTCTTTAAAAGAACAAATCAATGCATGCCACGTAACCACGTTTATTGTGCCAATTAATGGAGCAGCGTACCCAACACATTTGTACGAGACTCATCGAGAGACCAGATCCAATTACAAATTTGGTGATGATATTTTTGGTGAGATAGTCTCTCATAGTCCCTTCTAAAATGAGAGATCTTCCTAGAGATGACCGTAGAGGCGGTATCATTTAAGAAGATTCTGAAGATCGGACCAATAACCAAGCGAACCCAGCCATGGTTCGAACCCAGATCCAGAGAAACAGACACAGCAACCCAGTTGGATCTCGAACCATGTCCCGTTCAAAATAAAAAGAGTGTGAATTGGGGGCCCGAAGAAGGATATAATCTGTCTAATAACAAATTAGTAGTATCGCGTAGATTGGGCCACTGATCAAGGAGATTGGAAGAGACAAAAGGATCACCCAGATGCCCCCCTTAATGATCTGATTTCGATGGTCGTGGTTCAATTGGAATCAAAAGAATGAAAATTCTTAATGTGACAAATCCGACGCATCTCCGATAAAATATCAATATCAGGTGTTAAATCCACTCCTACGATCAAGAAATGAGTGATCTTCGTCAGGCTACTCAGATGAATAGTCGTGACCGATCTTGGGCTCAAGATTAGTGAAGGATGCTCCCTTGACCAATTCTGAAGAATCCTATAAGAGAGAATCTATGTATAGGAGTGGAGATCTGAGATCCAATGGCTTTAGACTTTTCGAAGGCGTTAGAAGATTTTGTATTTATTAAAAAGAGTTTCTTATTTGAAAAGCCTATAATGTACAAGTGAAGGATCCTAAGATCAGCAAGGAAATGCTAGTGAAGGTTTCACCGCCTCAATAATTGATTAAAGAAGTATTCAAAGAAGAGGTCAAGTCCTTGTGCCAAACACATCAATCTACATTTTAGATTATCATTCAATTTATCTTTTTTAGCATAGCTTAGTCTAGTTTTATATCGCTACTACATAGTGGTTCCCACTACAGCACATTAGGAGTAGACGTAAATTTCTGTTATCTTAAGTTGTAGGACCGTGATCGACTAGGTTTTGATTTAATTGATCATACCCATTTGGCAACGCCTTGCTGACCACTCGCCTTGATCATCTATTCTAATGGACGTATTAGGTATTTTTCTTTTCTTTCTCATTTATTTATTTGGTTATCTCACAACTTATTGATTGTAATTAGCATTATTTTCAAACATAAATGAAATTAGCAATGTTTTTGTATTTAATTTACATGTGCATTCTTATCCTTTTGAGAAATATAAGAACGGAGATTGTTGGTGAAAGAACAAGTCCTTAAGTCCGTAGACTCCTATCTAGTTGTCACAAGAAAAAAGAATCCATTAAAAAAGGCTAACCCTTACCCTTTCACAAATTGCCTAGACGAAAGCGCAAATATTGGTGGTTGAGAGGACCTTGGATTTTGTTTCCCAGTCTCCAACCTCACCAGCGGTTCAATCAAACTTTGAGTTGAGTAGACTTTACTACGCCCGTGCATCTTACCCACACATGAAAACCGAATATAGGCCCTCGATTACATGAGTGGCTTAGTTTGATTGAATTGGCAGTAATCAAGCCCTACATTCCTTACTTTTGAAAGATGTGGATTGCCAACAAGGGCCTTTGATAGGAACTTCCAGCTGACAGGAAGTTAATCGGGGTTCACTATGATGCTTATAAGAAATCCACCCCATCCATCGGTTTTTTCGGATCATGTTAGGACAAGTGCCCTAAAATAAGGTGGATCTAAAACTCAAATGGGTATAAAAGGAAATAGTGAGGATGAACATCCACTGCTGAAACATTCATGGGGCAACAAAAGTTTTAGATCAGGCTAAAATTTTTAGTTTTTTACTTCATCCTAGTAGAAATGACCTTTTGAACAGTATGGATGTTGTATAAACATCCCAATGGAAATTAGCAGGGAATTTCATCCTTGCCCCCAGGTGTTTGCAAATGACTCTCAGACAAACCAAAAGCTGACACCCTCCTTCCAACCCAGCCTAGTATCTCTTTCACCCCTTTGTAAGATGTTTCAAAGGTCCTAGTGGTGCCCCCCCCCCCCCCCCCCCCCCCCCCCCCCCCCCCCCCTTGAAGGGCATAGGCAAGGGGGCAAAAGTCATATTTGTTCGTCTGTAGAACCCATGTTGAGCCCAATGCAAGTGGTAGGAGTGGAGACCCAATTGAAGTCAGTCGGTGGGGGAGTTGTGGAAGATGGAATGCAAGTCCCAGCAAATAGAGATCAAAATGTAGTTCTTGAGCCAGGGAATATCTTAAATGGTAACACCTTCTATAGGGATGAAGCGGGTACTCAGACCTCAGTCCACAATAGAGGCATCGTAGGTGCTAGAGAAGCCGTCATCATCCCCTCCCTCAGTCCTCAACCTAACTGCGTGAGGAAATTAAAGCTCTTTCAGAAGGTAACAACCCCCTTAGAACAAGAGACTTGTTCAAAGAAGACTCAGCGAACGATGATACTATACTTATATGGACCTCCTTTCCGAGCCTTGTAGAGGAGAGGGCAGTTTCCAAGGGGGATCTTCACCTAGCAGTAGATCTCTCCCCTTTGTTTCATGGTCGAGCCGGGACAAGATGTTTCGCCAAGGGAGGGATCATTAGTTGTCTCCCAGATAGGTTGTTGTGCGGATAGAGTTTCATACCCATCTGCTGAAGAAGCTCCGCAACCTAGGAATGTGGGTCGGTGTAGGGCTATCCCAACCCCTAAGGAGGGACTCTTGGGTGATGCAGGCTCTGCTTCCATCCAAATTAGGGAATTTAGTGCTGCGCTAAGGAAGTTAATAGTCCTATTTGCACTGCTGACCTTGGACCCGAAGTAATGGAGAGGGGCAATCCAGGGAGTTAGCAAGAAGTGGTTGTGATAGAGACCTCCCTGTGTCTTAACCAACCTCCTACCACTAGGGATGAATTAAAAGGTGACCTTCATGTTATTAGGAGATCCTCTATCGAGGGTGATAGATAGGATATGCTCACTCCAAGGGGCATGGGGCTAGTGGTGCCATAGTTGCTACGAGTAATGTAAGAAAAACTGAGGAATGGACAGGTAGGCTAAGAAGGTTAAAGAGACGGGCTGAATTTTCTAACAGAGGTGTCTGATGAATTATGTGCTTTTATGGAATGCTTACGGTATAGGGAACTTCCCTACCATTCGCTCTCTAAAGTGGATGATCAGAAATTCCAACCCAGCCTTGGTTGTTATTCTTGAACCTGTGCTTAGGGACGATGAGAGAGTGCGCACAGGTCTTAAGTTGGGCTTCCACTCCTCATTTTCGAACTCATCAGATGATGGCTTCACGTTCCAACATGGCTTTCCGATTCTCTCGCTGGAATGACTCAAAAGTCATTGTCATTAATGTAGTTACCTGGAGCACCGTCAATGGGATTGTTTCCCAACCCGTTGTTAGAAGTCATCGATCCAAGGAAAAATCTTGCTCTAATACCACTTGACGCAGGGAAAGACATGATGAGGTTGATCACCGTCTTCCTCAAGGATAAATACTTTGAATCCACAAGGCACTTTTAAATCCACAAAAAATTCTCAAATTCAAGGAGAGAGATTGTAAAGACCAGAGATTTATTGAATAACATGAAGATTAACTCTAAAAACGAGTTTAAAAGACATTATATATATATATACTCTAAACAAAACCCTAAAAACTAATCAAAGAGAGTCCTAAACAAAATAGGAAAGAAAAATTAAAAAACATGTCAACCTCATCAACCGTCAATCTATGTCGACTTATTGAGTTGACTGATCAACCAAATTAGTCGACTTGGTCGAATGGGTCCAAAATGTACAGGGAGTTTGGAACAAAATCATGCCAAGTGTTGACTGAACGACCCTGGACCTCGAGCCTTGTCGACCGGTTGACCACCCTGGTCCTCGACTGATCGAACATGCCAAAAATAGTCCAGACGCCAGACTGGAATTTTTTAGAAATTCTGGTAGGGGTTCAACTGGTCGATGGGGTTGGTCGGTCGAACTATGCTGAAAATTGACGATTCTTCTTGGGCTCCTTCCTTCTGTGCATCCTCTCCACGAATAAGTCCGCAACCCATTCTACATACCCCCCCCCCCCCCCCCCCCCCCCCCCCTCTCTACACACACTCACACCTCTACACACTCGAGGACAACAATGGGATTTCACCACAATGGATACTTAAACCCATGATCTTGTGTTGAAACTCTTGTGAGTCTACCACCGAGGCATGAGCAAGGACTTGAAATTTTCTCTCTTATATTGCCTTAAAAAGTTTCTAAATAAATGATTATTTTTAATTCGGTTGGAAAAAAAAAACTGAAGAAGAAGAAGAAGAAGAAGAAGAAGCTGTAATCTTCTGCCTATCGTCTGAAATATACCAAATGTCAGACAAGGTCGCATTTTATACATTTACTTTTAAAATTATGACGGTTAAAGTCGAATTTTACTAGCAATTATTCAGATTAATTCAAAGAAGAACCAATTCAAAAACAAAACACATTGAATCCAATGCATTATAAAACCATACATGGTACATGCCCTTTGTTAACTGACTCCCTATTACCTATCACCGTCTACAATCATTGCCTCAAGGAAAGTACAGCGTATATCCATGGTACTACACATTCAAAGGAAAATATAATTTTATAGATCAGATGGCTAGAATCATACATACATAACAGTTTTTGCATCAATACATAACAGTTTTTGCATCAAGGGACATCCATGCTATGGCCCCAAGATTCTTGGTCCAACTTTCATGACGGCTCAACCACATACGAGGTGAGAACTAGGAAACTAAACGAGACATATTCATCTAGGCAATGCTAGTCATCATCTAGCATAGGGATAGCACGAAGAGGGGTTGCCAATTGCAGGGTTATGCCAAACTTAGAGCTCATGTCCATATCTTGAGGCATCATCCCATTGGGAAGTTTCCAGTTGAATGAATGGAGAAAAGATGCCAAAACTAGGTGAACCATCCTAAATGCAAATGGTAAGCCTGGGCAAATCCTCCGGCCTGATCCGAACGGTATGAGCTCGAAATCTTGACCTTTGAAATCAATGTCACTGCCCAAGAACCTCTCAGGAAAGAAGGACGACGGGTCGTCCCAAACGTCCGGATCTCTCCCTATGGCCCACACATTCATCGTCACCCAAGTGTTCTTGGGTATGGAAAAACCATGGATTTCAACATCAGCTATTGTTCTGCGAGGAATGAGTGGAGCCGGTGGATGCAAACGCAAGGTCTCCTTTACGATGGCTTGTAGATACGGGAGACGGATGATGTCTGACTCTTCCACCTGTTGTCCCGAGCCGATGTTCTCCTTGAGTTCAAATCGAGCCTTTGCCATGGCATTTGGGTTGCGGAGCAACTCTGCCATGGCCCATTCTACAGCGGTCGAGCTTGTGTCAGTTCCTGCAATAAATGTATCCTGATGATCGAAAGCGCACGTCTTTAGTTTTGATGTGTTCAGATGTTCTTTTATGTGCAAAGTAGTAGCCTAGTGGGTAAGGTAGTCAACTTATAACAAAAAAGAAGAAAGAAATATATAAACCGATGGAAAAATTATACGGTGAAATTAACGAGCAAGAATAATAAGGTCCTAATGCATGGGAATACTAATAGTGTCTTAGTGTGTCCATTTTCTATTAAGTGGGGCACGATTTTTCTATGATTCTGTTCATCTAATTAATGAATGATATCTTTCTATTCATCTATTGAGGTTTCCTCTAAACAACTAATATGGCGCAGGCTATGGTTGGCATTTTCAAAATTGTCGCGAACAGCGAACAGGGGGCTTTCTAATATTATTGATGAGACTGATTCAAGAATTATTGCGAATGCGATCTCCAACCCCATGCTCCAACTCCCTTGAGCATTTTGTTTACTATAAGTTCCATCAGTCAAAAGGATTACTCGCTCCACCTTCAATTTGCTCATACCTATCGCGATGGATTGGCAAGGTCAGCTAGTGAGGGATGGCCTAACTGTTAGGAACCCACGGAAGTGAGAACTTAGAGCGAAATCAAATGAAGTAATCACAACGAAAATAAGCAAATCAGCACACAAGAGACAATTCAAATTTTGCATGGAAAATGAAGTTATAAGAGATGAAGAACAACTTGATACCTGGATCAAAACCTCATAAGAGAAAAATTCTAGCTTGTTCTCTCTTCCTATAACTCTCTCAACCCTTAAACATATTTTGGCAATCTAAGATACCCAACCCCTTTGGCAATTACCCTAATCCCACATTACACCCCAATAGATAATAATAAATTGGAATTAGAAACAACTTACGCAAACCGCACTAAACCATGTAATGGCCATCGATCGACCGACCCGAACTTTCGGGTGACTAAACATGACCAAATCTGTCCAGAAAGCTCACTTTCCAATCTGATGAGTTTCGAGCGACCAAGCTGGTCCGCCAGTCGACCAAAGTCCTCCAACAGTGGCCAGAAACCAATCGCTTCATCCAGGGTATTTTCAAGCGACCGAGCCGAGCTCCGTCGATCGACTGAAGACCAACTGATCATAGATTAAAGACAACACCAACAATCTCCAATATGGCTTCAATCCTTAAGCTCCACTACTTTAAAGTTTCACCATTCATCTCTAATTCATGTCCATCGTAGCTTTATCGCTTCTCGTGCACACACCAACTTCACTCATGTGGCTTAGGTCCATGTGCCACATACATGTAGACATGAAATTCGCTACAAACCCTACAGCTCCACCTGATGACGTGCTCCCAATCAACTTATAAAGAAGCTTTCACCTCCATGCTTTCATTACCACGAGTACCTCCTCTAACACTTTATAAAACCGATCGAACCCAGTGAATTTGCACCCCATTGCCTCGAGTGCACCAAGAGAGATCAAATTCTTCTTTAGCTTAGGAACATGCCTCACAGGAGGCGCTCTATCCCATCGAACATTCTAATGCGCACTGAACCAATACCCACCACCTTGCAGGTGAAGTGATCGGTCAAGAACATTGAACCACCATCATACTCCCTACATGAGGGAATGAACTCCAATCAGGACACATTTGATACGATGCACCTGAATCCAAGAGCTATTCAATACTGAGATACCCAGACCTGGATACAATCAATACATCGCAATCATTACTCATGTCCTTTGTAGATTCCACGGTATTACCCTCCCTAAAAGAATCTTCAAACTTCTCTTTCTTCGACTTGGGATTTTAACAATCCATCTTCATGTGCGCGCCTTATCTGTCCACAACTCTAACACTAGACTGAAAATGCCTTCTCCAACAACAAATTAAAGACACTCAATCAACAACCAACCCTGGTTAATTTGTTTGGCACTTTGAGGTCCAACGTTGTGTATGTGTTTTATATCCAAGTTGTCCATCCATTTTTTCTAGCTCATTTTATGGCATGAGCCAAGAAATAGAGCAAATCTGAAGCTCAAGTGGGCCACACCATAAGGAATAGTGAGGATAATAACACCCTCTTTAGAAATTTTTTCTAGGGCCCACTGTAATCGTCATCCAACCTCTTGATCATAAGGTCATTCAGACCTAGATAAAGGGAAAACATAAGTATCAGCTTGATCCAAAATTGTTGCTGGCCCCAAGAAATTTTTAATGATGTGTGTTCAGTCACCACTATTTCTTGGAGTGTGGTCCACTCAAGCTACTGATCTCCTTCATTTCCCTAAAAGGAGGGGGCAAAACGGATGCGAAACAAATGCATCAACGTTGAGCCTGAGAAAATTTTTGCTAAACTCACGGCTTGCGTACACTACATACGTGCAAATCCCAGCCATGGTTGAACTCCGTATCTCAAGAGGAGATTTTAATGTGAAGAGGGCGAGTCTGCGAGTCTCTCTCTCTCTCTCTCTCTCTCTCTCTCTCTCTCGAATCTCTCTCGAATCTCTCCCAGAGCTTAGTGGGTGTTACCCTAACCATCTGGGGCATATATTGATGTATTTGATATATATCCACGTCCTCCATATGTTTTACTATCTCATTTTAGGATGTGATACCAAACCCTAAGAAGATTCAAATCTTAGGTGGACCAAACCACTAGAAACAGTGATGAATGACCATTAAAAACCTTTTTTGTGGGCCACAAAAGCTTTTGATCACGCTGATATTTATATTTTCCTTTCATCCAGATCTTCTTGACATTAATCAATAGGTTGGATTGCAAATAAATACTGCTAAAACCTTACGATGCTTTGTGGGTTATGGTTTGTGGGGTGGTGTTTGTATATGTGCTCATATGATAGGCGCACTCCCAACCTTTCTTGGGAACACACCTGAATGTATCCAATTTTATATTTTCCCTTCTTGAATGTATCATGTTTATCTTGTGTAATGAGATTTCTCAGATTTTCTTAAAAAAAAAAAATATAAAAAAAAAAAAAAAACTTTACGATGGGCTCTTTGGAATTTTTTAATGGTGGGGCACCCAATTACCACTGTTTCCAGTGGTATGGTCCATCTGAGATTTGGATTTGTATAATCTTTGGAACCCCCCATCCTAAAACGGGCTGAAGAAACGGATGGACGGCATGGATATACAAAATGTCACCCATATGGGCCACATGGTAGGGGTAACACCCACTAAGTTGTTCTCGGGTAATACCTAATTTGCTCCCGCAAGCAACAAACATGGATTTCCTAGAGAGAGAGTTCCTGTGTTGGGAACCTAGGTGGGGCCCATGGTGATGTTTGCGAGAAATACATCCCGTCCATCTGCTTTGTGAACTCATTTTAGGACGTGCGACCAAAAATAAGCCAGATGCAAGACTCGAGTGGGCCGAAAACGTGAGGATTGAACGTGTATGCAGTTGAAATATTTGTGGGGCTACAGAAGTTTTGAATCAGACTAATATTTGTGTTTTCAGTTCATCCCAGTAGGAATGCCATTATGAACGATATGAATGGAATATAAACATCATTGTGGAACCTAGGGATGTTTCAATGGTAGGAATTTCCTACCCACCTTTTCCTTTAGAGTGGCCCACTTGAGTCTTGGATCTGGCTCATTTTTTGTCTCACAACCTAAAATGAGGTTAAAAAAATGAATGGACGGGGTGGATTTCTCACAAACATCACGGTGGGCCTCACCTTTCCCAACGCAGGAACTCTCTCTTTTTCTCCCTCATGGAGACTCGCAGACTCGCTCCCTCAACATTAAAATCTCCTCTCAAGATACAGAGTTCACTCACGGCTGGAATCATGCGATATGTAATGTACGCAAGCCATGGTGTAGCAATTTTTTTCTCGTTGAGCCCCACAGCACCCAACACATCTACACACCTCCGCTGGGGTGGTGTTTGCAACATCACGTGATCCACGTGGACCATATTTCAATGCAACCAAACGTGGATCAGATTTCAATCGAGAGTTAGACTGATTAAAAGGTTGAGGTGAGCACATGCAGTCCACTTATCGAAAAAAAGATTGTCGGAGAGGTGATCATCCAAATGCAAAACTGCAACATCCATTGACAACCTGGTCCATGCACCCAAACAAAATGTATAGATATCCAAATCCAGGATTTGAAGTCTCGACACAAAACCTTGTCTTAAATGAGCAATCTATGCTTCTGAACAACCCCTAAGGTCTCTTTTAAGAACAAAAGTAGAAGGCGAAAAATCAACCACGAGCTAACACAACGCACAAGGAGATATATGAAGAACAGTGAAATCCTAACAGAGAATTGGTTTGCAAACTATGATGAGATTTTCTTTAAAAGAAGTATATGAGAGAGAGAGAGAGAGAGAGAGAGAGAGAGAGAAAGGCATCATTAAATTGCCAATGGGTAGGTTGATCTTCCTAGAATGTAGATTTATTTTTTTATTATTAATATTATCTCTCTTTTTTTGGGCCAAGGAATCTCTAATCCGTCTTATAGAGCTTATTTGTAATTTCTAGACAATAAACCGTCGTAAAATAATTTCAATTTCGGCACAGAAGGATTTAATAATATCAATCAATTTCATAAAATGGTTTGAAGCCATTTTCCAAAACATCATAGTTTGCGGGCTAGGACTCATCTCAAAACTCAGTCAATCATATGGTCGAGTCAACCTGGCGAGTTCTGAGCTGACCAGGCGAGTTCATAAGCTACTTAAATTACTATTTTCTAATTCTGTTTTAATTTTTTCATTCTTCTTTTTCCCCCCTCTCTTGGGACATGTTTCTATGTCCCTGACTGCAATACCCTCTTCCAATACGTTAGCTTTGGTGATAGAAAGAAAACTGTTACTTTGTACTATCAATGTATCGCCATACATGGAAACAACTAGGATGTCTTTTCAATGAAGTGGGTGTATATAATGTTTTTTTTCCTTCAATGACCCAACTTTCGTACCATAACAATACCCGTAGCAGCATTGTTTTCAAACTATGATAAATACCGTAGATTTTTTTACAATCCAATTTAAAAACTTAATGGGAGTTCTAATCAAGTGGATTACCTAGTCTAATCCTCCATGATTAGAAACTAACCATACAGGCACCAAATTAATTTTTTTCAACCATAATTTAATTACTTAAGAAAATAAAATGACTTGACTCGCCTAAGTTGACTCCAGTACTTAATCAGATTTCACCAAAGCTTAAGAAAAAATCAATTTGGTCATGACTTGTTAAAAACTCGGCACAACTTGACATTATTTATATTATTTATACTTTTTAAATACTAAATAATACTAAAAAATGTTAGGAATAAGAACGCTGGCACCGGAAGCGAAAGCCGAACACACACAGCAGAGTATTCAAATCTAACAAGCAACACAATGTAATCAATCACACAAGCATTCAACTACAAGAGACAATCCGATTTTACGTGGAAAAACCCCTCAACGGGTAAAAAAAACTATGGTGCAAAGTGATCCACTATCATTCAAAAGATTACAGAGATTGACAGCCCGCAAGTAAGGAAAACTCAGAGAAAACTCAAGCTCTCTCTCTCTCTCTCTCTCTCTCTCTCTCTCTTAAAACACTCTCCCATCTTCCTAATACACTTAGGAAACCTTGGACACCTCAAGATATCATCTAAGTCCGAATACATGCCATATATATAGCAAACAACCTGAAAATAGAAACAACTTACACAGATCCATGTAACTGCGTAAGAAACCGCGTATACCGCCGATCGGTCGTGACTGGTCGGACCTCATGGTCGACCAGTCGGACCAATCAAAAAACTGTCCAGAGAGAAACTACTAAAAATGACACAACTGCCTTAACATTGACCGACCATTGTCCGACCGATTGTTGACAGTTCAGGGACCCTATCAGTGTATAGTTTGAAGACTCTTCCAACAATCTCCATCAAGGCTTCAAACGTCGAATCAAACCATCATCGCTTTCTTCCTAATCTCAACTTCAACATAGCTCCACCGGTTCTCGTGCATCCATCAAACATAACCTTGCACTTTCACTTCATGTAGCCCTTGGGCACTTGCCACATATGAGCAACTGTGGATCCCACTGTCGATCCCACAGCCACACCGTGAAATGTGCTCCCGATCAACTTATAAAGATGACCACACTTCCATGCCTTCATCCATACGAGTGCTCCCTTCATCACTTTACAACAACGATCACGGCCGATGAACACGCACCATTTCGCCTTGAGTACACCAAGAGAGATCATATTCTTCTTCCTCTTGGGGATATGCCTCACATCTTCCAGGACTTGTTCGATCACATTGAACATCCTGATGTGCACCATACCAATACTCACCACCTTGTAAGCGTAGTCATCGCTCACAAACACCGATCCACTATCATTCTCGTTGTATGTCATGAATGAACTTCAATCAAGACAAACGTGACATGAAGCACCTGAATCCAGGATCCACTCTTTACCGTGAGATCCCTTGCCGGATAAAGTTAGAACTTCACAAATATCGACATCGTCCTCTATGGTATTACCTCCCTCTCCAGAAGAATATCCATACTTCTCTTACTTCAACTTGGGATTCTGACAATCCTCTCTCATGTGGCCTTCCTGACCACAATTCCTGCACCTCACCTTATCTTTTTCTTTTTCCCTTAGCTTTAGATCCCGATTTAGAATATCCCCCACCATGCTTAGAATTTCTTCTCCTCATAATCAGTGTCTCTAAGGAAGAACGAGAACCCACGTCTCCACTTTTCTTTCTCATCGCCTTCAACTGGAGGGCTGAGATAACGGTCTCAACATTAATGGTCTCCCTCCCTACGCACAAAGAGTTCATGAATGACTCATATGAATCTAGAAGAGAATTCAACAGGATGCATGCTTGATATTCATCCTTCATCTGCTCATCTATCTCCACCAACTTACAAACCAGCCGATTAAATGTGCATAAGGGGTCTTTTACATATACTCCCTCAGCCATCCTCAAGGTGAACAACTGCATCAACAGATACATCCGATTCTCTAAATATTTCTTAGCATAGACCTTCTCTAACTTCGTCATCGTATTAACCACAGTCTTCCTTCATGACATTATAAAGGATATCATCCGTAAGGCATGCACAACAGGATCGAGGTTTTGACTTTCTTGTCGAGCTTCGTCCACTCATCCTCTTTCATAGCCTCAGGTCGCTTTCCAAGAGCTTCGTCAAGCCCTCATTAAACTAGGAGGGATTCAATCTTCACCTTCCATAGTTCGAAGTTATTTTTGTCGGAAAACTTCTCGACATTGAACTTCGTGCTTAATCCCATGTTCTCGTCTCACATTCGAATTCTATTTCACCCCAACTTTATCTCCGATACCACTTGTCGGGAATAAGAACGCCAGCAACGAAAGCGAAAGCCGAATATACACAGTAGAATATTCGAATCTAACGAGCAACACAATGCAATCAATCACATAAGCATTCAACCACAAGAGACAATCCGATTTTACTTAGAAAACCCCCTCAACGGGTAAAAAAACCACGACACAAAGTGATCCACTATGATTTGGAAGATTACAGAGATTGACAACCCACAAGCAAGGAAAACCCAGGAAAAACCCTCTCTCTAAAAACACTCTCCCCTTTTCCTAATACACTTAGGAAACCTTGGACTCTTTAAGATACCATCTAAGTCCGAATACATGCTATATATATTGCAAACAATCTAAAAATAGAAACAACTTATGAAGATCCGCTTAACTACGTAAGAAACCTCGTATATCGTTGACCGGTCATGACCGGTCAAACCCCATGACCGACCAGTCAAACTGATCAAAAAACAGGCCAAAAAGAAACTACTAAAAACGACACGACTGCCTCAACACTGACCGACCGGTCATGACCGGTCAGCCCCCACCAGTCCTGACCGGTCGTTAACAGTCCAGGACCTATATGCATTTTAAAGACTCTTCCAACAAAAAAAATCAAATAAGACACTATGATCTTTCGATAAACTTACCTAAGTTAGAGTTGAGTCAAGTTGTGTTTTTAAACTACCCTTTAAAGTGGAACTTATGGTATTGGTGGGCCCAGGTCGCTGCCTTCAAGAGGGAGGCTCAGTTCTCCATTGTGTACGCCCCAGAGAAGCTAACCAGGTAGAGGATGGGTTAGCTCTCTCGGGTAGCGATGTGCAATGTAATAGCTAGGGTCTTCCGTTTAGCGTCAGATCTTCCCCTAACAATCCGTGGCGAGCACTTCCTTGATCGGGTGGGGCTCGGTAGCATTAGGGAGGACACAGGTATAATCTAATGCTCGGGATGTCTTTTATGGATAGGATAGGTGGGCCCTAGTCTTTTGGATGCTAGGGTTGGCCCGAATGTATATGCTGGCTTTTTAGCCCTTCTATATATAAATTCCCAGTTTAAAAAAAAAAAAAAAAAAAAAAAAAAAAAAAAAAAAAAGTTGTGTTCTTAAACTATGGTTCAAACCAAAAATGTGTGAAGGAATTCAGATAGTACCGTAAGTATAGGCATGATATCATGACGGTGAAGTTCGAAGCCATTCTCATCTTCTTGATCGAGGAGCACATCGAGGAAATCATTTCTTCTAGGAGAATTGGACGACGTTGATCTAGGCAAAATTCGTTCATCAATCAGGCGATCAAAAATCGCATACAACTTCTTGAGATTAGTGGCCACACAGCGCCTGATACCTTGTGGGTCAATCGGCCTCAGCACTGGAAAATAGTCTGCGAGGTTCGGCCTACCACTCTCTTTCAAAAGTTTCCATACCAGATCCTTGAAGTCTTGTGCTGATTTGGAGCTGGGATCAACCAAATCAACAGAGAAGACTGTGTTGGATGTCAAGTTGAGGGTGGTAGTGAAGGTAGCTTGGCCAATATCAACCGCTCGTCCTGCTAGCCGATACTCATGCATGTGAGTGATTAGATCTTGCACCTTCTTGTGGCGAAGGCCTTGATTGGCTGCGAGTCTTGCCGTGGTGAACATTTGTGTGTTAAATATCGTCCGTAGCTTGCGCCACCGTCTGCTTGGTGGTAACCACACAATTGATGACTCATGGAAGTTAAGTGCACGAACAGCATCAAAAATGGTGCGACCAGAGAAGGATTGATCATTCTTTTGGAGGACCTCTTTGGCCATGATTGACGATGAAACGACGACCATGGTTGTGGAGCCCAGCTTAAGTGTCATTAGTGGGCCATATCTCTTGGCCAGTTGAGCGAGTGACTCGTTGGGTTTGCTGCCGAGTTTGAGGAGGCTTCCTACAATAGGAAGTGGGATGGGACCTGGTGGGAGCTTGCCTTTGGAAAGTCCTCTTTTTCCTGCAAGAAAGAGAACATGGATGCATGCCCACACCATCAATGTCCACAACAACATAGTGGAGTAATCCATCTCTCTCTCTCTCTCTCTCTCTCTGATTATCTCTCTCTCTCTCTCTCTCTCTCTCTCTCTCTCTGATTATCTATAGATAATAGATGCAGATGATCCATTTAAAAAAAGGAATTACATGATACTGTGGCAGCGTATCACACTTGATACACAGGCACCCAGAAATTGTACACGTGGAATACACTAACTCAAGTTTAACTAGCTAATTGAGGAACTAATCGTTGTTAAGGCACGGCTCCAACGTCAGATCAGTTTTAAAAAATCTAACCTTTGATTAATGGGCATTTCTTTATTGAAACAGAACCAAAGGATATTTTTCATTTCTCCCGTCCAATAAGTCTCCACGCATCCTACAATTGGATTATTTAATATCAATAGCTCTCAAGTCCAACCAAGTGGACACAAGTTACAGTCCACACAGCCGGCTAGTCCCAAGCAATTAAGAGCATCTGAAATCCAAGTCCTTCCAATAGGTTAGCTCAACCATGAGGACCACTAAGTTCAAAAATTAATCTACTCATTGGGCGGACTACAACATAGGAAACAATTTATAGCCGTTGATAAATAGTAAATTACAAGTGTGGTCCAATTGAAAAGTGGATGCAGGTTTATTTTTTCTGAAGACAGTCCACATGATAGGACCAACCTATTAGACGGTTTGGATTTTGCAGACCCGGGACTTGAATATATGCGGATAAGGTGTTTATACGCGGATAAAGTGTTTCCGGGTAACACCCAACTCAACGACTCTCAACGACTCTATGTGGTGATGTCATTTCATTGGCTTGATAGAGTATATACTCGGCTCTCTTCCTATAGAAGGATTATCAGAATCGCGTGTAACCTTAAGCTGGGTGGGGTAGAGTATGATGTTTGTGTTATATCCACTCCATCCATTCAATATTTTGGTTGATTTTAGGTTATCAACCCAAAACTGAGGTTGATCCAAGACTTAAGTGGACCACATCATTGAAAATGGTCAGGATAGAAATCCTCACCTTTAAAACCTTCCCGAGGTCCACCGTGATGTTTATATGCCATCCAACACGTTCTCAATGTGATTATGGGAATACCGTCCAGGGAATGTTGTGTTGGTCAAGCCTGGCTGCTGTTCGTCGAAATCCATATGGTGTGGCAAAGGACAGGGCAGTGGTTTTCTGAAGCCTATTTTTTTCTTATTTCTATTCTAAAATAATCATTGCAGTTGCTTGCGGACTCTTGTGTCATTCTACACAAATTTATAAAACGGTGGTGACTCTTATATATATCCCTGGTTTACCACTATCTGTGCCATTCAAATTGTGAGTCTCTTGTAGATGGATCATAAATGTGAAATCACATTGATGGTCAAACAATGACTGGCTCAAATTTGAAAGAAAACATTTTATGTCTAAAATTATCATACTAATGTAATTTCTTTAGTTACAATCCAGCCACATATGGGTTATCCATTTGGACGGTCTTGATTGTCTCAAAACTGTGCCACGTGTATGTTTCGAAGAGTCAACACTGATATAAAGAGTGCATAACTAACACTGGAGTCCTACCCTTGCCAGGAAGGGCGTGACAAAAAAAAAAAAAAAATCAATCTTGATAGCATACGTATGTGACTAGAGGTGGGCAATGATCCGACTGAGTCGAACATGGACCAAATTGGATCGTTCTGCTACTAAAGTGGGTGTGTTCGAACAATGTTCGAACAAACATTGGAACAGATTGGATCTGTTCAAACTTGGTTTGGTCTGGCCAAGCCATATTTGAACATGTTTGAACATATGGATTTCGAACAAGTTTTCCGAACAATTTTGCTTTTTTTTTTCTTTTAATTTTTTTTTACTACTAAATAATGAATGCCGATTTGTTCACAAATTACATATCACAAATGACAAATCACAAGGTTTAAAGTTGTTGATTAACTAGATAAAAAAACTATAACATAGATAATTAGCATTCCCACTATTTCTTGTGGTGTGGTCCACTTGAGCCTTCGATCCACTTCATTTTTTGGATAATGTCACAAATGATCTTTAAAAAATGGATGAATGGCTTCGATAAGCAAATATATCATTGTGGGCCTTACAGAGCACTGACAGTATCATCCGTCTCTAGATAGGTCCTAGTGGGGGTAGACTAGTAGTACCCAATCCGCGGATGCGAGTTGGCTGGTGACGCAAACAACAGTCAGCAAGCTAATGTCAAAGCTCTGTAGGTCCCACCATGATGTATTTGTTTTATCCACTCCGTCCATCCATTTGTACAACTCATTTTGAGGCATTAAATAAAATGAGGTAGATACAAAGCTCAAGTGGACCACACCACAAGAAATAGTGATCAGGAGAATGATGTCCACCATTGAAACCTTCTTAGGGCCCACAGTCATGTTTATTTGTCATCCAACCGGTGTTCTCTCTCTCTCTCTCTCTCTCTCTCTCTCTCACACACACACAATGAGTTGTATATATATATATATATATATATATATATATATATATATATATATATATATATATATATATATATATATATATATATATATAACTGAGTCGAACAAAAGAGTCAAGTCAAGTCAGTCAATATTCGAGTTCGAGTTGAACAGGGCTGTGATTGAAACCGACTCAAAAAAAAATTTCAAACTGACCTTGTGTGTTCAAACACGAAGACTTTCTGTTCGAACAGAATTTTACCGAGTCGATCCGAGTCAATCCGAACGATAAAACTCGGTTCATTTCCAGCTCGATACGTGACATCCATGCTGTTGACATCTATTATTTCAGAGTCCAGATCCTCTGTTGGCTCCAAGAAGGAAACCCTACTTGGAGCATTTTCATTGGTCCACGTCATCACATAGGTATGCAACCTGATCACATTGACATCATGCTGACATCATACGATGCCAACAAAGAATCTGGATTCATTATTTCAATCCAAAAGTCAGGCCACGTGACCACAACAAAGGAAAAAAGAGGATGGATATAATTATGGGGCCTACTAAAGTTTTACACCCGGCCTCTACTGGCATATAAACATGGTTGTGGGCCTTAGAGCTCAAAGGTGGGCGTCACCATTCCCACTGTTCCCTGTGGTGTGGTCCACTTGAATTTGGTTCCCACTTGATCATTTTTGCTTCACGTTTCAACATGGGGAAGGCAAAGCTGATGGAAGTAGATGTCACAGCAGAATACAGTGGGGCCCGAAAAAATAAATGAAAAAGATTATCGGGAGCCCACTGTGTATTTTTCTTTTGCACGCACTCCTTGTTCCACGTGTTGTCCTTTATAAACTATTTGGTTTGACCTGATTTTTGGCCTACCATTCATGACACATCATCAGTGACCTCAAGGTGCTTTATTTTTTTCTACTTTTTTTAACACATTCCTCACCTATCGAATTATTTGGCTGTGCCTAATTTTAGGCCCAGTAAATGGATGAAGTACTTAGAGTATATGTCACATAGAATTCATTGTGAGCCCTGTTTACACATATTTTCAACTCCTTAAAGTGGACCAATTAAAGTCGATAATGTGTTGACACTGCGTGACTGTAACTGGCATGAAACCTACTCTCATTCGAGAGTATCTTCATTTGATCTTCCTTTGGCAATATGCATTAATTCGGTCATAAATGCGAAGGCATGAACCCTTACGCCCGCCTTTAGAAAAACAAATCAATACATACCACGTGGCCACATTTATCATACCAATTCATGAAGGAGTGCACCCAGCACATCTATAAAAGACTCGCCGAGAGAACAAGTCTATTTACAAATCTGGTTATGATATTCTTGGTGAGACTCTCTCGTAGTCCCTTCTGAAATGAGAGATCTTTCCAGAAACGTTCGTAGAGGCTATAACATTTAAGAAGATTCAATTTTGAAAATCGGACCAATACTCAAGCAAACCTAGCCATGGTTTAGACCTAGATTCGGAGAAATAGATACATCAGCCTAGTTGGGTCCGGAGCCATGCCCCTTTTGAAATAAAGAGTGTGAAGGGGGGCCAAAGAAAGATATAATATGTCCAATAAAAAATTAGTACTATCGGGTGGATCCAGGCCACTTATCATAGAGATTAGAAGAGACAGAGAGATCACCCAGATGCCCCCCTTAATGATCCAACTTTGATGCCCGTGGTTCAATTAGAATCAAAGAATGGGAAATCATGTAGTGACAGATAAAATATCAGGTGCTAAATCCCACTCATATGGTTAGGAAACGAGGGTCTACGTTAGGCCAATCAGATGAATGGTTGTGATTGATCTTAGGCTCAAGATCAGTGGGGGATGCTCCCTTGACAAATTCGGAAGAATCCTGTAGGGGAGTATCTACGTGTAGGAAGAGATCTAAGATCTAATGGCTTTAGAATTTTCAGAGGCCTTCTTAATTAGAAGATTCTGGATCTACTGAGGAGAGTTTCTTATCCAAAAAGCCTACAATGTACAAGTGAAGGATCCAGGATCAGCAAGAAAATGCCAATAATGGTTTCACTGCCTCAATAATCTATAAAAGGAGTATTCGAAGAAGAACTCGAAACCCTACACCAAACACACCAATCTGCCTTTTAGATTATCATTCAATGTATCTTTCTTAACATAGCGTAGCCTAGTTTTATATCGCTACTACCTAGCGGTTCCCACTACAGTACATTAGGAGTAGAAGTAAATTACTATGACCTCAAGTTGTAGGATCATGATCATCTAAGTTCTAATTTAATTGATCGCACCGATTTAGCCACGCCTTGCTGACCACCCGCCTCGATCATCTGTTTAGATGGATGACCCATGATGGATAGGTCAGATCTACACCGTCCATCTTTCTTGTTAGCCATATCTTAGAAAAGCCACACCTGAAAATCAGGCTGATCTAACCCCAGGTGGCCACCACGCAGAAAAAAGTGGGAATTGTATTCTTACCGTTGAAAACTTCAAAGGCTCCACTAGAATGTTTGTTTACCACCGTGATCCACTACGTCCATTCATTTTGTCAATTTATTTTAGGATATATATAATCTAAAAAATGAGGCTGATGTAAGGTTAGGGTGAGCCACACCATAAAGATATGTGGATCGAAATGTCCACCGTTAAATCCGCTCTAGGAAACCACCACAATGGCCTTTATCACCCAACCTATTGATAATATCATAGAAAATTGGATCGGAAAAACCTCGACGTGTGGGCCATTGCATACCCTAGCATGATGTATATAGTTATATCCACAATGTCCATTCAGACTGTGACATTTGTGTTTCGTCCACACCGTTCAACCATTTTGCCAGCTAATCAGTCCTGATCACAGAACCCGTTGTAGACCTCACCTTGACGTGTGCCTTGTACAGCTATACCAGTCATCCTTGATTCACCTTGATGCATGCGAGTTACCTACATCGTCCACTTGTTTTAGACCCATCATAATGATTATGTGCGAAGCCATCTGTTGGCGGGACCACTTGAAAGTGAGACCCATCATATTATATGAGTTGTACCTAAACCGTCCAACCGCAGCTAACTTTAATGTATATATTATACATGTCCAAACCGTTCATGTCAGGGCCCACTGTAGTATAGGAGTGTCACTTACACTGTTTAAATCATTGTAGACTAAATGTAATGTTTATTTATAAACCAACCTATTGGCAACCCACCTGGAAGTGGAGCCCATTAGATTATACGAGTTTTATCAACACCATCTGTCATGCAAGGACTATTTTAATATATATACGTGATGAACATCCACTTTGTTAGCCCATGATAGGGGTCCAAGGCTAATAATGAGATAAATTCAAGTCCTAGGAAACCCAAAACATGAAATAAATTTGGTTTGTGTTGGGCCCAACTTGAGATAAGTGTTGGACCGAATGTCACGCCCACTTAATTAAGGCTTCAAGTGATTTATAAACTCCACCAATGAGCCCACTTAGGTATTAGAGTGACAGGCTGATTAACCACAAGGCCACCTACAGAGTGTGTGTGTGTGTGTGTGTGTGTGTGTGTGTGTGCGGGGGGGGGGGGGGGGGGGGGGTTGACTACAAATGGTGCATGTGATAGTGATAGTGGTGATATTATTGATGATTATGGATTAGTTAAGGTATGTAATATGATTCCTTGAACATATTGATGTTGATTATACTTATGCATCATGGAATAATGGTATGTGTATGTGTGCCATAATACATTCATTCATACATAAGATATGTTCTTTGCAGTTAGGTCACATGACCAAGAATTGATATAGTCGATAATGGACACATGATGATTATATATAAATTTTCTAACCTGAGGGCTAAGCAAATCCTTGACTCATAATATTACATGCATACTACTTGCACGTCGTTGTATGCTTTGGCATGATTGTTTGAATTCACGTATGATCATGACATACATAATGATGGCACACTACGCGAAAATAGGGAAAACAATGACACAAAAATGCTTGGTTCGCTAATATTAATGAAAAGAATTTGAATGTTTTAAAAGAAATAAATAATGTTTGAGGAAAATTGAGATTTAATTTGAAATTTTTTTACATTTAAAAAGAAAAGCAAGATTTTGAAAGAAATTGAATTGTAAAAAAATAAAATTGGCATTTTGAAAAAAATATTGATGAAAAGTTAGAATAAAATTGATAAGTTTGAAAAAAATTAGCTTTTGAAAAAATTATAAGAAGTACTTTGAAACGAAATTAACAATGTTTAAGAAAAATTGAAATTAAAAAAAAATCAAAATTAGGAAAAAGTAATAATTAAGATTTAAAATAAAACTATGATTTTAAAAGAAATTGACATTGTGAAAGAAAATTGGCATTTTAACAAAATAGAAAAGTTTGAAAAAAAATATAAATTCTGAAAAGAAATTTGGAATTTGCATTTTTAAAAAACATTAAGAAGTTTGATAAATAAATAAATAAAAACCTGATATTTTGAAGAAAAAAATTTTGAAAAGTCTTAAACGAATTAACATATTGAAAAAAAAATATTAACAATGTTTGAGAAAAATTGAGATTTAAAAAAATCTAAGATTTTGAAAGAATTGACATTTTGAAAACAAATGAAGAAGTTTGAAAAAAAATATATATCAACAACATTTGAGAAAAAATCAAGAATTTGAAAAGAAATTGAGATTTAAAATAATCAAGATTTTAAAAGAAATTGAGATTATGAAGAAAAAAATGCTAACATTTTGAAAAAAAAAATTGAGAAGTTTGAATAAAATTGATAAGTTTGAAAAAAATATTAGAAACAAATTAAGATTCTGTGTTTTGAAAACAAAATTGAGAAGTTTGATAAAACAATAAGATTTTGAAAAAAAAAATGGCATTTGGAAAACGAAAATTGGGAAGTTTAAAAAATAAATTATGATTTTGAAGAAAAATAAGCTAAGAAACTAAAAAAATAACATTGTTTGTGAAAAATTGTGAAAACACATCGACATTTTGATAGAAGCTTACATTGTCAAAATAAAATTGGCATTTTGAAGAAAAAAATGTAGAGTTTGAATAAAATTGATAAATTTGAAAAAAAAATGTGAAGTTAGAATAAAATGGAGATAAGTTTTGTGGGCCCACCATGATGTATGTGTTACATCCATACCGCCCATCCATTTGGAGAGATCATTTTAGGGTATGAACCAAAGAACGAGGCAGATCCAAAGCTCAAGTGGAACCCACCACATGAAAATAGTGGGGGACAGTGATGGCCACCGTTGAAAGCTTCCTAGATCCCATTGATATGTCGTGTGGTCCACTTAGGACTTCGATCTGCCTCCTTCGTGGGATCATGCCTAAAATTAGCTGTCAAAATGATGGCAGCGGGGAAATAACCACATACATCACGTGGGCCCAACAAGCGCCTGACGAACGTCCTTATCATGTGAGTAGTACCCGCCCGCGAGATTTTTTTTTATTCTCGCGGGCTTGAAAGTTTCGCCCTGAAAAACCCCCCTTATCCCTTTTCCTTCCTTTACCGCGGCTTCCCCCCCCCTCTCCTCTTTCCGACCTCCAATTTAAGAAAAAAAATAAAAAATCCGCCCGTATCTGAGAATCCTGCTCGGGTTTCCTCTCTCATGGCTCCTCCGAGCTGCGCCCCTGACTTTCTGGCATCAATGGTGATGGCGATGGCGATGGCATCAATGATGGTTGGGTGGTTGATTAGGGCGCGACTAGTGAGTTTTTGAGGTGGGTTTTGAACTAGGAGGGGTCGCAATAGAGGTGGTGGTGACGAAAGCGGTGGAGATTGAGCGGCAGGGATGTCTCATCATGTGATGTCTAATATTATGTTTATATTAGACATCATGTGATGTCTCAAGTCGCTCATCATATGTGATCGCTAAAATAGCATTTGCATGTGTGTTATAACATGATGTATTCAATAATAGGAAATTTAGATGTGTACCACAAACTGATGCATTCATCACCTAAGGGCTAGGGCCTGTTTGCTATAATCTGGATAGGATATCTAGGCGAGCAAATATCATGTTGATAGTTGCACGATCATATGGCCTCACTGGAATTGATAAAATGCATGAGTTTTATTGGTTTTGTTTTAGTTGATGTAGTAGTTTTTTTTTTTAGTTAATGTATTGTAGTTTCAACTATTTTAATGGTATCAGGTGTAAGAAATTCAAAATGCAACAAATGCACGCCTATTTGTTTTTATTATAATTGAAAATTAACGACGGACTAAATCCGTCGTGTTTGTTTTAACACCCCCCGAGCGTGTAGGGTTTTAAGACGAATATGGTCCGTCGTTAAATGAACGACAGATCAAATCCCTCTTTTTTGGGGTTCAAATTGGAAAGTTTGGATTTTAAGACGGATAAGATCCGTCGTTTAAAATTAACAACAAAAATTTAGTGACCATGCGACGAATGAAGTCCGTCGCTAATGGAGATCGTTTTTGTTCTGTCATATGACATGAATTGGATCTTACTAATGAAATGTGTATCTATAATGATAAGTTGGATAATCCCTAAAATGGACAAGACATCGAAAGTGTGAACTAGTAGGAGATGATGTGCCATTTGTGTTAAAAGTCCCTAAACCTTTATGGTACTTAAGGATGCCTCACCGTCAAGCCAGGTAGATATATGGGTCATAGATTTGACTCTCACTGACAATGTCAGGTTGAAAGGAAGTGGGTTCAACTTACTTAAGGGTTGAGGTGCAAACAGGGACCGGTATGACCCACCGATGAGGAGAAGTGTGAATGAGGTCCACTATTGGTGTGCCAAGGTGGAAGTCCTGCATGGGCGTCAAGCACGATGTTTTTCGATATATATTGTTGCCATGATATGGCACAACAGCATGATGATGATGATTATGTGGCTACAAATACATGCAATATGGTTGTGGTTGTGGTAATAGAGATGTGGTAGCATGACTTGGTGGTACTGGTAGCAATGATTTGGAGCATGATATCATCCTACATATCCATTACATCGCATTATATCCACATTCATACCTTTACATGCTTTCGGCATATATTATTTCTTCATGGATACTTATCTTACTTGCCTGCATATAGGATGCACTACCGCACACACGTGTGTACTCACTGAGCTTTAAAGTTCATGCCTTCCTTTTATAACTTTTTTAGGATTGTGCCAGAAATAGGAGTAGCAGATAATGCTTGTCGTGTGACTTTTAGACACTACACTTCTAACTCATTTTGACAACTATGTACTCTTTTGTGGATCAATTCTAATTATCAGAATGCATTGTATATTGAGAACTGGTTGTTTTGCTAGTATTGGGAATGACAAACTTTATGCCTAATAACTATTAGCGAAAAAAAACTGTCCCTACAATTTATAGTCGAGCGTCGAGCTCGGGACTTGGTGTATGGGCGTCAGATGCAAAACTCGGAGTTCAACACATCACGAGCCAAGTTCAACCACTATGATCGGCCACACGGGAGGCTGAGTTTGGGGCGCGATATTAAGGATTTCACGTGTCAAGGATCTAAGTCATGGTTGCAATATGTTAAGGGTCGAGGTTGTTATGTGTTAAGGGTTTAGGTTGTAGTTATCTTGTGTTAAGGGTTTGGGTTATCATATGTTAAAGGTCTTAGTAGCCATATGTTAAGGGTTGTGCAGCCCACCATGGGATATGTGTCGAATCCACTCTATTTATTGGATTGAGAATTTAATTTAACGTCATGGGCTAAAGAATGAGTTACATCTGCAGATAAGGTTGAACCCCACCACAAGAAAATAGTTGGGAGTGAACAACCACCACTATTAGTTGATATATATATATATATATATATA
The DNA here is from genome assembly GCA_003013855.2 of Liriodendron chinense. Classification (NCBI taxonomy): domain Eukaryota; kingdom Viridiplantae; phylum Streptophyta; class Magnoliopsida; order Magnoliales; family Magnoliaceae; genus Liriodendron; species Liriodendron chinense. The sequence continues at coordinate 1,933,635 of PVNU02000629.1, read as the reverse complement.
TATATATATATATATATATATATATATATATATATATATATATATATATATATCATGCCACGTATCTATCTTAACAAAACAATTTAGAGCATGAACGCCAAAAAGAGGCAAACAGAAGGCTCAAGTGGACCGCACCACAGGAAACAGTGAAGATTGAACTCCTACCATCAAAAACTTCATAGGGCCCACTGTGATGTCTATTTGCCATCTAACTTGTTCTTAAGGTCACATAGACCTGTATGCAGGGAAAACATAAATATCATCTTGATCTAAAAATTATATGGCCCTAAAGAAGTTTTCAATGGTAATTTTTCAATCTCATTGCTTTATGTGGTGTGGTCCATTGGAGCCTTTGATATGCCTCGCTCTTTGGCTCATGCTCTAAAATGATATTTTAAAATAGATGGACATGGATAAAATACATATATGATTCTGCTAGAGATGGACGTGGATAAAATACATACATCATAGTGGGCCCCACAGAGCACCTAACGGGACCATCCGTCTCTAACTAGGTCCTGCTTGGAGTTGAACACGAGCCAAGCTAGCTCAGTTAGCTCGCTCGACTCAGCTCGAACCAGCTCAATTCGGCTTGATTCGAAGGTTGGGTTCGAACCAAGTCAAGCCATTTTTCCAAGCTCGAAAGAATTTTTGAGCCAAGCTTAAGCTAACCCAAGTTTGATTCAACTCGCCTCAGCTTGACTCGGTCAATTAGGTTGCAACTCAACTCAACTAGCTGGAAAAGAATGTTATTTACTTCCAAGTCGGAAAAGAGCAAAGAAATGAGAGGTGAAACTCTTTATAAAAGCAAGTGGGGGGTGTCAGTGGGCTTTGAGCTACCTTTGGGTCCAGATTGTAAACAGTTTTAGGCTAGGCTTTTGGGCTAGGCCTATTTAAATTTTTGTTCTTTTTAGGCTCGAAAGCTTGGTGGAGCCAGCTCGATCATGTTAGTCTCGGTCAAAGGCTGAGCCAAGCTGAACATGAGCCAGGGTGGTCATTGAAGGAGCCTAGCTCGGACAGGCTCGGCTCAACTTGGCTTGCGTACAGCTCTAGTCCTGCTACCCGATCTGCATCACGTCCCATCACAAGGATGCAGATTTTCAACTAAAGCTTTGGTAGGAAGTTCCCACCATTGGAAGCTACGTTGGGTGTTTGTGAGAAATCCACTTCGTCCATCTGTTTTGAGAGATCATGTTAAAATGTGAGACCAAAAAATTAGACAGATCTGGAGTGGAAACCTTTTTGGGCTCCACCATGATGTCTATATTCAATTCAAACCGTTCATAAAGTGGCACAGATGCTCATAAGGTTCTTACCACTGGGATGAACTGAAAGAATAAAAATATTAGCCTGATCCAAAGCTTTTGCAGCCCGACGAATATTTCAACAATGGGCATATGATCTCGACTGTTTTCTGTTGTGTGGCCCACTTGAGCTTTGTATCTATCTCATTTTTTGGGCTCATGTCATAAAATGATTTGGCAAAACATGTGAACAGTGTGGATTTCTCAAAAACACTATAGTGTGAACGGTGTGGATCCATCCAGCATCATTCCCTGACGGGCTCTGGTTCAATGCACATGGTCATTTTCGTCCTTTTGAAATTTTGGAAAGACTCTGTATTCAATGAAGAACTGATTCAACAACAAAACTCATTGAATCCAAAGCATTACAAAACCATGCATGGTACATTCCCTTTGTTAACTGACTCCCTATTACCTGCCAGGCTCTACAATCATTGCCTGGAGGAAAGTATAGCCTAAATCAATGGTACACATTCAAAGGAGAACAGAAATTTATGGATGTGATAGCTAGAATCATACATACATGGGAGATTTTGCAGCAAGGGACTTCCATGGTATGGCCCCAAGATTCTTGGTCCAACTATTATGACAGGTCAACCACATATAAGGTGAGAATTAGAAACTAAACAAGACATGCACATTCATCTATGCGATTTTAGACATCTAGCGTAGGGATAGCATGAAGAGGGGTTGCCAATTGCAGGGTTATGCCAAACTTAGAGCTCATGTCCATATCTTGAGGCAACATCCCATTGGGAAGTTTCCAGTTGAATGAATGGAGAAAAGATGCCAATATTAGGTGGACCATCCTAAATGCAAGTGGTAAGCCTGGGCAAATCCTCCGGCCCGATCCAAACGGTATGAGCTCGAAATCTTGACCTTTGAAATCAATGTCACTGCCCAAGAACCTCTCAGGAAAGAAGGACGACGGGTTGTCCCAAACGTCCATATCTCTCCCTATGGCCCACACATTCATCGTAACCCAAGTGTTCTTGGGTATAGAAAAACCATGGATTTCTACATCATCTATGGTTCTGCGAGGAAAGAGTGGAGCCGGTGGATGCAAACGCAAGGTCTCCTTCACAACAGCTTGTAGATACGGGAGACGGACGATGTCCGACTCTTCCACCTGTTGTCCCAAGCCAATGGTCTCCATGAGTTCAAATCGAGCCTTTGCTATGGCATTTGGGTTGTGGAGTAACTCTGCCATGGCCCATTCTACAGCGGTCGAGCTTGTTTCAGTTCCCGCAATAAATATATCCTGATTATTGAAAGTGCATATGTTTTAGTCTCGATGTGTGCAGATGTTGAAAACAATGAAAAGAGTTCATGAAATAAACAAACCGATGGAAAAATTAGATGGTGAAAACAATGAGCAAAAATTACAAGGTCCTTATGCATGGGATCACTAATCGTGTCTTGGCGGGTCCCTTTTTTTTATAAGTGGGGCTCAGTGCTCAATAACCTAAGGGGGTGTTTGGTACATGGTATTAAATGGAATTAGGTGGGATGGAATTGCATTTGGTTCCATGCAAATTCCATATGATGTTTGGGGAGGACGGGAGGCTTGGGATTAGGTGGGATGGAATTGCACTCGATCGCATGTGGGATTTCCGTGGGATTTCAAAATCCAACACACATGGGCCCCACATTGATGCATGTGTTTTATCCACGTCGTCCATCCATATAAGTCATTTATACATGACATTATGGTTATATACATGTACAAGTGATTGACATCCGTTGTGAATTTGGTCAGTTGATTGCAATTTCATGGTCCATCAAACAGGATTTTTTTTAATCCAATATTTTTTCCACGGTAAGAATTTAATCCCAAATATGGAATTAGATATGAAAATACCATGGGATTACCAGACATGTAATCATTGTATAATAAATGATGTTAATCCCACCTAATACCATTCCATCCCTTCTAATACCATGCGCCAAACACGCCCCAAATGGTTGATATGACATCTGTGTAGTGGATCGGGCTTCATGATTTTTATGATTCTTAAATAGAAATTACAAAACGTCAACCTTGTAACTTTGTAACTGCAGACTATGGCAATGAGGGTTATTATGGTTTTGGGCTTTGAAGCCCTCATCAAAGAGTTTCAGTTTTTACAGGCTATGCTCCTGTAGGCTAGCTACTTTTGATAGGCATGGTCTGCCCCCTCCGTGTAAAGCTGTGAGGTGTGGTCCACATTCATCTAAAAAGTCTTTCAGGGATAGTGGCTTATGTTGGCCAAGTATGGTACATGTTGGGATGCGGAGGGCTAGGGGTCGATTTTGGTTCTTTTGTGGATGTGGATGTATCTGTTGGAAGTAGCAAACCAAAAGGCAACTGTTACAGAAACCTTTGGTTTCTTAACAGTTGCATCATCAATTTCTCAACAGCTTTCAATAAATTACAGCAAACAATGACCCAGCAGTTTTCAACAACCTTTGACATTCTCAAGGGTCTCATTGAAAGAATTGTAACATGTGACCTTTAGGAGAATGAAGAGTCTTGTAACAACCAATGAGTTATGTCTATCTAAGAATCTATAAATAGGTGAAATGTGTAGTCATTTGTATTACACTCAATCAAAAATTCAGCAATAGAGTACTTTGTTTTTCTTCCTACTTGTTTTAGAATTTCTCCCAAGGCTTTGTAAAGCCAATAGGCAGAGGCAGTTGCATGTACTCCCTACTTTGTAAAGCCAAGTAGGCAGAGGCAGCTGCATGTACTACCTACTTGCTTAATCGGTGTCCAACCAAAAGCATCAGAAACATGACACCACAAGAGATATGGAGTAGCTACAAACCGAGCGTGACGCACCTAAGGATGTTTGGGTGTGTCGCCTACGCTCAAGTTCCAGAGGCAAGAAGAAGGAAGCTTGATGATCGTGGTGAGAAGTCATCTTCATCGGCTATAGTGAAGAATCTAAAGCCTATAAGCTCTACAATCCACTAACCAATAAAGTAGTGGTGAATAGAGATGTGGTCTTTAATGAGGAAGAAGCTTGAAAATGGAACGATAAAGAATCAACCAAAGATATTCAAGTCGAAACAGAGGAATAGGAAGAAAAGCATGACCGTCAAGAGCAAACGCCCACAACACCTTCTTCGGTTGCATCATCAGTTCACAGAAGCCCTGAAAGTACTTCATTAAATCAAAATTCGGCCAGCTCGTCCTCACCCATGGCACCCATCAAAATGAGAAGCCTAAGCGACATCTATGGGCAAACCGAAGAAGTTAATCTTTTCTGCCTGTATGCAGATCATGAGCCTCTGACGTTCCAGGAGGCCATAAAAGAAGAATGTTGGAGAATAGCTATGAAAGAAGAAATTCATGCCATTGAAAAGAATGATACATGGGAGCTGACTATGCTTCCTGATGGCTAGAAAGCTATCGGTGTCAAATGGGTGTACAAGATCAAGCGAAATGCTGATGGTGAAATTGATCGCTACAAGGCAAGGCTCGTAGCAAAGGGATACAAACAGAAGTACGGGGTAGACTATGAAGAAGTCTTCGCTCCTGTTGCTCGCCTTGACATTGTGAGGATGATTATCTCCCTTGCAGCACATCACAGTTGGATGATCTACCAACTTGATGTGAAATCTGCATTCCTAAATGGAATTCTGGAAGAAGAGGTCTATGTTGACCAACCTGAAGGGTTTGTTATGCAAGGGGAGGAACACAAGGTGTATCGGCTGAAGAAATCCCTCTATGGGTTGAAGCAAGCTCCACGTGCTTGGAATGCACGTATCGACAACTATCTTCAAGGTAACGGCTTTGCCCAATGTACATATGAGCATGCAGTCTACATCACGAAAAATGCTCATAGCGATATGCTCATAGCATGCTTGTATGTTGATGATTTGCTGTTTACAAGGGAACAGCCAGCCGATGTTTGATGAATTCAAAAGGGCCATGTTTAAGGAGTTTGAGATGACTAACGGAGGTCTGATGTCTTTCTTTCTAGGCATCGAAGTGAAGCAACAACATGATGGCATCTATATATCTCAGAAAAAGTATGCCAAGGAATTACTTGAATAGTTCAAGATGATCGATTCTAATGCCGTGAACACACCTGTAGCAACGGGCCTGAAGTTGACAAAAGAAGGAGAAGGAAGAAGTGTGGACTCGACTCTGTTCAAGAGTCTGATTGGAAGCCTAAGATATCTCACAATCACAAGGCTGGATATCGTCTACAGTATTAGGCTTCTAAGCAGGTACATGGAAGCGCCAAAAGAATCACACTGGCTAGCCGCAAAAAGAATCCTCAGGTACGTCAAAGGAACAATAGAATTTGGTCTTTTCTATCCATACAAAGATGAAGTAATGCTACATGGATACTCAGATAGTGATTGGAGAGGTGACCAAGATGAAAGAAAAAGCATCACGGGATATGTTTTCTATCTCGGGTTGACTGCATTCACATGGAACTCAAAGAAGCAAAGTGTGGTCGCTTTGTCCACATGTGAAGCAGAGTACGTGGCAACATCATCTATAGTCTGTGAGGCAATTTGGTTGAGAAATCTGCTAAAGGAGCTGAAGCATCCGCAAGAAGGATCCACAGTCATATATGTGGATAACAAGTCGACAATCGAGCTCTCCAAAAATCTGGTACAGCATGGAAGGAGCAAACACATCGATACTCGATATCATTTTCTTAGAGATCAAGTGAAGCAGAAAATGGTAAAATTAGAGTACTGTCACACCACTAAACAAGTCGCGAACATATTCACCAAGGCATTGCCAACTGATGCATTTAGACAACTAAGATCAATGCTTGGAATGAAGTCAGTTTTGGTTTGAAGGGGAGTGTTGGAAGTAGCAAACCAAAAGGCAACTATTACAAAAACATTTGGTTTCTCAACAGTTGCATCATCAATTTCTCAACAATTTTAGCAAATTACAGCAAACAATGACCCAGCAGTTTTCAGCAACCTTTGATATTCTCAAGGGTCTCATTGAAAGAATTGTAACATGTGACCTTCAGGAGAATGAAGAGTCTTGTAATAGCCAATGAGGTATGTCTATCTAAGAATCTATAAATAGGTGAAATGTGTAGTCATTTGTATCACACTCAATAAAAAATTCAGCAATAGAGTACTTTGTTTTTCTTCCTACTTGTTTTAGAATTTCTCCCAAGGCTTTGTAAAGCCAACAGGATCTTTTATCTTCCTGAGTGTTTTTTATATTGTTTTGGGGTTTCGGTCGAGGGATACAATAGGATGTGAAGGCTGGATTTTTTGTGATTACCACTTAAAAATTGTATAGATTTTTTCTTGTGTAATAAAGTTATAGGTGGTGAGCTCCCACCTTTCCTAAACAAAAAAAAAACAAAAAAACTTATATCTGCAGACTAACTCTATGGCCACTAAGATGGTAGCATGACTTCTTAGATCTCTAATGGTCCTGTACACCACAATCATTTTTTAACAATACTTAATGATCGATCTCTCTCTCTCTCTCTCTCTCTCTCTCTCTCTCAAGTTGCCATCTCAATGGGTAGCAAGCTCTTCCTAGTGTTGAGAACGGACGTCTCAAATCAAAAAGTGCATAGGGACCACTGGCCGGTCGGTGGGAGTGTCCGACCGGCCGGTCACGCTGGAAACCAGGCAGCAAGGCTGCTGGACGAATTTTTGCCCATCCGACCGGTCGGCCGACCGGCCAGTAGTATTCGACCGGTCGGCAGTGTCCTAGTGCAACATGGATTTTGCGCATTTTCTTTGTGCAAGAGGTTTCTAAATCCATTTTTCTTCCTATTTAAGGGGTAATACGAGATTAGATGCTTCTAAGGGTTACAAAAGAGGATTGAGGGAGCTTCTAGGTGAGAGAAAGAGCTTGTAGAAGAGGATTTTCTTCTTGGGTAAGCTTGGAATTTCTCTTGTGGGCTTGGGTTTTTAGGTCTTGGGTTCCATCTCTTGTAACTTCTGATATTATAGTAGATTGGTGTCGCTTTGTGCCGTAGTATTTTTACCCGTGAGGGGTTTTTCCACGTAAAAATCGGATTGTCTATGTGTGGGTGATTACATGCATTGTGATTGCATTGTGTGGCTTGTTTGATTGAATTTTCTGTTTGTGTACAGCTTTGCTTCCGCTGTCGGCCCTCCTATCCCAACAACTGGTATCAGAGAGATCGTTGGGGTGTAGCAGAAATTCGAATCTGAGACAAGAGCATGGCATCAGGCATGAGGTACGACATAGAGAAATATTTGGGAAAAAATAATTTTGAACTTTGGAAGGTGAAGATGAAAGGCCTTCTAGTTCAGCAAGGATTGCAAGATGCACTCCTTGGAGAGCGACCAGAAGCTATGAAAGAAGGAGAGTGGAAGAAGATCGATGAAAAGGCCAATGTCTCAATCTAGTTGTGCCTGGCAGATGAGGTCCTATATAACGTCATGAAAGAGAAGATTGCGGCTGCAACATGGGCGAAATTGGAGAATATCTATGCGAAGAAATCTCTTGAAAATCGCATATACTTGAAGCTTCAGTTGTACAATTTGAGGATGACGGAGGGGGCCAATGTTGAGAGCCACATCAGCAATTTCAATAGGTTTATTTGCAAGTTGATGGATGTAGATGAGCCGATGAAGGACGAGGATCAAGCATTTATCCTATTGAATTCTCTTCCAGAATCATATGAGTCACTCAAGGACTCTTTGTGCGCAGGTAGGGAGACTATTGGCGTAGAAACCGTTATCTCAGCCCTTCAGGTGAAGGCGATAAGAAGGAAAAGAGATGGCGTGGGTCCCTCTATTGATGAGGCACTGGTTATGAGTGGAAGGAATTCTGAGCGGGGTGGAGGATCTCCTTCATCGAGATCTAAATCAAAAGGCAAGTAGAGGCACAAGGTGAGATGCTGGAATTGTGGTGAAAAAGGTCATGTGAAGAGGAATTGTTCAAATCCCGAAAAAAGGCACTGGTTATGCGTGGAAGGAATTCTGAGCGGTGGTGACGGCTGTGATGTATTGACTGTATCCGGCATAGAGCCTCTTGGTGGAGATTGGCTCTTAGATTCAGGGGCATCATGTCATGTATGTCCTGACCGAAGTTCATTCATATCATATAAAGAGTATAATGGTGGATCGGTGTTTGTGGGCAATGGCTATGCTCGCAATGTGGTGGGGATTGGTTCGGTGCGCATTAGGATGTTCGATGGAGTCGAACAGATCCTTAAAAGTGTGAAGCATGTCCCTGAGATGAAGAGGAATGTGATATCTCTTAGTGCACTCGAGGCGAAAGGGTGCAGGTTCATCGGCTGCGATCGGTATTGTAAAGTGGTGAAGGGAGCACGCGTGATGATCAAGGCATGAAGGTACGATAATCTTTACAAGGTAATCGGGAGTACAATTCATGGTGGAGCTGCGGGACTGGCAGTGGGATCCACGGTTGCTCAAGTGTGGCAAGAGAAAAAGGGCCACATGGGAAGAGCAACAAGGCGTATGAAGATGCAAGGATAGAGTCGATGGGGCATGAGAAGCGACGGGACTATAATGATAACGAAGTAGAGGTAGAGATTGTGCGTGGTCAGGAGGTGCATGGTGATTTGAGTCATGGTGGAGTTTGTTGAGAACCGACGTCTCAAATCAAAAAGTGCATAGGGACCACCGGCTGATCGGTGGGAGTGTCCGACCGGCCGGTCACGCTGGAAACCAGGCAGCAAGGCTGCTGGACGAATTTTTGCCCATCCGACCGGTTGGTCGACCGGCCGGTAGGAGTATCCGACCGATCGGACGACCGGTCGGTAGTGTCCTAGTGCAACACGGATTTTGCGCAGTTTCTTTGCGCAAGAGGTTTCTAAATCCGTTTTTCTTCCTATTTAAGGGGTAATACGAGATTAGATGTTTCTAAGGGTTGCAAAAGGGAATTGAGGGAGCTTCTAGGTAAGAGAAAGAGCTTGTAGAAAAGGGTTTTCTTCTGAGGTAAGCTTGGGATTTCTCTTGTGGGCTTGGGTTTTTGGGTCTTGGGTTCCATCTCTTGTAACTTCTGATATTATAGTGGATTGGTATCACTTTGTGCCGTGGTTTTTTTTACCCGTGAGGGGTTTTTCCACGTGAAAATCGGATTGTCTATGTGTGGGTGATTGCATACATTGTGATTGCATTGTGTGGCTTGTTTGATTGAATTTTCTGTTTGTGTACGGCTTTGCTTCCGCTGTCGGCCCTCCTATCCCAGCACCTAGAAGGTAGATTTTTTATTTTTTTTTATTTTGAAGTTGCCAAGGAATCTCTAATACATCTTATAGAACTTAGTTGTAATGTCTACACACCCCGTAGTAAAATAATATCAATTTCAGCACGGAAGGTTTTTTTTTTTTTTTTTAATAGAGAATTTATTAATCAGCATCGGCAATATCACACGTTCAGGCAGGGACGGACAAAAAAACTGGGTCCCCTCGGCGCCTATCGTATCCCACCCTGTACAAAGCATAAACCCAAAAAAGAAGGGGAAAACAAGGTTGCTGGGAACGTCTGCCCGCCAAGTCTGTAGACCAGGACTCGGCTCGAGACTCAGTCAATCACATGGTCGGGTCGACCTGGCGAGTTCTGAGTTGACCAGGCGAGTTCATAAACTATTTGAATTACTATTTTGTAATCCTTTTAGTTTTTTTTTTTTCTTTCTTTCTTTTTATTATTCTGTGGGGACATGTTTCTATTTCTTATACACTAAGGATGGCAACTGACTGCAATACCCTCTTCCAAAATCTTAGTTTTGGTAATTGAGAGAAAAATATTTCTTTGTACTATCAACGCACACCAAACATTGAAACAAGGGTGTGCTTTCAGTGAGGAGGGCGTAATGTTTTTCCTTCAAAACCCAACTTTGTACTATCACAGTACCCTAGCAGCAGTGTCTGCAAACCATGATAAATATATATCATACGTTTTTTTTACAATCCAATTAAAAAACTTAATTGGGAGTTCTAATTATGTGGATTGCCTAGGTCTAATCCTCTATGATTATCCATATTAATTTGTTCCAACCATAGTCTCTAAAAAAAAATAGACTTGGCTCACCTGAGTTGACTCCATTCGACCAGATTTCACCAAAGCACGAGAAAAAATTCAATTTGGTCATTACTCGATCAAAACTCAAGTTGGCACAACTCGACATTATTTATATTATTTATACTTTTTAAATACTAAACAATACTGAAGAAAATCAGATAATATTGGATGATCTTTGAGAAACTTGCCCGAGATAGAGTTGAGTAAAGTTTTGTGTTTTTAAACTATGGTTCAAATCAAAAAATGAGTCAAGGTAGTACCGTTAGTATAGCCTTGATATCATGACGGCCAAGTTCGAAGCCGTTCTCATCTTTTTGATTGAGAAGCACGTCGAGGAAATCATTTCTTGTGGGTGAATTGGATGACATAGGCAACATTCGTTCATCGATCAGTTGATCGAAAATTGCATACAATTTCTTGAGATTAGCAGTCACACGATGCTTAATGCCTTGTGGGTCAATCGGCCTTAGCACGGGTAAGTAGTCCACGACATTCGGCCGAGCACCATCTTTCATAAATTCCCACACAAGATTCTTAAACTCTTGGGCTGATTTGGAGTTGGGATCGACCAAATCAACAGAGAAGACTGTGTTGGATGTCAAGTTGAGGGTGGTAGTGAAGGTGGCTTGGCCAATATCAACCGCTCGTCCTGCTAGCAAATGCTCATGCACATAAGCGATTAGATCTTGCACTTTCTTGTGTCGAAGGCCCTGGTTGGCAGCGAGCCTTGCCGTGGTGAACATTTGTGTGTTACATATCATTCGTAGCTTTCGCCAACGTGTGGTCGGTTGTGACCACACGATTGATGATTCATGGTAGTTAAGTGCTCGAACAGCATCGATAGTGATTCGACCGGAGAAGGATTGATCATTCTTCTGGAGGACCTCTTTGGCTACGATCGATGATGATACTACGACCGTGGTTATGGAGCCCAGCTTAATTGTCATTAGTGGACCATAGGTCTTGGCGAGCTGAGCCAGTGACTCGTGGGGTTTGCTGCCGAGTTTGAGGATGCTTCCTACAATGGGAAGTGGGATGGGACCTGGTGGGAGCTTGCCATTGGAAAGTCCTCTTTTTCTTGCAAGAAATAGAACATGGATGCATGCCCACACCATCAATATCCACAACAAGATAGTTGAGTAATCCATCTCTCTCTCTCTCTCTCTCTCTCTCTCTCTTCTGTTTTTCTATCTTCTCTTACGGAGGACTGTTTTTCTATCTTCTCTTATTACAGAGAATAGATGCATATGGAACACTTAAAAAGAGGAGTTATATGATACTCTGGCAGCGTATCACACTTGATACGCATGCAGTGAGAAATTGTACACGTGGCATACATTAACTCAGGTTTCATCGGCTAGTTGGGGAACCAATGGATATTTTGCATTTTAACCGTCCAATTAATGTCCGCCTATCCTATAATTGGATTATTAAAGTAGTGATAGATATAGAATGTGACTCGGAATTCGGACAGTTTATTATGAATTGAATATTGTATTCCACAATTGTAAATTGTGGGTAAATTTAAGTGCCTGCGTATCATCCATGAAATTCTTGCAGTGCATCCGAGTTTTCCTCAGGGAAAGAAAAGTAAGACTACTAGATTACCAGAATCTGTGTAACGCTTGATGTTAGTGTTTTCTCTTGATCCAGGTCTGTGTGACCTAATCAACAGGTTTGATGACAAGCAAACATTACAGAGGGCATTAGAAAGATTTTAATGGTGGGCATTCAATCACCATTGTTTTCTTATGGTGTGGTGCAGTACTTGAGATTTGGTGTGGTTATATTTTTTTGGCTCATGCACTAAAATGATCTAGAAAAATAGATGGATGGCGTGGATAAAACACATATTATGGTATATTATGGTGGGGCCTATAGAGCATTATCCAATAGCCACCTGTTAAGCAATCTGCATCCTCAGGACAGGAAATGGGAGGACAGACGACTACCATTGAAATATATATTCCTAGGCCTACTAAAGGTTTGGAACCGGCCTATATTAGCATATAAACATGGCTCTGGTCTTTAGGAAGAGTACAAAGGTGGCGTGTGCATTCCCACTGTTCCTTGAGGTGGTCCACTTGAGATTTGTTGCTGCCTGATTTCTAGCTTTACGTTCCAACATGAGATGGCGGAGCTGATGGATGGAGAGGATGTCACACAGATCAAGGTGGCCCTCGGCCATGTGTTGCATGTCCTTTTCGAAATTATTTAGTTCGGCCTGATTTTTGGCCTCACATTCATGGCACATGCATGGGTAGTTGGATGTCATGAACATCGTCAGTTGTCTTCTTCGAATTAATTGGTTGTGCCTGATTTTTGCATGTGTTGTTGTCCTGCACTCCAATTAAATGCTGCAGAGACAGGTGGCATCTAAAGGTAGAAGAGGGGACCCTGACTGTGGGGCCTACAGTGATGTATGTGTCTTAAATCCACACCCTCCAACCATTTTGAAAGATCTTTTAGGGAATGATACCAAGAATGAAGCTGACTCAAATCTAAGGTGGACCACACCATAGCAACAGTCGTGATTGAATCTCTACCATTGAAAACTTCATGAATTTCACCGAAATGTTTATTTGCCATTATTTTCCATCCAACCTGTTGATAAGGTCACAAACACCTAGATGAAGAGACCACATAAATATCATCTTGATGCAAATCTTTTTCCTGTACTATGGCCCATCTGGGATTTGGAACTGCTTCATCTTTTGGATCATGCCCTAAATTGAACTTTCAATATGGATGGACGGCGTGGATATAGTCACGCACATCACAGTGGCCCCACAGTCAGAGGTCCCACCCACCTCGGTGGATCCGGGGCCGGGTCTCACCTAATCCGCTCCCGAGAAGAGGAAACTAGTGTTGGGATCAGTGGTCATATGTGTTTTATCCACACCGTCAACTTGTTTTGATGGCTAATTTTAGGGCATGAGCTCAAAATTAGTGAAAAAAAAATAATCAAAAGCTCAAGAATCAACGTCTGTATGACCTTATCAACAGATTGACAGGCAAATAAACATTACAGTAGGCCTTAGGAAACTTTCATGCGGTGCACGTAATTTTTGTTTCTTGTTGTGCGGTCCACTTGAGTTTTGAAGTTACTTTTTTTTTTTTTCATGCCCTAATCTTCTTCAATCCATAAGGCTACTTGACTTATGCCTAGTGGATGCTCATGTCAAAGGTGAATCATCCTCTCTTTTATTGTGCAGTTTTCCTCTCTTAATGATCTGGGCATATATCAACATCGGCAAATTAATTTATTTATCACTTTATTACTTAGTCGGCTCGTTGTAGCTTATGTCGTGAGTGTCACCAGTCAATTTATGGAGGCCGGCCCCATGCCAACACTACCTTGATGATATCTTTTGTATTCTTTATTATCTCAAAGCTGCTTCAAGGCAAGGCAGTGTGTTCTAACAATGGACATGTTCATGTTAGTGCTTATTGTGATGCTAACTGAACTAGATTATTTGATGGTCATTAGTCCACCATAAATTATTTTACTTTTGTTGGTGGCAAATTGGTGAATTGAAAGTGTAAGAAGTAGTCTATTGTAGTTCGCTGAAGTCGAGTATAGATTCATAGGACAGAGATGAGTGAGGAGTACAGTTGGTTGAGGGCTCTTTTTCATAAACTTGGTTTTTTGGAGACGGGTCATATTCCCTTTTCAATGACAATCAAGCTGTAATTTTCATTACTGCTAATCATGTATTTCATGAAAGAAAGAAACATATTGAGGTTGATTGTGATTGATTTGACAAAAGCTATACGTTTGTATCATTTTTACTCTGTACCTCTCCACCAAAGACTAACTTGATGATGTGTCTACAGAAAGTAGCATATGATATTTCTGCAGCAGCACAGAGGGAGTGAGTAGGTATATTTTATTTTATGATCTCGTGACTACTATTCTTTCTTTCTTTTTCTCAAATATTATAAATAAATGAGAGGTGGACCAGTGCACATGCATGCATGGTACTTCTCAACTATTTCTTATCCATAATTGGTGCAGCTCATGAGAGTTTTGCCTGCAGCTCATGAGAGTTTTGCCCCACATTCCAACATGATCATATGAGGCAGGTGAAGGACAGAGTTGATGTCACACATGCCTCATCAGTGGCCCCTACATTTCTTTTTGTTGTACGGACTCCTGCTAAGGGACAGGTGTATTATGATCGAAGGAGGTCGCGCGGTGGAGAGAAAATTTGTTGTACCACTTGATTAGGGCTGAAAGTTCGGCAGGTTGGGTCCAGTTGGTGCTCAGCCCTAATCCAACCCAAGGTTCTTATTCCTCAACCCTAACTCGACCCAACCCAACCCAACCCAACCTCTGGTTGAGAATTCTCAACTCAAGCCCAACTCAAGCAAGCTCAGTCGGATTGATCAGGTTGGTCAGTTGATACATGCTAATATTTTTGTAATTATATTAATTTATCATGTTTCAATACACGTCATATTTTTTATATTTATAGCTTTATTAATTATATATGTAGTTATTTATTTTAAAGAACTTCACTTTTTCTAAACAAACAAATTAAAACATAGGATAACCACTCCTTTAACACTCAAGCATATCAAATTTCAAACATTATAAGTTTACTTAAGTAATATAAACTAATTAATTTACTTAACTGAATTATAATAAAATTATAAGTAACTTGTATATAAATAAGGTTCGGGTTCGAGTTGGGTCAGGCAACCCAAGACCTCAAACCAAGCCTGACCCAAGCTTTATCAGGTTGGTGTTTGCATAGCCCAAGCTTGAGATCAGATCTGATACTTCCTGCCCAAGCCCAACCCAATGTCAAGTCGGTTACGATTGTCAAGTTGAATTCGCCCGACTTTCAACCCTACACTGGATACATGGTAGGTTGCGTGCCCCGAGTATCATTCCATGTGGCCTCGTTTGGCATGATGGATTTGGAATACTCAAATTAGATATCTCCTAAATTTAAAATCCTCCAATTGTGTTTGGCACTTTGGATTCAAAATCCCCTATGATCCAAAAGTAGCTATGTATAATATGGTTATAGGGAGTTTGAATTTAATTCTAATTCAACTTTAATATCCCTAATTAATGTACATATGTAATGTTTGACACAATGATTGTAATAAACCGGTTGAAATATATATTTTGACTGAAAATGATGAAATTCCAAGTCTCAAATGGGCCACAAGCATAGGATCATGACTAAACGACTAACTAATGATTTTTAACTATTGATTTACTTGGATAATGTTTGTGCTTCACAAATCATCTTATCAAAGTAATTTTAGTGATGCAATTGATAATCTAATTATTTTGGGATATCATCAGTGAGTCACATGCCCAATAGATTAGTAGCTTAATGGCACACATGTTACACATGTGACTCATGGGAGGATTTTAGATGAAATCCTAGGTTCCACCTTGCATTTCAAACCCTCTCTTTGGGGGAATTTGAAATCCCCAGTCAGGGATTTGAAATCCCCTCAAATCAACAGTGTCAAACCACCCCTTAGCCACTAACATTTTAGTTTTGTAGAACATCCATACCCTTAAAGTGGTAAACCCCCCTATGAATATTAACCCTCCCTCTCAGGTGGACCACACCACAAGGAACAGTAGGAATTGAACACCTACCATTGAAAACTTTGTAAGGGTTGCAAAAGTTGAAGTTGATGTTTGTGTTTTCTCGACTTTATGAACAGATGAGATGACAAATAAACATCATTGTGGGCCCTAGGTTTCATTATCCATTAAAATTTCAATGGCAAACGACTTGTCTATACCCTTTTTTTGTATTATTACCTACTCACGCTTTAGATCTACCTCATTTTTTAACTGCGTCTTAACATGCACCCGTAAGACGCACCCGTGTAACAAATATATGGCCGTATGAATTTCACCAATTCATTATAAATAATGGGAATCACAGAGCCTTTGTTAAATGGTCTCTCTATTATTACACTGCTACTATGCTCCATGGGGACAACACAGAAGTTCAAGTAGGTTACACCAACAAATGGAAAAGACAAATACCTAGTTGCAAGTAAAATCTAAACTATTTGCTAGCTTTTTAGGTAAAATCTAAAGTGTACATTGGACAACCACAATTTCAGTTCCCAAGATACCCTTGACTTATTTAAAATATCTGCCCATGTCCTTTGTATATTCAAAGTTATATACATTACAAAACCTAATTGAAGGGGCAAAAATGTCCCAAAACTGTTTGATTTATATTCAAAACAGACCAACGGATTGGATTGATGGGCAAAGATGCTGGCCAAGTATCACTAATTCCTTTTTATTTGTAGAGATTTCTTGGAGCTAGATTTCCTACTCTTTCATGGAGTTTTATCATATGAGAAAAGGTAAGAAGATTTGTACAATGTGTAAATCACACGACATATTGGGCACAATAAACTTGTTGTAATAATAGGGTCCTTATCCTTACCTCAGTGGTAGAATCTAAAGAGTTTCAACACAAGGTCTGGGGTTTGAGTACCTATAGGTGGTGAAATCCCCCTAAGGCATTGAGTGCGGAGGGGTGTGTGTGAAGATCTTGGTGTGACCTTTTTTACAGTTGCCCACCACAAGCGAAGGGACGATTCAAATCCGATTGATTGAACCAGGAAATGTCCAAATCCAACTCAATGACTTGAATTAAATTCAAGCAATTCCTGATACATTGGTAAAATAGCTGCTTAATTTATTGAGTAATCAAAAGAGAATACAACATAAGATGGGCCACAAGGCACAACTTCCCATGGCTAAGATGTTGGCAATCTTGCTGGCCGCCGAGCTCCTAGATTCCTTGGCTATGAACCATAATGGGATGTACCAGTGCCTTGCGAGGACACCCTATCTGATTACATCTTGCAAATCGCCTTCCCACTGTCGAATCATAGAAGAATGTAAGAATATTGGTTAGTCCTTGTGTTGGTGCTCTAGCTTCCGCTTAGTTTGAATCTCTTTCCACCATCTGATGAAGATATACCATTTCAATACACCACTTGTCATTCATGGCCCATTTCTAGCTGGGCCAAGAGTCCCATCGTTACCGTCGCGATTCTTCCCATTAGCCTTACCTGCCACTAGGTCACTCTTCACATTACTAAAACAAGGCTCTAGGTGCTGTCGGCCCTACCAACCTCGCTAGAGCGCTACAACTCACCAAGTGTAGACATTGCATACATGGGTGCCAATTTTGGACCCTTCAGATTGTGGGTTCCACTGGGATGGAGAATCTTAACTATCTGATTTGGTCCCATGAAATTTGCACCATTGACCATTCTCTTTATAACCTTCCTCAGGTGGTTAGGAGCGTCCGATCAGTGTGATTTTCAATCAATGCTCCAAAATGGGGCCCAGAATTTAGTGGTCTGGATTGGCAGGCATATTTGCAGTGGATGGATTACTGTAGCAGCTGAGTGAGGTCCGCCCACAAAGATTTGAACTTTCCCCACGAAATATCTGAATAAAGAATTGAACATCTTCAATAGATTGCAGTGGAGTGTCCTCATGCCTGAAATTCACAGCAAATGCAATCATTTAAAATCTTCCAAGTGTATGCTAATATGGTAGAACGTCCAAACCACTCATTTGGCAGGGCCCACCATGGATGGGGCATAACCAAATAACTTAAACAATCAGATGATCATTCTAACCATTTGATTGTGAGAGTTTCAGAGAGAGGTCCGCAACCTTCCTCAGTGGAAAAAACAAAAAACTCCATTCAAGTAACTAGGATTGATTGGCTGCAGTGATTTTTTGGACATGGCCCATCCACTTGCAGCTGTGAAACGAGTCAGCCCACCGTTCAAGCAAGAAAGGACAGAGAAATGATCAGGTAAGTCAGCCCCACTGACGTTTTGGTATGGGCTGACATCACAAACATCCAACCTTTGATCAGACGGTTATCAGATTCACCTCACAACAGTTAAATATGCAGGACACACCACTGTTAGATGAGGTTGGATGGTTGTGATGTATTTCAGCAGTTGTGTCGAAAGAAAGAAACACAAACACACCCGTAGAAGGTCAAGAAATGCATACCCATAACTACTTTTCTGCAAGGCCTTGCTAGAAAAGTAAGCAATCAAATTTCTTCACTAAAATCCATGGCTGGTGGGAATTGCGGCATACTGATCATACGCGGAAGAGCGGACCGAACATTGTTCTTGAATGAGAGTAGCTTTCCCATATGTAAGCTGTTTATGATCCAGCTTGCTGGCTACACCAAGAAATCATAGAGAAGAACATTGCAAAGGTTAGCATCCTGGAAAGCATAGCGTGAAAGGCTAGCCCAACTTTGAAACATGCAAGTTAACTGTACTATGGTGTATGTACACACACTACAGGCTTGCTAGTTCTACACAACCACCTGCCCACATGCCACATTCAAGCCATGTACACACCATATAGATGCCTTGGCTCAAGAATCAGGACAGTCCAATCATAACAGGTGCATTACCTACATTGAATGTGGATTATCAAGAGTTGTTAAAGGTCCATCTTTCATTCATGTATGGCCCACAAGATAATTGGAATGTCCTATCTACAGCCAGGGAACCTACATTGTGGGGAAATGGGGCCCACCTAATGTGCGATTGGATGGGGCACATGCGCACTCAAATAGTGTATGGCTGCATTTAGATGGGCATCTAGAATTAGCAGACCTCATGTATGCACCACCGATGGGCTATAGTCGGAACTGAGGGTTCCATTTCATGCTTTGGTGCCATTTGGGAATACCAAATTCAGACCGGACCACTTACAATATATCCCATCATTTCAACTGCACGACCTGCTCAGCAATAAGAACTCACTATTGAATGAGAAAGTGTCCGCAACATAAGAGCATGCTCTAGAGAGTCTAGATGGTGGCTGATAACTAACGCTGGCAATGGACCAATCAGGCTAAGCAAAATAAAAATCTTTAAGAGGCCCAGCCCAACAGGTCTTGACCATGCAGCTCAAAATCTAAGTCCAAATAATTACCTGCCCAACCCCTCGCCAACCGTGCTGATAACTATGCTTCTTGTTTTCTTCTTTGAGAAGGTGAAGTTTACAAGGTTTGGTCCAAGTTTCCAAAAATGGGTTTTGGGGGAATGTATTGGACGATTGCAAGGGGCCACATAAGAACGGCCGTGTCCAAATTTACAAATCTTGTGCTCAGAAATTCCTCAGAATTATTATTTCTTGATATATATTCAGGAAATTTTGGTTGTGGAAACAAAAAAATAAATAAAAGAGGAAACAAAATAAACAAAATTTACATAAATGACAAAAAAAAAAAAACGAGGGTGATCATGAGTAAGTCAAAGGGAAGGTTTGAGAAAATCGGAAACTTTGGGTGTTTTAAATGAAAGAAAAGAAAAATATCCTGATATTATTCGAATTTTGATCGCCGTGTATCACTCAAAACTGAAGGGGAAATTTTATAGGATAACTATAAGACCAACCAAGCTTTATGGGACAGGAATGTTGGGCAGTTAAGGAATTACATGTTCATAGGATGAGTATAGCTGAAATGAGGAGGTGGAGATGGATGAGTGGCAAGACAAGGAAGGATAGAATGAGAAATCAATGCATACGAGGGAACTTATGGGTAGCTTCAATAGGTAATAAGAGGAGGGAAAGTAGACTTTGATGGTTTGGTCATGTGCAATGGAAACCAAGAACTTTGCCAATTAGGAGTGAGTTGCTACAACTTAAAGGCTCTAAAAGGGCAAGGGCCAAGGGGAAGGCCCAAGAGGAAGTAGGTGGAGGTAGTAAGAAAAGACTTAATGACCTATTGTCTAACTGAAGTTATGACCCTTGATAAGAGTGGAATAGCAGAAAAGGATTCATGTAGCCAACCCCAATTAGTTGAGATAACGCTTAGATAATGATGATGGTGATATGTGGAAACCAAAAATAAAAGAAAAGACAAGGAAAAATAAATAAATGATAAAACAAAAAGAAAGTGAGGGGAATCATAAGCAAGTCAAAGGAAGGTCTGAGAACATTGGAAATTTTGGGTGTTTCAAACAAAATAAAATAAAAAGATATTAAAAGGAAAATATCATAGTATTATAGGAATATTGAAGATATTTGAAACCCTTGAAAGTTTTATCATTTTTAAAGACATTGCGAAACTATCATTGTTTTTTTTTTCAAATTATCATAGATATTTGTCGTTATGGTTGGGCCCGCCTCAACCAACTCCTAGATAACAATAAAAATTGTAATAACGACGATGGTGGTAAAAATAATTACTGACCATCAATGGCAGCTTCTGCTCTGAAGCGCATTGTTTAAGGTGACGTGATGCTCGACCCTCTTCCTCAACAACAATGACCCCCACAGAATTCCGTCCATTCTTCAAGCTTTGGACCAACAAGTGGAGCGTCTTAAACACCTGACCACCTCCATGCTGCACGCAAAACAGATTCAAAAAACATATTTAGATCGTAACATAACACATGCTCCATAGTTGTATGAAGTGCCATCCCACAGTACACATTGCAAACGTACACAGAGATTGGGAATGATGTTGATATGGTGGGGGCCACCATATGGATGCATGATTGTCCAAAAATCACAGTGATTGGACATCTATTACCATCTGATTGAGGTGAATTTTCCACTTGATTGAGAACCATAGATCATTTTTTTTAGTTACATTTCCATTTTGCAGTCCATTGATGGCTACCCTAGTCCTATCTCCTTGCTTTTTGAGCTGTGGTCCATCCACATGGCCCACCAAATTAACAGTCCATATGACCATACACAAGTGCCATGTGTATGGCAGAGACATTTTGGTGCACCTACATGGAACTCAAAAGGCACAATCATATTAGCATTACTCGAAAATGAATATCTGAAGAATTGCATAGTACAAATAGCATTGCAAGTTATGCAATAATCTACATACAAAGATGCACACACGTACATATATGTACAAATATACAAGCACATAACTTTCTTTACAGAATTGGGAAAGAATGCAACTCATTTGATAAACCTGAAACAAATATCCAGGAAGCCTGAAAATTTTAATTTTTGATAGTTTGGACAGACTACCAACTAAATTGCAATAGTGATCTAATGGACGTGGAAATAAGCCTTATCCCAATTCCCAACTAAACATGAATCCTATTCTACCATTCCACTCTATTAAGGACAATAACATGCCCTAGCATGAGTTTGGAATGTCATATGGATGCAAGCCACATCAAGGCCACGCCAATCTTTGTCGTTGATCCCTGGGCACCCAACAATTTTAATGGCCTGGATCAAGCAATGAGTGTATGCTTTGATTTGAGTGGACAGATTCCACCCTTGACAGTGGGTTCCACGAGCCTCATCACAATATTGGATTGCCAAGAGCAGTCAGCCTATCCAAGCATCAGCAATTTATGTAAGCAGGCTTGAGTGCCCATTTCAGCCATCAAAGCTTAGGCCCAAGCCACAACAAGATTCAGGCCTATCAAGCCTAAGCACATGCATCCCAAACATTCAACGGCTCAGACCATTGTGGGTTCACCTTTGTATGATAACCCATGATGCCAAACAAGCTTAGGCCAAGGCCCATGCCCAGCAGGCCCAGAACAGTACAGGCTTGAGAAAGCTTCCTATGCGTTACAGCCTTGTCCGCAGGAACTTCCAGGTCTCATTTCATGCCCTCATTTCTCATTCATTAAAATTGGATTTCCGTGGTTTTTGCACCGTTGAATAGCTGAAACAAGGAAGCTTCTACATGCCATTTGTTATCAAGATCAAGCGGGCCCATGCAGTTTTACAAGCTTCCGAAAAATCTGGATTTTCTACACCCTGCTATATGTGCACTTTCAGCTCTGTTTTCCTCTCCTTTCTTCTTCAAATCCTTTTCAAACTCTCATA
This sequence comes from Liriodendron chinense, assembly GCA_003013855.2. Lineage (NCBI taxonomy): Eukaryota > Viridiplantae > Streptophyta > Magnoliopsida > Magnoliales > Magnoliaceae > Liriodendron > Liriodendron chinense. The sequence continues at coordinate 1,911,450 of PVNU02000629.1, read as the reverse complement.
CGTTTTTCAGGCCCCACTACCTGGTGTCAAATGGTGATTAGCTCTCTGGATCATGTGGGCCCCACACACTGTTGAATGGCGCCAAACTAACAAGAAACCTTGCTGTTAAAGGAGACCTGCGTATCCTGCAAAGTGTGCATCTTTGCGCCAATTTTTCCACCAACATATCTACTGTATCCATACAATTTTCGCTCTCTTGAATAGCACATATAGTCACCTGCCAAAGTTGGAGAAAAACCAAAAATGCAGCAACTGTTACAGCTGCTTTCTGAAAATTTGGACGCCTCTGTACGTGTACTTTGCTGGGGTGCGGAAATAGTTTTTGCATGCCCCATTGGAAACCCTACTGGGACGCAGAAATTGTTTTTCCACTTTGACTGGTGCATACCACACAGCATACAACACTCGCAAAGATAGTCCAGAGACATTCTACAGGTTACACGACTGTATCCGAAATTCCAGTGCACCAACTTCCTCTCCTCTCCCCTTTGATCCCATTCGAATGGAGAGGCTTCCTGATCCACGTGGATAATTCAAGTTGTGGGACGGACCCACGTGACTTGCCAATATTACCTGGAATAGAGGTCTTTATGACCTCTGCTTCTTCTTCTTCTTCTTCTTCTTTTTCAGTTACTTTAGGGTAGTTGCCTCAGGTGTTTTGTTTTGGTTGGCTAATATGTTTAGGAATTTCCTTTTTATTGGATTGTTTAGGATTTTGAGATCTCATGGTTTTGTTTATGAATAAAGAGCATCCTTATATAAGGCCTAAGGAGCATGGTTGTTGATTATTATTTTATTTTAAAAAAAAATATTTTCGTCTTCTCCCCATGAACGAGAGAGAGGGTGAGGAGATCTCAGCCCTGGTTTATCCCTTGGGTCCCACTATCAGGCCGATGTACGTTTCTGGGACCACCAATCGGGCTCTATGTCACATATTGTCATGATTCATGATGAAAGTTATGTTAAGAGTTACACAGCAGCTACCAATCTGACGCAATCCTCCACCTTTATCTGGGCTTGGGACTGGATATGTGAGCACAAAATTCCCACAAACACTGTAATAGTCTATTTTGATTAAAACGAGTTATCTTTAGAGATAGATGATAAATGAAAATTACAGCAGAACCCAAACTAATGCAGTTAAGATAGTGCATTTACCAATACCAGGAGCCCCAGAAGGTCACTTGCAGGCACACCCACATGTGCAAGATCCGGCCATTCATCAGGTAGGCTCATGTTGAATGTGCCCTATCCCAAAAATCAGTCCAATCCAATCACCGGTGAGCACACTTATGACAAAAATTGGATGGTAAAAAAAAGGATAACCGACCATCCACATTCACACTACATATTTTGCCCACCTGATAAGTGGACCAGCTTGATTTTTAGGTTAGAGCATATTCACCATGGGGAGGGGTGGATATCGCACTAGCATGCGACTTTCACACATGTCGGGTGATTGCAGGTGCATCTACAGATACCATTCCTCTTTAGAGCGAGAAATTACCTTTACAACTTTCGCCAATTTGAAGAAAAAAGTTGGTTTTCCGTAGAGCATGATTCCTACTCTGTCAAAGATTCGGTGATGGTTAAAACGGACTGGCTGCCCAATTTTCATCCGCTTCCCATTGGATGCTTGATTTGGTAGAATCAGGTATCTGCAAAACCCATATCATCGCATACGCCTTAAACCTTTTTTCAAAACAAAATTCATGACAAAAAAGCAATTTGTATCACGGTTCAAAACATAATCAGATGTGACTCAGTTTCACCCAGGTCATACCAGTTTCAGTCGGGAAGGAAACAAATCATCAGACCGAAATGGGGACAAACAAAATGAGTTGGAGTGAGTCAGACCATTTCCATTCTCTGGGCAAGTCACACTCAGAAAGCACTATTTGATTTGGATTCACATCATGTATGTTTGTTCCTTTCAATTTTAGAATGGGTAGGAAGCTCAACAGAGACCAAAAAAAAAAAGGTCCATGAAAATAGACACGAACATCGAACCATGGTGACTATTTTACTAAGTGATCGTTTGGCAGTTTGGATTTGGATTATCAAGTCCAAGATTTGAAATCTTGAGATTTAGATTCTGTTATTTGTGTTTGGCAGCCTGGATTTCAATCTTGTGGAATCCAGAAATTGTGTTTGGCAACCTGGATTTCAATCCAGCGGAATCCAGAATTTGTGCTTGGCAGCCTGGATTTGTGGAATCCAATTTTTTTCCCGGGACCCACTATGATATGAAAATGACATCCAATCCATTTATCATGTGCACCCTCATGTTTTCCTTGCTGCCAAAAAAGAAGGGCGATCAAAAACTCAGGTGGGCCACACCAAAGGGAACAGTTGAGACACCCACCTCTAAAAATCTTCCAGATTACCACTGGACCCCAATCTTATCCTTTACAGGCCATTTAATCCATTTAGAAGATGTGTCTAACCAGGATTCATGTACACTCCAAAAATCAGGCCATTCCAGAAGTCGGGGAGCCACACTAGAGGGAATGGTTTGAAAATTTTAACCATTGGATTGGATTTGAAATCCTTGGATTTTGCAAACCTTCTTTTTGAAAGGAAACAAAAAAGTGGCTTCAAATCTGGATTTCCAGGCAAAGAAGAGACTGCCAAACGTGAGAATTGGGATCTTTTGTATTTGGAATCCAAATTCAGGTTGCAAAATGACCCCTAAAGACTTATTCAACTGAAAACCTTTTGATAATAAATCATGACAGGAAAAATAAGAACTCGCAAAAAAGGGTGACACATTCACTTGTCCATATCAATTGCCTGATGAATCATATGCGTGCCTCTCCAGATGCACCTCTACATGCAACCACATATGTTTAGGGCTTCAAAAACCATGCTGAGGTGGGCATGACCATTTGAACAACCTGGCCAAATAGTCAGGCTGGTCAACTCATCATGTGGACCAAAACTGTCTGAAACAACGAACAATTTAAAGAATTCACCAATGGTCCACATTCAGTGTAGACCTGTGGCTTGCCTTAAAAAGTGGACCAACCTGATTTTGCCTCAAGCTTATCAGCACAATAGGAACCACCAAATGCACTCAGCTTAAATGTCCCAACACATGCCAGGGTAGCACGTGAAGAGGTGAATGTGGGCTTAGCAAAATCTTAAGTACTAGTAGCATTTGGATTTTCTTCTAATGTATTTGGACCACTGCATCATAATTAAATAAATAAATAAAAATATCTATTTCCACCGTCGTGTTTTAAAGTTTGATTATCAGGAACTCAGATGACACTAACATTTTGAAGTCATGCATTGATGCCGTGGAATGATGCAACTCATTGTAAAACTAAAAATTCCAGCACCATAGATGACATGCAACGGCACCATAGATAACATGCAACAAATAAAAATGGTACAACTTACTTATCTGGTGATAATACAGATCCAGACAGCACTGAATCGCTAAGCCAGTTAGCTTTCAGCAACAAGGTGTCTATTACACAGCCGTATAAGAATTTTGTAGTTTCCACCTGAGGGAATAGATGGCAGAAGATCAGTCAATGACAAGAAATCCATGCTGTTGATGAAGAACATGGCCTTCTAAGAAACTGAACACAGATGGATGACCATATTTAAGTTAAAAGACTAGCCGAGAATTCAATAAAAAAAATTATATAACTATTTTATGGAACAGGAAGGGGAACACACAGTATATCTGTGAATGAAGACAGAATTTACATGAAAAGAAATAGTAAGATGACTCGCCCAAAGGAAGATTGAAGGGCTGAATCCCACTCACTAACATGGAATGAAATTTGTAAGAACTGGCCCATTCATCAGTTGGAGTGTTATTAGATTAATGATGCAGGCCGCATCTAGGCCACACCAATCTCCACCGTTGATTTTAGAGTGACTCATGATTTCAATGATCAAGATCGTGTGGTGATTGTTGACTTCGACTTAGGTAGACAACTTCCAGCCTTAGTTAAGGTACCCATGGGCCTCACTGCAACACTGAGTTGCTCGTCAAATCTCAGATCTCGTCTATCTACCAGCAATCATCATCGACGATATTCACCATCATCATGGACAGCCCAATCAATTCTTTGTCCACTACTTAGTCTATTTCCTTTTCTTCTTACAATTTAATATGTGTAGTTTGAGTTAATTTAGGAGGTCAAAGTTATACCAAAAGAAAGCAAGTAGAAGTTTAATTTCAATTGGGAGTTTCTACAAAAAAAGGCTATATATTGCCATATGCAAGGACACAAAAATACAATATTCAATCAATGGAAGGAAGCCTTTTTTAGTGGAATATCCTCTAGAAGTGTCTTTTCTAGAAACCCTAGAGGTAAAACTCCTTTGGACTGAGTTGACTCCGCAAATACATCCCTTCTACCTTCAGCTGCAATTTTTCTTTTCATTCTTCTTCTTCTTCTTCCAGTTTTTTTTTTTTTTTTTTTTTTTTTTTTTTTGAGAGAGAGAGAGAGCTGCAAATTTTATCATTCCCCTCTGTGTGAAGTGATTATCAGGTTTAAAATACATCCTAAGGGAAGATTGGAAGCCCTAATTCATACATATCCCTACCCATCCATTAGAATTTCAACTTTCCTTTTTGCCCCACCAAAAGGCACCTGAATTAGATGAAATATTGATGGTGGGGCTAGAATCAGAATTCATGCAGATCTCAAAACAAGACCAGTCAATGCTGGTCTAGAGATGTTAAGTCGTATGCTATGACGAGACACAAAACCTAAAGACTTCGGCACATCCTCAGTCTTGTTTGTTCTAAAACAAAAATGATTGTTCACTTGACCTTAACTTTTAAGGCATGAAAAGTGCTTGAATATTTTCTGGAAAAAATGGTAACATTGCAACACTTCAAAACTCTACATGAAAAGCCTGGGAGAAAAAAAGGAAAGCATATAGTGCTATCACTTATATCTAAGTTAGTTGTAAAATGCTTATTCCACTACATGTGGCACACGTGCTAGATCAGAATTGTCCCCATTGGGGCCATACCACAAAAATCAAGCTGATCGCGTGACCCTTGATTGGAGGACTTTTGAATAATAACGTCAAAGATGTACTTATCTGTGTGCACGCCTGGATCTTCTATGCAATCTAAGCGAGGTATATTCATATCACAGAAGAAAAAAAAAAATGCCCTGGATCTACATGGAAAAGGGGTTGGGTGCACATGCTGCAACTACACCTATTGAGGTGAATCATTGTATTCATCATTAGGAGTTAGAGGATTTTCACAATCCAGGCATGTGTTGAAGTATGATTGCGAAGTTGACCAATTTGACCATCATTAAACCAGATATTGCATATGTTATCAGCATGGTCAATCAATTCATGCACTCTCCATGCTCCCATGATCTCAATGTTTTAATGTTACCAAATCCTTGAAATCAGCTCCAGCAAAGGACATTTGTATGCCAACAATGGTCATCTTCACATTCAGGCGTATTGTGGCGCAGATCTGGTTGGGGTTTCTGATGATAGGAGAGGTAGACCACTAGTTGTTGCACATTTGTTAGAAGCAACCTTGTCTCTTGGCGAACCAACAAGCAGTCTGTTATTGCCCGCCCGTCAGTCGAAGCTGAATATTGCTCCAACGCTCATGCTACATGTGAGGTTATTTGGCTTCAATCTCTTCTTCAAGACAAAGGCATCATTGTCTCCACTTCGATTTTGTTATAGTGTGACAATTAGGCTACCATTCATATTGCATCCAATCCGGTCTTTCATGAGAGGATGAAACACATTGAAGTTAATTGCCACTGTGCATGAGAAGATATTATCTAGGTTGCTTTATACTCCTTATGTTTGATCCAATGATCAGCTAGTAAATATTGTTACCAACTCCATCCATTCTTCACATCTCCAAGAGATCATGGGCAGGCTGGTCATGTACGACATCTTTGCTCCAGCTTGAGGGGGAGAGTAGATGTATTCGTGCATGTGCGTGCATATGCTCGAGTATTGGTGTGTGTAAGGTATTTTTGTATGCGTGAGTGTGTTATATTTGATGCTCCCTTAGGACACCATACAATTTTTGAGTTGTATAGGGTGCGAGAGATTGATCTAATCTCCACACAACCATCTTCTCTCTCAAAATCCTATTTTCTTCTGCTTCTTCACAGACTATGTGAGTTGTTACAAGTAAAAATTAGCAGTTACAGTAAGTCCAACCAACTTGCATCATTCAATCAAAAGAAGTCCTCTAATCGACACATAGGCAGAGAAGTGGTTTGATTTCTCGGCTACAATGTAGAAATGGTAGGACACAAGATGAAAGGGTTCAGATTTCAAACATGTGTGCCATGTGTAGGGAGTAGTCTTCATATCTAATTTAGAAATAAACATTTTAACAATGAACCCTTCTCCCTGAAATAAAAGCATGCATTAATCTTATGACACAGACCTTCTTTGGAGATAGCACGACAGGGAGCTGCTGGTGCTTGTGTCCTGATTGTCTCTTTCCTCTTAAGTTTGGTGAAGGTGATGGGACATCAGAAAGAACAATACCTCCATGTTTCCTAATTAGCATCTCAAGTTCCTTTTCCTTCTTTCTTGAAAATCCTGTCAGCAGGAAATCAAAGCCCTGCAAGAGCATTCCCTTTCGATAGTGATTGCCACAATTTTTTAAGCAATGATGATTTGCCTTTCCAATTCCAAACATGGACCCCAGGCCAGAAGCTTTTACCCTTTTACCAGTTCCAGCACGTGAACCTGCATGGACCAAAATAATGACATATCACAAACCAGAGAGTTTTTAAAGCAAGAAAGCAAAGCATTGTCACAAGAAGTTGCAAGGACATAGGAATTGTTGGGTCCTACTTCATCAGAACATGAAACTGTTAGACAGGCCACATGCCTTGTATAGCCAAATTGTTTAGTTTCCATGTATAGTTAGATTGATTCTGTTTTATCATTTACCTTGTATAGATGATTCTATCTTTTATCATTTACCTCGTATAGATGATTCAAGAGGGTTGTACATCTCTATATATTCAACCCTTTGGGGTTGTCTCAATATACAAGAAACCAAAGGAGGATTCTCCACTTTCCAGTTTTCTCTCTGTTTTCATGGTATCAGAGTCATACCGATCTCCAGCAACCCAACCTTGCTCCACCATCATCAGCCGCACATCACCAGATCCAGCACCACTCTCTTCTTACTCCGGCACCACCCCCTAACAGATCCAGCACCTCCTTCGTCACCGGCACCACCCCCTAACAGATCCGGCACCTCCCCCTGACAGATCCGGCACCCCCTGCATCACCGGCACCACCCCCTAACAGATCCGACACGTCCTTCGTCATCGGTGCCACCTCCTGCACCCTTTGTTGCAACCCCTACTGCGGCACCCCTGTTGCACCCCTGCTGCATCCCTGCTACGTCACCCAGCCCCACCTTGACCAGACCCCTACCAATCCCAGCCCCGATCCCCGCAACCCTTGCTGCTGCTCATCCCACATCCCCTGTCCACCCCTTCCGACCAACCCCAGCCCCTTCCGACCACCTCCAGCTCTTGCCAACCCACCCTAGCCCCTGCCGACCACCCCTGCTCCAGCCGGCACCATCCGCAACCCCTGCGAACCAACCCTCTGCTGCGTCCAGATCCTCCCAGCCCCTGCTGCGTCCAGACCCTACAACGGCCAGCCCTTACCCTGCTATTGCCCTGTTACTTCCTTCCTGCTACAAGGTACATCCTTCGTTGTCATTTATTTACATCACTTCAGATCTATGGACAAAGATTCCTCCCGTGCAGATGCCCGATGATGTGGTTTCGATGGTACCAACTACAGTCTATGGGCCATCCACTTTCAGAGTTTCCCCAAGGGTCGTGGTTTGTGGGGACTAATTGATGGATCATTTCATGTCCCCACTTCGACGGATGCCGAAAAATTATCTAAATGGGAGATAAAAAATGGACAGATTATTACCTGGATTCTCGATTCGGTCGATCGGTCAATTGTTGTTAGCCTCACGCCACACCGCACTACTAAGGCAATGTGGGAGCATCTCCAGACGATTTATCAGCAGAATAATGCGACTCGATTATACTGCCTGGAACAAGATCTGGTTCACCTTACTCAGGGTGACAAAAGTATTCAAACATTCTACTCTGAGATTGTTACAATTTGGATTAAGATGGTTATGATGGATCCAGAATTTCCTCATGACTTTAAGATATTCCAGACAATGCGCGATAGTGCGCAAGTACGACAGTTTCTTATTTAGTTGCGTCCGGAAGTTGAGCACTGTCGGGCTGCTCTTCTGAACTGTAGCCCAACTCCTTCGTTGAATTCAGTTATTAATGATCTATTGGCTGAGGAACAACGACTGAAAGTTCTCTCTCCCAGTTCCCTGACTCCGGGACCATCTGATCTGGTACTCGTCGTGTCCACCTCTGCACCAAACTATGGTTCCACTCCTTAACTTGTCGTGGCTGCAAAAAAGTGGGACATGTCGTCGCTCAATGTAAAGAGTGGTGTGTTTATTGTCGACGGACTAGACATGGTATTCAGGACTGCTGTTCACGTGCCTATGCATCCTCTTTCGACTGTGGATGTAGTGGTCGTGGTCGTGGCCGTGGTCATACTCTTTCTGCTACTTCTGCCACTATTTCTTCTGAGCCTTCTGTTAGTGATGTTGTGTCTACTGTTTCTGCTGAAGGACTCTCCTCACCTTTGACTCCTACAATGCTCCAGCAGATCGCGCAGGCCCTATTGCTACCAGTATGTCAGGTATATCCTCATCTTCTACATGGTTCTTCGATTCGGGTGCGTCTAATCATATGACTGGTGACGTATCACATCTTCGCAACAGTCATCCCTACACTAGCAATCGGCCTATTTCTACTACGGATGGCATTAGACTACCCATTCAGTCCGTTGGTTCATTGACTTTCTCTCCTTCTGCACATCGTCCAGTTCACCCTTCGTGATGTGTTTCATGTCCCTAAACTTTCCTCAAATTCGATTTCCGTTGGTCAACTTACATCCAATAACTGCTTAATCACATTTCTTCCAAACTGTTATTTTGTGCAGGATTTGGCAACGGGGAAGATACTTGGGAGGAGTAGGTGGCAAGGTCATCTATACGTGCTAGACTTCAACCCATCTGTCACTCCGGCTTGTTGTTTCTTTTCTCCGTCTTCCTTAGATATTTGTTCGGCAAATAAAATGTGAAAACTCTGGCACTTTCGCCTGGGTCATCCACACTCCGATCGATTGATTCAGTTATTTTCTTATGGCATGTTAGGGAACATTTCTATTCATAAAAATATTTTGGATCATTCTTGTTCTTCCTGTTGTCTTTCAAAAAGTAAGTGCATTCCATTTCTTCTAAGCACTACAAAATCATTATCTATGTTTGAGATAGTACATACAGATGTCTGGGGTCCTTCACCAATTATGTCTCTCTAAATTACGATACTATGTTATATTCATTGATGATTTCACACGTTACACCTAGATTTACTTTCTGCACTCTAAGTCACAGGTTTTTGAAAAATTCCAGATATTTCACTCTATGGTGGACACTCAATTTTAAGTAAAAATTAAAACTCTTCACTCTGACTCTAGGGGGGGTATCTCTCCACTAATTTTCGTACATATCTTCAAGGTCATGGGATTATTCATTAGACAACCTGTTCTAAAACTCCACAACAGAACAGGGTGGCTGAATGAAAGAATCGCCATATAGTTGAAACCGCAAACACCCTAATGACAGCTATGAGTGTTCATAGTTCCTTCTGGGCGGAAGCTATGATGCATTCAGTCTACTAGATTAACCGACCGCCAACCAAAGTTCTGAACAGTAAATCTTCCTACTTTGTTCTCAACAGTTTACTTCCTACATATTCTAAATTTCGTGTTTTTGGTTGTGTATGTTATGTTCACCTGGCATCACGTGAACGTTACAAACTCTCCCCAAAATCAGTCAAATGTATGTACTTGTGATTTGGAGAAACTCAAAAAGGTTTTAGATACTATGATCCGGCCTCTCGTCGTGTTCGGGTGTCGACATGTTGTTTTTTTAAGCATATTGTTTTTCATTCATCTATTCCTCCTCCGCACACACCAAAGTCTCCTAGGCTTACCATATTTCCTGACATTTCTTCTGCTTCGAGTATCCTCCCTCGTCCTTTACAGGTTTACTCACGATGGCCATGTACAAATCCACCACTTATTGCTCTCCCTACTGTACCTGTTGCCAATCCAGAACCTACCTTAATACGTTCCGCTTGTGTACATCGGCAACCTGATCGCTTGATATACTCTATGTATGCCATGAATGCTACTCTGGATATTGTGTCTATTCCTACTTCATACTCTCAAGCAGCCACTCGTGATTGTTGGAAGAAGGCTATGGTAAAAGAACTTCAGGCATTGGATGATAACCATACATGGGACATTGTCACTCGCCCCACTGACCAACAATTAATTGGTAGTAAATGGATATATTCTGTAAAGCTCAAGTCTGACGGATCATTGGATCGACACAAGGCTCGACCTGTCGCTCAGGGATACAAACAGGAGCATGAAATTGATTATGATGAGACATTCGCTCATGTGGCCAAGATGAAAATTGTTTGCACTCTTCTGGCAATATCATCCATTCGTTCTTGGCCACTCGCTCAGATGGATGTGAAAAATGCTTTTCTTCATGGCGACCTCCAAGAAACAGTATATTTAAAACCACCTCCTGGTTCTTTGATCCCTGCAGATAAGGTATGTCGCCTAAAGAAAGCTCTGTACAGCCTCAAGCAAGCACCTCGAGCATGGTTTCAACACTGTCACAATGTTGTTACAGGTGCCGACTTTACTCAAGAGTAGTCATAACCCATCATTATTTTTACGCACCACTGATCGCAGAATTGTCGTTGTTCTCGTATATGTCGACGACCTACTCCTAATTAGTAGCGATGCTACTGGCATCTTGACATTAAAGGAAGTTCTGAAATCATCCTTCAAGATGAAGGACCTCAGCCATCTAACATACTTTCATGGGCTTGAATTTTCACGCTCTAAATGTGGGATCCTAGTTAGCCTGCATAAATATACCAAGGATCTTCTCGCCTTGGCCTCATTGACGGATCAGAAAACAGTTCAAACTCCCTTAGCACTTAATATTCAATATGGCCGTGAGTCCATGACAATAGTGCTCTCCTTGAGTAGCCCACATTATACCGACGTTTGGTTGGGAGTCTGATTTACTTAACAATGACTCGCCCTAATATTGCCTACGCTATCCAAGTAGTCAGCCAGTTTGTATCTACTCCTCGAACTCTTCATATGACTACAGTGTTGTGCATCCTACGGTACCTACGTGGAACTCTGGATCGATCCCTGTTCTTCTCCTCAACGGCACCTCTGGACCTTTGTGCTTATTCAGGTGCTGACTGGGCCAGTTGCGCTCTCACACGACGATCTACCACTGGCTTCTGTGTCTTTCTTGGCACTTCTCTCATCTCTTGGAAGTGTAAGAAGCAGGCCACTGTTTCCAAATCAAGCACGAAAGCAGAGTATCGAGCGATGTCAGCTGCTTGTAGTGAACTTATCTGGTTACATGGACTTCTTTCCAACTTAGGTGTTCATCTACAAAATCCTACTCCACTCCATGTAGATAATCTCAGTGCCATTCAGATTGCCTCTAACCCTGTTTTTCATGAGTGGACAAAGCATATTGAGGTTGACTGTCACTTCATCCGAGAGAAGTTTTCAGCCCTGGGCTCATTTCTCTTCCACATGTCACATCCCATGATCAGATTGCAAACATTCTTACGAAGTCCCTCACTTCTGCACGTCACTTATTTCTCGTTGGCAAACTCCTACTCGTCGATGATCAGCATCAGTTTGAGGGGGGATGTTAGACAGGCCACATGCCTTGTATAGCCAAATTGTTTAGTTTCCATGTATAGTTAGATTGATTCTGTTTTATCATTTACCTTGTATAGATGATTCTATCTTTTATCATTTACCTTGTATAGATGATTCAAGAGGGCTGTATATCTCTATATATTCAACCCTTTGGGGTTGTCTCAATATACAAGAAACCAAAGGAGGATTCTCCACTTTCCTGTTTTCCCTCTGTTTTCAGAAACATCTCTGAATGAGCTGGTCTGTACATTCGAGGCCCATGATTCAGCAATTGGGACTATTGGCTGCCACTCCCCGACATCATTGTTTTAAATAGCGAATAATGTGTAGCATGACATTCACTCCTCTAAAGCATGAGGCTAAAGCTACATAGCATGTAGCATAAGCTACACACTACTTCTAGATTTTTAATTAAGGTTGTGCTTGATTGCACCAAATATCATGAAATTTTATGATATTTTGCACCAAATTTCACCAAATTAGTTAGATTAATAATGAAACTTGTTGCCACCAAATACAACCTAAAATAATAGGAAAAATAGGCAAAGATTAAGTATAAAGGTAAAGAAAGAGCAACCCATCCATCTCCCGCTCGTTAGATGAGTTGGCGGAGACAGTGTAGGGAGTGTGAATGAGCCATGGTTCAATCCCAGGTAGTGTTACCTTTCAAAAAAAAAAAAACAAAGAGCAGCCTAACTAATTAAATTATATTACTTATATTTTTTACTAAAATCAAAAGATTAACTAATCTTATTTCAAAAAATTAAAAAATTGAAATAAAAACATTAATTAAATTAATTTCAATGTTTGAGTGAAAAAAAAAAAACTTGAGCGTAAGCTATGTAGCGTGTACCATAGGCCATGTAGCATGTAGTGTATACAAAATTAGCATGTAAAGTAAGCTACTTATGACTTGAGCTATTTTCATGAGCTACATAGCGTTAAGGCTAACCTACGCAATGTAGCGTAAGCTACATACTACATAACGAAGCTATTTAAAACATTGCCTAACGTGGACGAGGCATTCCCTAAAATTTCGCTGGTTGAAAAAGATCCTAAACCCTAGGTCAGAGGCAAGGTTATCTTCGATAGTGAGTACACGGTACCATAACAGGGCACACTACTTTCACCAATATGAGTACACTAGGGGTAGGATCATGTGGGCTGCTCCAGAACAAACTTCTAAATATACATAACATAGTTACATATACAAAATGATGTTGTAATTTATATATGAAATAATGAATGTTATTATTGTTGTTTTTGTTATTATTATATCAGTATTATATTGTAGATGTCTTATGTTGCATAAATCTAAGTATAAACCTCTACGATCTAAAGAAAAAATAAAATTATGACTCAGTTAACAGCAAGGATATAGGACCACAATTTCATTCAAAAAAAATATATATATATAGTGATCCAGATCACAATTGTCCTAGAATCAGGGTAGCACAGTTGACAATGGAAAACGTAGGGGCATCGGCAGCTTAGGTAACATTGGGCAGTGGATTAAGAACAAAGAATTAATAATAGAAAAACATTACACAATAATGGTCTGGAAAAGAAAAACCAATGATTTGGATGGCTAGGATTTTCTAATCTGGAAATTTTCGGGCTATCGCACCACTATGGGGTCCATAAGAGCAACGGTGTAGATCACAAAGGCATAGCCCAACTTGTACGGAATGGATGCATCATCACACTTCACATCCTGAAGGAGCAGGACCTGATAATTCCTCACAAAGGTAACTCACAAAAGGAAAAAAGAGTAGAAAATCTAAATCTGAGTATTACGAGTTTGATAGCCAGAAGACGCCTCCTCAACAGTATTCCTCAACCAGTGCTCAACTTCTGCTTCTGCAAAGCGAACTTTCTTATTTGCTGCATTTTGTTTTTCATGGGGATAAGAACGTAAACTCGACTGCCGCGGAGAAACTAATGTAGCCTTAGTTTGATCCATGCAACTGACATCTGTCCTCGAATCGTCTAATCTGGTTTTCCTCTTGCATGGTATTGAAGTTCTTTTCGAGCTCTCATCTTCAGTATCACTTACAATAATATTACAAGCCTTAAGTCGCCGCCGGGTCCCATAATTCAATACAAGAGGTGAGGACCTTTCCTTATGTCGATGGACCTGCACCTCAACCCCATTAGCCATCTCACCAGTGTTTCGATGGACCTGCTCTTTTTGAACAGCGTCGGTGTTTCTATAACTAACAGAATCAGGCATCTTCATGCCAATTGGTTCGCTTCTCAACTGAACTGCAGAATCCTCTTTGTTGAGAGACATGAAGCAATCAACATTTCTTTCAGAGGGAAGTTGTCTATAGGTCATAGTTGGGCCCACCAATGGGACTGATTCATTAATGTAAACAAACTCTCCTTCAGGACTAGTGTAGCAGGCATTCTCCACCATGCTGTACAACTTCAATGAACTTAGCTGCTTTCGGGTCGTTGCCGCTAAACCTCCGCCACTCATCTTGGGAGCAACATTCTCTTCCCCATGACAAAATGGCATCAATGGGATAGTCTCTAATCCAACATGCTCTGTAATCAGATTCAAGCACTTTCCAGCTTCTTTTTCTAAATCTTTCTGGCCAGAAGCTTGCATGGTGTGGTCATTGTCCAAGGAAATACTGCATGGTACAACAGAGCAAAGAGGATCTGCCATTGAGAAGTTAGAAGATCCCATGACATCTTGGGAAAGCAATGTCGCCTCATTAGTATTTCGAGGAATAGCTACAAGGGGTGTACTTGTCAGTGAAAGCACTTCGGGCCCAGTGTCTGGTTTCTGCACTGAGTTCTCGTCTGTGACAACATCCACAGATTCTGAAAGGAAGCTAGTCTCCGTTATGAGGAACTTCGGTATGCTTTTGATGTTATTCCGACCCCGATGTACAGTAACTGCATCCTTCAAAAACCAATAAAATTGGTTCAGATTAATCCAACCAGAAGTAGGCTAGGCCCAGGGCAGCGGGCCCCACACATTTGCAAACCTAGAGCATGTGAGGGGAAAAAATGCAAGAAGCAGCAAAATTTGAGAGCATGGAGCACACACCTTCCCAGTCCAACCACCAAACCAACGGCTTCTGAATTGTTCTGTTGTGAGTCTTACGACATCATTTACAGCATTTTCCACATCTGCCATAGAAAGGAAAGCATGTGTATACACATCAATTCCTCAGATAAGAACACCTCAAGACTGAAAACAGATCTTACCAGCTTTCCATGAATCCACAATGCAAGGGGAGGGTACCATGCTTTCTTGACTATGGAACAATGTTACACCTACATCATCATTCAGTCCCTGCATGACAATTTAGCCGCATTTGACGACAGAGCAAATCATCTAATTATTGCAAGAAAAAATGGAAGTTTTCATCTAAGAAACAAGAAAAGTAGCCTCCTCATGCCTGTGTAACAAATTCGACGTATATGAGGCATGATATGATGCTCGATTGAAAGAAACAATGTTCATTTGCTCAACCCAGCAACATTACAGGTGCAACCCAACCTTTTGTAAACTGAGACATTGATTTGTCAGACCATCATGGGATTGGCCATGCACCAATATCTACGCTATCAGATTTCTAATGGAAATGGACAATTACAATTGATGGTCACCTTAACAGGTACAATTGCACAGTTAGAATCATCCACAGGCGGATTTTTTAGGAATCTTTGATCTACCATGGAGCAAATCTTTTGGGACCACATGCAGAGTTTGTTGGACCAACTAAATTCTTGAACACTGTATATTCCTCTTTACCACATTATAGGTCTATATCAGTGTTTTAAATAGCTTCACTATGTAACGTGGTTAAGTGTAGCTTACAGTACACTATGTATGCTTAGCTTAGCCTTAACACCACATAGCTCACAAAAATAGCTTTAGTCACATGTAGCTTGCGGTATATGCTAATTTTGTATTCGCTACACGCTACATTTCCTATGGTACATGCTACGTAGCTTACACTGATAGTTATTTTTCACCAAAATTAAAATCAATTAACGTTTTCAACAATTTGTTACATTTTTCATTTTTTAATAAAAATTAGTTAATCTTTTCAATAATTTTAGTAAAATAATATAAGTAAGAGTATTAAATCAGCTTGGTTGCTCTTTCTTTACCTTTATACTTAAACTTAACTATTTTTCCTATTATTTTAGGTTGTGCTTGAGTGCACCAAATTTCATTGAATTTTTTCTTGAAAGGTAAAGATAGTTTTACTAGAAAAGGGGCCAAGGTGGCGCCCAAACTGTACAACCCAATCAAACAAGAAGAAGATTACAATCCTTCAAAATAGGAATACACGAGGCCCACTCAGCCATGTAGGATTTTGTCCTTTGAATAACATGAGAGCCGGCATTGCTTATGTTGTTAAAACGTTTCCGTTCCTTTCCCCCCACGGTCCCTAAAATAGCCATAAATTTAATGAAATTTCATTATTAATCAGACTAATTTGGTGCTACATATCATGATATTTGGTGCAACCAAGCACAACCTTAATTAAAGATCTAGAAGTAGCGTGTAGCGTAGCTTAAGCCTCACGCTTCAAAGTGTTGAACGCCACACTACATGCTATTTTCTATTTAAAATACTGGTCTATAAATTGTGAGCTTTGCTAAGTGCACACGCGTGTGCAATAAAGCTCATGTACACGCTGGCATGTGCCTACATGGCACGATAGGTCCAAGATCCAATCCATCCATCAGAAAGGCACCACTATATTGTTTCCCTATCCCAATAATCAGGTTGATCCACAAGTTAGGTAGGCCACTGATTTGCAAAACAAATGTACGGCTTCAAAAAACTTGGGTGAACTTTTCTAACCCATCCACCGGTTTCCAATATTGGCTGCCACACACCTGAGCGGACCAGATTTATTTTTGGGAAAACATGTAAACGGTCAAACAAACCTGATTGATGGATTGGATCCCCCACCAATGTGCCATCCTGGCATGTTTTGGCATGTACATGAGCTTTATTTAACACATGTATGTGCTTAGCAAAGCTCTGTATTTGTATATTCCAAAGTTCCAGGATTCATATGCGTGCATCCATGTTAGCTTAGAGAAAGAAATGTTGCCCTTCAAATACAAAAGTTTTCCACAGCCCTCACCTCTGCAATCATTCCATCTTCTTTAGGACTCGCTGTTGTAGCTAAAGCATCTTTGGTTGTCTGGACTGGCTGATGTGAGCCACCATTCAAATGGCTTTCTATGTTTTTAGTAGAAGAGCCGATAGGCCCATCACCATATGGCTCCGTTCGCCGCATCTCAGCATATTCCTGTGGCAACTCCTTCAATCTTAACTCCATGGCAAAAGCATCAATAAAATCAACATCTTGAGACCCTCTCTCTCTATTTTTAACTTCTCCATCAGATTCATAATGACTTCCCAAGAGGTCTGTATTTAGAACATGAGAAGAATTTGTATACGAACCGTGTTCATGCTTTGTAGATGAACTGTAGCTACAAGTATGATATTTCGGAGAAGAAGATGTTTGGAGACCACAGAAATCATCAGGAGAGGCAGCAACTCGTGTAACAGGCAAGCCAACATCTTCAAATGCATCTGCCATGGTGTTTTCATCCAAGTCAGAGAGCCGATCAGCATCATCAATGTCATCATCTTTGCCAGCAGGGTCATCCTCCAACTCATCCATATGATATCGATTCCGTGCTTCCTTTACCCGAAGTGCCATTTCCAGTATAGCTGCAGCTGGAAAGGCTTCGGAAGGTGGGCCACTCTTCACCAGCTCAGATATTGCCAACGCCTCAGATGCTGCAATAGAAAGCTCGACTGCGTCATGAATATTGGTATTTTGGAGGTGCCCCAAATCAAACTTCTCTTGAAGTTTCTTCCCACTTTTGCTGTTGTCTTTGGTGAGAGACAGTGGTGGTGATTTCTGTGATACTTTTGGCATGCATGTGTCACCCCAAAATACTGAAGTTTCAAGAACGGGTTTATTCGACTCCAGCCTTTCTGTTTGATGTGCATCATGAGATTGACTTGATGGATGTTGTGAAATACCGTCCGAAGAAAGATGTAGATCAAAATGCAGCACCTGTTGTAAAGCAAGTCTGCAAGTTATGACCAAATAATTAACAAACATGGTTACCATTATTCATCAGGGTGTTCATTGAAAGCAAGAAATAGTGATACAAGAAACGGTATCAGCTCGCTCCCCAAGCCAACAAAAAAAAAATGACCGACTTTAGATTTGCAAGAGGAAGACCAAAGGATATGCATACATTCCTCAAGTTTTCAGTTCATAAAAGTGGGGTTCAAGCAATCCAGACTGTTGATCTAATGTAAGCCGCCGTGGATGAAATACTCCCCAAGAATCTCCCATACCGGAAGACCCTAGCCAGCCAAGCTTTGCCCTTTTATAATTGAATGAGTACCTCTGTTTTTTTCTTAGATGTTCCTTGAAAAAAGAAGGGTAGGATTGTCTTTACATGAATATTTATGGCCCTTCTATTATGTGCCCCATCAGATCAAGTATATTGACTATAGGATAGACCATTTTGTACAAACTAAGGACCTCAGAATACCCTATTATACATCCTCAGGTCTCAGATCATATAAGTATTGGAAAGAGATGCTTTTTTGAAGGACACCAATGAAATTCCGTGAGGCTTCAGAGCTTAATAATTCAATCTTTCGCCTGTTATGGTTAATAGCATCAAAACACTATCATATGTTAATAGTTCATAGGCACAAGCCGAAAACGCTATTAGATTCAACAATCAACAGAGCTCTCTAGCATGCCCTATGACTACTAAATATGCAATATGATAACAATTTACATACAATTAGTGATGCAGGATGCCCTAATTATGATGCATGCTCTTGAACATATATAATCCAGCGGAAATAAACAGCAAAAATAGTCTAAAATTCATATCTACCATCACAAACTAAGAGAATCATAAAAGAGACATGCAACAGTGCGGGCCAACATCACAACCACGAAGTATGAAATTCAAGTATTATATGAATTGGATCCGGCAAGGGATGGAAACTCCCGATCTTGCATGGTCATAAACCAATCGCCCAATGGGAATCACTAGTCCGAGATATCAAAAGATTTTCTTGGATTAGGGATTTGAAAATCTGAGAAACTAGGGTTTGGATCGAGTCTTAGATTTTGGGTTAGAAGATTGTGAGATAATGGAAGTAGAGAAAAAGGAAAGAATAAATTTACCTTAGAAGAATGTTGGAAGGACAAACGAAGAAGGAAGAAGAAGAAGAAGATTAGAGAAGAAGAGGAAGATCCACACACACACACACACACACACACACACACACACACAGAGGAATGAGGCAACCAAAGAGGCTTTCATTCAATAATAATCAACTCAATTCGTAATTAGGGCTAAACCCTCTTAAATAAGCAATAAGAAAGAAGAAAAAAAAAAAAAAAAAACTAAGATACCCCTAGACTTAAGTACAAACAAAACTTTAAAAAAATAGTTTGCGCAGTGGTCAGGCGTGACTTCGGGCGCCCGATCGGTCGCCCAAAGACGTCTAAAAACGTCCAACAACTAAAACACATAAGCGGCTGAATTTCGGCTGCCCGATGAACAGTGGTCGGGCGCCCGAAGACAGTGAAAACTATTCGGCAAGCCATTCTAGTTTTCCAGTCGGGTCTTCTTCATCCTACATGTGTCTTCCCAATGTGGGGTCTTTTATATACCAAACCACATGTGTAGGGTCTTCAATGCTTCTCAATGATTGCCTAGCCACAAGGAAGATGCTTGTGGTGTGTGCTTTCTTCGCTGATAGACTTTGAAGGGCTAGATGTCCACATCATTCTCCTCGGCTGAGAAGAACTTAACTCCGACGAGTTAAAAACTCGTGTGGCGCTCTAGTAAATCTGGGTCAACGCTCTGCAACTCCACTTCTGTCAGCCATGTAGATTCTGGCGGTAGTTTATTCTTCCATTTTGACAAGATATCTCTGGAAACCTCCATCTCTCGTAGAAACTATCTCTTCATCCACAATACTTTCAATTTCTTCCTTTCGAATAATAGGTGGGGAAGGGGTGGAGTGGGTCGTGAAGCAGACTCAGAGTGTGGTCATGAAAGAGAAGAAAGATCAATGGTAGGATTAGGGGAAAGGACTAGATCTTCCACATTAAACGTTGGATTAATGCCCATTTCAAGTGGAAGGTCTATCATATATGCGTTGGACCCAATTCTTTGCAATACTTTGAATGGTCCAGTACTACGCGCTTGTAATCTCTTAGCGGTACCTTGTGAGAACCGCTCTAGCCTTATCCTCACCATTACATAGTCTCCTTCCTGAAACTCTTACAATCTACAATGCGAGTCAGTTGAAAGCATATAACTATCATTGCTTCTATTAATCCGTTATCTAATATATGTATGCAATTCATGAATGTGTTATGCAAATGCATTGGCTGACTCTGAAGACCTTTGAGTGATAGACATGGGTGAAACTAAAGGATGCTCTGAAAAAGCAACGGACTAGAAATAAGCAAACCTATAGAAATAAACAATCCTATGATCTAGAACTTGGAAAACTGAAACAAAAGGACACTTCCCATGGGTGGCACATAACTTATTATTCTTTAAGATTCCATGAGTCCGCTCTAACTATAGAGGTGTTGATTCTCATTATAAGTATTATAAACAATGATGATTTTCAGGTATCCCAACACTTGAGAACACACACTATTAATACAAAGTCTTGAGCAAATCTTGGCATCAGCCATTATGTCCAAAATGTCATCAAGATGCGAAACAGGAGTTTTGGCCATCATATCCACCATGAAGTGAATACGTCGCAAGGTGGCGTGACACTTGACTGAAGCTATGTGGACAGCCAGGATATGCCCACATGTGCGTCATATGCCATTGTTTTTTAAAGTGAAAAGGGCAAGCTTGGCATACAAAGCAAAACTCCAACTCAAACTTTCCCTATTAAATTATTCCCCGAGAAGTTTATCAAAATGACGCTGTATTTCTGTATTTTCTGCAAGGTTCACCTGGTATAGAGGAACGCTTGACAGGATTGACCCAGGGACAAGATCGATTGTGTGTTGAATGTCCCATTTGGGTGAAAATTTATCCCATAAATCATCTGGTGGGATATCACAAGTCATGTGGGTGTCTACCATCATGTCCTCACTGGTCTCTTCTTCAATTTCATTTGTGTTCACCACGGTAAGAGACGTAGATTGGGAGACTGCATCAATCAAATCATACATGACACCTGAAAGTGGTGTGGTCTCAAACTCTTTGACCTTTTCATCACTAGCACACACTTCTGCATCATCAAAGATGATGAGTGATGCCTCAATTTCTTCCATTTCCTCACTAGTGACATTAGGCACGTACTCTTCCACTTCATAAACAACCTGATTGGATTCTTCCAACTAGTCATTCACCAAGGTATTATCTCACTTCCAAGGAAATATAATTGGTGTTAAACACTCGAATTGTTTATAAGCCGAGATTTCCTTAATGATGGGTTGGACCACTTTACAAGGAGGGGACCATATTGGTTCTGTGTTTGGACGGGAAGGTGGGGCAACTCTCTTCTAAGCCAGGGGCTTTTGACGATAAGAGATGGGAAGATATTTTTCTTTCAAACGCTCTTTCATCTCGTCCCAATGTGAGATCGAAGCTCTCCCAACTCTATCAATTTGTCGCTCCAAATCTGTCCAAAACGACTTGGCTTGGCCCTCCAATTTCCACTTGGCAAACCTCACTCAACTGTAATTCGATATATCATACCAATCAAAAAAATAGTCTAATTCTTCAAACCAACCAAGGAATGTTTGTGGGTCCATGTGACCATTAAAGTAGGCCAACTCATCGGAGTTCGGCTTTCCATTGGGTCTCGATGGCCACACGACAACACTTAATGGCCCTGAAGATCTCAAACGCCTATACTCCATTCACTACGGGGAGACTCTACGGACTGGGTGACCCACAATATGAATGCGATGAATTTAAACTACAATGAACTGACACTAATTAATTCTAGATGATGCGACTCAAATCTGGAAATTTTCCAAATTAGGAAACTTTCTAAAATTGAAAACTTTCTAAATCTGGAAATTTCCTAAAACAAACTTAAAAATCAAACCCTAATTTGGTAACTCGATCTAAACATAACCATGCAAACCTTAATCTCTGATACCAAATTTGATGCAGAATGCCCTAATTATGATGCATGCTCATGAACATATATAATCCAGCGGAAATAAACAGCAAAAATAGTCTAAAATTCAGATCTACCATCACAAACTAAGAGAATCATAAAAGAGACATGCAACAATGCGGGACAACATCACAACCACGAAGTATGAAATTCAAGTATTGTATGAATTGGATCCGGCGAGGGATGGAACCTCCCGATCTGCATGGTCATAACCCAATCGTCCAATGGGAATCACTAATCCGAGATCTTAAAGGATTTTCTCGGATTAGGGATTGAAAATCTGAGAAACTAGGGTTTGGATCAATTCTCAGATTTTAGAAGATTGTGAGATAATGGAAGTAGAGAAAGAGGGAAGAATAAACTTACCTTAGAAGAATGTTGGAAGGACAAAAGAAGAAGGAAGAAGAGGAAGATTAAAGAAGGAGAGGAAGATCCACAGAGAGAGAGAGAGAGAGAGAGAGAGAGAGAGAGAGAGGAAGGAGGCAAGGCTTTCATTCAATAATAATCAACTCAATTCATAATTAGGGCTAAACCCTCTTAAATAAGCAACAAGAAAGAAGAAAAGAGTAAAATAGCCCTAGACTCAAGTAAAAACAAAACTTAAAAAAAAAATAGTTTGTGCGATGGTCGAGCGCCTGATCGGTCGCCCGAAGACGTTTAAAAACGTCCAGCAACTAAAACACATAAGCGGCTGAATTTCGGGCGCTCGGTCGGGCAGCACGATAAATAGTGGTCAGGCGCCCGAAGACAGTAAAAATTATTCAGCAAGCCATTTCAATTTTCCAGTCGGGTCTTCTTCATCCTACACACGTCTTCCCAATGTGGGGTATTCTATGTACCAAACCACATGTGTAGGGTCTTCAATGCTCCTCAATGATCGTCTAGCCACAAGGAAGATGCTTGTGGTGTGCGCTTTCTTCGCTGATAGACTTTGAAGGGCTAGATGTCCGCATCATTTACACTTAGTTTACTCTATGAAATGACTCAATTTGTTCTTTCATTTTCCATGGAAGAAACCAATTCTTATGTGCTTAACTGCTTATAGGATGAGGGGCATCACAATTGTGAATTTTGCAACCACAATCATGCATTCAAGGTAAAACCACTTCCATCAAAAGTAACTAGGAGAGATAACATAAACGCCTAAAAATCTACCCTATTCAATGAGGATACATCATCATCACGGGATCTGCTTTTAGATGATAGATCGGCAAAGTTTTACAATCAGATCCCACAAGACATCAACCTTCAACCCCCAACCCATCTAATACATGCACACTCCAAAGAGCAAGCAAGCAAAGGGTCATGGAGGGGCAGTTACCACATATAATGTTGAGAATGAGTTAACCCACATACAACACATGGAGTTTTCTCATACTGGGTAATAAACACAGGCACCCAAGTTGGCAACGAAGCAAACACATGTACCACCATCAAACCAGAAGTGGAAAGGACATGCTCAAGTAGTTCGGCAAAGAGGCTTACTGGTACATTGTTTACCAAAAACCACTCACATGCCAATGCAATCATTTCCAGCATTGCTCGTTAGCCTTACTTGGAAGGGGGAATTTGCAAATAGTTAAGGTCTAGAGCATGCAACACCGAACAAGCTTGCTAAGCACAATACCCCATTGAACAAGGATTAAATAGTAAAAATAGAGGAAGGACTAAAAGAATAGAAGAAATAGATTAAATACTCTATTGGTGGTTAAAAATTTCTCATGCTGGTGCAATATATAATTGTAGGAAAGTCGGTAGAATGAGTGCGTACGTATGTGAATCTAAGTGTTTGGGACTTTAGATGTATATGAAGTCTCATTTATAAGGGGGTGTGTGCATATGCTTTGTTCTTTCATGACAAACAAGATTGGATGCAATGTGAGTAGTTGCCTGATTGTCATTATGTTTGCGAGAAGATGTCCTCTAGGCTTCCCTTAGACCTTGTGTTCAAACCTACTCTACTAGTTTATTTGAATATGATTAAAATACTCATGCACTCTACTCTTCTACAATATGAACAGAGAACTAGCTCAAATTCCAATGAACAAAGATATGCGATAAAGATTTCCATGTAAGAAACTATTTCAAGCTAAAAATTGAGGGTAAGGTCCAACATTTAAGCATATTGCGAGAGAGAACGCAACGGTACCATACATTTCCAGAAGATGGAGTGTTTCCAATTGGTGAATTGTCATCCCTGGATAAAAATAAACGACAACCGCTATATCTAGCATCTCCCTTTGAAAACAAGTTGTCCTCCGGTCCACTGCTAACATTGAAGAAACACCACATCCTGACCATTGTAACAAGCAATTTTTATCTGTAAATAAACATTGATTATCTAACTACCCAACAAAATCAAATCCATAAATATATTATTGGATAACTTTTCAGAACCTATAACAACTATAGCTGGCACTAAAGCTTCATGTGCATAAATTCAAGAACTAGATCAAAATAGGACATGAAAACTTTAGAGTACATTTGAATGTCCAAAAGGCTTGCTCGAGCACACAACTTCTACTCAGATTGGGTGGTGACATTTAGAGAGAGAGAGAGAGAGAGAGAGAGAGAGAGAGTTTTGAACTGTCTATCCACTGATTGTTTAGGTCAGAAATCAAAGGATATTGGATCTGCTCCCTCCAAACACATAGCAGAATGAATATGGGGCATTCCTCTTAGATTATCATTCAAAAACAGAACCATCAGATCTACATTAGCAACAATATGTATAAGCATTTTCATGCAACCTGCACTTTTGGGCCCACCAAATACTCATGTTTTGGGTCCAATCCAAACACATAGCACAGCAATAGGAAATCCAACCTGAAATTGATTTAGCAAACATCCAAATGCTACCTCAGTAACAATCTATAGAAGCACTTCAACATGCAGTTTTTAAGAGTGAGTGGAATAGATAGATGCTCCTGAAAATATTGTTCTCATTTTTTAGTACTTTTTTTCTCAGTAATACAGTATATTAAATTGGTAGGTCAGAACTGCTTGAACATTATAATTTATTATTGATCAAGGAGAGAAACAAAAGAGGACAGAACAAAGGCAGCCCTTAAGCACTTGAAATGGCCATTGAAGATATCCTGATAACCATATAATGTATCAAGTAGGGCTGTCAACAGGCTGGGCTAGGGTTGTCTTCGGACCGAAATTTCAGCTGTTCAGGCTAGGCCTATTCAAAATTTTAAGTTTGCAACAGCCCTAGAACCAGGAAAAAGTGCCCATTAACGAAACAGCTGGCATGAAGATTATGTTACACAAGAAATAATAATAGAAAATCAATGCAAGGGAAGAATGCTTCTCATAAAAGTCAAAACATGATTTTTTATGGGCCATTGGGAAGTGCCCCAAATCACAGCTGAGATGGTTATCCCTGTGAAATGGACAACTGTCCATTTTACCACATCTATTTTTCCAAGGAAGTAGGAGAGCAGCTCTCTCGATAGGGATACCTTACAATGACTTGCAATACTTTTCAAAGAGTACACAGTAATGAATGGAGCAACAAGAAAATGAAACCCTCTTTTAGTTTTGAAAGCAACCACACGAACATGAGGCCTGCTAATGGGACTCATACAAGTGAGGTGCAGGAACCTCACGGCACAGCATGACACATGTTTGTGGTATCCAGACTGCCATGAACATACCCTGACCCAAAGATCTGGCCATTTCACATATCAGGTGTGGGCTACACTTGCATGGGAAGAATAGATGGTCAGAAGAAAAGGCACTAAGTACAGTCTACATTCAGCATACATGCCAACATGATGAGTGCACCATTGCTGATTTCTGGCCCGTAGTAGTAGTAGTAGTAGTAGCAGCAGCAGCAGCAGCTCTCAGATTGAATATATTGACACATTGACTATACAAAGGTTATGTTGACCATTAATGTTCAAAGCAAAAGAGCCAAAGTATGAAAAGGTTTTTTTTTTTAGCGATTAAAAGAAAATTTATAAAGAAGAGTGACCAAAGCCAGAATATACAATAAGAAAAAACTATACATCCATCCAAACAAGCCAAAACATGGCCGACCCCAATCAATCGAAAACCGACATACAAAAGTTCGCTGCCCGCGCCCATTCTACAACATGGCATTTAGCTTTAGAGAACACTTCCTCCACAGAACCTGCCCTATTCCTGAAAGTTCAATTATTCCTTTCCAACCATAGGAACCAAATCCCCGCCAACAACGCAAGATGTCAAACTTTCCGCCCCGCCACCCCATGCACACCGTTGTGCCACATGAAGAAAAAAGAGCCTATGCACCTCGGCGCGACCCACGAAACGTCGAAGAGATGGTAGAATTTATACCACACTTCCCTCACAAATCCACAATGGACTGAAAAGATGGTCCACCGATTCCTCATCCTAATAGCACATAACACATACATTTGGGAGAATCATCTTCCTTCTCCTAAGGTTATCGACTGTAAGAACCTTACTACACCCTACTAACCAAGCAAAGGACACCACCTTAGAAGGCGCCCCATAGTGCCAAACCTCCGTCGTCGAGCTTTTATCACTAGCACCACCTCCCTCCAGATGCAAATAGAAGGATCTAACCGAGAACTTTCCCGATCTATCCCTCAACCACACCAAAGAGTCCGCTTCGGATAGCACCGGCCTCATCTTGTCGAGGAAGGCCGACAAGGCTATAAACTCTTCTAAGTCATCATCAAGCAGATGTCTCCTACACGGTGGCATCCAGTTGCAAAATTCTCCTTGAATCGAGAAACAGTTAGCCACTGCCACCCCCTCATTTGTAACCAACCTAACTATCCTTGGGAATAGATCTCTCAACTTTTGATCCCCCACTCAGACGTCATCCCAAAACCTAATCTTTTGACCTTTACCTAAAGAGAAACCAATCCCTTCCCACACTTCATTCTTGAGACGAGCTGCCGCTTTCCAAATAGAGGAAGACCTGTACAAGGAAGAATCCCGAGTCCACCATCCCCCATCGTCCACCCATATTTCCTACCCACGACTTCCCTCCAAAACGACCCGGTTTCCACCCCAAACCTCCAAACCCATTTACCTAACAACGCATCATTTATTCTCTCAAGGCTACGCAAGCCAGCACCATCCTGCTCTTGAGGCTTACATACATCCTCCCATTTCATCTAATGGAACCTATGCCTAACCTTCGTTCCTTTCCAAAGGAAATCCCTCCTAATTCTCTTCAACTTCTCGAGAACCGCCTTCGGGCATTTGAACAACGACATAAAGTAGACCAGAAAATTTGACATTGTGGCCTTAATAGGAGTAATCCTCCCCCCTAGAGATAAGGTCCTATTCCGCCAACCGGAGAGTTTCTTCACGAAGCGCTCAATCACCTTGTCCCATACACGTTTCGGGTGCTTACCTATACACAAAGGAAGCCTAAGATAGAATGACGGAAACAATCCTGCTTTACACCCAAACAAACCCACAAAAGCCGCCACTTCTTCCATGGGTATTCCCACTCCCAACAATTCGCTCTTCAAAATATTGATCATCAAACTGGATACCACTTAAAAAAACAGAATAATCATGTGCAAATTATCCATCCGATCTACATCGGCCTCACAGAATAGAAGAGTATCATCCGCATACTGGAGATGAGTCACTTGAAAATTTGAATTGTCGACAACAAAGCCTCTTACTAAATTCTTTATCGCTCCTTTATCAATCATCCTACTTAAAGCTTCCATAACTATGACGAACAAGTAAGGGGATAAAGGATCCCCTTGTCTCAAACCTCTGGATGAAGAATAGAAACCGTTAGGTGAGCCATTTACCAAAACCGAAAACTTTGCCAAAGTCACACACGCCCGAATCCACCCCCTCCACTTCTCCCCACACCCCACTCGCTAGAAGTCAAGGTAGTCCCAATCGATGTGGTCATACGCCTTTTGGACATCCAACTTGCACACAACCCCTTTATCCTTTCTTCTATGGCACGCATCTATGCATTCATGGGCCACCAAAACACTATCTGCAATCTGCCTCCCAGCCACAAAAGCCCCCTGGGACTTTGATACAACTCCCTCAAAGTATGAAAAGGTTGACATAATCCAATTGAGACATTTTATTTGTTGCCTTTCCACCATAAAATGAGACTTGTCATAAAAATGGTTTAGATCAATGGAAGATGACACAAATTCAAAGGCTAAAGTCCAACACATTGTACCGCAGTACAACAAGAACTAAGTAGTTGAGATGTATTACAACAAGAAATATTTTTTTTTACACACGCACCCACACACACACACCCACACCCACCCACGCACACACACCCCCACACTCATGCCGCAATAGGATTTCACCACCTATGGAACTCGAACCCCAGACCTCGTGTCGAAACTCCTGGGAGTCTACCACCAAGGCAAGGATAAGAACCCATGGTGGGGATTATTCAAGCAAATCTCGTCCTAAGAATTAAGGAATCGGGATTATTCAAGCAAATCTCCTCCTAAGAACTAAGTATCAAGCGAAATACAAACCTTGCATGCCGTTGGAGAGATGATCTGAGAATCCTTAATTTGCTCACTAGAAAATGGTACGTGGTGTGGCTGAAGCCATGCTGGAAGCCACGCAATATCCTGTATTTTGGCCAATATTCATATATTAGTAGCCTTTCGGCTCCAACTTCCGATGCTTGATGCTTTATAGATGGCAAAGGTTTGCAAAACCCACACCCAAGTGGAGCTTTACCCATCTACACACAAGCACAAGTGCCAACTATGCCACATGCATCCGTGATCCGCACTTGCATCTAGTGGGTGGAATACACTTAATAGAACTTCTACCTCAAAAAACCAGGCCATTTCACTCCTCATGCGAGCCACAATGTACACAACAAATGGACACCTAAAATGATTTTTTCTAGCTAGCAATGCATGAAATAGCCTGATTTTAGGATAGACGATCTAAGCATGGTGGCCACCTTATCACAATCTTGGATGTTGCACACACATGTGGCTGAGGGTGGATGGGCAGGACTCTAGTCTCCACACACTTGGACATAGCAAACCTCAAGCTCAGAAGCATTCTAACAGTGCAGACCGGATTAAGAGCTCAGATGTTGCGCGCGCACACTGCAGTTGACTGTGTATGGGCAGGTCTCTAGCCTCCACAACTAGAGACCGATTAGCATTCATAGAGCAAAATTTCATTGGCTGGAGGTCAGTATCATCCCAATAGTGTGTGTGTGGGCCCCACCAAGGGGCCAATAACAAACACTTAACTGGCAATAATTTCAAGGATGGGCTGCCAAATCAGTCTTCAAACTGCAAACTCACCGAAATAAAACTAAAATAAAACTGAAATTGCGATAAAAGAATTCATAAAACACTGTAAAACTTCTCATCAAGCCTTAAAACTATATATGGCCTCTGCATCGACCAGGCCAAACAGGGTGGGCCCCACCGTGTTGTGTTGTTGAAATCCACATCGATCATCAGATCCATCGCATCTAGGGCCCAGGCCAAAAAAATCAGGTTAATCCGTCATTCAGGTGGGCTACACCAAGGGAAACAGTTAGGAGCGACTGCCCCCTCTTGATTTCAAATGGGCCCACCTGAATGGCAAAATGGCCTGATTGTTGAGATCTGGGAGTAACATTGGCGTGACACACACAATGGACGGAGTGGATTTCACATACACAGCACAGTGAGCCCTGTAAAAAATCAAAGGTGAGTGTCCCCTCCCAATTGTCTCAATTGGTGTGGCCCACCTGAATCAAGGATCCTCCTGAATTCTGGGCCCTGAGCCTAACATGAGGTGGCGCAAGTGATGGTCGGAGTGGATTTCAGTTACAGATCATAGTGTGGCATCACGGTGGGCCACGCCTGTTGAGAGATGATAGACGGAAAGTGAGAAAGAACGTAGAATCCAACTTGCTGGAAAGGAAAATGGAGTGGCACTTTCGTTATTTTTGTTGATGAGGAGGGCAAGGAAACTGACCTCTGAAAACTGAGGAGGACGAAAACCTGAGTCCGCCATGGATTTAGAACATTGCAAAGCGCGGTAGTGAAAGAGAAGGGCCTTACGCGCCAAAAGAGGCGTTTTATTGGCGGGAGGCAACGGCTTCGAAACTACACCTACCTCTTCTTAAAATTTCAGAAATGCCCACATACGCGCCCCACTCCACTCGTACTCCCGCGCTGAAATTACGAAAATGCCCTTCCAGCAGGATCCTTAAGAAGGGGGTGGAGGGGCCATCTTGATATATTTTTCTTAAATCCACTCCGTTCATCCGTTTCTCCAGATCATTTTAGGCAAAGATCCCAAAACAGCAGTAAATCAAAATCTTAGGTGAACCACGCCACATGAAAAAGTGGTGATTGAATGCCTGCCATTAAAAAGTAGAGCCACCTGAATGTTTATTTGTCATCCAACCTGTTAAACAAAGACCACACAAATATCAGCTTGATCCAAAACTTCTGTTGCCCCCAAGAAATTGCTAATAGGAATTATTACTGTTTCCTGTGGTGTGGTCCACCTGAGATTTGGATCCGCTGCATTTTTTTCCTCATGCAATAAAATTAGCTGGCGAAACGGATGGACGGTGTGGATGTAAGAAACATACATCAATGTGGGACCCACAGTCAGGGGCCACCCACCTCGGTGGATCCGGGAATCCACCGTAGCCGCGCTCGGAGGGGACCAGCTACCCATGTACCGTGTCCCTCTACTAGTGGCATCTGGCCAGTTCATAGAGTGGGGCCCACTAGCAGTGATGTGGCAGAAATCCTGGCCTGCCACGGTTTATGTCAAATGGACACTGTCTTCAGTCATTTTACACTGGTCATCAGGCCGTCGTATACACTTGAGGCCATCACCCGCACTGTGGGGCCCACTGGTCAGGCCGTCGTATACACTTGAGGCCCACCTCGTGAACGTATGGGATGCCACCACACCTGCACATGTAGTCATGTAGAGTGGTGCGGGTGAAGCTGTGTATGCACGCGGCCCGTTTCACAAGACTGATGGGGACAGGCTCTTGCATCCCATGCCATTATCCAAACCATTCATGTAGCATGCCCCACCTTGGTGATGCTGCAGTGCAAAGATCACACCGACAGGACACACCAGCGGGGATCGGTCCTTTCTACTTCTCCAGTGGTTAGGGTGGACCTGGGCCTAGGTATTTAGTTCTTGGGCTGGGCTTGATAAGTTTCAAGCCCAGCCAACCTCAGGCCACTTACAACCCTCGTTTGGATGCCTGTAATTACATGGGTTGTTTAGATGGGTGTATTTGCCTGTAATCTGAAAGGGCCCACTTGGCTCAGCTTCTCACAATGATCAGATTTATCGATTGTGAAAGCGGCGGACGGACACTGAACTGAGCCCCACCCGCCTCAGCTTCTCACAAGGCAGCGAGGTCGAGTGGGTCCGCTCTACCCGCTACCTGTCACATTACAATCTTGATTGAATGGTTACTAAAATCCATCCCAACGAAGAGAATTGAACACTTCTTGCTTCAGCATCCCAAGGAAACAGAGGGATCAAGTGAAAACACAGCAACGTCCAATCTCCATCCGACGACAACGGAAAGTTAAATGCAACCACAGTAAACTTCCACGATGGTGTTCCACACCCACTTACGTACTCCAGCGTTTAGCCCATGCTTATCAAAATACATAATCTCTAATATCACTAAATATTTGACAAAAATTTCTCAATACTTCATTCCGAGAGGAAAGAATATGAATAATTC
The DNA here is from genome assembly GCA_003013855.2 of Liriodendron chinense. Lineage (NCBI taxonomy): Eukaryota > Viridiplantae > Streptophyta > Magnoliopsida > Magnoliales > Magnoliaceae > Liriodendron > Liriodendron chinense. The sequence continues at coordinate 1,879,645 of PVNU02000629.1, read as the reverse complement.
ATACAGGTGAATTACAAAAAGGGGTATTATACAACCGTCGGGCGGAATGTTTGTCCAAGTGGAGCCCATGGTTCAGCCATGCAAACCGTTGATTTAATAGGCCACACCATCGATGGCCCTTGTACCAAAATCCCCTACCACCCGGTATAATTGACCCATTTACTAAGTCGAGTCTTACAAAATCTTCCCTCTTTGCCTTCAAATGACTTGTAATCTTTACTATGATTGTCCCTCATTGGTTGTCGGGCAGATCCCATTGAGTAAAGCAGCCTGGAAATAGACAGCTTCACTGCAAGAATTCCAATTCATTGAAGAAGAGGCCGCAAACCTTCAATTCCTCTAAAGATTGTCAGGCTCGAGAGTGATCACTGAATATCTGATTCTTCCCTTCACCTTGGAATTGATTCACAACAATTCAAATCGTTATCCATGGCAACATTTCTGAATATGGGGAATTTTGGGTCCGATGGCCATCCACCGCAAGGACTGTCATTCGAACGGTTTGGATCACTCAGCCATGGATTCCACTTGTACAGACTAAAAGCCCGAATGAACCAAACAAGCCTTCAGCCAAGCATTGTACAATACCTCAAAACTACAAAATGGGGAGAAAGCAGGAAAAAAAAAAATCTCCTCTCCACCAAAAATGCTATGACTGATGGCACACGACAGCCATACATGCCTCATCCCCATCTATCACCCATACACCGACGGCTTCAAGCCTTCTTTGGATCGAATCCAAACCCATCTCGGATGACCAAAAGACCATCTTCTTCCCACCCTCCAAAGAAGTTTGATTCACACGAGCTCCACCCACTTTCAATCCGAACTGCATCTCATCAATCCTCTTAATCCTAGCACCCTTCTCTTCCAAGGCTCTTGCAGTCAAATACCCAAAATGCATGTGATCTCCAGCAAGAGAATCTCCAACCATGAAAGACTTTGCAGTAGACGCCAGCTTGTGAATGAAACCATCCACCCAAATCTTCATCGCAGCCTGTGAGCTCCTGATGAACAGTAGTTCCACATCTTTCGTGGCAGAGAAATCATAGGAATGATCAATTGTCTCGGGGAAGGCTTCACTGATCGGAAGCATATTTCCATCGATCACCCACGAATCATATCCAGATTCTAAACATTGTTTTATCACATAGGCCTTAATAAAAATCTCTTTGATCAGTTCCATGTCGGATCCTTGAACGCCAATCAATTTAGACCTGACATCATTGATCAACTGGGCTGCGTCGATCACAGGGTGTCCCCGCCTGGCAAGCTCTGATAGAAATTCTGAGTCAATGCCTATGAAAATATAGTTCCGAATGTTCAGCCTCTCAAAATGGCATAGCAAGTTCCGCGTGATCGTTTGTGGGGTCCGATATAAACTCACAAGCATGATGGTTTTCTGTTTTTGCACTGAGGTAAGAACAGACCTTAGTTCATCAAAGCTCCTCGCAATTCTGTTGGGAAGCACTTCCCTGAAGCAGAAATCATACCATTTTAGGTTTCTTAGCGGCTGCATCTCCCAAAGATTAAAGTCAAGAGAACTCTCATCTATTAATTCCGAGTCCGGCCCAGCTGTCTTTCCATAGTTCACACCCGCGTCCCGGTGAGAGACACTGAGAGCCCTTTCATGCAAGAAGTTGGTATAGATATTGTAGTAGCCGCGAGAATGTATAAATTTGATGAACCACGGAGTCCATATTCTCTCGCCCATTTTTTTGTACCATCCGGTTGTTACCTGCAAAAGGAGAGTAAGAGAATGAAAACAGACCTGAGAATATGATAGATGTGCAATAAGAACACCAGTGCAGAAAAGGAGAGAATGATAGAATAATTGTGGGATCCAGATGCATTGGAACATTTATATTGTCCTGATGAGAGCAGATCGTACAAGTGGAAATCATCGTTCAATGATCCAGACTATTGATATGATCATGGGCCCCATGATCGAGATTGTTCAATAATGGATATCCCCATCCACAGTGATGCATTAGGATGCTATAATTCCTCATAGCAACTATAAAAAGTGCCGCTTTGGGATAACATCAGTTGCAGGGGTGTGTGTGCCACATGTGTAAGCATGAGCACATGGGAGCAGATTCAGTGCCTTCGGGGGCATGGCATTTTCATGCCTCCATGACTCTTCTTTATTTTTTTCATGCCTCCATGACTTATTCACAAGTGGATGAGATCAAAACCGTTCATTTGGCATTTCCAATAGTTAACAGCCTTGCTCCAAAAATCACAATTCTCCAAAAGATCCACATCTCCAGAAGATCCTAGCCTCTTAATTGGTGGCATGCAAATGAACTGATGCGGAACAAAAGCATTCAAGTATACCAACGAAGAAAACGCCACCCACAAGTACCATCCTTGTGGTTAGGCGATGATTGAGGAGCATTGAAGACCCTACGCACGTGATTTGGCACATAGAAGACACAGTGTGTAGGATGGAAGAAGACCCGACTGAAAGTATAGAAAAATGCTTTTCTGAAGGTGGTCGGGCGCTCGGCCAAATTTGGCACCGGGCGCCCGAAATTCAACAAATTTTCAGTTTTCCTTGCTGGACAGTTTCTGTCTTAGCCGGGCGCCCGGCCAAATTGGTCACAGGGCGCCCAACCAACGTACGAACTGTTTTTTTTCTAGTTGTTTTTTACCAATGTTTTAGGGGTATTTTGGTACTTTTATGTTTTCTTCTTGCTTATTTAAGTGGGCTAAGCCCTAATAACGTGATTAGTTGATTATAAATGAAAAGACAAACCTCTTTGGTGGCTTCTCTCTTCTCTCTCTCACATGGTGCTTCTTCTCTCTCCTTGATCTTCTTCTTCTGATTTCTTCTGGTGCCCCTCCAAATTCTTCCAGGTATTTTATCTCCTATTGTTATCCTTCTAAACTTCTGTTTTGCTATTCCCCACGATCTAAACCTTGAGAATCGATCCAAACCCTAAACCCCCAAATTCTCAAATCCCTAATCCGAGAAACCTCCTGGTTCTTCGGACTAGTGATCATCATTGATCAGTGTTCGAAGTTTCGGTATCGCTACAAGTTTCGCTAGTCGGGGATATGGAAACAATATCGATATCGCCGATAATATCGTTGATAACCAGAAATGCGGGGAAAATGGGGAAAACAGTGGAATTTTTCAATGAAACCTCAGGAGTTGATAAAATACATATAGTTACATATTTAGGAATAAAAAATTTGCATAAAGTATGCATACATAATAGGTTTCTATTTAATGGGGGCCTAAAAGCATGTGCTACAGTAAGAAGTAGTCCAATCATCTCATCCATCCAAAATCTGAACTTCCATTCAAACATCCATTGATATTTCAGAATATCGGCAACACATGAAATATCCAAACAAATCATTAACAACTAAAAAAGAAGCTAAAGATTGTGGTCTCGTTATTGTCATGTTGCGATAACGATAATATTGTGATATTATCAATGTTATCATCAACAAATAGAGTGTTGCATACAACCATGCACCCATAAAAAATATGAAATGGGAATTTTTTAAATATATAGATTTTTGGTGATATTATCGATACATTAGTAATATTATCAAAATACTGCAAATAAATTGACGATAGAAGTGACACTTGGAATTTACACGGTAAAAATTATTGGCGATACACCGAGGGGATCAATGTATTGACAATACAAACGACGCCTGGAATTTACACAATTGAAAATATTGACGATATCGATACATTGGCAATATTTAGTTATACATCACCGATATCAAGAATTTTTAATACTATCAGTGTTATCGGTATCGCTACCAGTGTTATCGGTGTCGCTGACCTAGAAATAGAGATAATATCGGGGATATTTTGATAATATCAGGAGATAATGCAAACACTGTCATTGATCGATTGGGTAACGCCATGCAAGATTGGGAGGTTCCATCCCTCGCTGGATCCAACCTAGGCACTAATTGAATCCTATACTCCATGGTTGTGATGATGGCCCGTTCCATTGCATGTTTTCTTTCTGGTTTTCTTAGTTTATGATGATTAATGCTAGATTTCATTATTATTATTGCTTTTACTTCCGCTGGATAATTGTGATCATGAGCATGCATCATATTTAGGGCTGTCCTGCATCATGAACTCTCAAAGACAAGAATCAGAATCAGCTCCCATAGAGTCTATTAGATGGTTAAGATAGTACAATAAACGGAACTTTGATTAGGAACCAATCAACAGCAGAGCCTGCAGGATGCCTGGTTCAGATTATCATACACATGTACCACATGCATGGCACAAAAGCTGTGCAGTGACATCAAGTGGATATGCAGCTGCATGTCTCCATTTATGTACCTACATACATATGTGTGCACCTATGTACAAACACAAAACGAAAATATAAAAAAAAATAATCATGCATTACCATGCCTTGCAGAATTGGTTTCATATCCTTGGCCTTGTGTTCATCATACCACTGACGAAACTCTTTCCAGGGCTTCGGAAAAAGAAGCTGGCCCCATGTGCCAACAATCTGGTACAAGAAAAGGCGGGTCTCATTGTCCAACTGCAATTTGTTCCCATGTTTACCTGTCATTGCCAACCAATTTAATGAGTTAGTACCTATGTAATTTGGACACATATATTTTGCTGTCGGGCACAGACATGAAGTGTCAGACACAGGATATGAAAAACCCAACATAACAACATATATAACAATATTGAAAGATGCAGAAATATGCAACTAGACATAAAATACACTAAAACTGTACAAATACTGCCAAAATACAAGAAAATGGAGTGGCTTTGTCGCCAAGTGCTGCTTTCGCAGTTATAACAACAGTGTGACTGATAAAAAGAAAGTCCTGACTGTTAATAGGAGAACTAAGCTTAAAGACAAAATGATGGGAAACACACATCCAAACAGTCCATGAAGTGTTGGCCCTGATTCAAAATGAAAAAGTGCCCATCACTCTGAGGAAAAAGGATTGCTCTCAGTTTTAGTATCATGCGATGTATTTCTACAAATTATAACCACTCCTTAGTTGAGATAAGCCATCAAAAAAAAAAGATACAAAAGAAAAGAACTGCTTTAGATGATTATTCATGCATATATTTCCCTGTGGATTATGTTAAAATGCTTTCACATAATCGTCTCCTTCTGTTACATATCTAGGGAGACCAATTTCCTTGTAGATTATCTTGCTAAGGAGTTCTCTAAGGCTGTTTTTTTGTGTTGGAACCAACGTTTTCAAACCCAGACGAGACCGAGGTTCAGTCCCAAAAAGTCCACCCAGCACTCCAGTCTCTGGCATTTGTTTAAGTAGATACGAGTAGATATTACCATTAAAAAAAAGTAGATATAGCACATGCAATGCATGTGGAAAGAGAGGAAGTGGTTTGCAATATGCAAAAGAAGAGTGCATAAGAAGTTGAAAGGGTAGGTTCCAATTTGGAATTCGCTAAAGTATGCCCCACCTATTGTTGAGAGATAGATTGGGATTATAGCCATTGATTATGGGTTCATGTTGGAATGATCCAAACTGTTTATATGATGAGCATCACCATGGATGGGGTGATTTTATGACATTTTGATGTCAATGGGCACACCCCAAAAACCCAAAAATAAAAATAAAAAATAAAAAAAATCTCTATTTGGAATATTTTAACTCTTTTCCTTTGAATATCGATCGTCTCCTCAAGTATTATTTTGTGGACCATTTATAAAGAGTTTAGAATCTTCATCTTGAAGAATTTTTAGGCAACCACCATCAATTGTATTGTATATCTCATGAGTGCTTGGAGTTGGATGCAAGACATCAAGAAGAGAAAAAGGGAGCTGCATACAAACTGGACATTGAAAAGGCGTACAATCATATACATTGGGGCTCTCTGGACTACATGTTAGGAAGATTGGGATGCAATTAAAATGGAGAAGTTGCATGAAGGAGTGTGTTAGCTCTGTAAAGTTCTCAGTCTTGGTAAACAACTCTCCCAAAGGCTTCGAGAGGCTTCGAGAGGCCATAAGCAAGGAGACCCACTCTCTCCATTTCTATTTGGTGGTGGTTGAGGTGCTAAGCAAGATGCTTGATAAAGGACAGGAAGTAGGCTTGATTAGAGGCTTCAAGGTGAGAAGTGTTGTGCCTCCAACCTCTCACCTTCAATTAGCTGACATTACCATACTATTTTGCTATGTGGATGCCAAAATGGTGGATAACTTGAGAAAGGTAGTGAGATGTTTTCAGGAAGTATCGAGGTTGGGAGTTTACATATCCAAGAGCGAGCCATGCAGTGAGTACTCTACGAGAGAAGCGGATGGGTCTCTCCATCAACATATCTAGGGCTTCCTTTGTGTGTTGCTAAGCCAAGCAAACACCTATAAGATAAGGTGTTGTCTAGGTAGAAAAGTAGATACCCATCATTAAGGGGCATATTAACGGTGATAAAAGCTACTATGTCAAATCACTGCTACACTTCACGTCACCGTTTTAGTGTCCGGCAGCGGTGATGGACAAACTGGAGCGGCTGAGAAGGAACTTCCTATGGCAAGGAGCTAAGGTGAAGCATAAATCCCACCTCTTAAAATGAGAAGAGGTATGCAAACCATATGGAAGGGGGGAGCTAGCATAAGGAACTTGGAGCAGATGAATCAAGCCCTATTAGGTAAATGGTTCTGGAGAGAAGTAATAGCGTGCAAGTATAGCCCTCAGGAAAGAGGTTGGTGGGTGTAGGAATCGTCGCTTTATAGGAATATGGCTTGTGGACAGGATATCATCATTGATGAACAAGTTTAAAGCTAGGGTTCACTTCTCTTAGGGCAATGGGAAAAAAAGGATTTGGTTTTGGAAGGATTTATGGATTGGAGAATGCTTGCTCTCAAAGGCATTCCCAAATCTAGCCAAAGCTAATACGGATCTAAAAATGACCACCCGGGGAGGAAACATATCGGATGAGGAAGCGGGGGAGCTTGTTCGTCTTTTGGAATGGCTTCACGGCCGAGTGACAAGGACTGCATGGTACGGTCATTGGAAAACCAGGCCAATTTCCTTTCCACTCCTTTTATGGGGTGTTAGGGCAACCAACTTCGAGTGGTGAAGGAAGCAGTGTGTTGTCTTTCATGTGGTCCAATGATGCTCCTCCCAAAGTGGCAGCATTCACATGGTTGGCGAGAAGTCACAAGATCCTTACCATCAACAATCTTCAAAATAAATCGTGTGTATGAGGGGGACGGGAATCTGTGGATCACCTATTTATCCATTGCTTGTTAGCCTAGCTGGTTGGCGCCCGTGCGTTTCAAACAGCAGGTCTCAGGTTCAAGACATACTAACAGCACCACATGGTGCTTTGGATGATTAACTGGGTGGGTGCGTCGTGCCACCAACAGGGTTGATGCGTTGCGCCACTAACAGGGTGGGTGCATTGCATGACTAACAGGATAAAAGCGTTACCTTTCAACAAAAAAAAAATCGTCGCCTTTTTTGCTATTCCTTAGGTGATGTTAGGTCCATTGTAGGAGTTATATTAGCTTGGCCTAGGGGTGGATCAAAGAAAAAGGAGGTGTCAGTGCGGAAGCTAGTAATGATGGCGATTTTATGAGCTATTTGAGGGGAGAGAAATGAGAGGTTCTCTCAAAGCAAGAGTGGTTTGAAGCTTGGGTTTCTTTTGTAAAGGATTTAGACTAAAATGAGTAGTCATTCTTAGGCAGGATGTAATTTTGTTTTGTAAATTGATCTTTGCACTCACTTTAATAAAATGCCATCATCTTTCATTAAAAAGAAATGTTTATCTCATCAGATCAACGATTTGGGTTACAGAACATGAACACGATCCCAAATCCAATGTTTAATGGCCCAACTTTCCCTATAACAATACATCCGGATGTATTGTAGTAAACATCTATTCTTTTCTTTTTTTTCTTTTTTCTTGTTTTTTTTCTTTCTTTTTTTTTTTTTTTTTTTTTTTTTTTTTTGAGAGAGAGAGAGAGAGAGAGAGAGAGAAATGTCTCTTCTTTTAGTGCGATTTAATACAAAGTTTCACCCTAATTACCTAAACACCCTTTCTTTTACTTAAAAAAACCCATTTCATGACATTCTATATAGCATAGTTTAATCATTCCCAGCTAATTACATATGGCAAATTTTTGCCCCTAGCTACTCTCGTTATCTATGGTAAAGACATGAAACGGTATTCATCATAAAACAAAAGCACAAGTAGTAAAGTGGTTAGGATCCTAACCTCCTAAGTGGGGGGGGGTCAATGATTCGATTGTTGCCCAGCTCGAATGACTTTTATCTTCTATATTTCGAAAAGAAAGCAGCTGACCCATTGACCCCAGTGCCTGACCCAGATGCTAAGACCAATTGAACCAGGCAGTGCAAATAGTTTCTTTCCTAGAACTGGCCTCTGCATGACCCACCGTTATTCTGCCTAGTTCCATTCCAACCGGCCAGTCCAATCCAAGTTTTAAAATACTTATTGGAATCTCAGAGTTTGATTCGTCCAAATCGCTTTAGTCAATAGTTTTAATAAGCAAAGAGTACACATGCTAGGTCGGAAATGACTTGGGATCACTCTAACTAACATGAGAGATGAAAAGATTTGCAAAAAAAAAAAAAAAAGTGAAAAAATGGGCATTTTGGCCATTTTTATAATAAATAAAACTAGTCTTCTTTTTTTTTACACAGGGGGCCATTACAGCACTGTTTTTTCGAGGGTCAACATTTCGACCCCAAATCACATAATGGACGGTGCCAATACCGTTACGTAACTGTCATTTCGGCACACGTTGGACGAACCAAAAAATCAAAAAGAACATTCAGCAAGGTATTCAAAAACGGTTATGTATCAGCCACATCAACTAATACGAAGAAAGGAAAAAAAAAAAAAAAAACTATCACACTCATAACACAATGTGGAAGTAAGGTCGTTATGAAAAAATTGGGCCAGGTTGATAAGCCCGTACTGGCAACATTATGGGGCTGATACGGTCATTATGGGGCTGTTTTTCCACTTTTTCTTCATCTCAACCAGGAAGGAAGCTCATGACTAATTTTAAACTAGATCCAAGGCTATTTTGAGGATCAAACAACAAAACTAGATCTAACCCACCAAATCATGCTTGATTTGTGTCCGATTAGGACCCTGTTTGGTTGACTTTCAGCAGGTCAGGCCGATACAGCCCAGCAGACAACATTCTTACCAAAAATAGCCCATTGCACCATCAAATAAACGTCCAAAAAAATCATATAATTTGGGATCCTCACAATGTTTTAGAATTTTACCAATATTTTTTTGAGACTTTTACCTAAAAAATGGCTGTTAATAGGCCACTACAGCCAACATGATCCATATCATATTGGCATGCCAGCCATCACCGGTGCATAATACATTGGCATCTACAGAAGCATAAGAGCTTCGGGCATGGGCATCAGCAAAGCCTTAAAGTTGGGTAGTATAGTTGAGTCGCTTGAGAGCAATCAACCATAGATGACCAAATGCAATAGTCTGATCTGTCCAATTTCCAATCTCTGCCATATACACAATGTGGCCCACCAAATAAACAGCCCAGAACACCAAATGCAAAACCAAAAACAACGCCCAGAAACCTCACCTGCAACGAATCGCGGCCGCTGCAGCGACGCCCCAAAAACCATCGGGCTGAAATTCTCCTTATTGTAATAATAATTCAGAATCAATCCCTTCAGAAACCTGTAATACAGCGGCGAGACCTCCAGATCATCTTCCACCACGAATGCGAACTCATCGTCCGAAGCGGGCCACCATGCCTCCAGCCACTGGGCCTGCAGACCGACATTTCCAGTCCGGTAATGCACCACCTTCTCCCCAAATTTCCAAACAAACGCATCGACGAATGCCAGGATGGCACGGGACTCGGCGATCTTCCGGCCCACCTCATCGGGCCCAGTCGAGGGATCGAGCGGCTTGAAATGGTCGATGAAGACGTGGAGGTGGACCCGATCGGAGGCGTAGTCGGCGGCGGCGAGAGAGCGGAGACAGCGGGAGAGGGAAGTGAGGCGGTCGAAGGCGAGGAGCTTGATGGTAAGAGTGGGAATTTGGGAAGTGCGAGGGGAAGAATTGGAAATGGAGTTTGGGGGGGTAAAATTGGAAATGTGGGATTGAGGAAGGGGGAAGAGGTGGAGAGAGGATTGAGAGTAGGAGTAGAAAGAGAGGGCCGTAAGGAAGAGGAGGAGAAGAGGGAAGAATCTGCGCTTGGGAGACATCTAGGGTTAGGGTTAGGGTTTTGGGATTGGATTGGGATTTAGGGTTAGGGATTTTATTATTATTATTATATATTTTTCTTTTTTCTTTTCTCTTTTTTGGATTTTTTTGGGAGGGAGGAGAGAGATTTGGCAAGGACTCAGGAATTGCAGTGGAGAGGTTGGGGAGTGAGAGAGGAAGCGGGTTGCGTACTGAGTAACTCATTACACTTAAAAGAGTACTGAGTAAACTCTGTGGGGCCCACCATAGATGTATTCGTATTATCCATGCCGTCCATTCGTTTTCCCAGATCATTTTATAGTATAATAAAAAGGTGAAACATGAAAAAAATCTCAAGTGGGACCACACCACAGAAAACAGTGGGAATAATGATATCCACCGTTGAAACCTTCCTAGGGCCCACAGTGATGTTTATTTGTCATCCAAACTGTTCATAAGATCACAAAGTCATGGATGAAGGGAAACCACAAATATTAGCTTGATCCAAAACTCCTGTGGCCCCTAAGAAGTTCTCAACGTAGTCTTTCAATTCACACTCGTTCCTGTGGTGTGGTCCACTTGAGCTTTGGATATCCCTCAATTTTTTTAGTACAACCTAAAATGATCTTCTAAAATGGACGGACGGAGTGGATAAAATATATGAATCATGGTGGACCCCACAGAGTTTACTCAGTACGCTTAGGCCTTGGAGGCTTGGAACAATCCATTCTTGGCACGTGTGAGGTCATCTTACAGGAAAATTATTTTGGAACGTGGCCCAAACTAAGAACGGCCCGGATCTCTCGTACAGCCATGCAACTGGGGACTGAAACTGCGAAGTAGCATGTGAAAGGGAGGCCAGATCCACCACAAAGTTTTGTACGTTAGCTTAAACAACAACATGATGTGTGGGGCCCTCCTTCATGTGTTCATGACATCCAATCCATCCATCATGTGAGACCCACCATACCCTCCTTGAATTCCAAAATTCATGCCAGTTCAAAATTCTGGTGGGCCACACCATGCCCCTGAAATCAAGTGTTGTGGTCCAAAACTGTGGTGGGTCAGACTAATATCCGTCACGATCAACATGAAAGGGTGGCCCACGCATTCGATCAACTATTTTCCTTTGAATATAGACCATCTGCTTGACTGTTGTTTTATGGGCCATTTATCTAAAGTTTCGGATCTTTCAATCTTGAAGATTTCCGAGGCAGCCTCTATCAGCTATGCATCTCGTCATATGGACGGTTTAGATTACCCAACGTGATCCAATATCCAACAGAACGTGGACCTTGCTGGCAAAATTGGGCAGCATGGTCATGGATCTTGTTGGATTGATTTGATACTCTGGTAGATTATGACTGCACATACTCACGCACAAGACATCTTAACGCATGGTCACAGATATATCTCAATCCAACCGTTCAAATCGTTGGACCCATGCTGGATGTAGCAAAGATTGCTCAGATGGGCCCAAGATAGCTCATACATCAGTCCTTTCATCCTATACTTTAGCAGCCATCAACGGATGTTTAAGATCGTCTGAGTTTTTGGGCCATGCTCTATCCATGGTAGCAGCCAAGAGTTACACGAACTAGATCGTATGTACATCTGTACCATCCACTCCCTTGATCACAGTCGTTTATTTACAGGGGTTTTGCTAGGGCTGGCAATAGGCTGATCTGGGCCGTCAATTTTGAAGGATGGGCTTGGGCTAGAATAGAATGCCTGAAGAATGTACCCAGGACTAAAATTAAAGCCTGTCTATATTAACCGGCCCAGCCTGTTTAAGGTTTTAAGGGAATTTTTGCAATATTTCATGCGTGGCGGCACACACGCCGAATGAACGGCTCGGATTTTACACAAAAGTAGAAAATGGGCACGTACTCGGGCTTGGGCCGTGCATAATCATCATGCATCAAGCTTGGCCCTTTTCTTTTGGTCCTTGGGCCCTGGCATGGCTCAGACCTATGTTATACTTTGTAGGCTGGGCTTGGACAACGGATCCAACCCGTTGACAGCCCACCCATACCAACCTTGCACGTGTATTGGACAGCTGAGCCGTGTATCAAATGGGACCCACCATCTACATCATTTGCTGAAGATCTCAGGCAGCCTGGGGCTGAATTTCTGGCCAGGCCATCTATGTGGTGCGTCCCACCTGATACACGACTTTGATGTGGCTGCTTGTTAAATGTTAGGTGTGTGTGGAGGGGTGCGTTTTGGTCATGGACCATGCCCCTCTAATCTCCAGATTGTTCTAGCCACTGATTGGTCCTTTTGAGCTGAACGTGGACGGTTAGTACATTTCGTTTTCCATCTAACGATCAGGATCGGTAGATGAATGGCCTGAATTATTAACCGTAGGATTCACATTCCAACAGGAGGCTGGATCCACTACAAAGCTTCAGTGAGGTGTTCATAACATGTATATGACATTAGAACTGTACATCAAGAAGTAGGTAAATGCTATGTACACAGATCATGTGTTCTAAAAAAAAAAAGGAAAAAAGATTATCCAACTATCAGAGAGAGGATAGTGCAACTAAGGATTCAAGCGGGAGTCAAAAAAATCTAAGGGTTCCAAATGTAAAAAGTAAAAAAGGGAGCAGGGAAATAGAAGGATAGAGCAACTAAGGATTCAAGCGGGAGTCAGGGTGAGTTTGAAGCGGGATTGAAAGTGGGAATGGCACCCAGTTAGAAGGATAGTGCCACTAAGGATTATATAGATTTCTCTCACTTGGAACTCATTCTGTTAGTCACCTTCGGAAGAAAAAAAAATCATTACTTTTTTTTTTTTTTTATGATGACGGGGTCTCCCCGCCCCCTTTTGAGGCAAGGCTATTCTCTGTAAGTGCATGCAATCGCCTGCCAACCACGTGCATCGGATAATCCATGGGGAGGGGACTCAGACTCGAGTCTGTGGGGGAGCAAACCTACAGCCCAAGCCGTTCGCCCAAACCATGACGGGTAAAAAAAATCGTTACAATGATATCTGCTATTTAAAACACTGGTCTATATATGATCTCACACTCGTGAGTTTTGCTAAGTGTACATGCGTGTGTAATAAACTCATGCATGCGCCCACACATGTGCAAGCATGACAAGATAGGTCCAAGAACCAATCCATCCATCAGAAAGGCACCACTATATTGCTGCTCTATCTTAATAATCATTCCATCTTCTTTAGAAGGACTCTCTGTTGTAGCTAGAGCATCTTTGGTTGTCTGGACTGACTGATATGAGCCAACATTCAAGTGGGTTTCTATGTTTTTAGTAGAAGAGCCAAAGGGCTCATCACCACATGGCTCCATTAGCCGCATCTCAGGATATTCCTGTGGCAACCCCGTCAATCTTAAAAAAAAACATCAATAAAATCAACATCTCGAGACCCCCTATCTCTCTATTTGTAACTTCTCCATCACATTCATAGTGATTTCCCAAGATGTTTGTATTTAGAACATGAGAAGAATTTGTATACAAACCATGTTCATGTTTTGTAGCTGAATTGTAGCTATGAGTGATATTTTGGAGAAGACGTCTGGAGACCACAGAAATCATCAGGAGAGGCAGCAACTCGCGTAACAGACAAGCCAACATCTTCAAATGCATACGCCATGGTGTTTTCATCCAAGTCAGAGAGCCGATCAGTTTCATCAATGTCATCATCTTTGCTAGTACGGTCATCCTCCAACTCATCCATATGATATTGATTCCATGCTTGCTTTACCCGACGTGCCACTTCCAGTATAGCTGCAGCTGGAAAGGCTTCGGAAGGTGGGCCACTCTTCACCACCATCTCAGATATGGCCAATGCTGCAGATGCTCCAATAGAAAGCTCCACTGCATCATGAATATTGGTATTTTGAAGGTGCCCCAAATCAAACTCCCCTTGAAATTTCTTCCCGCATTTGCTGTTGTCTTTGGTGAGAGACAGTGATGGGGATTCCTCAAATACTGAAGTTTCAGGCACAGATTTATTCAACTCCAGCCTTTCTTTTTGATGTGCACCATGAGATTGACTTGATGGGAGCTGTGAAATACCGTCCAAAGAATTATGTAGATCAAAATGTTGCACCTGTTGTAAAGAAAGTCTGCAGGTTGTGACCAAATAATTCATAGAAGGACTTTAACAAACATGGTTACCATTGTTCATCAGGAGGTTCATTGAAAGGAAGAATAGTGATACAAGAAATGGTATTAGCTCGCTCTCCAAACCAAAAAAAAACAAAACACTTACTTTAGATAGATCTGCAAGAGGGAGACCAAAGGATATGCATAGCATTCCTCAAGTTTTCAGTTCATAAAAGTGGGGCCCATGTTCAAGTGATCCAGACTGTTAATCTGATGCAGCCCACCATGAACTATTCCCCAAGAATCTCCCATATTAGAAGACCGTAGCCAGCCAAGCTTTGCCCTTTTATACTTGAATGAGTACCATTGTTCGGTTTCTTTCTTAGATGTTCCTTAGAAACAGAAGGGGGGGATTGTCTTTATCATGAATATTTATGGCCCTTCTATTGTGTGCCCCATCAGATCAATTATATGGACTACAAGATGGACCATGAGGCTTCAAAGCTTAATAATTCAATCTTTCACCTGTTATGGTTAATAGTATCATATCATTATCATATGCTAATAGTTAATAGGCACAACCAAAAAACACTGTTAGATTCAACAGAGCTCTCCAGCTTGCACTGTAAGTGCTAATATGCAATATGATTACAAACACTTTGTCTACTCTGTGAAATGACTTCTGTCAATTTGTTATTTCATTATCCATGGAAGAAACCAATTCTTTTTTGTGCTCAACTGCTTATAGAGTGAGGGACATCACAACTGTGAATTTTACAACCACAATCATGCATTCAAGGTAAAACCACTTCCATCAAAAGTGAATAGGAGAGAGAACATAAACACCCAAAAATCAACCCTATTCAACGAGGATACATCATCATCATTATCAGGCTTTCTCCCAGCTATAGATCGGCAAAAGTTTTACAATCAGATCTCAGAAGACATCAACCTTCCTCTTTTACACAGGCTCTGGAATCAACCATGGCAGAGGCTCGTATTGAGCATTCTCACATGCCAACATGGTCCCACCCAGACAGTTACTAAGAGAGAGAGAGAGAGATGCTCCAGTTAGTAGTAACCCCCAATCCAACTAATGCATGCACACTCCAAAGAGCGAGCGAGCAAAGGGTCATGGAGGGGCAGTTACCACATATAACATTGTGAATGAGGCAACCCACATACAACACATGGAGTCCCCTCATACTGGGTAATAAACACAGGCACCCAAGTTGGCAACAAAGAAAACACATGTACCACCATCAAACCAGAAGAAAGGACATGCTCAAGCAGTTGGCAGCAAAGAGGCTTACTGGTACATTGTTTACCAAAAACCACCCACATGCCAATGCAATCATGCCCAACATTTAGACTTGCTATTGTGCATTACTTGGAAGGGGGAATTTGCGAATAGTTATGGTCTAGAGCATGCAAAGCCAAACAAGCTCGCTAAGCACAACACCCTATTGAACAAGGATTAAATAGTAGAAATAGAGGAAGGACTAAAAGCATAGAAGAAATAGATTAAATACTGTGTTGGTGGTTAACAATTTCTCATGCCAGTGCAATATAGTGAAGATAAGAATACAACTGTAGGAAGTTGGTAGAATGCGTGCGTATGTATGTGCATCCGAGTGTTTGGAACTTTATATGTATATGAATTATGAAGTCTCGTTTATAAGGGGGTGTGTGCATATGCTTGGTTCTTTCATGACAAACCAGATTGGATGCAATGTGAATAGGTGCCTGATTGTCATCATGTTCATGAGAAGATGTCCTCTGGGCTTTTCATAGTCCTCATGTTTGAACCTATTCTCCTAGTTTATTTGAATATGCTTAAAATACACATGCACTCTACTCTGCTACAATACGAACAGAGAACTAGCTCAAATTCCAATGAACAAAGATATGTGATAAACATATCTTTGTAAGAAACTATTTCAAGCTAAAAATTGAGGGTAAGATCCAACATCATTTAAGTATATTACAAAGATGTAAAAAATCGTTAATAGAAGCTAAGTTGTATTTGGATAGAAAACGCAACGGTACCATACATTTCCAGAAGACGGAGTGTTTCTGATTGGTGAATGGTCATCCCCGGAACCACAATTGCTATAGCTAGCATCTCCCTTTGAAAACAAGTCCTCCGGTCCACTGATAACTTGAAGAAACGCCAAATCCTGACCATTGGGATGTCCAAAAGGCTTGCTCAAGCACACTTCTTCTGCTCGAATTGGGTGTTGGCATGCACACTTCTTCTGCTCGAATTGGGTGTAGGCATTGAGAGAGAGAGAGAGAGAGAGAGAGAGAGAGAGAGAGAGAGAGAGAGAGAGAGAGAGAGAGAGAGAGAGAGAGAGAGAGAGAGAGTTTTGAATTGTCTATGCACTGATTGTTCAAAACTCTCTATGCACTGATTGTTTAGGTCAGAGTTTTGAATTGTCTATGCACTGATTGTTTAGGTCAGAAATCTCTGCTCCCTCCAAACACAAAGCGGAATGAATATGGAGCATTCCTCTTGGATTATTGATCAAAACAGAACTATCAGATCTACATTAGCAACAATGTGTATAAACATTTTCATGCAACCTGCACTTTTTGGGCCCACCTATTACTCATGTTTTGGGTACGATCCAAACACATAGCAGAGCAATAGGACATCCAACCTAAAATTGATTTAGCAAACATCCAAATGCTACCTCAGTAACAATCTATAGAAGCACTTCAACATGCAGTTTTTAAGAGCAATTGGAACAGATAGATGCTCCTCAAAATATTCAATATGGTTTCTCATCTTTTAGTACTTTTTTTTCTCAGTAATTCAGTGTGTTAAATTGGTAAGTCAGAAGTGCTTGAATATTATGATTTATCATTGATCCAGGAGAGAACCAAGACAGGATAGAATAAAGGCGTCCCTTAAGCACTTGAAATGGCCACTGAAGACATCTTGATGAGCAAATAACGGTACCAAGTAGGGCTGTCAACAGGCTGGGCTAGGATTGTCTTCGGACTGAACTTTGAACTGTTCAGGCCAGGCCTATTCAAAATTTTAAATTTGCGACAGCCTTAATACCAAGAAAAAGTGCCCATTGATGAAACAGCTGATGTGAATATTATGTTATACAAGGAATACTAATAGAAAATCAATGAAAGGGCAGCATGCTTCTCGTAAAAGTCAAAAAATTTATGTGCCATTGCGAAGTGCCTCAAATCACAGCTGGGATGGTTATCCCAGGGAAATGGACAACTGTCCATTTTACCACATCCATTTTACCAAGGCAGTAGGAGAGCAGCTCTCTCAATAGGATACCATATAATGGCTAGCAATACTTTTCAAAGAGTACGCAGTAACAAACTGAGCAACAAGAAAATGAAAACCTCCTGAGTTTTGAAAGCAAGCACACGAACATGAGGCCTGCTAATGGGAATCTTACAAGTGAGGTGTAGGAGCCTCCGGCACATGTGTCAGCATGACACATGTTTGCGGTATCCAGGCTAAGATGAACATACCCTGACCCAAAGAACAGGCCATTCCACATATAAGGTGTGGGCTACACTTGTGTAAAAAGAATAGATGATAAGAAGAAAAGGCACGAACAATCCACATTTAGCGTACACACCAACATGATGAGTGCACCATCCTGATTTTTTACCCAAAGCATGGTTACAGTAGAATCAACTTGATGAATAGCCAGGAATATAGCATTTTCACATGTAGACACGTGTGTACACTTCAGTCAAGTGAATCCCATTTGCATTCCCCCCATGAGTATTGATTTATTATAACAACATAGAAGAAGGAAAACTGTTACATTTTCAATGACAGAACAAAATCCAAAAAAATGCTTAATAGAATTAATTGCATATCTTTAATCAAATCCAAATGGAAACCATGGTTCCTTATTGAAAGCCGAAAAGAACTAGGTCTCCGGTCAAATTAAAAAGAGAACTTGTGTTTCCTCCTTGAAATTCCCAAAGGACTAGATCTCTAGCCAAATTAAAGTGGAAACCTTGTTTCCTTCTAGATATTCCCAAATAACCCAGTCTCTTTGAAGTTAAACTTAAAACCTACTTTCTTCTTTAAACTCCTAAGACCCAAGAGAGGTTTGTTCGAATACATACTGACGTATTAAAATAAGATAAATTGGATTCCAGCCGTTGGATTTGGGCCATTTGCAATGACACAAACCATTTATTTGATAGGGTCCCCTTGGATGGAAACACCAAAACTCCCCCCCCCCCCCCCCCCCCCCAACCAAAAAAAAAAAATTTAATGCTGACCGTTAATGTTCAATCACATAATCACATATGCCATGGCATAATTCCTGATGGTCATAAAACTGCATATGCCACTATGGCATATGCAATCTATGCTCCCAAAATGGCATGTGCAATCCATAAGCGATTATGCAATCGCATATGACAACAGTGCAGGCAATATCCTGTATTTTGGCCAATATTCATATAACAGTAGTCTTTCAGCTCCAATTTTCGATGCTTATGCTTTATAGATGGCATAGGTTCGATAAATCCACACCCAAGTGGAGCTTTGCCCATCCACACGCAAGCACAAGTGCCAATATGGCACACGCATGCGTGATCCGCGCTTTGCATCTAGTGGGTGGAATACACTTAATAGAACTTCTACCTCAAAAAACCAGGCCATTTCACTCCTCATGCGGGCCACAATGTACACAACAAATGGACACCTAACATGATTTTTTCTAGCTATCAATGCATGAAATCGCCTGATTTTAGGATAGAAGATATAAGCATGGTGGCCACCTGATCACAAGCTCTCGGATGTTGCACACACACACACATGTGGCTGACTGTGGATGGGCAGGACTCTAGTCTCCACACACATGTGGACATAGCAAACCTCAAGCACAGTAGCATCCCAACAGTGAACACCTGATTGCAAGCTCAGATGTCGCACACAGACGTGCAGTTGAGTGTGTATGGGCAGGTCTCTAACCTCCACAACACACAGACTGATTAACATTCATAGAGTAAAATTCCATTGACTGGAGGTCAGTATCATCCCAACAGTGTGTGTGGGTCCCACCATGGGGCCAATAACAAGCACTTAAGCTACAATTTCAGGGATGGGCTGCCAAATTAGTCTTCAAACTGCAAACTCACCCAAATAAAAATAAAATAATATAAAACTGAAATTGCAATAAAAGAATTCATAAAACACTGTAAAATTCCTCATCAAGCCTTAAAACTATAAAAGAAAGAAAACCCACTTGACAATTTCAATGAAATCCACAGTAACATTTAAAAAAATCATAAAATAAATTAATAAGAAGCTTCAGCATCAAAACCAGCTTCCTGATTTTGGAAATGGCTGTGTGTGTGTGTGTGTATTCTCCTGCAGGTCCTGTGCATCAACCAGGCCAAACAGGGTGGGCTCCACCCTGTTGTGTTGTTGAAATCCACACGGACCATCAGATGCATCACATCTAGGGCCCGGGCCAAAAGAAAAAATAAGGTTAATCCGTGAATCAGGTGGGCTACACCATGAGAAACAGTTAGGAGTGAATTGCCTAACTGTTTCTCTTGGTGTAGCCCACCTGAATCACGGATTAATCTTATTTTTGGATTATTTGGACCAAGCATATTGGCAAGCCCATAGTAATTGTGATTAATCCAGAAACACTTAGAGGTGATGTGCTTGGAATGTATTACATATGTAATATCTCAAATAGACATTGCGGACTTTTGTGGAGACTCTCAAAGACTTTGAGCACTATATTACATATGTAATATGTCAAATAGGAATGGACTCATGTGGAGACTCTTAGAGACTTCTATTATAGGCTCTAGCAAGAGTAGTTATAATGGTATGATCTTTCATAATTGAATCATAGAATGGTTTGGTATTCTACATTTCTTAGCTAATAATTGGTATTTAAGCCTACCTATGCATCAATCATGATAGATGGATGATTAATTCTATTTCGAAAAATCCTATATAGTCATGGTGAAAAACATCTTCAACCGTATGATTTTGAATAGATTGATTGTCAAGGTTTAAATGCCACCATGCCATGTGTTCGCTACAAAAAGATGAATTAGATTACACGCATTCTCTAATGTACACATGTGACATCTATCTCATCAACATGCCTTTAAAGAAAGGCATTTATTGCACACCTTATGGTAGCCTCCCTAGACTGTCATCGTGCCATATTGGTTAAACTTAGTAAAGGAGAATTATCATACCTGGTTGGCCATCTTTCCATATGCAGATTGTTTACGCAATTGATCATGTGATTAGTTTTTTTTTTTTTTTTTTTTTTTTTTTTGTGCTCGCGCGGGGGTGGAGGGGGGACAGGGACAGGGACAGGGACAATCTGAATCACCCTCTTAAGGGCCTTCGCTTGTACAAATTCCACATAAAAAATATATGATGTAACACATGGTTACCACTTCACTAACACTTGCTTCCATGTCACGTGTTACACCTGACCACGCTATCGCATATGTGCTGACATGGCACACGAATGCCAAATCTATTGTGGGGTATACTCAAGGGTTTTTTTTCATTTATTTATATGACCCGAGGCATATTTCAATGATCAAAATGGTTGGCTTGTAGTGCCCCAATGTGGAAGTACAGATCATCAAAATCTCCTTAGTTGGACAATGCTAACCTTTTAATTTGCGATCTAGGAATATATAGCTAAGAAGTTAACTTTAACTTTCCAAATTCAACTTAAAAATGAGTGCAATATACATGGTTAGATTTTTATATCTGGAAATTGTTTGCATTCGATCCATCCAGGACTTTTATATTCAAGTGTCCGGATATGATTGTATTGTGGGCCCATTAAAATCCCAAAAAAATTCTTTGATCATGATGTGATAATTCCATATTCAAGAACAGAATAATAGCCTATGATATTCATTTTATGTTACGTGTAAAACACCCAAGGTGTGGCTGGCTACAATGTTGTACATGTGAAACAAACTTTGCCCATTATATGAAACCCTCATTTTAACTGCACGGAAAATCGATCAGCTCTATAAATATATTTTATATAGGCTACATCAATTGAAACAAAGTAAAACCTCTAAGTTCATAGTATGGTCGCGCAATTGCAATATAGATGGTTAGATCTTTATATCTAGAACTTGTTCGCACTCAATCCATCTAAGACTTTTTTTATATTTAAGTGTTCAGATATGACTGTATTGTGGGCCCTACTAAAATTTTAAAAAAAAATCTTTAACCGTAATATGATAATTTCATATTTAAGAACAGAATAGCCTACAATATTCATTTTACATTGCGTGTAAAACACCCAAGGTATGGCTTCAATGTTATATATGCAAAACAAACTCTAGCCATCATGTGAAACTCTCATTTTAACTTCACGAAAAATCAATTAGCTCCATAAATATATTTTATATGGGCCACACCAATTAAAACAAAGTAAAACCTCTAAGGGTGTGTTTGGATTGTTGACCTCTACGGTATTGTATGGTGAAATTTTCATTATTACTCTTTGTATCCGTTTGGATAAATAGGCTGTCAAATCATAGGAGTCCATCCGAATGCATGGGACGGAAGTGATTTGACATGGCAGAGTTTCGTGGCCCCACTATGATGTATGTGTTATATCAACACCGCCCATTCATTTTGTGAGAGCATTTTATGGAAATAAACAAAAATTAAGCCACACCCAAAATGAAAATTGACCACACCACAGAAGTAATTGGGATTGAACATCTGCCATTAAAAAGCTCATGTGGTCCATAGAAGTGTCGGATGAAACTGATATTTAAGTTTAAGCCCTAAAATAATATTGTAAAATTGATGGACGGTGTGGATATAACACATATTAAGCAAGTTATATTCATATGTGTCTTTTCAGGGAATTACATTTTAAGCATGTAAAAAAGTAAAGCCATTAGAATTACATTTAACTACCCTGGTAATCATAATCATTATCTTTTTACGATGGACCACACTACATTACTGTGGAAGTCAACAATCCAAACACGCCCTAAGTTTATAGTGTGGTCGTGCCTAACTTTTAAATAAGGTTGATTTTTTTATTTGTCATTCATCTTTGTAACTTACACCTAATGAATAGATTTGATGAAAGATAAACACCATGATGGCCCCACACACAAACCTATGTTTGTCATCCTATATTGGTGGCGTGGTCCACCTACTCTACCCACAGACCTATGGTTAGTGTTTTATCTTAGTGGTGTGGTCCACTTATTATTATAATTGTACATCATATCAATCATAGATTTTTATTAACCCTTGAATAAGCCTTAACACATATATTAAGTGATCATCGATATTGGTAAAAAAAAGGGAGAAAATGTCCATAGAGACTTGATCAAGTCCAATTACTTATTTCAAGTCAAATTTATTTGTTTATGATTATATATAAAAAGAAAAGTTATCTACTCTGGAAAATATTTTATCATGCGATCGACAATTAATATTATTTATTATATTTTGGACAAAGTTATATCATCCAATTGACAATTAATATTGTTTATTATTTGTCCAAATCAGACTTATTTAGAGCAATTCCTTAAAAACTAGATTGCGTTTCAATCTTTAAATCCAAAATTCAAATATTGGAACTAATTGTATTAGTCATAAAATTGGCCTCAAATAATGAAGAAAATTATCTTATAAGCTCATGTGTATAAAATTTGATAGTTTTAAATGTACTTAGGATTGTACGAAGTTGTGTTTACTTCTATTATGAGTAATAATCAAATCAAAGAAGTCATTGGTCTTAAACTTATGAAATAGAAACTAATTATATTCATGTACAAGAGAACCATTTGTATATCATGATGTTGACAAAATGGAGAGTTCACAATAATGCGCTATGCTCTTGCTATAATTGATTATCATTATTTTGAGTAATTCGATGAAGGCTCAACTAAATGATAATGTAATGTGTAATTTTCTATTTTTAATATGTATATTCACGCACTACTTAAATGAAATATATTTAGTAATTTGTGTTTGCCTATTTTGTACATTCAGTTACAAATATTTTCAACGTTTTAATACAATATAATATTATACCGTTCTTAACCGGATTTAATTATCAAAAATGAAAAAAAAAACATGTTGAGATTTCTTTAAATTGCATGGACTTAAACCTTATTATCGATAAGAAAGAACCTTCTAAACTATTTCATACCAGTAGAGTAAAAAATATCCATTATAGGGTTTAAAGTCAAGTTGGATAAAATATGTTTAAAAAATTAAATGTTTTTTAATTTTTTAGACAATGAAAGGTTTCATACCCAACATCAAGAAGATTAGAGAATTCCTTATTAAAATAAAAATTAATTTTAAAAGTTGGATAAAATCAAAACGAGTTCACCTCTGTATAAACTGACTTGTGTAATCCTATAACAGCAAAGAAAATATCCAAGAGTACATCGTAGAGTTATCCGTTGTGGTTCTGAAATATCGTATATTGGACTTAAAAATAAAAGATAACATTCTCATTTTCTTAGTTTTGAATACTCTTCATCTTTAATCTATTATATTCTAAATTAATGGATTGACCTTTAATTGGCTCATTTCACAAAGTATTTAAGAAGAAGAGAAACTCAATAAGTTTAAAAAATATGCATAGTACCAAGTTTATAATGTCTACATAAGGACGTAATGTAAATAAAATACTGAAAAATAAACTTTAAGTGCTATAGTTAGCAAGTAGTCTCAGCCTAAAGATTAGTAAAAAAAATGGGTTAAGAATGATGCTATTTCTTTTACAAAAATTGCCACTTAAAAAAGGAATATACAAAATTTAAGAGCTAGTTTGTAAAAGGATAAAAACATTGACTTTGTTTCTTTCGAATAGAATATGACTGATGTGTGAATTAATTCCTTATAAATATATTTTAGTGTTTATATTTACATATGTAATTCAATACAAAATACGCTGCAAAGACAACCATTTAATGCTGAAAAAAAAATTATATAAGCATTGCTATAATTGTGGACGTTAAGGCAATTGAAGCCTATAAGCTTAGGTTAACATTAAGTTACATGTTAAATATGGTAAATACTATTTATATACTCTTTTTATGTGTAATTTAATTTTTATTTCTCATTTAAATAGATGTATTTATGTATTTAAATTTAAAAATAAAAAATTTAATATTTTTTATTATTTGAATGTAATTGGCACTGGCACTTTAGTTAATACATTTAACAGCTGGACTTAAATGCCTCACATGTATACAACGTTATTCTTTACATGAAAATATGAGTTGTACTAAATGAAGTTTAGAAAATTAAAATTCTTTGAAGTATATTGTATATATGATTATGCCACATCTCTCGTGAAATAATGGAAATATTTGTACGAGAAAAAATTCTTCACTCTCTCGACTTTTTAAGCTTTAAAGTTTGCATTGACTGCGTTAAAGGCAAGTAGACCGGGACTAGAAAATAGTGAGCTACTATAAGTGTAGGACTCTTAAATGATACATACATTTATAAATATTTTTTTTACTACATTTTGAAATTGGAAGAAATATTTTATCACCTTCATAAATGACTGCTTTCGCTCTGATACCTACATCTTATAAATTAGAAATCAGATACTCAAATACATTTAAGATTTATAAAATTAAAGTTGAAACTTAAATTAATTCGACCAGAAAATCTTAGTTGTTAGATCTGACCATGAAAATGAATATTATAGATGGATGACGAATCATGACACAATCCTAATTCATTTGTTAAATACCTATAGGATTGCCAAATAACTGTCCGATACACTATGTCTAGGACACTAGAGCAAAATGGTTTAGTTGAAATGCGTAATTGCACCCTAAAGGACATAGTGAGCAATATGATTAGTAATTTGATTTTATCAAAATCCTTATGAGGTGACATAATCAAAACCACAATACATATCATTAATTGAGTAATGGACATGGTTGTATCAAAAGCTTCATTTGAATTGTAAATTAAGAGAAAATTTAATTTAAAATATTTTTATACGTGGAATTGCCCTCCTTAATCAAGCTCTATAATCCGTAAGAAAGAAACTCGATCACAAGATAATTATATCTATATTAGATATTTAAAAATGTTAAAAGATTTTAAATTATATTTTTCTTTCAATTCCACTAGAATTTTAGAGACCATAAATTGTATGTTTATTGATGATATTAAAAATAGTCGTTGTATAAGTTTATAAAATATTGTACCCGAGGAAGCATAAACTATGATTATTATCATAATTATTTCAAATAACATGGGTATTCATCCTGACAGTAAAACCTTAAACTACTACAAATCATCACGTGGAACACCAAATAAAATCTACTAAAGACAAATTAAAAGACAATACAAAATTATGGGCTATTAAGAAAATTACAAAGAGAGAAATCTGACTATCTCATCTACTTACAAGAGCACGAATTTGACATGGAGATCAAAAAAATTATGTATCATTCTCATAAGCTAAACAGATTATTAACTCTTTCAACGGTTTGATGTTATGAAAGATGAATTAAAGTTGATTGGGAATAATAAAACATAAGATCTTGTTATGTTTTTCTAAGGAATTAAGCTAATTAGCTGTAAGTTGGTATTTAAAACTAAGTGTGATTATAAGGTAATATAAAAAAATACAAAATCAAATTAGTTATTAAGAATTTTTATCAATGCTTTCACATTGATTTTAATAAGATTTTCTCCAATATAAAAGAAAAACTCATTTAGGATTATAATGACTTTTATAATCTATCTAGATTTGGAGCTAAATCAAATAAACGTTAAAAATTGTGTTTCTCAATAAAAATTTAAATAAAAATGTATATGGGAAGCAACCAAATTTTTTTGAAACCTATGACTCGAAACATCTACCTTACAAATTTAAAAAGTTCATTTATGATTTGAAACATATATCAAGATAATGATCCCTAAAATTTTATAACACAAATTTTTTTAATTTTACAAAATATTATAAATAACTATATTTATGTCAAAATTAATTAGAAAAAATTTATAATATTAATCTTGTACATTGATGACATTTTGTTCACCAATAAGACATTGAAATAATATGTGAATAAATAAATTTTCATTTCAAGATGTTAGTGACGCCTCATTTATTATCGGCATTAAGATACGATGTGGAAGATCACGTGGATTAGTTAATTTATCGCAGAGAGTATATATTAATAGAATTTTTGAAAGATTCAGCATACAAAATTATTCTCCTAGTCAATGACCTATTATAAAAGGCGACAAGTTAGATATATTTCAGTATTTTAAAAATGATATAAAAAATAATCGAATGAAAGATATTTTTATGTATCAGTAGTAGAGAGCATCATATATGTTCATGTTTGTATACGTTTAGGTATTACTTTTATAATTAGAATGTTCGACAAAGATCTTTACAATTTAATAATACATCATTGGATAATCGTAGAGAAAGTGTGACGCTATGTATTATGGACAAAAGATTTCATACTCACATATCACAGATTCAACTATCTAAAATTAGTTAGATAAATAAATGTAAATTTTATAGTTTGACTTAATAATAAACTATGTTTTCATTATGATCCGTAGAATTGTATCATAGAAAAGCATGAAATCATCTATTACAACCTCATTTATGATCAAAGCTGAATGCGTAACTTATCATGAAGACATGGATTAAGCGATATGATATTAAAGTTTTTCTATGATTTATAAGTTATAAAATAGATCCCAAAATCATTGAAAATTTATATGATAATTCAGTTACAATTAACTTTTTTAATAACAACAAGCACTTATTAAAGTCAAAATATATTTATATAAAATACCTTATTATGAATTAAAAGGTACAGAATTATCAAGTGTTTATAGAATTCATAGGCACAAAGCAAATGATAGTAGAGCCTTCATTAAAAATCTTTCTATCTTCTATTAAAGAGCAAGTGGCTTCTATATAAATTGTTAATCTTAGAGATGTAGTTGAATAGTGTAGATTTAGTTTAATCTAATTTATGTATAAACATTTAAATATCTCATTTATTTGTTATTAGTGATTCTGTTATAGTGTTTATTTTAGCTTTTATTTGTTGTTTGTACATAAATTATAAGTAAATATATTTTTACTCACATTGGAGATGTGGTCCTTCTTATAAAGATAATAGAACCACTTGAAGATAGACACATGTGATCGCATTATGTGTGCAATTTTTATACCACACTTTTATATTTTTATCTATATTTTTAAATATTGATACTGGTGACTATGATTCATCTCACTTTGAAAAGATTAAATGTTGTGATTACTACCATGGTTCAATATTAGTGGTCTTAATAGACGAGATTTGATAGTCGTTGCTCATATTATTCAATAATGCTGATTTTAAAATTTTATGAGTGCTCAATAAAATATTTCAAATAAAATTATTTTAAAAATAAAAAATAAGGATTGATCAATGCAACTCAGGTGTGAGAATATATGGCTTCTATTAGGTGGGCCCCACATAATCTTTGATTTGAATATCTCTTACCATTGGATTATTTAGACTGAGCAGCTCGATGAGCTCTATAATAGTAGTGATTATTTTATATATGTGAGAAGTTGTGTGCTTGAACTATACTATATATGTATAATATTTCAGAGAGACATTAACCTTTACAATGTGAAGAGTCTTTGAGAATGAATGGTTGTGATGGGTTAAACTACTTTAACTCTTATTTTTATAAATAAAGTTTAAGTCCCCTCAACTACATATATTTAAAAAACCTATTTTCCAACTTAGATTTTTAAAAAGAATGTAAGGTGTGGAACATCGAGTTTCTTCTTTGTCTATTATGGCTTGTTTGAATTTGGGGAATCCACTGTAATACATTGTAAAGTTTTCATTATTACTCCTTGCCACCGTTTGGATACACTAAGTTGTTAAATCATACGAATCCATTCGAATACAATGAGTGGATGTGCCTTGATGTGGCATAGTTTCATGGGCCTCGTTATGATGTATGTGTTATATCCACATCGTCAATTCATTTTGCGAGAGCATTTTACAAAAATAGAAAAAAATGAGCCACATCCAAAATGTAAGTTGACCACACCATAGAAGTAATTAGGATTGAATGCCTACCATTAAAAAGCTCATGCAGCCCATAGAAGTGTTGGATGAAGCTAATATTTAGGGTCATACCCTAAAATGAAATTGCAAAATGGATGGACAATGTGGATGTAACACATATTAGGCAAGTTATATCCACATGTGTCTATTCACAGGAATACATTATAAGTATATTAAAAAATTAAAGCCTTAGAGTGGTATTGATATCATATTCGGTTTTACTTTGGACTACCATAGTAGTTGTAATCATTACTTATTTACAGTGGACTACACCACATTATATGGGATTCTGCGAATCCAAACACGCCCTTAACATCCACAACATTGAATCACTTCAAATGTAATTTTTTGGCCCATCCAAAAGGTGACCATTCTAATCAACAATGGAATCAATTAGCGTTGTTGTTGATAAAGGCCTATGAAAATTTACATATTTGACAAAGGCAAAGAAAGTTAAGAAAATAAAAAAAATTATGTAACAAAAATACTATATGTTAGGCTTAATCAATAAGGGTTGGATGTATGGTGACCCATTGACCTAACAATATAGAGAATGTATAAAACATTTACAATTCCATAGAAGGTTGGAGAATGAGAAAAAAAATAAGAAATGATGCACTTGAAGGAAGGAAAAGTGAAAAAACATATGCAAAAATATAATGGAGTTCACTACCATTTAAAATTGGTGGCAACCCACCATTGTTTCATAAACCATCCAAATTGATGAATGATAATAGGTAAAATATTATTAACTTGAGATTATTATTATAATCATTTATAACTTATTTGTAAGTACTCCCATGATGATGGGCTAACTTTTTAAGAAAGCATTGTGTATATATATGTTTTATTGAAGTTCTTGTGTTCATTTAAGACTTATGTAATTTAGATGAAGTTTAGATCTTTAACAAATCACTACGAATTTTTGCAACATAAAAACATCTCTCTAATTCAAAATTTTAGTATACTAACAATACTCATGCATCAAATGCACATGTTAGAGAAGGAAAAGTAGCTGAAAATTAAAAGTTTCTACAATGTGCTAAGATTCTAAGAAAACATTGTGTATAAATTTTATTAAAGTTCTCATATTCAATTAATGCATTTGAAAATGACAATGTGTAATGTCACTATTCAATGTACATTAGGGCTTACAAAATCTAGATAAAGGTTAAATATTTAACAAAGCACCAACAATGCACAAAAAAAACTCTATGATCCAATATTTATACCACCAAGGTTAATCCAAAATTTCAGTGCATCAAGAATGCCTATGCATCAAGTGCATCGATGAAAAAAGAGAGGACCAATTTTTTTACAATTGAATGTTGTGTATAGGTTCATTGAAGTTCTTGTATTTGATTAGTGCATCTGAAAATAACAATGTATAATATTATAGTTTAATAATACACTATGACTTAATAATCTAGATGAAGGTTTAATCTTCGACAAAGCAACACAACAGCCCTCATAGCATAAAAACAATTCTACAATCCAACATTCACAACATTAAGGATAATCCAAACTTTTAGTATACTAAGAATGCTTACACATCAACTAGATTAGTGAAAGGAGATAAAAGAGTCAAAAACTAAGAATTTCTACAATGGGCTAAGTTTCTATTAAAATGTTGCATATACGTTTCCTAAAAGTTTTCATATTCAATTAGTGCATCAGAAAATGATAATTCGTAATATTGTTATTGTTTAATAGTATATTAAGCCTTATATAATCTAGATGAAGGTTTTAAATTTTCAACAAAGCATCGCAATAATATTCACAACACAAAAACAACTCTTTAAGAAAACATCCATAGCACAATGTTAATCCAAAGCTTTAATACATCAAGAATATTGCCAATGCATCAAGTGCATCAATGAAAGCAAGGAAAAGAACTAAAAACTAATTAATAGTTTTTGCACATGTTGTGACATCTGAGAGCCTGCAATATAAGGCACCTCAATAGGGTGTATAACTAACGATAACTAGAGCTATACATTAACCGAGTTAGCTCGGTTAACTCGCTCAACTTAGTTCGAAAAAGCTCGATCAACTCTACTTGGCGCGAAATTGGGTTCGGGTTGAGTTGAGCTGGTTTTTGGAGCTCGATTTTTTTTTTTAGTAGAGTCCAAGCTTGTTTGAGCTCTGCTCGGATCCAAACTCAAACTCGACTTGGTTCACCTTGTCTCTGATTCTTTTACCACTGTCGTTCTTATCCATGCTTATGGCAAATGTTCGATCCCAAAAGGCGTTCACAAAGTGTTCGACGAAATACCCTGTGAACCATTGATGCTATTTCTCTAGACCGCTCTCATCTCAGGCTCAAAGACTGCTCACAGAGTATTCGATGAAATGTCCCAACGATCCCTTCACTATTGTCGCCTTTACCCATGCATATGCCAAATGTTTGACTCTAAAAGGTGCTCGCAAAGTGTTCAACGAAATGCCCCAGCGAGCCATCAATGTCATTTCCTTGAATGCTCTCATCTCAGGCTAGATGAATGTTCTCAAATTGTTTGATAAAATGCCCCAGCAAGCCATCGAAAGCTCGAGCTTGAACTCAACTCAAGCTGGCCTAAGCTGTTGACAAAACCGAGCTAAGCTAGCTAGCCAGGCTTGAGGACCAAGCCGAGTTGAGTTCAAGTTGGGGTTGGCTAATGGCCGAACCGAGTCAAGTTGTGACAAGCTCGACTTGATTCGACTCATGTACAACTCTAACGACAACCATGCCACACAAACAACCATCGCAACTAGCAGTTGTAACCATCTCCTAAATTGAAAATAACATACAAAAACATGATTTTCATCCCTTCCACGGGTCTCCTAGTCTTATAAATGGGAGTGAAAAGGGCTAGAAAGACATCAAAAACCAACTAGAGCTATTAGTCCATGACATTCATCATCCCATCCATAGCACAATTTACAACCATCTTGTAGTTTTTAACATTTTGAGTAATAAAATAACAGGTTCGTGCCAGCAAGTTGGATAGTTTGGATTCCCATGCAACTACAACATGCATACATGCATACGGTCAATAAGCATCTATGATTTCTCAAGCAGTGGCTAATTAGTCAATGGGTTGGGTCCAACCCAAGCACAATTAAAATTTTGAGTAGGGTCCCCACCCAACAGGCATGGTCCTGCCAGTTCAAAGTCTAAGGAGAAGCCAGTTCAAGGCCTGGCCCATTGACAGCTCTACTCAGTTGAAGTGGAAGGCCGCCCTCTTTCTAGAAGAAGAATCTGAGTTCACATTTTACATGCTTCAAGATAATAGATTCATACCAATTCCAAACACCCACGTTGAAAAACACAAAGTGAGTCGTGCAAAATGCTCACTTTGAATTGCCATGCTTAGCATTTTCCTAGCCATCCATGGGCCTGTTTGGTAGACACACTTGAAACTGAGTTCATCTCATTTTAATCAACGATGGTGGGCACACACACATGGGTTGTGCAACACCCAAATTAACTATGTGGGGCCCACCTTGAAATCTATGTCAAATACACTCCGTCCATTACATGATGTGCATGGTAGAAACATTCCCATTAAAGACTCAAGTGGGCCACTCCTTTGGGAACAATGTAAAATAATATCTAAAACCTTTAATTTCACAAGTGTGCATGCTTGACTTTTGGGTTAAGCTGATTTTGAGATTGACCCTTCATTTGGTTAGGCGTAGCTGATGGACAAATTGGATGGAAAAAATCACCATGGTGGGCCCCACACACAAAACCATGATTAAAGATTGAAAATATATAATCTTAAATAACCAACGGTCATAATTATGATGAAATAAGATGAGATGAAATCATTTTAGTTAGGTGTGTGGCTATTTTTGGCTTGTCCCTTCATTTGGTTAGGCACCATGGTGGGCCCCACACAAAACTATGGTTAAAGATTAGAAATAATCTTGAAACCAACAATCATAATCTTTAATACATAATTATGATTAATTAAAATGAGATGAAATCAGTTTTAAGCATCTATTAAATGAGCCCTAATATGTTAGGTGCAATAACAACCATTGACCATCAACAATGCCTAAGTGGACCAATGATCGACGGTTCTCTGGAAATGTGGGCAACTCAGGCTAATTTCTTTTTTTCTTTTTAAATAATTGAGTTTAATTAATTGTGAAATTCGTTGGCTTCAAATGTGCTTAAATAATGGGAGGAGTCCTGAGCCATCTGGTCCACTTATGAGCCTTTTGAGGAATGAATGGATCAGATCGTCTTACATATATGCCGCCTACCTTGGTTGTCTGAGATTCTCTCCTAAAAAAATAATGTTTTAATTATTAATAATTTCTATTTTTTATTATTTCTTAATTTATTATTAGCATACCATCTTTGAAGCCATCGAAGACGTACACACGCCAATTTGGACGGTCCAAACTCTCACACGTGAGAATGTGGAGAACGCAAGGAGTTTGAACAGATAATTGACTGCACCTGTTCACATGCTGATGTTGCACGTGTGAGATATTTGGTACATTCATCAGGTGGGGTTCAGAGTATAATAAAATATGTTGGAAAAATGGACGGTTAGAAAAGAAAGGATCAATGGTCCATATTCAATGAACATGCCCGTCTTGCCTGATGAGTGGACAGTGCACCCAACTGATTTTGGGATGGGATTTGTTCTAATGGTCCCCTCCTGATGAATGGTCCAGATTTAGCAAAATCTGACACGTGTGCGCATCTTCGACCTTTCCTCACGCACGATCGGGACCTTTTTATCCTGTTGGGTCACATTCCAACTGGAAGGAGAATGGTCGTTATCTAACTAATGTTGTTAGGGAGACTCGCGCGAATGCAGAAGGATTAAAGAGGAGATTTGCTGAACATTTGCCGACGTGGCACACCTGCATGGAATCTACCATACATCATCTGGGCCCCATGTAGACATGGCCCACCCAAGAAAATCGTCCTGAGCCATTCATTAGGTGGGGCACTTGAGTATGCGAAAGTAGAAATGGTTGAAAGATTCTTTTTCCTAACCATCCATTCTTCTAGTGCAAACGGCCACTTGATGAGTGGACAGGAATGATTCTTTGGGCCAGGGAATTTTGAAGGTGGACCCCACCTGATGAATGGATGGATTTCACATACGTGTGCCAAGCTGGTAGTGCTGCAAATCTTCTCTCCAATCAAACAGTCGCGCCAGTCTCCGGCACAGTTCTAATGTGTAAACGAAGAGCTTGGCGAAGCCCACCATGCACTTCTACACGCACCCACGTGACACCGCGTACGGTTTGCATATGGTGGGGCCCACCGTGCAAACGACTTGGCCCACGAATTAGGTCGATCAACTCATCAAGGGACCCACACATAAAGAGAAATTGGACGGTTAGAAAAGCTGCCAACGGTTCATATTCAACGTACGTTTAGGACCTGCGTGATTTTTGGGCTGGCCTGAAATGGAAAAAAGTCATCTACGTGAGGGGCCCACCTCATGAACGGCTCAGATGGCTTCGGTAGCAGAAAAGTGCGGTTGAGTGCGACTTGGCTGCAACCACGAATCAGCGGTGCGGTTGGTACCTTGAATATAGGCCCACCTCTATGTATGCATTGCATATCCATGTTATCCATCCATCTGTTTTGCTCGCTTATTTTAGGGCATCTTCTGCAAAAATGAAGAATATACAAATTTCAGGTGGACCACACCACAGGAAACAGTTACTACTAACCATTAAAACCTTTTGTAGGCCACATAGTTTTAGATCAACCTGATATTTATTTTTTCCTTTAATCCAGGTCTGCGTACCGTTATCAACAGGTTGGATTGATTCTCAGAAAACATTACGGTGGACCCTTAGGAATTTTTTAATGGTGGGCATTCAACACAATTGTTTCCTGTGGTGTGGTCCACCTTATGAGATTTGCTTCTACTTCATTTTTGGGATCATACTCTAAAATAATATGGAAAAACATGTGGACGGCATGGATATACATTGCATACATCGAGGTGGGCCCTACGGTCGGGGTCCCATCCACATCGTTGGTTCCGGGATTCGCATCCAAGTCGCGCTCGGTGCGGGTGGCGTAGAAACAGTCGCTCCTCTTGGACGACGTACGGCTAGTTGACTACAGGAAACAAGCCACCATCCAAACTAAACTTTTGAAGAACAGTCTAGTTTGCGTTTACCACCATTCGGTGACTTACAGAACTAGATTAATGTTCACATGGACCGTTTAAAGCCCTGGATATGCTGTGGATAGAGCATGGGCCCAGAATCTAAACTGATCGAATGATCCCGAAAATATAATTAGTGGATAAAAAATGCACTGCCAAAAATAAAAAGGAGAATTCAAATGGTTTTCACTCTCTCTCTCTTGGTTAGTACACACATCCTACGGTTGGTACACACACCCACACTGTTAGTCACCCTTCAATGTTAGCCACCCCATGTCGAGATGAGGTTATATTTAGGGCCGCAAATCTGCCGGGTTAACCTGATCAACCTGCCTGATCCGATCTGGTAGAAACTTGATTCGCCCTGACCTAATAGAGAAAATGGTCTAGTCCTGAATGCATGCGGCCGGACCATTTTTAATTTAGGCACGGTTTAGAATACATGCCAAACTAGATCAACCCAACCCGCACCCCGATTCATGTATACCTAACCCATTCTGCCCGACTTGAACCGCCTCGAGTTCTGTCAAAGTATTCTAAAAAAAACCCTTCAAATTCGAGCATGCCCTCCTTCAATGGGGAATACGCAACTTTGATGTGGAGAAATATGATGAAAAAGCATATGAAAAGCACAAGGCAGAAAAATCTTTCATCTAAAAATTATAATGTGTTTTGAAGTTAAAAAAACTGATTATTAACGATATTATGTAAAGAGAATACTATTTAATATTGTTAGAAATGAATCCAATACTTCTATTTTTAATATACAAAGTTAAAAAGAACGTGAATAACCAGAATTCAATTCTAACCTGGTCCAACCCGGTTCAGCATATAGGGTCGGGTAGGGTTAGGGTTAGGGTTGACCCTTTTGCAAGTAGGGTAGGGTTAGAGTTAGGTCAGCCCAACCCAATCACAACCCGGATCGAAATTCAAACCTTTAA
The DNA here is from genome assembly GCA_003013855.2 of Liriodendron chinense. Classification (NCBI taxonomy): domain Eukaryota; kingdom Viridiplantae; phylum Streptophyta; class Magnoliopsida; order Magnoliales; family Magnoliaceae; genus Liriodendron; species Liriodendron chinense. The sequence goes on along the minus strand of PVNU02000629.1, from coordinate 1,844,183 downwards.
AATACGTCTAGGTTTGGTTAGGATTGGGCCCAACTCTGTTAGGAAACGGACGCCTTAAATCATAGTTCTGCGCAGAGGCCACCGGCCGGTCGGTGGGAGTGGCCGACCGGCCGACCACACAGCTGGAACCTAGGCAGCGTTGCTGCTGTTGAAATTTTAGCCTATCCGACCGGTCGGCCAACCGGCCGGTAGAGGTGTTCGACCGGCCGGACGACCGGTCAGCAGTATCCTACTACAACGCGGTTTTGCGCGGTTTCCTTACGCAAGAGGTTTCTAAATCTGGTTTTTCTTCCTTTTTAAGGGGGATTACGAGTTTAGATATTACCAAGGTTGCAAAGAGGGATTGAGAGAGTTTCTAGGTGAGAGAAAGAGCTTGGAGAAGAGGGTTTGTTTCTTCGGTAAGATTGGGATTTCTCTTGTGGGCTTGGGTTTTGGGTATTGGGTTACATCTCTTGTAACTTCTGATATTATAGTGGATTGTTGTCGTTTTGTGCCGTGGTTTTTTACCCGTAAGGGGTTTTTCCACGTAAAAATTCGATTTGTCTATGTGTGGGTGATTGCATACATTGTGATTGCATTGTGTGGCTTGTTTGATTGAATTGTTTGCTTGTGTTCGGCTTTGCTTCCGCTGCCGGCCCTCCTATCCCCTTATCAGAGCGATCGTTGGGGTGTAGCAGAAATTCGAATCTGAGACAAGAGCATGGCATCAGGCATGAGGTTCGACATAGAGAAGTATTCGGGGAAAAATAACTTTGAGCTTTGGAAGGTGAAGATGAAAGGCCTTCTAGTTCAGCAAGGATTGCAAGTTGCGCTCCTTGGAGAGCGACCAGAAGCTATGAAAGAAGAAGAGTGGAAGAAGATCGATGAAAATGCCAATGTCTCAATCCAGTTGTGCCTGACAGATGAGGTCCTATATAACGTCATGAAAGAGAAAATTGCGGCTAAAACATGGGCGAAGTTAGAGAATATCTATGCGAAGAAATCTCTTGAAAATCGCATATACTTGAAGCTTCAGTTGTACAAACTGAGGATGATGGAGGGGGCCGATGTCGAGAGCCACATCAGCAATTTCAATAGGTTTATTTGCAAGTTGATGGATGTAGATGAGCCGATGAAGGACGAGGATCAAGCGTTCATCCTGTTGAATTCTCTTCCAGAATCATATGAGTCACTCAAGGACTCTTTGTGCGCAGGTAGGGAGACTATTGGCGTAGAAACCGTTATCTCAGCCATTCAGGCGAAGGCGATGAGAAGGAAAAGCGGCGGCGTGGGTCCCTCTACTGATGAGGCACTGGTTATGAGTGGGAGGAATTCTGAGCGGGGTGGAGGATCTCCTTCATCGAGATCTAAATCAAAAGAAAAGTGGAGGCACAAGGTGAGATGCTGGAATTGTGGGGAAGAAGGACATGCGAAAAGGGATTGTTCGAATCCTGAGAAAAGGCGAGAGATCTGAAAATTCTTCCAGGGAAGCAACAACACCGTAGAGGACTGTGGTGACGGTTGTGATGTTTTGACTGTGTCTGGCATAGAGCCTCTTGGTGGAGAGTGGCTCTTGGATTCAGGGGCATCATGTCATATATGTCCTGACCGAAGCTCATTCATGTCATACAAGGAACATGATGGTGGATCGGTGTTTGTGGGCGATGGTTACGCTCGCAATGTGGTAGGGATTGGTTCAGTGCGCATTAGGATGTTCAATGGAGTCGAACGGATCCTTGAAAGTGTGAAGCATGTCCCTGAGATGAAGAGGAACGTGATATCTCTTGGTGCACTCGAGGCGAAAGGGTGCAGGTTCATCAGGCTGCGATCGATATTGTAAAGTGATGAAGGGAGCACGCGTGATGATCAAGGCACGAAGGTGTGATAATCTTTACAAGGTGATCCGGAGCACTGTTCATGATGGAGCGCGGGATCGGCAACGGGATCCACGGTTGTTCAAATGTGGCGAGAGAAAAAAGGCCACATGGGAAGAGCAACAAGATGTGTGAAGATGTAAGGATAGAGTCGATGGGGCATGAGAAGCAACGTGACTATAATGATGACGAAGTAGAGGTGGAGATTGTGTGTGGCCAGGAGGTGCATGGTGATTTGAGTCGTGGTGGAGTTTGTTAGGAAACAGACACCTCAAATCATAGTTCTGCGTAGAGGCCACCGGTCGGTCGGTGGGAGTGGCCGACCGGCCGGCCACACTCTGGAACCAGGCAGCGTTGCTGCTGTTGAAATTTTAGCCTATCCTACCGGTCGGCAGACCGGCCGGTAGAGGTGTCCGACCGGCCGGACGACCGATCGGCAGTGTCCTACTACAACGCGATTTTGCGCGGTTTCCTTGCGCAAGAGGTTTCTAAATCTGGTTTTTCTTTCTTTGTAAGGGGGATTACGAGTTTAGATGCTACCAAGGTTGCAAAGGGGATTGAGGGAGCTTCTAGGTGAGAGAAAGAGCTTGGAGAAGAGGATTTTCTTCTTGGGTAAGCTTGGAATTTCTCTTGTGGGCTTGGGTTTTGGGTATTGGGTTCCATCTCTTGTAACTTTTGATATTATAGTGGATTGTTGTTGCTTTGTGCCGTGGTTTTTTACCCGTGAGGGGTTTTTCCACGTAAAAATTCGATTGTCTATGTGTGGGTGATTGCATGCATTGTGATTGCATTGTGTGACTTGTTTGATTGAATTGTTTGCTTGTGTTCGGCTTTGCTTCCGCTGCTGGCCCTCCTATCCCAACAAACTCAACCCATGTGTAGGCCTAGTTATCTTCACTCAGTCCACCACTGTCCCAAAGGTGTGGGTGTCACTTTCTCTCTCTTTCTTTAATTTGGCTATGCTCCATCCAACACGGCCCATAATTGGTGGCCAATAAAAATCGTTCATCTGCTGGACCATACGATGGATGGTTTATAATTTATTTTGCTTGTAAAAGCTTTGTGGTGTGATGATCTCATGGTTTTGAAATATCCACGTACAAAGTCGAACTTTCCACGTAAATGACTCTCTTTTCCATCGCTTGCGTAGAAACATCCAATTAGTGAAAAAGGTGGGCCGCACCGTGAGCATTACTTGGGACCGAAAATCTAACCAATCCACTCATTAAGTGGGCCACACCAGTAGATTGAGTAAGACCATCGCCTGACCATCCGTTGATTTTGAAGTTGTAGCCCCGAGTTCTATCATTGATGGAAAATCCTGGTTTTCTCTCAAGGGATCTTATGGTGTGGGCCACCCCTTGTGCATGGCTCGGATAATCTACGCAACTACTTTGAGTGAAAATGAAGCATTGTAAGTGGAAAGTTAACATGGACTTTTAACATAAGGTTGGACATCTCGCGTGCTTAATAAACTCAATTGGGCCCACCATGATATATGTGTTTTATCCATGCTGTCCAGCCGTTTTTCCATCTCATTTTAGGGCATTTGCCCAAAATTGAAAAGCTCAAGTGGACCCCACGATAAGGAAACTGTGGGAATCAAACACCTACGGTTGAAAGCTTCTTTGGGACTACAGAAGTTTTGGATCAAACTGATATTTGTGCTTTACCCTCTTCCATGGCTGTGTGACCTATGAACTGGTTGGATGGCAAAGAAATATAGCTGTGGACCGTAGGAAGGTTTCAATGGTGGACTTCATTATCCCCATTGTTTCCTATGGTGTGGTCCACTTGAGCTTTGGATATGCTTTAATTTTGATTTCAATCTCTAAAATGAGCTGAAAAAAAGAAGAAGAAAGATTGCTGGCATGGATAAGACACATACATTACAATGGACCCTACAGAGTTGACTCATTACGTGGTTCATCTTGTTGGGGTTTTGCCTTCAATTGTGGACACCAGGGGGTGTCAGGCGTTTGACGGTTTCTAACTGGGTGCCCGCCCAAGGACACCCGGGTTGGCTTTTGGAAGTTTGTATTGTTGAATTGTTTTTGGGCTGTAGAGGGCCCGACCACTGTTGGTCAGGCCCCCGGTGAACAGCCGAGCACTCAAAATTAGTTGGATTCTTGCTAGTTAACTATCTGACAGATTTTGAATCTGTCGGGCGCCTGACGGGTTTAGGCCAAACGCCTGACCATGTGTGGACCTGCAAAGTCGGTGGCGTAATTTTTGTGCGATCTTGTACGGTTTCTTGCATAAGACGTTTCTAATTCAAGGGTGACGCAATTTTTGTGCGATCTTGCGCGGTTTCTTGCGTAAGATGTTTTTAATTCAGATTTCTTCTTATTTAAGAAAGTGTAATACATGAATTAGGTATCCTAGATGTACAAGGGTTGATAAAGAGAGAGATTTTTAGGGTGAGAGAAAGAGCTTTAGAGGAAGTGTTATGTTAGTTTTCCTTTTGAAGAGCTCGAGTTTTCTCTTGTGGGCTTGAATTCATGTAAGTTTTCTTCATGCTCTTATCACTTCTAATTCATAGTGAATTGGGGTCACTTTGTGCTGTTGTTTTTTTTTACCCGTGTTGGGTTTTTCTATGTTAAATTTAAATTGCTTATTGAGTGTATTGATTTGCTTGGTGTGTAATTACATTATGTTTGTTCTTCGTTTGATTGCTCCACAGTTAGCTTCCGTTGCGGGCCCATCGCCGGTATCCCAACACATCCATGTGATGCCCCCACCAAATTAACGGTCCATATACTGCAAGTATATCCATGGCATGCAGTGGAAGCATGTTGCTGAAGGTGCGCATCCCTGCAGTCGCAATCAGTGGTCCTTTTGACGTGTGTTTTCTGGAAGTTTAATGGAATGCAATCACAACCACCTACTTGGCATGCATGCACGGTGATTGGACCATTGACCGGCTGGGCCATTCCACGTCCCATTCCATGGATGAAAATTGCAGTGATGGGACAATCCCAACGGTTTTATACCCACCTCGATCGTCCTCTGACTTTGGTGAGATATAATACAATAGCAGTTCACCTGCTCTTTTCAAAATGGTGGTGATTCTTCCACCATGTACTTGGAATACATCCACATCAATCCAGACCGTCCAAATCATAAATTTTACTGTGTTTAATAAAAAGCTACATTTAACTGATGGTGTTTGTCAAACAAATGGCATAAAGGAAAATGGCCAGCAATCTGAACGGTTGAAATCAGATGGATGATATTCCCATCGCCTGGTTATTTAAATTCACGATTAGGCTCTAACCGAAGTGGGCCCCAAAGTATGGAAGGTTTAGATTGCAGTACACGGGCGTTGAATGGTCACAATGATTAAGTCACCACCATTTTAAAATAGATTATGAAGTTTCACCGTAGCGTAATTAGTGCTTGATAAGAACTTGCTCGGAAATGATACGGTGGACCCTGGATAAACGGAAAATGCCTGAATAACCGGAAAATGTTGGAACTTTTTCCCCACAGTACACGTGGCATACCTATGCATTAATCTGAGCCGCTCATACAGTAATACCCATCATGGATGGCTTACATTCCACACATAGACATAATATCCAATCCCATCCATCACTTTCCTTGAAGTTTCCACAACAAATGTTGACAATTACCTTCTTTGTTTACCACCGTTGCTTTGAAATCCACTGATCAGATTGAAAGGACCATCTAATAGATATTATTTTTGACCCATCTTCAATCCACAGTACGAAAAGCTAGATAGACGGTCACGATCGTTATAAAATGCTGACACGTGTACGGTAGAGGAGATGGATCTACCATATTATGGTTCTACTGTTCTCTACCTTGTAAGTTTGCAGTCGCAATCCCTATGCCATGAGGGTTGTCTTGAGAGATGGTCCCTCCACTCAAGCTTTTGGTGGGCCACCCTTCTATCATTACCGGTTTTGATTTCCACACCAGCTTTTGCCAACCACTATCTCTTTATCGTGTACCAAATAGTTTGAATATCCTGCTTTATTCATGCATTAAACAGTGGAAAAGATACACAAGAAGCACTTTGCAAGTTGGCCAGAGTTCCAGCAGTGGATGTGGTGATGGGCCATAGCTTCTCAGCCCAAACCAACATGGGTTTTCTTTGGACCGTCAGATTATGATCTGAGCTTATCTTCCGTCTGCTGAAGACGCAGCTCCACATGGAAATGGATACAGACCGTCGGATCAGCCGCAGGTCCGATGTTCTCACTGATCGGGAGATCAGGGCTGTCCTGTCCGTAGCTATTTTTTGGACGGTTAAAAATAGTTCAGAGGACTGGCCTGGATAAAAGTTTATAGGTGGGCTTTTTCAGAATTGGCCATCCATGACATGTGGCTAATTGATGAACGATCCTGATTGTCGGACACTCTCCAATCTTATCGTGTTTATGGTGTTGTACCATACATTTCTCATCTTCCTCCCAAAACACCCAGAAATTTGATACAGGCACACATCTCCCAGGGGACCGGGCTTCCGTGGATCCCTGACTATGGGGCCCATCGTGATGTATGTTCTATACATCCACGCCGTCCATCTATTTTGAAAGCTCATTTTAGGGCATGATATCCAGAATGAAGCAGATCCAAATGTCAGGTGGAGCACACCACAGGAAACAGTAGTGACTAAATACCCACTATTAAAACTTATTGGGGCCACCGGAATGTTTATTTTCCATCCAACCTGTTGATTATGTAAAAAAGGACCTGGATGAAGGGAACTCACAAATATCAACTCGATCTATAAGTTTTGTGGCCCACAATAAAATTTTAATGGTCAATCACAACTGTTTCATGTGGTATGGTCCACCTGAGATTTAGATCTGCTCCATTTTTTGGGATCGTGCCCTAAAATGAGCTGTTAAAATGGATGGAAAGTGTGGATGTAAGGAACATATATCACGGTAGGCCCCACAGTCAGAGATCGACCGAAGTTGCCTTGTCGGGTCTTTTTATCGGTCCATGTAGGATTGTAAGTGGGTCAGCGGAATTGATGGGTACCCACATCCGACCATTTAGACCCGACCGATTTGTTAAATGGTATGAGTCTAGGTCTAAGAATAGACCCATTTGCTAAATGAGTCTTGGTCTAGTTTCCTTTATATTAGGCCCGAACCAACCCGACTCGAGCCATTTAGTAAATGGGCGGGTTTAATCTATGTTTCAAGGGACCCGTCCAGCTCAGATTCATCGAAACTCAATTTTAAGCCTTGTTAAAATTCTTGCATACTACATCTAGACTAAGACTCAGACCCGTTAGACCCGACCCACTTATAAATGGGTCTAGGTAGATCTCCCTCTATTAGACCCAGATCCATTTATAAATGAATATGATGGGTTGACTCGAACCTAACCTAGACCCAAACCCACCCATTTAGTAAAAGGGTTTGGATCTAAAATTTGGACCAGACCCATTTAGTAAGTGGGCGGGTCTGGTTTTGGCTAAACCCACCTTGAACCCGACCATTTACAGCCCTATATCCATGTCATCACATAGGTTTACAACCTAGTCACATCTTCAATGAACCTAATCACACCTTAGTACAACCCGATCACACAGATGTCATATAGTGTGATGTGGACCAATTAAAAGGCTCCAAACAGAAAATTTCTGTTTGGCAGCCAACAGAGGATCCAGACTCCCTCCGGCAGCCTCACATGCTTACTTGGCACCTTCATGGTTGGTGGGCCCCACATCGCGTATGACTTCATCCAGGAATCAGGTCAATAGATAGGCCACAGCTTTGGATTGAGTTTTTTCTAACCGTCATTATTTTTCTTACATGTATGGTCCACGTGAGCAGTTGATTGACCTGATTTTTGGGTCAAGTAATCTCCGTGTGGGGCCCACCTAATGCATGTTACAGGTTGAAAAAAATGAGTGTGGTGACCTCTCAAGTGGTTGGCCACCACCTCGAATGTCGACCACTAGGTCCCCCTTGCAGATGGATCATATCTCCAACATTCGACATCGAATACATGTTCCAGAATCTCAACCGTTGGCTGTCTCTATTTTTAACCATCCATTTACTGGCCACCAATCACACACTTACAATGACATTCTAGTTCAAATTTTCGGTTGCGGTCCATGTACATAGGTATACACAATTTCAGCAGTTTTGATTGGACGACATTGATGCCACGTGTACTGAGAGAGTTGCGTGCGTATGGATACTCATGCCCTGCCAGAGTATTAAACTTCCGTCCCTCTAATTACGTAAAGAACGAGGTGTGGGTCCCGCCAAAGTGAATTAGGATTTAATCAGACGCTTTAATGAGTAGAAAAATTTCGAAAGTGCGCTTCGCTCCATCAAACAAACAAGGAATAAGATCCTCGGACCGAGGACATGCATGCATACTCGCTCTTTATGTTTGTACAAACGAAGCCCAGGTTAAGTAATCAGAACCGTTGATCGGTTGATACGCACTATGGATGGACCATATCTAGAAAAAAAAAAAAATTCTTCACATAGAGTCATCGGCTTCAACTCTGTAGCCTGAAAATAGACGGTCCACATTCATCCACATCTTCCAGTTTGCGGCCATCGTCCATCCATGCTGGGGCCCAACAAATAATGGTCGATGGGACCCACTTTAGAAACTGAAAACTCGAGTATCATGTACATATCCTGGGGATTGATAATCATGTGATTCCCACACAACGACAGAAAAGAAAAGAAAAAGCTTTGGTACTCCAGCAGAGACTGATGGCTCGCACGGATACACTCACAAATTGTACAATTATTGTACACGTCACTCAAATCCAACTGTCCAAATCATGGATCCCAATTTAGATGGGCCATGAATGAAATATTAATCTGAACCGTCACCTAATTGGTCGTCCAATGGTACCCATGTGATTTACCGTTACAATAACAAATTATCAATATTCTAAATTAAATAGATCTGATTCTAGGGTTCCTATCTATCAACAATGTGCCTCATTTTTGTACGGTTTTATTCGATGTAAATGCACTGAAAACATGGAAATTCCAACGCATGTGTATTACCATCTCACACGATCCAGAGTATCAAATAACTCCCCGAAACAAAAAGAGTAGTTATTTGATATTCTGGCAGGGTACCATAGTTCATACACAGGCACTCTGCTACTGCACACGTGTCATATATCTTACTTAAATCAAACCGTCCAAATTGTGAGAACTGTTGTATATAGACCACTGCCCTGAAACAAGATCAATCGAACAATTTGAAAGTCTGATTAATGTATATTTATTTTTACGCAATAGCTCCATTGATTGTTTTCATCACAACCGTCCACTAAATTACCATTAGTTAAGAAAATTATTTGACCAGTACAGTATAGACTTTTGCCAAAATCCATCTAAACTTAGGCCCACCATTTTGACGGTTTAAATCAAGTTAAGGCCTACACTCTTGTGATGTTGACCATGATTTTGAAAAGATGAGGTTGACTCATCCTCTAACATTCAGCAGCCGGCACTCATGTACAGTCTTGCAGGCCATCTGAGCTGTGGGGGAAGATAATGGATAGAGCAAATATCTAAAATATCTCTGATTAAGCAATCCTAACCATCCATCCAATTGATGGCTGGAAGATTAGTCGGTTAAAAATAACATATTCAGTGTCCAACTCAAAGGAAAATTTAAGTAATTACTATCACATTCTCAGTTAATTTTTTTTGCGTCATAACCTATCCACAGCTAGATCAGAAATATGGACGGTGTGGATTTCCTTACGACTGATCCACGTGTAAGTTTTAACAGTCACCACCATTTTCTAAAATGTTGCTGAACTATCACAGAAGTTACCGGAACACTTATTAAATTTCAAGTGCATGCCTATAAACAACAATCATACTATGCCAGTAGTATCACATTTTTCTCCAAAAAGAAAAAGGTTGATTTATTTGGTACTCTGGAAGACTATGACACTTGATACTCAGGCACACAGGAAATGTACATGTGGAATATATCAACTCAAAATAAACGGACTAAATTGTATATAGTACCGTTCCTACATCAAAATTCTAAAATAAGATTGTTTGAACATCAATAATCTCTGATTTTTGGACACTTATTTGTTGGATCAGTACCATTGAACAGTTTTCATTTCAACCGTTCAATAAACGTTGTCCAATCACATATTTAAAATTATAAAATAGGTTTATTTTTTATTATATAATAAATCTAACCATTTTACATAATTTGGACGGTTTTTTTTAATTTGATTATATTTCAGCATGCAATTAATAGGTGCCTGCGTATCATCTGTCACATCCACTCGGCCAGAGTATCAATGTTTCTCTCAGGATAAAAAAGAAAAGCTTCAATACTACGAAAGAGTGTGATCGGTGATACGCAGGCACTTGAAAATTGCTTAGAAATTGAAACTTGGAATAAAATTAGATAAATTAAACCGTCCAAATTATGGAACCCATTTCATATGTTTCATAAACAAAAAAATAAATATATCTGATAATCTAAATATCGGATCGGTAGATATTTATCGGACGGTTAGAAATAAAAATAACAACTGGTCCTATTGCTAGAAACAATTGCGACGAATCAGAGGTTAGAATTGTTAAAACAATATGATCAAAGGGATGTGACTTTTTTCCAGTTGGATGCACAACATAGTTTGTTTTATCCGAGTTCATATATGCCACGTGTACAGGTTTTGAGTGCTGGTGTATCAAGTGTCATATGCAGGCAGAGTATCGAATAAAACACTTGAGAGAGAGAGAACGGCTTTTCCTCCCCTTTCAAAAAAGCGACCCTTTCTCTTTCTTCCATTCCTCTTTTCTCCCTCCCTATTTGAACCCTCTCTCTGAAAGAAGACAGCTTCTTCTCTCCAACCGGAAATCCGAAATCCAGCTTCCTGAAAGAAATCGAAGAATCTGAGACGGAATTCAAACGATCTTTCATCCGTTTCTTCAGCATCGGTAAAAAAACCGAACTTTTCTTTTAATCCTCTCATCAGTTCTTCTTACTGATTCTCGTCAATCCATCTTTCTCTGTCTTTCTTCAAAAGAATCGAATTCCAGGGTTTTAAGTCTCTTGAAGTTTTTAAAATTCCTGTTTTTGTTTTGTTGAAGTAAAGATGAGATGGCAAATCCGTAAATACGAGTACTTCTTTATCTTATTATTTTCGGATTTTCATCCGGGTTAATGAAATGCAGAAGAATGGCTTTTTCGCTTTTTTTACATTTCACCACAGTGGTAACTTTTGTTATTATTATGACCGAAATGCCCCTACAGGGGGGTGGGAATTTAAAATGCACTAGGTTGAAATGTCATTCCCTTAATTTAAGGGAAATGACATTTCCTCCCACAAATGCGGATAAAATGTATGACGAAATTACCACATTTGGAGGGAAATATGAAAATTTTAAGGGGTGAAAATGTCAGTGTTATCTTTACCCCTGCAGGGGTAATTTGGTCATTGCAGCTTTTATTTCAATGTGGGTGCTTTTAGCTATCTCTTTGTTGATGAAATTACTTAGAACCAACAGTATTTAGGGGGTGGAAATGTCAATTCTCCAGCAGGGATAATTTGGTCATTGCAACTTTTATTCAACGTGGGTGCTTTTTGCTGTCTCTTTATAATGAAATTACTTGTAAGGGGTGGAAGTAACAATATTTTGGGGGTGGAAATGTCAATTCCCCTGCAGGGGTAGTTTGGTCATTGCAGATTTTATTTCAATGTGTGTGCTTTTAGCTGTCTCTTTGTTGATGAAATTACTTGAAAAGGGTGGAAGTAGCAATATTTGGGGGGTGGAAATGTCAATTCCCTATATTTATCATTTTCTGTAAATGAAAAATGCAGCACTTGTTCTGTACAATGAATCATACGTGTCTTTGACATGATAATAAATTTCTTGGATTTTCTGTTTCTATTTTTAAGTGAATCTTTTGGGAAATGCTATTTCTGATTTCAAAACCCCAGAAAATTGCTAAGCCGCCCCAGAAAGGGTGATTTGATCATAAAAAAAAGGTTATCAACAGGATTTGGAGAAAGTCCTATTAGGACTAGATTAGCCCTTTTTCGGTTAGAATGGCAATTCAAGGGGGTAAAAATATGAGACCCTTTTTATTTTTTTATTAATTAGTAAAAGAGGTTTGGTTCCAGGAGTTGATATTTCCACCCTCTAATGTTGTTAGTTCATCATCCGAAAGGTGCATTGCTCATGTGACCCCTTGCTGAAACATCACGCCCATCCATTGAAATCTGAATGGTGGGCCAGCCTCAGTTGAAATCTGAACCTTAGATTGATTTTCCCAACAGGTGCTGTCACACTTGTTGTACCTATCATGAAGAAATGGGTTGGAATGGTTTTTCTTTGTCTTCCAAACAGGCCCCTAACATTTTATGTTATAAAAAAATGTGGCTTCTTTGCTTTTTTGTATGAAACTTAAATAGTTCTCCATTCCATTTCTACTTCATTTACTTTGTATATGTAAGAGATATGAGGCCTAACATTGTGGAAATGGTGATGAACAGACAGCTTTAGTTTGCACTGATGACGAGGATAAGCCGTGATTTTGGGGATAAAATGCAGAGGGATGCAGTACTTTCAGTTTCAGTTGATGTAAGTTTTATTTCGAATAAGTTCCCAAACTATAAAATAGGAGCCAATGATCGAATTGTGGAGCCGAAGGAGACTCCAGATGTACCATCCATGAAGGAAGTCGTTGCACGTGAAACTGCCCAGTTGCTAGAGCAGCAAAAGCGTCTGTCAGTTCGTGACCTTGCCAGTAAGTTCGAGAAGGGGTTGGCAGCCGCTGCTAAGTTGTCTGATGAGGTTTGTTTCCTACTAAATTTGTTAATTTTTTCTGTTTTATTTTTTGGTAAGGGTTATGTGAACGGTTGATTTTCTCAAGTAAATTTACTGATTTCAGGCCAAGTTCAGAGAGGCGGCTTCATTGGACAAGCATGTCCTTCTAAAGAAGCTCAGGGATTTACTAGAATCATTGAGAGGTCGTGTGGCTGGTCGAAACAAGGATGATGTGGAGCAGGCTATCTCTATGGTTGGTTTTCTGCATTTATCTTTTTCATTCTCGTGGCCTGCTAAGGCTTATTGTTTTTAATTGTCTCTGTGCCACATTTAGAGCATTTAGTTGTGTTAGGCTGTTCTGTGTCCTTCCAAAAGTTTTCTGAAAAAATATCATGAATGAATCGTGAAGCTTTGTTTTGAAACCCTTTCAAAAATATTTCTCGAGGATAGAAATGATTTGACAGTTGGCCCTGTGCCCATGGCCTTGTCAGAAAAATCCTGTCTTTTTGTGGGACATTGCCATAGAACCAAGAACAAAATATTTATTCCTCTCTGTTTTGCAGGGAAGTCCTGCTAACTGACAGTGTTTTGTCAATAAAATTTCCCGTTACTCTTAAAAAAAAAAAAAAATGACAGTGTTTTGCCAATGTGGATGAGTGTCAGATCCTGTTGGTCTGGGGTATATCTTTCTAGGGTTGCAAGGGAATCCTGAGTATTAGAAAGATCACTTCGTTCCAATCTTTGTCTGTCATGTTTAATTTTATGGCAGAAAGATGTAGCAAAACAGGCATAAGTTTGCCTATGTTTTGAAGGAATCCAGTGACGTAATGTCCACTGTGACCTTAGAGATGGCAAAATCATGTTGCTATTTCACGAGGCAGAAAAAGAAAAGAAAAGAATGAGAAAGCAAAATGTATTTTTCCTTATGAATAGCTTGATTAATTTCTTCCAGAGGTTTTGGCTTTTTGATAAATAAAAAAGCAGAGTTACTGATTCTGTTATTTGAAACTTTTTTCATGCAATTAACATTAGATCTATAATACTAAGAGAGCTGCTACCCCATGAATGAGACATTATGTTTAGGTCTACCATTGATAGATTTTGGTCTAATGTGAATCATGGATAGGAACGTACCCTCTGGAGTAATTGTTGTTGGAAAATCGTGGCTGTGATGGTGAAATGAGACATATTGTGGACACATTTCATGGTAATGTTAAATTCCCATATGTTAGGGCCCTTGATGGATCCACACTGCTCAAATGGAACAGAGAAGAAGCTTTATAGTTTGAAACAGTTTGGTGGTCTTGAGAAGGACAATTAGATACTACCTCCTCACTGTAAAACGTATCCATGGTTAAAAAACTTAGCAACTCAGATTGACCTGTTCAGCCCAGCTTCGAGTTGGGACTTGCCTGAGTCGGGGCTTAATTGGCCCGACTTGCCCGAGTCAGGGGTGACTTAGGTTATTGGATTGGATTGGCTACTAGCAAATCTGTGTTGATTCAGACCAGTCGTATTGGACTCGCCTGAGTCTTAAAATCATGTTAAAATCCCATATATGAAAATCAAACTCCCATTAGTTGGTTGGCAGTAAGAATACAATGCTGAGTTGAGGGTCACGAGGAACCAGTAAGAGGAGCCACGATAACCATAGCATGTTCCTCTTTCTTTTGATAACTAACAGAGAAATTCATTAAAACAAAGCGAAGATGCATCAGCGAGCAGGCTATTGCTTTTCAATTTCTACCAATTGAAGAAACAAAATCTTCTCGAGGTAAAAGCCTATGGAGGGTACATAAAGCATGCCAAACAGCTGCTTTTCACTTACCTCCTACTTTGACGGAGGGTACATAAAGCACACCAAACTGCATCTTTTCACTTACCTCCTACTTTGACTTGAGTATGCTAAATGGTCCCATGTGTGGTCTCTTTGATTATTAGGTTTAAATGTATTTTTTGGGTAGACTTTGGGCCCATCGGCTTTGCTTTATGTATTACTTAAGGAGGGCATTTTTGTAATTTCATCTTTAATTAAGTTAGCCCTAATAAAATAGAGAGAGGGAGGACGTGTTTGGGCTGAGTGTATAGCCATCCTCTTCTCTCCTCACCTCTCTTTCTCTTGTTCTTTCTTTTCTCATTTCTTTTATTTCTATTGATCCCATGGGTTCACTGGAGCTCACATAGAATTGAGCCAAGAGGAAACATTTTCTGCATTCGGGAAAAATCTTTCAATACTTTGGACCCCCTCAACCTATATGGGGATCAATTGTCCTTTTCTTTTTGGACAGAACGACTGTATCTTTATTAATATAAGAATAAAAGATATAAAATCACAGCTGGAGGACTTCACCAACAACCACGATCCACTATACAATTATTTGTTCTGTAACTGAGCAATGCTCAGCTTATCACTGAATAGATAAAACTTTTTGCCTGCTGAAGGGAGAAACACCCACGACAGGAAGAAAGCAATGCAAAGAACATCACATCCATGATTTGCCAAACTATAGGAAGCTTGATTACTTCCATGGTAGTTATGATAAATCTCGAAGGGCCTTGAATTTCTGCCCAAAAGTACCAGACAGACAAAGGAGGCATGATCATATGAGAATAAGCTTACTGCAAATGTCGAATCACTTCCCACTGCTATATTTTGGAACTCATTTAAAAATTTGTAGACTGTCGAGTGACTCTTTAACTTCATCTGTCAAGTTATCTCTATGGCCATGATAACAGGCATTAGTGATGCGTAAATTACCATCAGAATCTTGGACAATACCTTCACCACCATTAATCTCATAATTACCTCAAATGCTCTGTCTACATACAGTTTAAAACCTCGCAAGATCGTCTTAATCCATTTTTCTAGAATGAGCCTTAGTTGCACAATCATTTTAACTAGATGCTGCTCCTGCTATAATTTCGACTTGTGTTCCTGCTCTCAATTCCTAGCTATTCATACCTGATAACATTTTGAAACAGACACTTCTCCTCTCCTGGAGCTAAATCTGTTGCAGCTTCTCTTCATGCTTCGTGCGACTATAGAAAAAACTCTGGAGGCTTAATATGATTGATATCAACATTCAGATTTCTAAGAGATAATCAGCTTCTTGGAATCTATCCTTTCTGCCTTCTAACTGAATCCATGCAACAATTTTCTTGAAAATCAGACTTGAATGATGAATTTTACCTTCAAACTTTCTGGAATTTCTTTCATTCCAATTTTCCCATGCAATGAGTGCTAAAAGGATACCAATTAGGCCAGGAAAATTGATTTCTATATGAGGCTTTGTTGAACCATTGACAACATTGCTCGCTGATGGAGTCAAAATGATGCAAAAGCAAATCAAGATGCAAGCTGAACTGCTGAAGAATAACCATATCTATCTTGCAAGATGATTAACACTTCCCATTTTACGGTTTAAACAGCAAACACACCTGGATATAATCTAAATTCCCGACTGCTGAATCTCCAGATCAGTTTGAATTTTACGTGAATGGTTTTCCACAGAAAAATTGAGATCATGGTTGGAATATCATGGCACCAAACTCATGTGTAAGGAATCAAAAGAATAAGAGTAGCTGAGGAACCTCCAGAGAAGAAGTCCTAAACCGCACGGTATACATCTGTTTTTTTTTTTGAAAGGTCACACGGTATACATCTTTTGCCACAGTGTCCCAGGAATGAGGGAAAAACACCCCAGAAAACCCATTAGGGCCTGGAGCTCTTTCTTTTGGAATGCTAAAAACTGTTTCCTTAATTCAGCATCTTTAGGTCTGAGAAGCACGGAATTGTCTTGGGCTTCTACAAGGCTTGTAATGCTCACCAAAGATCCCTCCTATCGCCCCAGTCCTCTGAATAGAGACGGTTCCTGAAAAAAAAAAAGACAATGCTTCTTCTCTGATTTCTGACCAAACGCCAATCCATGCTCCTTTACTGTCTTTAACTCTTCTAAGAGAGTTGAAATGGTGTCGACTGAGAATTGAAGCATGAAAATTTTGGGTATTCTGTCACCTTCCAAAAAACAATTGGAGAGGATTTTTGGCTCCAGAAGACCTGTTCCTGCAACCAAACTGATCTATCGAGGGTCTAGCTAGTAGCTCCTTTGACAACCAAGCCATTATCCCTGGGAGGGATTTTCATCAAAGAGAATTCCAGCTGGTTTCAACTTACATTCTGCTTCATGAACTATTTTGAAGACATTGCCGAAAACTTGAGTTTTCCAAATTTTGGAAAAACCCTTTAACCTGCTTTATATTATTATTGTTATTATAAAACGAGAACTGCTAGAGCCAGACCTCTACTTTCAATCTTCCAATTCTCTTCCACTTTTCTCATAAATGCTTCATGCAAAATCCACATGTGCTGAAACTGAAATGGTTTTGGAACATCTTCATAGCTGCCTTCAATTTGGACCAATAAAGGGCTATGATCTTAGTTAATTTTAGTTTGTTGAGATATATTAATAGACTAAAAAGATTCAGCCATGGGAACGTTATAGAGAACCTGATACAACGTGGCTCTGGGACAGCCTGAGTTGTGCTAGTTATCGCTCCATGTAAGTTGATTCCCAGAATAACCTGTATTCATCATACCATGTCTTTCAGCTATTTCATGAAATTCTTCTATCTGCTGAGGCTTTATTCATATGTGTGCGCGCGCGCGACTTTTTTGTTTGTCTTGGATGACTAATCTTCACTTGGACTAGGGGCTACGATTGACCTTGCTTCAAAGAAATGAATTATTAATAAGGATTTCAAAACTTGTGACCAGGCACCCACTTCGGCCTCAAAAAAATTATTCTAGTCTTCGAGTCTACTATGATTCCATCTCTCAGGTGAGTGACTGTGATTTTCTTTTTGTGAAAAAAGAAAATTTAGAAATGAAAATTTATCTGGAAACATGGGTAAAACTACTAAACACTATTAGAACACATGCACGTAAATAGATGCGGACAGATATACACATGCCTGATCTGTTACAATCAATTGTGCCTCTGGAATCTGTTTCAAAATTTCAAAACCCTTTAGCTATATTCTAAAGTCAGCTGAAGATAACTCAAAAGTCTTAGATAACTCCTAAATACATAGTATTAGGTGCACATTTAAACAGATGCGAGCTTTCAAGAATAAGCAAAGAAAAGGAAGGTGCACGTACAAAAATAGATTCTTTACCAATCTATTGATATGTGATACTTAAGATTGAGGGTCAATGTAATTGCTGAAATCCTGGTTGAAGTCAGTCAATTGGACTACTATCAATATCCATTGTTTTCTAACCTTCAGTTTGAAGGATAATTGCTGCAGTGCCGCAAAAGTAATATTAGATGTTGATTGGATTCTTAGCAATGTTTAGCCTTAAGCTACTGGTTAGGTATGCACGTCTTTACACTTTCTGTAGTCATTGGGGAAGTTTTTCATATAACCTATTGTGGAACATCCTGAAGACTAGTTACACATGTGGTGAGAGGCAATGTGATGCAGGATGACCTAATTATGATGCATGTTTATAAACACAATTATTCAGCGGAAATAAAAGACAATAATAATCTAAAATTCTAGCATTAATCATCATAACTGAGAAAATCATAAAGGAAACATGCAATGGAGCGGGCCATCATCACAACCATGGAGTATGGAATTCAATTATCACTTAGATTGGATCCGGCGAGGGATGAGACCTCCCGATCTTGCATGGTCATACCCAATCGATCAATGAAGATCACTAGTTCGAAGAATCAGGAAGTTTCTCGGATTAGGGATTTGAGAATTTGGAGGTTTAGGGTTTAGATTAATTCTCAAAGTTTGATCGAGGAAGGATTAGCAAAACTGAAAAATAGGAAGAATAAGATAATTACCTTGAAGAATTTGGAGGGGCACAAGAAGAAGTTAGAAGAAGAAGATCAAGGAAAGAGAAGAAGCACCATGAGAGAGAGAGAGGAGAGAGAGGCCATCAAAGAGGTTTGCTTTTTCATTAATAATTAACTAATCTCGTTTTTAGGGCTTAGCCCACTTAAATAAACAAATAAAAGAGGTAAAAGTACGAAAACACCCTAAAAACTAAACAAAAACGCGTAAATAAACAAAGTGCGGGAAAGTTCGGGTGCCCAGTCGGTTGCCCGAAGTCGTTTGAAAACCTCCAGAGAGGTTCGGGCGCTCGTTAGGCAAAGTTCGAGCGTCCGAAGGCTATGGTCGGGTGCCTGATGGGGCGCTCGAAGATGTCCAGTTCTTCGGTCTTCTTTCTCCTTTCTTCCTTCACACGTGTCTTCCCTGAGTGGGGTCTTCTATATGTCCAATCACATGTGAAGGGTCTTCAACGGGTCTTCAGTTCCTCAATAATCGCCTATCCACAAGGATGGCACTTGTGGTTGGCGCTTTCTTCGTTGGTACACCTTGAATGCTTTTGTGTCCGCATCACAATGGCATTGCAGATGTATTGGCAATAGGAGTGGGCTGTTTGGCTGTTTGCATTGGGAACTCGTTCACTTTATCTTAGGGCGTGTTTGATTTTCATTTACATGATGTAATGCAGGCAAATGGGTGCAAGTAGGTAATTATTACAATTTTCCTCTATTTGATACAGAGAGTATTACTTCTTGTAAATACGTGCAAAGAAGGATGGCCATACATTCGTGGGGCCCATTGTGATCTCTGTCACATATCCATGCCGTCCATCTGGTTTAACAGAATATTTTAGAGGATGAGCCCAAAAATGAAGTATATCTAAAGTTCAAGTGGCCCACACAATAGGAAATCGTGGTCATAAACAATTTTTTATGGTATATATTCAAACCACTATTTCATGTGGTGTGGTCCACTTGAGCTCTGGATTTGCCTCGATTTTGGGTCTATGCCCTAAAATCACCTTGCAAAATGGATGGACGGTGTGGATAAGTCACATGTATCACAGTGGGCCCCATAATAAATCTGTACCTTCCTCAATTTTAGTGCACAAAAAACAAAACAATCATTGTCAACAAGTACAAGAATTAGTAAGTAATAATTTTTCATTTGCTTTTATTTACACCATGTAAATGGAAATCAAACACTTCCTTAATTTTATCAATTAATTGATCATTTCTTTTTCAAAAGAAAAAAAGATCATAGTGGCTAGAATTTCTTATTTTAGTATATTTGCAATTCTTTTTTATTATTTGTTCAATCTGTTCTGAAATACCCACGTTGATTTGTTATTGGAAAAAAAAAGTTACTTTACTGTTCTTTTTGCTATCCTTTAATTATAGCGTGTACTGAGCATGTCAAGATATACTCACTTTGTGTAGGTGGAAGCTTTAGCTGTTCAATTGACTCACAGGGAAGGAGAGCTACTTCAAGAAAAAGCAGAAGTGAAAAAGCTAGCAAATTTTCTTAAGCAGGTAATCCCATGTTTTGTTAGACATGTGCATTGTTGGTTTAGGCCAATATTTTTTCCAACTTTATTCTCTGTTTCACATGGTTCCTGCCTTAGATTCAAAGAAGCATTTAAGTAATGAAACTATGCACGAGCATGGGTACGAGTATTATAAGTTTGGCACCACAGATCCTCCAAAGATTGGTTATAACTTGTGAGTATAATCATGTCAAGATATTCGTGAACAATATTCACAATTTGGGCTAGCAGTGATAGTAACCTATCCTGAACTTGCAGTCCAAGTTCTGTTTCAGCCTTTAAAATAGAGTAGAAGTGTTGCTCTAATTCAAAAGTTAGATTCTTGAGCTTGTAGAAGACTGTGGGAACACTTTTGGCACTCCAAATTCGATTGGATTCACTGAAGGGTTTGGAAACTAAACATACAGCAAGCAGCCATGGAAATAGAATAAAAGGGGGAAAAATGGAAGGATAGATTGTGGAGTCCCACAAGGAAAGAAGAAGAGTCTCATCTCCTGGAAACAGTCAAGTCATAGTAACTCAATAAACAAAGCTTTTAATCAATCACATCTTGTTTATTATTCTGCATGTATCTGTTCTTTATGAAGCAAGACTGCTGGCTTAAATAGGAAACTAAAAGATAACTCTGGATTTCCTCAAAGGATACTTAGCTAAAATAGAAATAATAAATAAACGAACCCCTGGACGTAGGAACACCATGTGGCTTCTATGGGATATGTGGGCCTTACAGTTGGTCACAAAAACCAACCAAGAAGTCTCTTATGACCCAAAAATGACTCATATTGGCCAAAAGGCCTAATAGACAACTGAGTTTAGACTATTGTCCAAGTGTATGAGCTGCACTTCCCTTCCTCTAATCATATTTACTCTGGGGCCCATTCCTGGCCCTGGCAATGGCTCACGTGGTTGATGGCTGGTTTGTCTACATATAGTAGCCTAATTGGTATCATTCACTTTGAAATCCAAATCCTAAATAACTAGTGGGTCTAGAGTTTAAGCCCCCAGATTTGGGGCTCAGCTTTCGGCTAAGGGGGATCGCTGAATCTTAATCCTTATCCAGGTCATGTATTCTCGATTTTTGAAGGATCCGAGTGCCATATTTTGACCAATGCATTTCTAGCATTTGTTCTAAGTTTTGGTTAGAAAATTGCTAACCTTGCTTATATATATATATATATATATATATATATATATATATATATATATATATATATATATATATATATATATATATAAAGAAGACCAGTCATAGAAACACAAAGCTGAAAAAGCGAGGGGGAAAAAACTGAAACACCGTGACTTTGATAAAAAAGAGAATTCAAGTCAAGATAGTTTTCTGACTCCTCGAGTAATAAAGATTTTAGAGGATGGTGTATCAATGTATATCAAGGGACTCTAACACTCCCCCGTATGTGCGGGGTGGAACTCCGCATGGGAACATACTGGGCAAGTGTGGAGGGACACACAACTCACACCCAGGTGGAGGGATACTCACAACTCACACCATAAACGGCCCCCCGTGGGAGAATATATTACTGGTGGCATATTTGCTACTTTTGGGATTCGAACACAGGACCTTCTGCTCTGATACCATGTTGAGTTCTACATCTTAATGATCTGGTAGATTGTGATGAAGAGAGAGAGAGATGCACATGGGATGTAAGATGGGAGAAGGGTTTGCAATGCTTGCAACGCTAAGGGCCTGTTTGGTTGGCATCTGGAAACCCGTTTCCAGCTTAAAAACTGGATTCTAGCGAAATCCAGTTTTAACTGATGTGTTTGGCAGCAAGTTCCAGCCAAAGAGGATTCCATCTGGAAACCTAGATTGGCTGGAAGCGGGATTAGTGGAAACGGTGTGGGGGTCTGTTTCTACAGAAGCGAAACGAGGCGGAAGTGAGCGTTTACGCCTCCATGTATGCGTTGTACATCTATGATATATGTTTTTATATCCAAGCGGTCCATACGTTTTGAGAGCTCAATTAAGGGAATTAGACAAAAAATGAGGCAGCTCTAAATCTCAAGTGGACCACACCATAGGAAAACAATGTTGATTGAACGTCCACCATTAAAAATTTCCTAGGGCCCACTGTAATGTTTATTTGCCATCCAACCCGGCCATTTGTCTTGCGGGACTTACTATAGGCCAGGGGTCAAGTTCTCAGGTGGATCTGAAGCCCAAGTGGGTCATGCCACAAGCAACGGTTAGATTACACAATTTTCAACCAAACAGCAAGTTCCGGAAGGAACCTGGTTTCCAATCCCGTTTCTGCAATTTTGGATTCCAACACTGGAATCTGGATTTTCTCTAGAATCTGGATTCTGCAACCAAACAGGCCCTAATACCCTTTCTCTTATTTATAAAATAAGAAACCGTGTAAGGAACGTGTATGGGCCCATCGTATGGGTTAGGCCCAATACTCAGAAGCCTACTTTGGTTTCTAACAAAAGAAACGCTCCCCTATCATTCCAAGATATTAAAATTTGCATTTACAATGTTAACGTAGAAGTTGACAGTCATTTGAAAGTATGCAAAACAGAAACATTACATTGCAACTGTTGCTTAATTCAAAGCATTTACTAAATAAATCTGTTCTACCCATCCTCAGCGGATTTGGGAGGATATCTTATCTCGATCTCAAGTGGCCTGGTCCTCCCCATCCTCGGAGGGCAATCTGTTAAAGGCTTGGCATGGGACGACGTTGGGTAATCAAAAGACGGCCTTGTGGAGGATGAGTATTTTGGCAGTGTGGAAAGAGAGGAATGCTAGATGCTTTAGAGGAGAAAGAAAAGGGGTGGAGTGTGTCTCTCGTAGGGCAAGGTCTTTGTTAATCGAATGGACGGCTATTTCTGATAAGTCGAAGAATTGTAACGTCACCTTTCTGGCTTAGTAGGCCGCTATCTCAGCGGTTCTGTCTATAGTTGTAGTTTCTTTTCCTTTTTCTAATAAATTTTCATTACCTTTCAAAAAAAATAAAAAAAATAATAACAATAATCTGTTCTACATTCTCGACAAATCTCAGTAATCATGCTTGCTCCACCAAGGGCCTGCGGCCTTAGTGAAGACGGTGGTGTCATTGGCATGTTGTAGGGTGGTTCATTACATTCACATCACATTACACCACTGCTCCTAGAAATGATTCCACTTAAAATGTAAAGGTTTGCTCACTGCAGAGTATATGCTTATGGCCTCACCAACAAGAGTGAAAGGAAGGTGAGAAAGGGTTGCCTTGACGTAGATCCCATAACATGGTGAAAAGAACCATTCATATAATCAATAGTGGAGATGGAAATGTGTTTAAGTGAAATGCAACCATGTTCCTCCATATAACATTGACCTGCTGTAGCCCATCCTTTTTCACTACCACCAAAGGAATGACTATTCATGTTGCCAACCGCAATTTATTGGGATAAGGCTTAGATGATGTTGATTAGTTCATAGCCTTCTTAAGGTCAAGAACCATGAACTCAAAACCCAATTTGGTTGAAGACCATGCTTTCTATCCATTTGATTTGTTTTGAACCTTCAGTAGTTTCGATCTTGAAACTATGTTTCTTAACTCTTCCTTCTCACTAGTTCTCTACATGCTATAAGTGGCCAAAATAAAATGCCCGAGTGCAAAGTGGATGATGATGATGATGGCTGAGATGAAGGTGATTTTGTGCAGATTGTGATTGAACATCTTGACTTGATTATACAAAGTATAAATATGATTTCAAAACTATGATGATCGTTTGTAATTTCCTTTGAGTTTTAATGACTGTTTGATAATCCTTATATTGTTGGCTCTTCTGCAATTTTATACCTAGAATTTTATTTTCAAAGATATTCTTCCTTCACTTATTCTGCTCTCCTTTTTCAGCAATATATTGAAAAGCTTATGTATTTGTGCTGTGAAATAGGATCTTGTATGATCCACCACTCAACACTTCAATGTCCTATATAGTTTTAACTAATTTTGGTGTTTGGACATATAAGAAAGTAGTCCAATAAACCAAAGGACTAAAATGGCTCCAAGATTTGAAACCGTATTGAGCAACTCTAATGTTCATTTTTCTTATTCTTTTTCTTTTATTTGGTGTTTAGCTCACTGCTGGTTCCTGCTGTTTCCAAATACCATTCACTGTTGCATCTGCAATCAAATCTTAGTATTTTAATTACATGCTATCTGCTTCAGATGCTTATGTACTCCACTTCATTATGTAATCTTATTCTTTTTCCTTTTCTTTTCTTTTTTACTTTCTCCACTGTTCATGAATTCAAATTTATCTTTGTTCAATAAACTGTAATTACATACATTTTAACCTAAATTTCTGGTCTATTTTGTTTCCAGGCTTCAGAAGATGCTAAAAAAGTGGTTGAAGAGGAAAGAGCTTTTGCTCGTGCTGAAATTGAAAGTGCTAGAGCAACAGTTCAGAGAATTGAGCAGGCCCTTGAGGAACAAGAACGGATGTCAAGATCTTCTGAGAAGCAGGTTTGTCCGAAAAGAAAGGGATTCTGTCGTTTTTCTTTGTCTACCAGATAAGATATCTAGGCGGTGTCGTGGTGCCTCTGAAAAAATAAAGAAAAAAGAAAAAAAAGAAGAAGATATCTAGGTGGTGCACTCAGTTTCCTTTTTTCTTTTTAATCTATTTGTTACTCCTTGTACATATTTCCCATCTCTGCTGCTCGATCAACTGAAACAGGTTCATTATACTTTTTGAAAGGTTATGGCTATATCCACAAGAAGAGGATTGAGAATAGTGTGTCACACATTCAAGCATGATGCACATGTATGAGGTTGGGGTCATTTGTCAGGAGGGCCCCATTGTGAACTTGCCCTGGTTCAAAGATCAGGTTGATCAGCTAATCAGGTGGGCTAGACATGTTTAATAAAAATGGACATTTTAAATAGATTGACCAATGGTTGGCATTTGATGCACATGTGTGGCACATCTGATGAACAGTCTAGCCTATATTTTGCACTGGGCATGTTGATGGTGGGCCTGCCTAATGAACTGCCCAGATCGTGCAAATATCTTCCACACCTCTCTTTGCGAAATGCCTTTTCTTCTGTTCTTATCGGAAAGGGCTTTTTGTGTCCTGTATTTATTTGTAGGAACTATGTTCTTTAAGTGCCACAGGCCCACAGTGGCCTTTCTGAAATCCCAATGAACACGCCCACACCGAATTTTAAGCTCACTAACAATAGCAATCTTTTTAAACTGCTGTAGTTCAGACTGTTTTTTGAGTGAGATGGCTGCTCCATCCAACCAATATGGGGGCATCTTTCCATATTTCAGTGCCATCATCGAGATCCTTTAATATGAAAATTCGTGCATTACCTCATTTTTGTTGCTTGAAACTTTATTGCTCATTAATTTATTTGTTGGTAAGTCGTTTATAGTTGTAGAAACAGCCCTTAGTTGCACGAACCTTGTCCCCAAAGTGATAAATTTTGTTTTTGAGGTGACTTGATAACATTTTCTATGCACAAAGAATAGAGAGAGGATGGGAAATCTTCTTATGTTCTCTTTCTAGATTCCTGGCATGTACATGCATTCTTGCTGGACTTGGAAACTCCTCATTTTCCTCTAGGAGCCTATTTTACCTAAACATTCTCTCAATGTAGTAGCTTGTTTATCTTTACATGCTCCTTTGCTTTTATTTTATGCTTGCGTTTTATGTTTCAAATCCGTAGGACATGGAAGAATTAATGAAGGAGGTTCAAGAGGCTCGCAGAATTAAAATGTTGCATCAACCGAGCAAGGTATGTTTCAATTGTCCCTGATTTCCTTTCTCCTTGTGCATATTAGGCAAAAAGACGAGTCCTTTTTCCTTCTCGCAAATAACGGGAGTGCCTAGCGTCTCTATTAGTGAAGGGGAGCAAAGCTCTTTCCTTCCAGGGTAAAGCAGTACATAAAAGGGGCTGGCCTGTCAAAAGTCTGGTTCCTTCATGAACGAAGTTTTGTTAAAAAAATGAAATCATCTTTGAGTAACTATGGAATAAAAGGATTGGATTTGAATAGAATTTCCATTTTGATAATTTCTTTTCCTTTTCAATTGTATATACTGCCATTTTGGAACAAACGATCTAGGGTGAAAATATTTAACAAAGTTTCTTATGATTAAAATACGATCTTGTTTAATTGGTTTATTTTGGTTTTGATTATCAACTCTCTGGTAAGAAAACATTTAGTATCGTTTAAATTTATGATTACCATTCCTAAGAATGAAAGTTACATACTTCGAGTATATTTAATTTTTTGGATTGATTTGATAAGAAAGCTAACCTCTTAAGGAGATGACCTTTGGGGGAACCTACACATTTGCATTCTTGTGAATATTGGAAGCATTGACAAGCATCATGTGTGGAATAAATCCTGCGAATGTAACAGGAAATAGGGTCGTGGCTTGCTTTCAACAAATTCAGTATTAAAATTATGTTGAATGATTGCATCGTCACCCAGAAAAAAAAAAACATAATGCACTGTTTCCTCATCATGTTACAGTGGGGCTCAACCTGTATTGGACTGTTGGTCTCCACCTTGATTGATTTAGAACCTTGGATGGTCCGGCCTCCCTTGGATTGCCCATTTCCCAATTCTGTTGTTCAGATCCTAATTTTCTAACCAAGACCATGTGAATTTGTTTCAACGAAGTTAAGACAAAAGCACAAAAGAATGTTGATAGGATGGTTAGGGTCATCTAATCAGGATTTTTATTTTTTTTATGTGGGCAGTTGTCCATGGGCCCACCTCCATTTCTGTCACAAGGCTGTCTGTACACTGGTATGGTGCAGGAATTGGGGCTGGCAACAGGCTAATCTGCCTCGTGCTTTTGGACCTAGCTGTGCGATGGGATGGGCTTAGGCTTAAGCTTGATGGCAGGTCTTCCAGATGCCCAAGCCAGCGAGTCAATTTTTGACAACATCTCTTATTAAGGCCTGTCCTGAGCCTGGGTCCCGTTCCGTTTAGGGACATGGGCCTGGGTCAGTTATAATTTTCTGTTGACCATTACTTATTTCTTGGTAATGAGAAACCAAAATTTTTCCTCAGGTTATGGATATGGAGCATGAACTTAAAGCATTACGAGTCCAGCTTCGGGAGAAATCTATGTATTCACTTCAGCTCCGGAAAGAGGTTTGATACTTTATACATCTTCCCTTGATTTCTCTTTTCTTTTGTGGTTAGTGCTTAAATTTCTAGGATGGTACATGGTACATGAAGTTAGTCTAACTGTTTGTTAGCTTTTGTGTTTGAGTATACTTTTATTATTTTATTTCCAACTTCTTTGCCACCCATGCTTGTGAATTTCACATTTTTATCTTCTTGCTTCATATAGACTTGAGGAGTTTTAGAGGTAAGAAAATCTTATATCATGAAGATGTACATGTGTGCTGGGTTGCATATCAGACGGACATTTGAGTGATGAGTTTGTTGAGGATTTTTCTTCAATAAAATTTCATTGCTCTTACTCGTATCTGGATGATTTTGACATACTTATGTGCTGCACATATTCTTGGATTGTAGTTTTTTCACGTTCATGTCAAATGAAAAACAGTCGTTCTTTTTTGTTTCTTGTTCTCCTTTTATGCTAGAGGTAACATTGTCTGCAAGGATGCTAATACGGGTACCAGGTTCTGACCCCAGACGAAGTCCATTGTCATTATTTGCATTGTTTTCTTTCTTATTGAAATCTAAGTAATTAAAAAAATTATTAAATATGGATTGTTTGAAGGCACTACTTGAGGAAAAACTGCAAACTAGCTCAAGATGATTTCTAAATGCCTGAGGTTTGAGGGATTTGTGTCAGGCACAACCCTAAGCAATCCGTGCTAGTTCTTTCAAACATCCCGTATTCGAGTTCGCATGGAGTTTGATCCTTATTTCTTCTACTCAGATTATTTCTGCTGTTTAGATCATCTTTCTGTGCATTGATTGAAGAGAGTAATTATTTTACACTTCAACATGTTGCTGATTTTGTTTTTTTTTTTTTGGTTCGTTCTTTCTATTTCCATCTTATAGGAGGCACAATTTTTCTCCATGATACCAAGATATGGAATTTCATATTTATGTCCTATTACTATTTATCTTTTCTGCTTTGAAATTCTTTAGGGGGAATGAGACGTGGGGTTGATCCCTTGTGGAGTCAAGTTGTGTGTGGAGCCCACTATGATGTGTGTATGGCATCCAAACCGTCCATGAAGTGTGCCCACCATGAAGATGGAACACCCCAGAAATCAGTCCTGTCCTAAAGTCAGGTGGGCCTCACCATATATGACAATGTAAAATCATGCTAAAAACATCTAAATTAGATTGATGAGGCCCACCTGATGATTGGATTGGTGTGATTTTTGAGGCATCCAATTCTTATGGTGGTGCGAATGATTTGGATGGATTGGAATCCCACAAAGGCACCACGATGGGCTCCACACGCAATTTGGACTTTCAGGTGGTTGTCCATTGCTTTTGGAGCAGTGTGATTTTGTCCCTGGTCCACCTGATGATTGGATCTGAGTGTTGGATGGGTTGGCATAAACACATCACGATGGGCTCCACACGCAATTTGGACTTTCAGGTGGTTGTCCATTGCTTTTGGAGCAGTGTGATTTTGTCCCTGGTCCACCTGATGATTGGATCTGAGTGTTGGATGGGTTGGCATAAACACATCACGGTGGGCCCCAAAACAGTTTTGACTCCATGAGATCATTCTCCATTGTTACGAAACTCATGGTACATATCGGCTTGTTATATCTGATTGAAATGCTACCGTCTTTTGCTCATATATGTATATTTTGTTTTTGGCGATTAATATTTGGAGGGTGATGGTTAATTTCTTTTAGATTGATTCTTTCTCTGTCTTCCCCTCTTTCCAGCTGGCAATGAGCAAAAGGCTTGAGGAAAATAAATCCCATTTGTATGAATTAGATGGTTCTGAAACTTTAGGTTCATGTTTACGGATCGTTCCTTGCATGGATAGCGCTCCAGATATTTCGAAATGTTCTATTCAATGGTTTCGCATATCACCCGAAGGAAGCAAAAAGGAAATGATTTCAGGTAAGTACACGTTTCTTATTAGTGGTGAAGCATAATTCTTAATGGTCCGTATGTTGGATACTTAACCAAGTGATTCAGTTACTCAGCTATACTGTTTTTATAACACTATGAATCAATATGGTTCTTGTATTTGCCTGGTTACTTATGTACTCATGTAATCTTGCCTCATGATTGTCATGTACTTATGTAATCTTGCCCCATGACTATGAAGATGCCTTTCCTGTACTTGTGTTGTCTTACTTCTGCAATATCCTCGTTATGTAATTCTTGATTTTCCATTTGGGTGGACATTCTGATTATTATTTTCTGAATTATACCTGCTCTGTGTGCTAATCAAAACAACAGTTATCTGCCTTACATGAAGGCTGTGTTTGAATACCAAGGATTCCATGCCAAAAAGGAAAGGGCTTTCCTTTGATGTGACAATTTGTGTTGTTTGAATAGCAAAGAAAAGGATGGATTCCACAAAGGAATCATTACACTTTCCCATCATTTGGGTTCTTGGGACGAGAAACCAGATGAATATTGTGAGAGTAAAAGATATTTCCACTTGCTATCCAAGCAAGAAACTAAATTGTAATCCATGATGTATTAGTGCTCAAGGAAAGTTTTATTACACAGTTATTATTTGTTTTTTCCTTTTCTTTTCCTTGGATTCCACTTATCCAAACATGCCTTAATAGTGCAGGCTAACAAGCACTAAAATCTAAAGTTTGGTTCTGCTGACACTTTTTTACTTTCAATAACACATTTAAGACTAGAAGATTTGAATGATTTTTGTGGTTTTGGGTTTTTGCTACTTTCATTTAAGAAAGCATGTTCAATGACAGAAAGGCAATGCTCCTATATGTTGCTAGAAATCATGATTCTTCATAACTGTTGATAGATAACCTATTGTTGTTTTATTGTGAAGTCTATTTATTCTTTTACTGCTATTTTCTTTATGAATATCATGAGTAGTGGTCAGTTATATCTGTTTTCATGCTGCTGTGCATCTCTAACTTCTTACACCCATGGGTGGAAGCACTATTCGCTTCCAGTTTCCACTCTAATTTTGTAAACCCTAGCATTTGATAAGCATGCCTAAACTCACATACATGCATCATGATTGTATATCCCTTGTCTAATTTGTTCACAACATATTTGACCAACCCTTTGTTTTTTCAATTAACACTATCTTCAGGTGCCACAAAATCTTCTTATGCTCCAGAGCCTTATGATGTTGGGCGATTTTTGCAAGCAGAAATTGTTTCAAATGAGCAAAGAGTTGTAATAACTACCACTGGCCCCATAGATCCTGGTTTGATTTTGACCTTGTGCTTCTTTATCTCGCTATTCTTCTTTATATCGGCTATAATGTAAAAAGGAACACGATGATTCTATGTCTAAGTTAGTTTTAGTGGAAAGTTCTGTGAATGGATTTTTACTAGCAATCTACATATAATATAGCCTGTCAAATGGGTTTTGCATTAGAGATTCTTGTAGGAAAATGTGCTTTTGTTAAGATAATTGGAGATCAATGGAGTACGATCTCCAGGGAATAGAATGCTTGAGATCACCAAACATTAAAGAAGGAACGTGTCATATTCCTTGACTGATGGTGGATTTGATGGTTGCTGCTTCTGATTATTGATATATTGCCCACTGGGCTAGCCAAGGAAGTGAAGGCGTCTCCTCATCAGATGTTTGAACCAGAATAAATGGTCTTAGAAATGTGGGGATATCTGTCGCTAATCATTATACCTGCTTATACTAGCTTCACGAAATACTATTTCTTCACCTATATACTGGGGCTTTTGATGGCTTGTACTCAGTGATTTAAATATCGGTATCAACTATCAATGCATGTATTGCACCTTGGGATTTGGAAACATATTGGTATTGTATGGGAAATATCATATGTATAGGGGAATGTATCGCTGTTTGAAGGAAACATTGGAAAATGATGGATTTTTTCAATAAAACTTTAGGATATGTTGAAAGTGACATGATTACATACTTAGAACTCAAAAAATCTCCAAAAAATAAAATGTTTGTAGAAAAGTTTCCTTTATATGTGGTCCTAAACTATGCATTGTTTGATAGAATTGATGCAATTATATCCAAAATGAGTACGCATAATTCATAAATCATACAATACAAGTATAAAAATATATTCCCCCAAAATTTTTAAGGAGAAAATGGATTTTTTTTTGCATTTTTTAAATCTCTGGTGGAGGAATGTATTGCAACGTATTGCTGATACATATTTCAATGTATCTGATGAGGGCATTTGAGCACCTACACGAGTTTATCAGAGGAGGAGGAGACCTGAGGCCCCAGCCCTAGCTTCATTATGGTTGGATGATCATTACATGGGGCCTAGTGGACCCAATTCGAGTTCTTAGACACGTTAAAGACCCCACATGCATGGTTGTGCATCTTTGAAGACCCCACACTGGGAAGATGCATGTGGACTGCTTATTAGGAACTTATTGATACATCTTTGGATTGTTTGGACGTCACCCAGCCTGACCTGGACTATATTTGGACGTTAAAAACGTTAGACCATGCCGCTGGATATCTTGGACACATCTGTTTAGTGATCCGGACTGTTGGATATGTTTGAAGATTCAGGTTTAGGTGTACGGACACTCTAGTCCGCACATCCGAGCCATGGACACGTTGGACCACATTCATCCAGGCTACTGATCATGTGTGGAGCACATTTGAGATCATCCTTGTGCCGTGTGGCACATCTTTATTTCTGCTTTATTTTTCAGTTTTATTTTAGGTTTTTAAAGGTTTGTGTTTTGATCTTGACCGCTAATAGATTCAGATGGTCAAGAATAGTTCTAGACTTAGGTTTTCTTATATATATGTTTCTTTGAGACTTAAGACTAGAGATGATGGACATATTGAATGAAATTTCTCTACATTGCTTCTTTGAGCAAGAAAACTTCATGTGAATGGAATTTGGTGTGAAGCCATTGGAGTGATTCTAAGTTATCTTTCTTATTTCTATTGAGGTTTTTCTTTTTTCTCTCTTAAACCTTCTTTTTTCATTGAATTTTCTCTCTTCTTTCTCAAACCCTAACTCCATCATCAATCTAACCCATCATTGACCAAACTAACCCAGCCCCACCACACCGTCCATACGATTGTACGGACGTGCCCATACACTGCACAAATCTGTCCATATAGCCGAACTGCCTCCCCCTCATTGATCTTTTTCTCTTCTTCTCTATTTTATAAAACCCTAGCCCTAGCCTTTTATAAAATCCTAATTTTTCAATTTTTAATTTCCAAACCTAAACCCTATTCCATTCAAACCCTAACAAAACAGTAATTGAATCCTCGAATCTAGGGCGAATCCTATACTAGATGGAAGTTCTACCTTCCATTGAGCCATTTTCGATCAATAGCCTTAATGATTTATTTTGCGGGATTGTGATGTAGCCTTGAACTTGAGCTTAATTGAATATTTGAATTATTTAGATTTGTGGTAGATTGCCTTTATTTTATGCTTCGATTTACTCTGGTAATCCGTTAATTAATTTATTTGCATCATCCTAGTTAAGGCCATCCGTCCTGCATCAGTATCACAATGTATTGACTAGTGTTTTGAATAGTGTTCGGAGCATAGCAACGATGCTACATAGTGTTAGCAAATAGCATAAATCTCTTGTCATGTATGCTATAGAGGTCGTATCGTAGGCGTAACGGTATGTAGCATACATGTAGCGTACATGTAGTGTACGCTATATTTTTTACTTATAAATGATAAATGTATTTTGTACTTAATACTCTCAATAGGTAGGATTTTAATTTCTTTTCATACTTGTGACTTGTGGTGTGTGTATATATATATATATATATATATATATATATTGTTGCTTTTAATAAATGATAATTAATAACTTGTTTGAACATGCTTATACTTGAAAAATGAATCGTCTTTTAGGGATTTTTATATATTTTTTGTTTTTTCTTACAATTTATCACATTTTTCCTATTTTTAAATTAAAAAATAGAAGTATCGTGTTGCTTACGCCATACGCTACGCTACTTATGCCACACACTATAGAGGGCTGAACACTATGCAACACTCTACAGCTATTTAAAACACTACTATCAACGATATGGGCGAATTTTATGAAGGGCTTTTGGCAAAATATTGCAATGTATCGATATATGGGTGATACATTGCAATATTTTGTGTGATACATGGGAATTTAATAGCTCCTCGTGTATCATATTGTCCACATGCGATATCAATAGTATGGGCCGATACTATCGATATTTAAATCACTACTTGTACTTCGGTCTTAGTGGTCACATCGTATGCTGTGACTAGTTTTTTGGTGATGGGCACTTATCCACTTGATGGGATTTATGCTAGATTAATATACAAGGCACAACTTATTTTTCACCTCTGTTTATATTTTATCTTTTGTACTCATTGCTAGATGATTTTTCATTGAATGGTATTTCAAGCACATCATTCAACATTTTTCTTGTGTGCTGAAGTATACGCCCGGGGGAATTGATGGTATTTCCAACACTCACCGCCACTATCGTCTTATCCCTTCTCCCAGCAATTTGGGGTTGGCTTCTAGATGGTATTGGAAAAGGCTTTATGATTGAAGATATAAATCTTCCTCTCTTACCCGAGCTCTTGGAACCGGCCATTGGAAAGTCTTTGGCACCACTCACATGCCAGCATGGTTCCACCCAGTGTCGAGACAGCCCAACTATTATATGAATGCCCCTAGGGTTGAACAGCAAACTAAGGTTATGAAGGGGCAGATGCCAAGCAAACCTCTATGTGTGAACACACACATAGATGTATGACCATCGGACCGAAAGCAAAAAGGATATGGTCAAGTAGGCTGCAGGCAGTAGCAGGGTGCCCACTAATCCATGTTTACAAAACACCATTCACATTTGATCGCAATCCTGCCCAGCACTGCACATGAGTGTAACTTCTGTCTGTTGTCCGGAAAGGGAAATTGTAGTTATTAATCCTTTCACGTATGTTGTTGTCAATCTAGGCATTATTTCCAACAAAATTATCTCTAAAAGTGAAATATGAATCTGGGTTGCGCTTAGGTCAAACTATTCATTACTTCTCTATGTTATTTTATTATGAATAGAATCTTTTTTAAAAGGTTTACCAAGCCCACATGCATGTATACCCTTCCCATCAATGCCACAACATTCGTTCCAATATGAAAGAATGTGCAAAATCTGATGGTCCCTCAGGTGGACTGCACTATCCAGATATTCTGGCCCAAAAAATCAGGCCAGTTGACTCATCAAGTGGGCTATAGTGTAGGAAACAAATTGATTGATAAAATAAGTTTTTTTTTTCCTAGCTGGTTTTATTTTTTATTTTTCATTTTTTATATGCTGCAGCTCACCTAATAAGTAAACTTTCTAGCTTTTCGGGCTAGGGAATCTACACGGTGTGGCCACTGATGGTCAGCTCAGATATTGCATGTGTGCCAGATTAGCACGTGCACTGGTGTGTAGATGGAGAGTGCTGTACACGCATGTGGGCTTAATAGAACTCAACTTCTAATATGGAAAGAAACACAAATATGTAGTTAATTTGTATTTAGGTGGAGTTCTTTTTTTGTTAATTAATAAAATCTTTTCATTTTTAAAAATGTTTTGAAGGTGATATATGTAATTGCTTGAATTTTTCAATGAAACTTCAGTGATTGTTAAAAAAGACATCAATACACATTTGTAAATCAAAACACTACAAAAAAAAAAAGTGCACATAATTGGTTTTCTTTGTATGTGGTCCTAATCTATGCGTTGTCTAACTGAATTGATGCAAGTATATTCAAAGTCAATTCATATAATTTAAAAATGTAAGCAGACATGTGGAAACATAAGCAATACATTCAAAAGAAAAAGAAGAATCCCTAGATTAGGTTACATACATGTTTGATTTTATGTTTGGACATAAAGGTTACAACCGATTTGCGAGAAATTGGAAAATTTTTATTTTTTTTTCAATTTTCCACAAGTCGGCCCATCTCCAAATCTCGAAATTAAAGCATTCAATTCATGATTTTTCATGCAAATTATGAAAATCATTGATTTATAACAATGTGACACCGATTTAACATGATTTACAAGGAAAAAAAAAGAAGATTGAAAATTGAAAATGCTCACTGGATATAAGTAGGTAAAGCACGTGGTAGGTAGGTTAATCATATATATATCCTCAATAACATGTTTATATATTTTAACATGAAAAGAAACAAATATAGGCGGCTAACTGGTATTGAAGTTTGTATGCAGATGTTAGTTTTTATCCATTGTGTTCTGATTCAAAATATACAAGTTAGAAACTGCTACTTAACCTTCACAGCCTAATATGTATTAGTTTTAGCTGTTCTTAATGCATAAGTAGCTCATTCTTCCATTGCTTTCTTCAGGCTAAAATCCAGTGGAGTGGTAGTAAAAAACCAGTGGAACATTCTACTAACTGTTTCTTTATATTTTTATGACATGGTGGAACCAAATTGTTGTTTTAATCTTTATTTTTATGCTATGAAGATTAGTTAAATTTAGTCTGACTTGATTATGTTTAACAGCTGCAGGATTGGGTAGCTATGTAGAGGCACTTGTAAGGAAAGCTGACACTGAGTTCAATGTGCGTGATTTTTTTCATTTCTGACACTTTACTGTATTGTGCATCAATAGGGGTTTCCTACCATGGATTCTTTACCTAAATTAAGCGATTTAGGAATAATTTTTCATTTTTTTTTTTTAATTTATAAAATTGTGGTTATTAGTTCCCAAGTTAGGAAGTGGGGTTTCAATGAATCTACATGTACTTGCTATTAGAATTATCTAATTTGCTCTTTTATTACTGGAATATGATTCTGTGTCTTTTGGAGTTTCTTGTTGAGAGAGTTTTGGAAAAGAATAATCAGAGAGATTTGGTTCTCTCGTCTCTTAATCTATTTTGTTAGACCCTAATATAAAACAGTATGGTGCTTCAAGGGGTACCAAAATGAAGAAATAAAAATAAATGAGGAAATAGAACTATCTACTCTAACACTTCAACAATTCGATTTATTCCATCATGGTTGTTGTCAGCGGAGATCCCCACCCTCAGTATGACAATCCAATGCATGTTTATTTCTTCTATTCTCTGACAATTTTTGTATTTTTCTGTATCTGTAAAATGGCATCTGGTCTAGTGCCTGATTTTTGTAGAATAGTTGTAAGGTCTAATTGTCTAAATATGTTATAGAGGATATTTCATAAGTTTGCATTGGAGTGCATTGTGATGTTCCTTGGGGCACTTTTGAAATAAAAAGAAGTACATGCGTTTGCCTTTTCTGCAGTTTGATCAAAGTAATCGGCTTCTTTTAGATAACCTTTCAAGAAATCCGGATTTGTGAATATGTTCCCTTGAGGCCACATTCATCCAAGTCGGGTTTATATCTGTACTATAACCATTTCTGAATTTTGGATCACGAGATTGACACTTCAATGTGGCAAAGTCACATCCTATGGAGTTGTGTACCCCTCTCTCTTTGGCCAATTTTATATTTCTGGAGCCTCTTCGCCTAGCAAATTGATTTTGTGAGTCTTGTGCAATTTTCTCTCCTGGTTGGTGTGATGGATTTAGAAAAATAACAGTGGGCTTAATTTTGTCCATTTGAATTTGCAAGGTTATGATGTATTAAAATAAGAAACTTTGGGAGTGGGGATTCTCATTTCGTTGGTCTTTGTTATTTGTTTCCTATTATTCATTGCTTGTATGTCTCACAAAGCAGAAGTTTGGGGACTGAAAATGCAATAATTTCTTCAAAAAATCTATGGCCACTTCCAATCTAACTTATCATGAAGATGATATATTTTGAGGAATAAGTGGGACTTTGCCAATGACACAGTTTCTAATTCCATGTCAGTGCACGTATCGTTGTGTTCCAATATTGAGGTGTATTGGCATGTATTGGATGATTCCTCATGTGTATTGTCGGTGTCAATGGGAAATTGGAATGATTTAGACTCCCTTATCAGTGATAACTTAAAAATTAAAAAATACTTAGTAATGTATGCATCTTGGTCCAGCATACTGTAATGGGTAATATTTAGAAACCATGGTAATGGTTAACTATTTTAAAATTTTAATTAATGTCTCCTGTGTTACTTCTGTGTTCGTATTCATGAATCCAGTTGTCTTTGATCTGTTATATGTATATCATGGCCTGTATCGAACATTCACTTCATCTACCAGCTCTTTTCTTGCACTCCTTTTGAAATTTGAGCTATCCTATTGAGGGTGTGGGTGAAGAAAGAAGAAGAGTAAAAAAAAAAAAAAGAGCAAAAGAAAAGGACCTATCCTATTCTTCCCTCTAAATGAATCATTTAAGTTCTTGTCATTCCATGTAGGTTCTTATCATTCTCCAACTTTGAGAATTGTCCCTAGTACCAACAGGAAAAAAGAAACTCTCAAATTGAATTTCAGTTGGTTGATTTTTTTTTTTTACTTGAATAGTTTTAGCACTAGACTTTTCCACCAGCCTGATTGACTCTGTGATTACAACAATAGTCTGTTCTAAAAAAATGAATTCTTCCCATGTGGTTTCAGATTATTTACTTCGGGGGGTTGTGCAATAGCTTTCCTCATACAAGCTGTCATTTTGTTGTATTCATTGTTTCATGGAGTCTCTCAAATCTCAACGTCTACCTCACATGTTCTTATTCCCTTTGTTGTTTCTTGTATTGCTCGGCAGGTGGTTGTCACTCAGATGAATGGACATGATCATTCTTCACATTCGATATACGTGTTTCATGTGGGAAAGATGAGGATAAGACTTCGTAAAGGAATGATTACAAAGGCCAAAGAACCTTACTCCTCTTCAATGCAGGTAATAACTTTATATGAGAATTGAATCCTAGTTTCAATGAAACAGAACATAAAAACAGAAGTGGTATCGCTCAAACAAGTGAAAGCTAATTGCATGACTTCTTGCACCTTCTATTTTACATGGGCCCTCCATGGGAACACATGGTAAACATATAAAAGATAGACCACTCATCTGCGAGGCCCTACCATATATGGGTCATTGCCTTAAAAATCAGTTTGGTTGGATAATCACAACTGCTTTACTAGAGAGAAAAACAAAAAAAAAAACTGTTTCTATTGAGAGGTAAGCATCATCTGACCATCCTAATTTTTGTGTCATGGCTGTCAATTGAGGGACCACTCTAAAAAAGTGGATTCCATTCAATAATGCACTATACTTAGGTTGTCTATTTTAGGAATAGAATTAAGGTTCGTTTGGCATCTCTACTCTAATTCAATCAAAGCTTTTTCAATAAGAGCTACTCTAATAAGCTCTTTTTGTTCTAACTCTTGTTTTATATAAGCTCGTTTGGTAAAATCACATTTTCAAGTCCAAAAAAAGCTCTTTTTGGAAATAATCACGTTTGGTAAAACCTTCAAATAAGAGTTTTTTTTAGGGGTAGTTGATGTCATTTTTAAAGATTACAACAACTCTATTATAAGAGTAATCCAAATGATTGTTTTGGTGGATCTCACCATAGATGAACCATGCCCCAAATAACAAAAGAATGGATGACTACAATCTTCATATTTTAAGACATTTGGGCCATCCACTATCTAGTACATTAGATGTGGATCAACCATCATATGGAGCCCACCTTTGATTTGGACCGTCCATTGTGTGAGCCAAACCTCCAAAGTGGGCCATCCATCATACAAGGCCCGTCTTGGATGTGGACTATTCATCATTAGGGGCCCACCTTGATGTAGGTCATCCATCATGTGGGGCCTACCATCAATGCTAATTGTCCTTTATGTGGGCCCCCTCAATATCCACTACCCATCACCCATCACTCATCACATGGAGTCCACATTTGATGTGTTCATAGTGTGGGCCTTGCCTTCGAAGTGGATTGTCCATCATGTGGGACCCACTTTTGATATCCACCATTCATCGTGTGGGGCACACCTTCTATGTGGATCATCCATCATGTGACCCACTTTGGATATGGGTCATCATGCGAGACCTTGGATGTGGACCGTCCATTAGGTGGGGCCTACTTGATGTGGATCGTTCATTATGAGTGGCCACACTTTGATGTGGCTCATACATCATGCGTAGCCCACTCTGTCCATTATGTGGACCCACCTTGATGTGGAGCATTCATTGTGTGGGGCCCCACCTTCAATATGGGTTGTTCATCATGTGGGCCCACCTTTGATGTCAACCAACCATCATGTGGGCCCACCTTCAATGACCATCATCCATCATGTGGGTCCCACCTTTGATGTGGATTGTCCATCAAATGGGACCCACTTGATGTGCATGTTCCGTCATGCTGGGCCACACTTTGATGCAGGCCATCTATCATGTGGGGCCCCACGTTCAATATGAGTCGTTCATCATGAGGAGCCCACCTTTGATGTCCATCATCCATCATGTGGTTGTTGCAGACCATCTATCATGTGGGTCCCACTTGATGTGGATAGTTCATCATGTGGGACCCACCTTTGATGTACACCATCCATCATGGTGGTCCCACCTTTGCTGTGGACTGTCTATCATGTGGGCCCACCTTTAATGTCAACCTTCCATCATGTGGTCCCACATTGAATGTCCACCGTCCATCATGTGGGTCCCACCTTTGATGTGGACCATCCATTAGGTAGGGCCTGCTTGATGTGGATTGTCCATCATGTGGGGACACACTCTGATGCAGGCCATCCATCATGTGGGGCTCACCTTTGATGTGACCATGCATCATGTGGGCCCACCTTTGATGTGGACCATTCATCAGGTGGGGCCCACCTTCAATATGGGTCGTTCATCAGTCCACCTTGAAGAGATTGTAAAGAGAGGAGAAGAGAGTAAGATGGGAATTACTTGGAAAGTTTCAAGGATAAACTTGTCCAAACATTAGTTCAAAATGTCTACCCACTTAAGCCAAATAAGCTCCATTTCAAAAAGTAACCCTTCCCCAACTTGTAAAATCGGAGCTTATTTATTATTTCTAAACCAATAAGTACTCTAACTAGACTTTTACTAAACAGTCTAAAGGCTTATTTTTTTAGAAATAAGCCAATAAGCTCTTATTTGTAGAGATGCCAAACACACCCTTAATCTGCTTCATTATCCCTTAAATTAGGGATTGTAATTACCCAAAATTATGGGTCAACACATACCATGTATAACATTTTGTTATCTGTTTATGAGTATGGAATCTCACAATGAGGACCACCCTAATTGAATCAAAACTTCATTTCAAGATCTCAGCAAATCAGATTTCTGTAGAAATATCATGGTATCAGAGCCACAGTGCTCTCTTAGAAGTTTAGGCGATTTTCTTTGCGATCAGAGACTTCTCGTCTTCGATTTATAGACTTCCTCGTCTTGTCATTCCCATCATTTTTTTTTAAATAATTTGCTGCAATACAAGAAAGTTGCAGCATCTTCTCGCAGTTCGTACAGAATGAGTCTGCGATTTTCCAATCAACGTCAGAAATTACTCTCAGTTCATGAGAGCCTGAATATTCGGAACATTCAGAAGTTTTTTAGCATTTTCTGCTCATTAGAAATGACTATAGTGCGGCCTGGTGGGTGAGCAGTCTAGGTCTTGTAGACATTGTCTTGGTAATCCGCGTGCAATAATTATGCAATTTATCTTGAACAAACTAATGTCTTTGTTGACTCTCATATGCAAATGCGCACCCAGACACATTACAGGTGAATACGTCTGTGTGGATACATGGGCAAAACCCAGCACATAAGCTTGATGATGTGTGATTGTTCTGATCCTGTCTAACCATCCAATGCCTAGTTGTTAGGGCTTGTCTTTTAGCCTGAGTGATTAGGGCATGTTTGGGCATTCCTGGTTTGTAAGGCAGACAGGATGCGTTACATCCGTATCACAAGTGGATAAGTATGGGAGACTGGAACCTTCCCACTCTTTTGCAAATTGTGATTGAGGTGGAGAAAGCAGGAAAACGGAAGCCACCTACTGTGTTTCCGTTTTATATGCCACCTCATAAGCTTGTCTGTTGGAGATTTATTGAATGGGAGGACCTTGGAAGAGGGCAGTAATGCTGGGGCAATCAACTGAAACTTATTTTCTACATTTTTTTTCTTTTCTGGTGAGTTTAGAGTCTTGCTGGGACATTTCTAATACCACTGCTGTGCCTGTGCATATCTAGCTGTGCGGAGTTAGAGGGGGTGGCAATGCTGCTGCTCAGGCATTGTTTTGGCAACCAAAGAAGGGGCTTTCATTTGCATTGGCCTTTGAGTCGGAGCGAGAAAGGAATGCGGCAATTATGCTTGCCAGGAGATTCGCGTTTGATTGTAATGTGAGTATTTCTTGCTTTTAAAACTGTAGTTTTCTTTCTCACCTATGTAACGTAGAAAGCTCTGCTTTTTGAAAAATTACTGTTCGGGCACTGGTTGTCATGGCGAATCAGACATCTTGGCATACCAGGTTCTCTAGGTTCTATGTGGTGGTTGCCTTGTTTCCAGTGTTTGATGCTGACAGATGCTATGTTTAACAAGATAATAATAGTAGTAGTAACAAAAGCTGCATCGGCAGCATGCAGCAGCAGGAATAACAATAACAACTGGCAACAACAAAGACAACAATAATACTGTTGTGGTTGTTGATATCATCTCTGCCATTGCTGTTGTTATTATCTCTACTATATGTAATGGAGTAACTAGGGCAATTATTTCCCTGCAATTAATTTTCCGAGCAGTCATGAACTATATAAAGGTTATTTAGGTAATTTGGAGGTTTCTGTGAGCTTGGCAACCAACAGTTTCGGATTTTACTTAGCCTCATGAATGGTGTAGATTCTACCTGCTAGACTAAAGATATGGGCATTTTTAATGATTGCATATGATCAAATATCCAAACAGGAATGGAAATTGGAACCATGGTGTGCCATAACGGCCATTACGTAAAAGGTAACGTTGGCACCCGTTACACGTTAGTTACAGAAAAAATGACCCGTAATGGCTGTTACAACCCCCATTACACCCATAAAGGCCATAACGGTCCATTACGGGGCTGATACTAGGGCTGTCAATGGCCGGGCCTGGGGTAGGTCTCGGCCCGGATTTTACACTATTTCGGGTCGGGCTGTCGGGCCGGCCCTGTAAAATTCTGATTTTTCAGGCCCGAGCCCGGCCCATTGACACCCCTAGCTGATACAAAACAAGAGACTGTAAAGGCTGTTACGGGGGCAGTAATAGTTGTTACAGCCCATATCGTAAAGGTAATGGTGGACGCTGTTATGGCCACCATTACTGTTACAGCATACCTTGATTGGAGCACCCTGTGGTATTGGATTTGGATCAGCTGGGGACCCACTTCACAACACCGCATCTGATCAATAATACCAAACAGTAATGGAATTTGGAACACCCTTTGACCTTTTAGGTGGTATTGGGATCAGGTGGGGACCCTCTTCACAACACCGTTCAATCTTTGATTACACAGCAATAGGAAAATTTACCAGCAGCGAACTTCACCAGGGGCTAACGTACTGTAATTGGGTTTGGCATCTTTTGTTAGTTCCGTAAAATCTGAATTTCAAATGCTGATTGCCAGATCATGCTTGGTGGGCCGGGTGATCGATCTGCTGTGGGAACCCAGTAAAAGTTGACTGCCTTCTCCTTTGTACTAATGTAACTGTAAGTATGTTGAGGTTTCAGAAGTTTGTGCATTTGTATGTTTGTCGCAGTGAAAAAAGAGAAGATGGTTTTTGTATTTGTAAAATGAGGCTTCCACTATTCTGGTTGCACCTCAAACAACAAAGGCATCCTTTTTATTTTGCCTTCTTGTCTCTCTTAACTACTCATACAGCTTCGGTTTGAATGCTTGATTTTGTAGTACATCTCTGATTGCTGATTTAAATGTGGAATGACAGTTTTGAGCATTGATACAGCTGTGCATTTGTGTGACTACTCATGATGGCTTTTTCATAAATACCTATCATCATCATAGCCTTTTCCCAGTTATCCGGATCTGCTCCTCTTTCGCCGATGAATGGGTCATGAATGATTCATTGGATGCCAGGATCACACCAATTCAGGCTAGAAGGGCCCATTTTGGGCAAAACCGCCTAAACATGTACCATGGCTTCTGACGGCCATAACTTTGCGACCCGTTATCGGATTTGCATGCATATATGTTTTTCGAAAGCTATCAATGAGCCTTGCAATGTGGTAATTTACGGCGTTGGTT
This sequence comes from Liriodendron chinense, assembly GCA_003013855.2. Classification (NCBI taxonomy): domain Eukaryota; kingdom Viridiplantae; phylum Streptophyta; class Magnoliopsida; order Magnoliales; family Magnoliaceae; genus Liriodendron; species Liriodendron chinense. The sequence goes on along the minus strand of PVNU02000629.1, from coordinate 1,800,873 downwards.
AGCCTTGAGGGATTTCTTGAAAAAAGGCCGTTTTCTATGTCAAAATTGAGTTTATTTCAAAACTTACTATCTTCAGTGAGTTCCATTTCTTTTGCCATTTCTAGGGTTTTAAGATTCCCGTTGTGGTCTAAAGTCTGTGTTAGTCATCTAAGAGTAGGTTACAAGTTCGGGTATGGTTAGACATTTTATACCATTTTTAGTAATCTTTACTGTTTTGGAAAAGTTTCCTATTTTTAGTAAGATTAGAAGTGTAAGGCATCTTTTGCTTATATAAGGCCATTAAAATACATGGTAAACAACACTTTTCATCAATAATATCAATTTTATTTTCATTTTTAGAGATTCTCCCTTGTGGAATCAAGGGCTATCCTTGAGAAGAAGACATCAATCTTCTTTCATCCATGCACCCCCAATGCCTATTTCCATCCCGGGCCCTAGTCTAAGTGAACAAGTCTTCCTATTCCTTCGGTCCACCTCAACCTACGTCCGGCCCTTTGATAGAGATGCACAGATGTTTGCGAATGAGTACAGTTGAATGTGATGGCCGGAAGTCACTGTTGCATTTGGGCACATCTTGAGTAAAATACTGTTGACAGCATTTTTGGTAAATCATGTAGGCAATCGAGAACTTAAACACTGGAAATATGAAGTCGCCGGGATCGCCTTCCCTTCCGGTGGAACTTAACTGAAGACATTGCTTTCATGCTTTGGTCTCGTCTTGTTGGACATGTGCAGGTATTTCTGCAAACATCTGCAGCTCCCAAAAAGTTTTTAATGGTGAGTGTTCAATCCCCACTGTGTGGTCCACTTGAGCCTTTGATCTGCTTCATTTTTGGGTTTATGCCCTAAAATGATCTGGCAAAATGGATGGACGGGATGGATAAAACACATACCAACCGGCATCCTTTATCAGATGCATGGTTTTTGGATCTTATGACTGTTTCGTCATGTGTGTGGTGGAGATGATGACTGGATGCTGAGCCGGAAGTCATATGCTAACAACTCTGGGAATTGATCACCTACAAACGCCTGCATCATTCCTCACAGTACATGGTGTTTTTCTTCCCCATCTTATGCATCCAATGGCTAAAAACGCCCTGTCGGTGATCACTTCTCAACAACACCAGCAATCCAACATTTGTGAGATTGGGGCCTTTCATCAGGACGACCTAGCTATCTATGTGCTGTGGCTAGGAAAGTCAGGTTGGTCCGGTTAGCATGTGGGGTCACGTCTACAAAAATGATGAACGGCTGAGATTCAACATGCGCATGTGGCCCACTTGATTAGCAGGCAAGACCACAGACGCGGTGGATTATGCCAGGATGAAATGACCCCATCCATCTCCAACCGGTGGGGCCCACCTTGATGTATGTGTTGTATATCCACTCTGTACATCAGTTTTTCCTGCTCATTTTAGGGCATGGTCCCAAAAATGAAGCAGATCCAGATCTCAAGTGGGCCACACAGTAGGGATTGAATGTGCACCATTAAAAACTTCTTGTGCTCCCCTCTATGAGATTTGAGGGTTTTCATTGCAGCACAGGTGCCAATGTCGCCCAAGTGTGTGAAATCCAGGTCAGTCATCAAGCGGTCCCACCTTGAAATGCCCGCTTGATGAATGTGTATCATAAAATATACGGTTGGGATGGTCCCTACACGTGTGATAAAATATGACCAACGGTCCAGATTCAATATACTCATGATGGTCCCACCTGATTAAAGCCCCAGAGATCACAGCAAGTGTGCGACGTTGGCACGTGTGGCGAGCCCTTACGAAAAAAATCCGGGCAGTCACGAGATAGAGGCACTCTCCCGGTTTCTACCATTTTCTCGCCATATAACTAGAAACTTATCGCGCTATTTTCGTGGCACTTGAGGGATCTCTCTCAACCTTGTACGTGACGAGAATTTAAACTTCTCCCGAGACGCCGAGAAATTTCCTTATTTCATTCAAAATCACCCCAACGGCTCCGAATCTGTTTTTAACTTTTAACCCCAAAGCCTTCCCCATAACCCGACTTCCGACCGTTGGATTAAAAAGATCCAACGGCCAATACCCCGACTAAAAAATTCGACCGTTGGCGAAGGCGCCTCTTCATCCCCAAACTTAAATAAAAGGGAAAGCTCCCATTCTCTTTTCATTTCACAAGACAGAAAACAGAGAGCAGAGAAAGAAAAACTGAGACAGAGAGAGAGAGGAGAGGAGAAGAAGAAAAGAGGATTGAAGGATCTCTTTCCATTCTAATCGCATCCGTTGATCTTTGATCGCGGTGGCTAATTCGAATACCGAAGTGGAGACGCAGAACGGCCGCTTCCAGGTCTTTCTATCGTCGGTGATCTCGAGCCTTGGTGCCATCGTGTTTCGGCAGAATCAGGAAGGAGAAGAGATGGCATCAAGGCCAATAGTTCCTCAGCAACCAAGAGGTAATCGGATGTTCTTCTAAAAACGCATCTGTCTTCGATTTTTTTGCTGAAAGAAATTGTTGGTTTTTTTTTTTTTTTTCCTTTTCCTTCGATGGATTTTTGATCTTTTTTCTTTTTATGGGTTTTGTTTGAATTTTATTGGTTTTTGTATTTTTCTTTGGTGGGTGTCATTTTTTGATGCGTTTCTTTGATGGTTCTTTGATGATTCTGGATTGCTTCTAAACGCTTTTGTTGTTGATGGATCCCTTTTCTTTGATGGATTTTCGTTCTTTTTTTGTTGTTTGAATTCTATTTCGAGCTTCCCTTATGGGGTTCTTCAATGGTTTTTATTTATTATTATTATATGGATTTTCTTTCATGGGGGTTTCTTCGATGGATGTTTGATCTTCATTTTTCTTCGGTTGGTGGATTTTTCTCCGATGGTAATTTTGATTTCTTTCTCTTGTTCTCTTTGATGGGTTTTCTTTTATTCCATCTTTATTACTTTCTTCCATCTGGGGTTCTCTCTCTCTCTCTCTCTCTCTCTCTCTCTCTCTCTCTCTCTCTCTCATTTGGGTTCCCGTGATTTTTGGGTATCTTTCTTTTGTTGTTTCATTTCTTCCTCAGATTTTCTTCTTCCTTGGTTCTTTATTTTGGTCCCTCAATGGATCTTCTTCTTTCTCTCATCTATCAAAATTTTCACGGATTTCCGTTAATTATAGATAGTTTCTCTCATGAAATTCCGCAGGTGCACCAGCAGGTCTGGGCGGAAAGCAGAAGCCTGTTGCAGGTGAAGGGAATAACAGGAAGGCACTGGGAGATATCGGAAATCTGGTTAATGTCCGAGGAGGCGTGGAAGGGTAATTGATGCCACCTCCTATCTCCGATCCTTTCTTTTGTTGAGGTTTACTGTATCTTTTGATGATTTTGTTCTCTTCTTTCATATTGATTAGGAAGCCGCAGCAGCAGCAACAGAATATCTCTCGCCCGATAACAAGGTTGATTAAAAGGACTCTCCATACAATGTTCATTTTGTTTGGATCAATCAATGGTACACGTGGGACCCACTTTGATGATACGAACATCATTGATTATAAATGTGGTGGGCCAGCAGAACTGGATGGAAGCTGCACAAAAATCTCCCATTGGATTCTAAATTTCAGTTTTGCTGGGCCCATTGAACTGTACAGGCTGGCTTGCTTTTGCTGATCCACATTGTACTGTAGGCCCCATTTTGGGTGGGTGATTCTAATATGTGATTATAACTGTTTGATTTCTCCAGGGAAGAAGATAGTGGGGCATGGTCCATCTATCCCATTCCACCTCTACCAAATCAACAGCTTAGATTTTACCCAAAGTCGAACCACTCCTGTACCATGTTGATTCCAACATTTCCTTTGCTTTTCAGTCTTCTAACATACTGCTTTGCTTTTGTTTGCAGGAGTTTCGGCGCCCAGCTTCTTGCAAAGGCGCAAACAGGGGCTGTAGGGGCTGCAGCTAATAATGTAATTGCTGTTTTTTCTTTTATTTGAATTTGAAATAAGAACAGTTAGAATCTAAAAATATGGTTTCTCATCACTAACTGTAGTGTAATTGTGCAGAAATCAATAGCTGTTGTTGATGGGGCCAGTTGGAGGGAAGGAGGGTGCGAAGGCAGCTAAACCGAAGGTTACCATAAAGCCAAAACCTGAGATGGTTATTGAAATCAGCCCGGACACAGAAGAGGAAGAAAGCAAGGAGAAATCAGTCAGTCGTGGAAATTCAAGTCGTGGGTCGTCCAGGAAGAATGTGGAGAGTCTTAGTTCAGTCCTCACTGCTCGAAGCAAGTTTGCTTGCGGGCTGTCGGAATCTGTTCATGACATTGATGCAGTGGACTCAGAGGATCAGCTGGCGGTAGGTTGATTATGTTGAAGACATCTACAAATTTTACAGGCTTGCAGAGGTATAGATAGTTTCGTCAAAGATCCGGTCATCAGGTGGGCCCAGTTGCATTTCTGCGCAATGGCTAGCTGATATTTGGGACAAGCATAGGCACACTTGGGGTCCACCTGATGAATGGCCTGAATCATACATGTGCACGCTTCTCTATCTCTATCCCTATCCCTATCTCTATCTAATCTTCTCTTTGAACTAAAAACTTTACTGAAAATCCATGATGCAGAAAGACAGCGTGGTCCTCGATTACATGGGGTCTCAGGTTGAGATCAACGGCAAGATGAGATCGATCCTCACAGACTGGTTGATTGAAGTCCACAACAAATTCGAACTCATGCCAGAGACCCTTTATCTTACTATCCATCTCGTTGATCGATACCTCTCAATGAAAACAGTGCTGAGGAAGGAGTTACAGTTGGTGGGCATAACCGCTATGCTCATCGCTTGCAAATACGAGGAGATTTGGGCTCCAGAGGTATACTACATTTTATATATCATCAGCCAGAAAAAAACTGGGCCCCACATGTTCCAGCTTGTTGGGGCTGAGCAAATGTTCGATCCAATAATGTAATGTGTAACACACATTAGTCTGAACTAAACGAACACATGTTAAATTTCATTTCCAGCTAATGGAACGGGTGGTAATTTGCAGATCAACCACCCAATAAGCCCCACCATATGAACAAAGTGGATAAAAAGGTGTGGGCCTCACATGTTGAGCTTGTCGGGGATGATGTGTACACACATAAGTCTGAACTTATGGTGGGGCCCCACATGTTCAGCTTGAATAATGTGTACACACATAAGTCTGAACTTAACACATTCATGTTAGATTTCATTTCCACCTAATGGATCGGGCGGTAATTTGCAGATCAACGACTTCATCTGCATATCGGACAGGGCGTACAGCAGAGAACAGATATTGGTGATGGAGAAAAAGATGCTGAACAAGCTCGAATGGAGCTTAACGGTCCCCACACCGTATGTATTTCTTGTGCGGTTCTTGAAGGCTGCTCTATCTGATAAAGAGGTAGATATAAAAATTTTCTGAATTTCTTTTGTTTCTGTTTCCGAATTGATCTTTATTTTCAATGGTCAGGATCTCATGAACTTTTCCTTTCTCTTCTCTTCCCTGTAAATTGCAGATGGAACATATGGTTTTCTTTTTCGCTGAGTTAGCTCTTACGCAATATTGCATGACAATGCGTTGCCCGTCGATGATCGCGGCTTCTGCAGTGTATGCGGCCCGATGCACCTTGCAGAAGAGTCCCCTCTGGAACGAGACGCTCAAGCGCTACACTGGGTTTGCTGAGCCAGAGCTTGTGTAAGCTCCACTTGCCCTTTTTTTCCTAGTAGAGTTTTGCTGATTGTGAGCTACACTTGCCCTTTTTTTCTAGTATAGTTGTGCTGATTGAGCTACTACATGTGCCAATGTGGCTTGCTTGTGTGAGAGATCGGGCTACTTGTGTTGGGCTACTGGGTGGGCTAATTTTTGAACTGATGATCGGGCCTAGACAGTGGGGGCCCACACAAGGGCTAAAAATCAAGGGTAGGATCCAGGATCCAGTGCAAACAGTGGGGCCCACCTTATCCAGTCATCTGAATGCAGAGAATGTGAAAAATGGGTCCCACGTTGTGGCTACATCACGGTGGGCTGGCACCCTTGTGGCTAAAAATCACTATTCACACACATTGACTCATGCTACTGGTAGTAACCAACATTTGATTTGTGTATGCCATTCTTGATTCTCAGGGACTGTGCAAAGCTCTTGGTGAACTTCCATTCTGCTGCAGTGGATAGTAAGCTGAAGGCGGTCTACCGGAAGTACTCGAATCCTCTACGCGGAGCTGTTGCTTTACTCCCTCCGTCATCATCGAAGTTGTTGGAGTCGTCGAAGAAGGACGCTGCCTCCACCTAACTGGTTGGGCTGTCTTTTCTCCCAAACATGTACAGCCACTGACCACTGGGTGGTGTGTTTTTCATTTGATTTATCATCTTCGGTTGAAGTAGGTTCTTTTTGTTTTTCATTTGATTTATCATCTCTTTTTGTTGAGTGATATTCATCTCTCTGATGATATCTCTTTCCTCAGGAGTGTGTTAATGACATGTTTAAAGCATTTCTTTCTTCTTTTTGAAAGGCTGTGTGAAATTTCAATCAGAAATTATTCTTTCTTTGCTTACGAAATTTCAATCAGAAATTACTCGTGCACATTATATGGGCCTCTCAGCATGGGGTTGGTCCATTCATCAGGTGGGCCTCAGCATTTTCCAATAATTGGGGTTGGTCTATTCATCAGGTGGGCCACAGCAATATTCTGTTTGATGTTGCTACCTGGCATGATCAGTTTTACACAGAATTGGCTGGTCCTGTTTCAAAGAATGTGGAAACAGCTACAAATTTCAGTTGGGAATGAAATGACTCCTTGGTTAAAATTCTTAAGTGGTTTTTTGCTTGTTTCCTTGTCCATAAAATTCAATCCGAAATTTTATGGGTTGGTGGTCCATTCATCAGGTGGATAACAGTATATTCTCCGATGTTTCTGCCCCCTGAGTGGATGGATGAGTGGATATAGTTTTAAACAAGAACCAGCTGGTCCTGTTTCAAAAAATGTGGAAACAGCTTCAAATTTCAGTTGGGAAAATGAATGATATATAGTTTAAACAGAACCAGCTGGTCCTGTTTCACTGGTCCTATTTCAAAAAACTGTGGAAGCAGCTTCAAATTTCAGTTGGGAAAATGGATTTGTGGATATAGTTTTAAACACAAACTGTGGAAACAACTTCAAGAAAAAATAGTAACCACAAATTGAAGTTAGAATCGAATGTGTGCAGCTGGATATCAGCAATAATCAAGCAGCGGAGGTGTGGATCCAGGTTGCTCTCCTAAAAATTTGAGGTGATTTCTGGAAATGATGAAGCAATCCGGCCCTAATATCAATGGCAAAAAAAAAAAAGAAAAAAGAGTAGAAATAAGATGACGGCTAAGAGTAGAACAGCATATTCTTTGATGTTTCTGCCCCCTATGGATGAGAGTGGATGTAGTTTTAAACAGAACCCGCTGGTCCTGTTTAAAAAAATGTGGAAACAGCTTCAAATTTCAGTTGGGAAAATGGATGAGTGGAATAGTTTTAAACAGAAACCAGCTGGTCCTGTTTCAAAAGCTGTGGAAACAGCTTCAAATTTCAGTTCGGAAAATGAATGACTCTTTTGGAGGTGTGTTTTTTCATTGTTCATGACTCTTTTGGAGGTGTGTTTTTTCATCGTTCATGAAATATGGGCCCCCAGCTAGATGCCTAGGTCCAATAACAGGGCTGGTTAGGTGAACCCTATTATTCAGGCGGTTTGGTAAAACTGTCCACTCAGGCCGCATCAGAAAGAACATGTTATGATCCACCTGACCAGCCCTATTATCGGACCTAGGCATCTAACTGGTGGGGCCCATATTCTATGAACCGCTTAGGTCAGGCGTCCATGGAAGATCTCATGATGCCAAATAATGGTTCTGATAAGGGTGGAGAAAGAGATCACCTTTTTCTTCTCAAAGAAGCAGGTGGCCAATGCAGCATTTTCACACTGAGCTCGAGTGGGGTACACACTTGGGGTGGGCGACACGTGCGAGATGGGCTCAACCCTATTATCAGACCTAGGCATCTAACTGGTGGGGCCCATATTCCATGAACCGCTTAGGTCAGGCGTCCATGGAAGATCTCATGATGCCAAATAATGGTTCTGATAAGGGTGGAGAAAGAGATCACCTTTTTCTTCTCAAAGAAGCAGGTGGCCAATGCAGCATTTTCACACTGAGCTCGAGTGGGGTACACACTTGGGGTGGGCGACACGTGCGAGATGGGCTCAACCCTATTATCAGACCTAGGCATCTAACTGGTGGAGCCCATATTCCATGAACCGCTTAGGTCAGGCGTCCATGGAAGATCTCATGATGCCAAATAATGGTTCTGATAAGGGTGGAGAAAGAGATCGCCTTTTTCTTCTCAAAGAAGCAGGTGGCCAATGCAGCATTTTTACACTGAGCTCGAGTGGGGTACACACTCGGGGTGGGCGACACGTGCGAGATGGGCTCAACCCTATTATCAAACCTAGGCATCTAACTGGTGGGGCCCATATTCCATGAACCGCTTAGGTCAGGCGTCCATGGAAGATCTCATGATGCCAAATAATGGTTCTGATAAGGGTGGAGAAAGAGATCGCCTTTTTCTTCTCAAAGAAGCAGGTGGCCAATGCAGCATTTTCACACTGAGCTCGAGTGGGGTACACACTTGGGGTGGGCGACACGTGCGAGATAGGCTCTACCCATGTGAAGCGGGTGGCTAGTGTAATATGAACTCATGTGAAGTGAGGCCTGTTGTCACCGATTCCTCGTGACAGCTAGAAATGAGGTATGGGCACCAATAGGTTGATCAGAGGTGCGTTACGATCTCGCAGGTCGCCCTGATCTCGATCCCGAATCCCTGTAAGAAATTACCAAGAGCTAAGAGGTGGCCGGGTTCCGGCCGTTAGTCCTCCGATGCCAAAGTCAGTTCATTCACTATAGTGAGCATTTGATTCAATTTGTCCAGAGATTTTTCTGTCTACCTATAATCGTGCTGCATTTCTACCTTCATAGGCGTTGGAGGAGATATTCTCGGCTAGAATCGCGGCTGATATCAAGTCGGATATCTTGGCGGATATCTCGGGATTTGGGCCGTTCCGATCCTTGAGGGCCGTGTCTCCCGCTTTCCGCTTATAAGAGCAAAGATAAGGTCGGCTTCTATCAATGCACCGACCTCCACTGTAATCCGAACTGATCTCTTGGGACAAAAGCTGTCGAGAAGACTATTTGTGCCATCGAGACTCTGGATCAACATAGGCCGAGGTCTCATGAGTAGATCGGCTCATGGCAATTATCTTCCCACAACAGTTGCCCCCTTGCTACCGAGGAGGATCCTCACAGCTCGGGAGCGTTTTTAAGTGGGTATGGCCGATCTCATTTTTGCAGTAAAGACGTATTAAATTCGCCGTTTCGAATTTCGAAAAGGCGCAATGATGGTTGTATGGTGCGACAGGCTTTTATTCCGGCGAACGAATGGAATGGAGACACGTGGGCTTCGTATCTCTGAACAGACGGACAGAATCCCGCTGTCCAATGGGCGAGTGGACGCGTGGCGGGCCATGTCAAAGGTCGCTTTGGTTCGTTCTTTGAGGCCATGGACGCCTGCCGCGTGGCGAGAGCAGGGTCCGGGTGCTGTTATCCGGAAGAGTATAAATACCGGACTCAGAGAATTTTTCAAGGATTTTTCTTTCTTCCTGGTATTCCTCTCGCTGCTGCGTCCCCTTTCTTCCTCATCCACAGACTGTTGTGATTGTTCGAAACCTTTCCCTCGAATCCAACTCTTCTTGGCCGATCCCGTTCCGGAGCGTGATCCGGTATGTTTGACCTCTGTCCATTCTGTTTTCCTTCCATTTTTATTTTTGAGAAAAAATGTCTGTTTCGAAGGAAAGTTCTTCACCAACCCTTTCTACCTCTCTGCCTGTTGGAGAATCCCAATTGGGGGAAGTCAAACCTATTTTCGTTGAGTCCCCAGGGAGAACTCTATTGGCGGAGACTCCCTCTTCCTTTGCCTCGGATGAGGTTCCTGTCACTGGTACTTCAGGTCGTGTAGCTGATAGGGTTTCAAATTACTTGGCTGACCTGATTTGGACCACGCTCACCCAGTTCGACCTAATTAGGCTTAGGTCAGAATACTGTATTCCAGGGGCTATCGATCTCCGGTTGCCCGGCCTAAACGATTTCCCGACCCGTCCTCCTGGAGACCAAATAACCGTGTATGCCCAGTTCTTTGAGGCCGGTTTCCGTCTCCCTTTGCTCCCCATTGTGAGGGAGTATCTCTCCAGGGTCAATTTAGCCCCGGGGCAATTGGCTCCTAACTCCTGGAGAACATTGATAGGCTGCGTCGCCTTATGGTACCAGGTCCATGGGTTAGATCCCACCGTGGCCGAGCTGATGAGTTTATACCAGCTGAAGAGCCATCTTGATTCTGGGGATGGTTTTATTTGTCACCTCGGGGAAGGAAAGGGCGTCGCCTCATCGATGATCAGCCCTCCTCAGTTCATGGATGGAAAGGGGAGTGGTTCTTCGTCTCGAAGGGTTGGGAAAGCCCCCGATCCGAAATCAACTTCCCCAATTACCGTGTACGCAACTGGTTTTTAGTCCTAGGTCGGGTCGGCTGATACTCCCCCCCCCCCCCCCCCCCTCTCTAGATACCTTCGTCATGATCTGACCTCCTCTTTTTTCTTTTTAGTTCGTAGAGACCCTCCCAGCCTGAGTTCGGAAGAGGAGAGTCGCATTGCCGTTGTGTGGGAGCTAGACCCCAGCTTTCGCAGTGTGAAGCTGCTACTCTCTTTCGAAACTTTATCAGACGTGGGCATTAATCCCAGAGGTAACCATCCTTTGCTTCGTATATCTGAGGCTGAACTTATTTCGACACCCTAGTGTATTGACGCTATTTTGTATCTTCTGTTTGTCAGGCATGTCTGCTCCGGCCCCTAAGAGGAAGTCCGCTGCTCTGACTGCTGAGGAGGAGCAGATCAAGGAGAAGAAAAGACAGAAGGATGTATCAAAGGGTCCAAGTGAGCGCCCCCCGACTGCCCTTCATCTGATGTCCCCCAGGACCCAGCCCCCGAGGTGAGACTGGAGGCACCTGCGGCCAAGGCTACAGCCCCGGTCGCCTCAGGGAGGCCACAACCGACCCAAGTCATAGACTTGGTGGCTGGTTCCGATGCCGGCCCGTCCGAGGGGACCCCTCACACCGCTCCAGCTCACTCTTCCTCTGTGCTGCGCTGAGGCTCAGAGATGCCCCCCCATTTGTACAACTTGTGCAAATGGGCATACAAGGCTGTTCCCGAAGTCAAGGTGGATGCGATGACGAAGGTCCCCGGGCTTTCTTTGCTCAACTCTCTTGGGATCTTCAGAGCTAAGGTATGTCTGTAGCTCGGGTTTTTACCTTGCTGTTTTACTTTCTCTCATACACTGATCCTCTGTTGGTTACTTTGCAGGTTACCTTCGGGTGCCAGGCTTTGCGGGAGGAGATGACCCGTGATAAGGGTATGATCTTCGGCCTTAAGGGGACCCTGGTAGCCGCGAAACGGGCTTTGGATGAGGCTCTGAAGTCCGGAGAGGAGGCGACAAAGGCTCTGGAGGTTCGATAGAGTGAGAATGCCCTACTCCGAGCCGAGCTTTCGAATAAGGAGAGGGCGGAGGCCGAGCTCAACGCTCGAGTTGAGAGCTGAAGGCCGCTGAAGGGGCTCTGCAGTCGGAATTGGCGAAGGTCCGGTCCTACTTGGAAGTCAAGGTTGCCGAGGCCGATGAGATGTTCGACTTCGGTTACGAGGATGACAGTCCAGAGCCGTCATCCGGACCTAGACCTCTCTTTCCTTGACTCTGAGGCGAAGGAGGCCGACCCTTCGGCAGCAGCTGAGCCGGCTGCTGGCCCGTCCTTGTAAAATTTTGTGTTTTTGTTTTTGTAAGCCCATGTGTTGGGGCTTTTGTAACACACATTTTTTGTAATGTTGACCCTTCTGAGGTCGTGTAATCGAATCGTATTCTAATATTTTCGTGTTTATCAGATTTTCGATTTTTTTATTCTTTGGATTGCTTTTACTAATTTACTTAGCTCTACCCACTTCGTGGCCGAGCATGGTAGATCGTGTCGAAGTAGTGTAGGTTAGTTTTGGTGAAGGCAATGATCAGTTCATACGCTTTGATCGTTGCCGATCTCAAGCTTGAACTCAGCTTTGGGCGATATTAGCCTCTGCTGGTATTCTACGTTTCTCGATAGTGATATAACTTCTGAGAAAGGATTTGGCAAAGACAAACACTTAGCTTTTATTGGTAGTAGACTTTTAGATGTTCCGCATTCCATGGGTGAGGTAGGGCTCAGCCCTGCATATCCTCGAGCCAGTAAGTCCCCGTATGAACCGACCTTACAATTTTATACGGTCCATCCCAGTTCGGATTGAGTGCGCTTGCGATCTAATCTTTCTTCTCTTTCATGTTCCTTCGTAGGACGAGGTTGCCTACCCTGAAACGTCTTTCCCTGACTCGCGAATTGTAGAATTTAGCGACGCGTTGTTGGTAGGCTGCAATTCGAACTTGGAAGGCTTCTCGAACCTCCTCAATTAAGTCGAGGTTCGTGCGAAGTTCATCCTCATTCTGATCAGACTGAAAACGACCGGTTCGGTTGGTTGGTAGCCCCATCTCAACTGTAACTACGACTTCAGTTCCGAACGTTAAAGAGAATGGGGTTTCACCTATAGTTGACCGAGCCGTGGTTCAGTATGCCCACAATATTTCGGGGAGATGCTCTGCCCAAGCTCCCTTATATCCGCCGAGCTTCGTCTTCAGGTGACCCTTACTGATTTTGTTGATTGCCTCGACTTGCCCGTTGGCTTGGGGGTGATGGGGAGATGAGTACACATTTTTTACGCCTAAGTTCTGACAAAATTCTCTGAATTTCGCATTGTCGAACTGATGCCCGTTATCAGTGATGATGGTGCTTGGGATGCTGAACCGGCATATAATCGACTTCCAGATGAAGTCTATTGTCTTCTTTTCAGTAATCTTTGCGAGATGTTCTACTTCGACCCACTTTGTAAAGTAATCAACAGTTACGATCACATACTTTACTTGCCCCTTGCCAATTGAGAGAGGAGCGATGATATCGACTCCCCATTGCGCGAAGGGCCATGGTCCGGACATAGGGGTGAGTTCCTCAGGCGGCACGTGAGGGACTGGTGCGAACCTTTGACATTTGTCACATCTCTTGACCATTTCTCGAGCATCGTTTTGGATCGTCGGCCAGTAGTACCCTTGACGTATTGCTTTCTGTGCCAGCGCTCTGCTCCTAGAATGATTTCCGCACGTGCCGGAGTGAATTTCTCTTAGGACGTAGTTGGCTTCATCCGGTCTGAGGCAACGGAGGCAGGGTGATGAAAAGTCCTTTTTATACAATATATTGTCGATCAGCGTATACCGAGTCGCTCTGTACCGTATTCTCCGTGCTTCGTTTTTCTCTTCTGGCAGAACGCCATCTCGTAGGAAACAAACAATTGGATCCATCCAGTTGGGCTCGGCGTAAACTGGATATACCTCGTTGGTTTCGTCGTTGATACTTCTTCGGGGGAGGAATTCAATGGGAACCCATCTACCGAGCTCATCGTCCCCTGCAGATGCTAACTTGGTGAGTGAGTCTGCATTGGTGTTATGAGTCCTCGGTATTTGAATGACCTTGCAATAATCGAACCGAGCCGACAATTCTTGATATTTCAATAAATATGCAGACATCTTCTTTCCCTTTGCTTGATACTCAACTGTCACCTGTCCTACGACTAGCTGCGAGTCACTGTATACTCTGACATTCCGGATCCCAACCGCCAAGGCCAACCATAGCCCGGTAAGGAGGGCTTCATATTCAGCATCGTTGTTGGAAGCTCTGAAACCGAACCTCAGAGCGTACTTGATTTTTATGCCGTCGGGAGAAGTCAGAATTATTTAGGCCCCGCAACCTTGGGAATTTGATGAACCGTCGACGTAGAACAACCACATAGGGGTTGTCGACACATCTTCCGGCCTGGATCCCCTGATGTTTTCTGGGGAAGAGGCGTCGGTTTCGAGGATGGGGGTTTGGTAAGTTCGGCGATGAAATCAGCCACAGCTTGTCCCTTGACGGCCATACGGGATCGGTACCGAATATCGAATTCTCCTAGCTCGATGGCCCATCGAGCGAGGTGACCTGAAGTATTCGGCTTCTACAGTATTTGCCTTAGTGGCTGGTCCGTGAGCACCACTATCGAATGTGCTTGGAAGTAAGGTCGCAGCTTCCTCGCCGTTGTTATCAATGCTAGAGCTAACTTCTCTAAGCTGGCATATCGGGTTTCCACGTCGAGGAGGGCTTTCTTGACGTAGTATATCGGCCTCTGCGTGCCTTGGTCAACGCGAATTAGAGCCGAGCTTACTGCAGCCGGGGATACGACCAAGTATAGCAGTAGCTCTTCTTCTTATACAGGTTTGGACAACAATGGAGGTGATCCGAGGTACGCCTTGAGGTCTTTGAAAGCTTGCTCGCACTCTGGTGTCCAAGTCATCTTGTTGAACTTGTTGAGCTGCTTAAAAAATGGAAGGCATCGGTCCGTGGCTCTAGAAACGAACCTGTTAAGTGCGGCGACCCGCCCGGTGAGGCGTTGTACTTCCTTCACAGTGGTGGGTGAGCTCATCTCGACCAGCGCGCTGATCTTTTTTGGGTTGGCTTCTATTCTCCTTTGGTTTACTATGAAGCCGATGAACTTCCTTGAGCTCACCCCGAAGGCGCATTTGTTGGGATTGAGCCTCATTCCGTACTTTTTCAATATGTGTACCATAGTGCGGAGGTCGTCGACGTGGTTTTCCGATTTCAAACTTTTAACGAGCATATCGTCCATGTAGACTTCCATTGTTTTACTAATCTGGTCGGCGAATATCTTGTTGACTAGACGTTGGTACGTTGCCCTAGCGTTCTTAAGCCCGAAACGCATTACCTTGTAACAGTAAATGCCTCGATCGGTAACAAACGCCTTTTTTTCCTGTCGGGGGTGTACATCTGGATCTGGTTGTACCCAGAGTATGCGTCCATGAAGGTGAGGAGCTCGAAACCTGACGTTGCATCCACAGCTGATCTATTCTGAGCAAAGGGAAGTTATCCTTAGGACAGACCTTGTTCAGGTCGGAGTAGTCAACACAGACTCTCCACTTCCCATTGACCTTTTTGACTAAGATAACATTGGTGAGCCAATCGGGATAGTGGACTTCCTGGATAAACCCTGCCTGGCGTAGTTTCTGGACTTCCTCTTCGATCGCGACGTATCTCTTCGCGTTGAACGCTCGTCGTTTTTGGCGGATTGGTTTAAAGGTCGGATCAACGTTGAGTCGGTGGACCATCACCTCAGGACTGATCCCGGGCATGTCCTTATGAGACCATGCAAAAGCATTCACATTCTCTTTCAGAAAAGCGATCCGCCTTGCCTGAATGCTGCTGCTTAATTGAGATTCGATCTTAACAACCAAGCTGGAATCGTCGTCCGACAGAGGTACTTTGATTAGCTCTTCGGTCGGTGATCCGCGCTCCTTTGTTTCTTCTCTTGGGTCCAGCGGAGTTGTGTGCGAGACAGCAGAGATCACATTTTTGTTCTTTCCTCGTAGGGTCAGCTCGTAGCATCGATGAGCTTCCTGCTGGTCACCCCTGACCACGCTGACTCCGTCGTCGGTTTCGAATTTCATGGCTAGATGATAGATAGAAACGCAAGCTTTTAGAGCTTGGATAATGGGTTGGCCTATTATCACGTTATATGCCGATGGAGTGTTGACGACAAGAAAGTCGACCATGATCATCTTCTGGTTGGGCTCGTCTCCCGCTATGACTGGTAGGGATATTTTCCCTTCAAGTATAATATAATCCCCCGTGAATTCGGTTAAAGCGGTTTTGACAGGCCTCAATCTGGTTCGATCTATCTTCATTCTGTCGAACGCCGAGGCATATATGATGTCGGCCGAACTCCCCGTATCTACCATCATTTTGTGAAGCTTTTTATTAGCGACCACCATTGATACCACGAGAGAGTCGTCATGCGGATGCAATATTCCTCCAGCATCCTCTTCGGAAAAGGATATCGCGCAGCGGGCGGCGACCTTTGGAATTTTTGAGGGCTTGCTGGTCAAATTCACTTGTAACCCGGCTTGGATATCCGGCTTTGACGCACGTAAGATTTGTCAGAATCATCGGTGGCGGGCCCACCGAAGATCACATGAATTTCTTCTATGGGATTGTTGTCGACCGGCTCTCTAACATCTTCCCGATCCATGGCTATTTGGTCTTCACGACGCTGGGCAATATATTCTTTTAAGAAGCCCTGCCGGATGAGGGTCTCTGTCTGTCGCTTCAAATCAAAACAATCTGCTGTGTTATACCCATGGTCTTTGTGATACAAGCAGTACTTGGATTTTGACATTCTATCGGGATCGGTTTTAATTTTCGCGAGTCGCACGAACATCAATTTGCCCTTCTCGGTTAGGAACACCTGCTCAATCGTCATCTTGAGTGGGGTGTATTTTTCGAATCGTGGGGCTGAAATTTTAGCTCTGCATGAAGTAGCTTTCGAGTTCGGCGACTGACGATCAGGTCGGTGCCTTTTGGTGCTAATTTCCTCTTTGAGGTCTCTTCTCTTGTGAGACGACCCCTGGGCGTTCACCAACTCTTCTGCATTAGTATGTTTGGCAGCTCGGTCGAGGAATTCTGCTACGGACTGAGGTGACTGTTCCCCCACTGACCAGAAGAATTTTTCATCACGTAGCCCTCCTATCATCGTATGTAGCAACACGTCTTGAGATATGTTCTCCACCTGAACTGCCTCAGCGTTGAATCGCGAGAGGTAATCCTTTAGTGATTTGTTATCTTTTTGTTTGACCGCAGCGAGGTGTGTAGAATGTTTCCTCGGATCGGTACTCCCGATGAATTATGTCGCGAAAGCCCTGCTCAGTTCGGTAAATGAGGAAATAGATCTCGGCTTTAAATTACGGAACCAGGTCCATGCCAAACTGGTTAAGGACAGTGGGAAGGCCTTGCACATGATGTGCCCATGAAGTTTTTGAGATGCTCGGCCGGATCTCCAATCCCGGAGTATTGCTTGAGTTGAGGGATTTTGAAGCCATTCGGAAGAGGTTCACTATGAATTTCGTCGGTGAACGAGGATTTAGATGAATCCACAAGGACATCAGCTGCGGTTGGTGCTCGGGCACTTTGCGCTCTCTGGATATCCCCAACTCTCTCCCGAAGCTCCTTCAGCCCAGCCTCAAGAGGGGTGATATTATCATCCAATCAATCCTCTCCTTGACTCGTCTGGGCTGATCGTCTTTCTTCTATTCTGTGTCTTAGGCCTTTTGCGGGAAGCTCCGTGGTTGGTCCGAGTCTCGAGCTTGACGCTCAACTCGCGACCTCGTCTTCATCGGGTCGATGACGATCGGAGTGCGAACGTGGTGGATGAGAGCTTTGTTGAGGTGACTGAGGTTGAGGGTTAGTTTCGAGTATGGGTGAAGGCCGAACTAAATCGTTTAGTAGGGCCGTGATCTCATTTAGTTTCTCGTTCACATGCCTGAACTGTCTGTCTACCCCACCTAAACGCTCCGCAACGCCTCCAACTTGTTCTTCTAATGTGGACAATCTGGCCAAGCGATTGCGAGTCCTTTGCCGTCCACTTAGAAAGTTGAAGTGGCGAGCTGAACTTCCAAGATGAAGGACAGGCGTCTCTCTGTGGGGTTCCTCATTTTCAGATTGCTGCTCATAGGAGGGTTTGACATTTGCGGGAGCCTTCCCCTTCCTATTGCCTTTTCCACCAGCCATTGGTTCCTGCTTTCGGACGAAAGGATTTTTAGATGAACGTAACCTTAGTAGTCGTTCCCACAGACGACGCCAGCTGTTGTCACCGATTCCTCGTGACAACTAGAAATGAGGTATGGACACCAACAGGCTGATCGGAGGTGCGTTACGGTCTCGCAGGTCGGCCCTGATCTCGATCCCGAATCCCTGTAAGAAATCACCAAGAGCTAAGAGGTGGCTGGGTTCCGGCCGTTAATCCTCTGATGCCAAAGTCAGTTCATTCACTATAGTGAGCATTTGATTCAATTTGTCCAGAGATTTTTCTGTCTACCTGTAATCGTGGCGCCTTTCTACCTTGATAGGCGTTGGAGGAGATATTCTCGGCTAGAATCGCGGCTGATATCGAGTCGGATATCTCGGCAGGTATCTAGTGATTTGGGCCGTTCCGATCCTTGAAGGCCGCGTTTCCCGCCTTCCGCTTATAAGAGCAAAGATATTGTAACGTCCCGAAATTTCGACTCTCATAAACAACACGATGGGTCAAGCTTCCGGGTGTTAACTCATGTGTGTCAGGGTTACGTTTCCACACACTTACTTGTGCTTTTCATACATTCATAGTATACATAGCATAATGACGAAGATTTAAGTTCTTATTCAATAAATATTCTATTCTAAGTTCTAAATCAACGTAATAAAACATGTTTAACCAAACATTCCACTTATTATCTCCATGAGAGACTTATTACATGTTCAAAGGAAAATAAATCTACTTTAATAAAGAAATTAGGCGAAGCATCTTCATGTCATTTCAGCCTAATCGTCCGCCATTTGCTGCCATGAGCCTTCGAACACCTCATCGTAGTATTCGATTCCCTTACTGGATCTTCACCTGGATTATCTAAGACGTGGTTGGATAGCGTTAAACGCTATCATAGTGGGGAATATTCCTTCCAAGACAATCAAGAATAATAATAACGGTACAGAGTAAACGCAAGCAGGATATTATCATTTAAGTAAATCAAAACAACCAAGTAAAAATCTTTGTTAATGCAATGCATGGAATGCATGCTCTGGCTAAGGCACCCTGGCTAGAAATCATAATACATGAAGTGGGAAACTCCCTGTTACGACTCACGCTAGCCACTAGTCATCAGAGGTTCCTGGGACGCACAAGCCCATAGTTTTGCCGGACCACGTGAGAAACGGGACGCTCATAGCCCAAATTTACACGTGATAGTGTACGGGAGAAGTAGGACGCTCTAGCTTATTCTCAATTTCGTACACCCACATGGAGCCAAATGAATGCATGACTTTAGTTTCACCTTTATTTAAGTAATTTCACATCTAGCCGTATTAAAAGAACTTAATGGTCACTATGGGGAGTTGTAAACAACCTAGCATAGGCTGACAGCTCGAGCTTAATGTCCATGGCACCAACCCCGGCTCATGAGTATTTATATACCATTAGTGTCCACTCATTGTCCCGTTTTATGATTCGATCATGTTCCAAGAAGCCAATGTTGTATGTTATGGCCAAATTCATTAAAATACTCACGTAATGTAAATGGATCCAATCAAGCATCATGTACATGTAAGGATTCATTGACAAACAATCATTTCATTCTCTCAGTCAAGTCAAGAGATATTCTTCCACCATAGACACCTCTCACGGGTTCTATCTTTCTACATCGAATAATTTTACCAACTTAGGGACAAAGAGTATACAATAATGGGATGTCCATGTGATGATCCTATACACATATTTCATATATATCACAATATGAAAATTAATGTTATTTGTAACACATAGACTAAGAAAATAAGGACATAGATTTCACAAAGATAAATAACACAAATACACATGCTTCTTAGTAAAAAAAATCTAAACAAGGAATCACATCATTATATAATGATATTCATTACAAATCTTACATTAAACTTCATGTTATATGGATCAGCAATTCAAAACAAAATAACTTTACATGCCACAAAAGAAACTTATGATAATCGTGATATTATTAATGAAAGCCTTGAAGGAAAATCCTCACCTTAAAGATCGATTGATTTGGAAGTCGTAGATGCTAAGCACGTTGCTAGAACAACCAAACAAACACACACACACACACACACACACACACACACACACTCTCTCTCTCTCTCTCTCTCTCTCTCTCTCTCTCTCTCTCCTCTCTCTTCTCTTTCTCTCCCTCTCTCTTTCTTCTCTCTCTCTAAATTCGTGCATTAGGGCTCCCTTGCTGAGAGAAGGCTTCATTTAGGTTAAGAGGGTCGGATTTTAGGGTTAGAAGAGGGTAGCATGGCTACATGTGCGCGGTTGCGATAGAAAGTGGTTTAAAGCGAGATTTCAGGCCGGATTTGGAAAGCGTATGCACAACGAATGAAAATGAGGTTTTGGACATGAGTTATGATGGGTATGGGACACAAAATGGACGTGGTAGATTTTAAAATGGGGTCCACAAGCGATCGAACGGTCGGCGTGAAGTTTTAATGAAAGAGATGGGATGAAAATAGAAAATTGCAAACGAACGGTTTATCTGACAATCTGACACCTATGATGGGTTTAGATTAGTCCATTTAGGTAGGTGGGGTCCACAAATCGAAGCTCTACAGCTGTTTGATATGTCTCTTGCATATGAGAAGGTTCTAGAAAAAAAATCTTCAAAAATTTAGAAAGCTCGGTTTTGGAGAGGATTCTCCACGTTGGTTAGTTTAGAGGGATCTTCAGGATCCTCTAGAAGCATCCCTAGCTTCCCATGCTAAAGGGATTCCCGGATTGGAAGTTCTAAGATTCGAACGGTAGATTTGGAAGGAGAGATCGGGCCGAATATGAGATGGAATGAAGAGATTTTTGGTAAGAGGGGATTTTGATGGACTACAAAGAGGATGAATGGTTCAGATCTGCGAAAAGGTGTCCACATAGTGGACAACAAGGAGAGCAGTGGTGGCAGTGGGTGAAGAAAAAATAGAAATTTCTGTTTGGGTCGTGTGGTGCACGGTCAAATGTGCACTAAACGTGCATGTGACGTATGTGGGCCTTACTATGATGTATATATTAAATCCACTCCATCCAGCAGCTGAGCCATGTGATTTTAGGCGTTGACACAAAAATTGGGAGAAATCCGAGATCGGGTGGCCCACTTATGATCCATTTTCTGATTAGGGCATTTGTAGGATGATTGGAGGGCTGAAATTCGACGTGTACGGTAAAAATATGTCCAAATGCTAAAGTCCTTCTATGTTGTTAATGGGGTTATTCTAAGCAACTTTAATAAATGGTACCTTATCGGATCTCCTACGGATGGTCCGTTATTCTTGAAACAAGGATAAATATATAATAATTAATTAAAATAAAAATAAATTTTCAAAATTTTCAAATAAATCTCGAAAATTTGGGGCGTTACAGATAAGGTCGGCTTCTATCAATGCACCAACCTCTACTGTAATCCGAACTGATCTCTTGGGACAAAAGCTGTCGAGAAGAATATTTGTGCCATCGAGACTCCGAATCAACATAGGCCGAGGTCTCATGAGTAGATCGGCTCATGGCAATTATCTTCCCACAACAGGGCCATGAAGGAGGGTTCGGCCGATGACTTAACCTGTGTGAACCGCTTAGGTCAGGTGTCCATGGAAGATCTCATGATGCCAAATAATGGTTTTGATAAGGGTGGAGAAAGAGATCGCCTTTTTCTTCTCAAAGAAGCAGGTGGCCAATGCAGCATTTTTACACTGAGCTCGAGTGGGGTACATACTCGGAGTGGGCGACACGTGCGAGATGGGCTCTACCCATGTGAAGCGGGTGGCTAGTGTAATACGAACTCATGTGAAGTAGGGCCCATGAAGGAGGGTTCGGCCAATGACTTGACCTGTGTGAAATGAGGGCCAGGAACCCATGTAAAGTGGGAGCCTACGAACCCATGTGCATGACTTAGTTGAGATGTCATGTACTTAGTTCACTTAAATTGGAGGGATCACCATTTTCTATGAAGGTTTCAACAGCGGCCTGGTCCATTTGAGCTTTAATTGAGTTAGCAAAATGGATGGATGCGGTCTACACATACACCACGGTGGGACTTCACACCAGTCCAGTGTGAGTAGGGCTGTCAACGGGTCGGATTCGGAGTGGATAGTAGCTGATCCGAATCCGATCCGATTTGTGATCCGGGTGATCCGTATCCGACCTGAAATCCGACGGATCTCTAAACTTCTATCCGAAATCCGACCCGACAGAGATTCAGCCGATCCGACTCTGATCCGACCCGATCTGTGCATCCACCATGGGCCCTACTGAACTGATGGTTTGGATCATAGTCATTTTGTGCATCGTGTACGGCAGGTTTGCTGTTAAAACGCTGATGTCGAAACGCCTAAGCTAGCTGTGGTTTAAAAAAAAAAGAAGAAAAAAACGAAGAAGAAGACGTACCTGGTTTGCTGTTGGTGGACGCCCCCCCCCCTCTCTCTCTCTCTCGTTCTCCCAGTGCGACAGTAGCTGGGTCTGTGGTTTAAAAAAAAAAAAAAAACAGAAAAAAAACGAAGAAGAAGACGTACCTGGTTTGCTGTTGGTGGACGCCCCTCTCTCTCTCTCTCTCTCTCTCTCTCTCTCTCTCTCTCTCTTTCGTTCTCCCAGTGCGACAGTAGCTGGGTTTTTTTATTTTATTTTTTATTTTATATTTTAAATCTCTTTTTATATGTAATCGGATTATTATCGGATCGGAGCGGGGTCGCTCCGAATCCGACCCGATTAATAAACGGATCACAGATTTTGATCCGTATCCGATCCGTTGATCCGATTAATGATCCAAATCCAGTTAAATCGGATTGGATACGGATCAAGATCTGTGCCATTGACAGCCATAAGTGTGAGGGAGAGGATTAGGTGGCCTGGCCTCACAAAGACAGTGTACTGTGACCCTCACTGTGGGCTGCCTTGATGCATAATTTATATCCACACTGTCCATCTGTTTTGCTAGATTATCTTAGGGTGTGAGCCCAAAAAATAAAGAAGATCCAAATCTCAGGTGGAACGTCTAGAAAACAGTGGCGATGAATGCTCTACCATTAAAAACTTCCAGGGCCTACTGGACTAATTACTTAAAAAATGAGCTGGCAAAATGGCTGGACAGCGTGGATAAAACAAAGACACCTTGGTGGGCCTCACAGAGCCCCTGCCACATCCAACATCCATTGATTTTGATGTGTGGATGAGCTGATGCCCCCAAGATTATTTTAGAGCATGAACCTAAAAATGAAGAAGATCCGAATCTCAGGTGCACCCATACTATAAGGAAACAGTGGTAATGAAGCCATTAAAAACTTCCTAACGCCCACCTTAATGTTTATTTTCCATCTTTTGTGGCCCATTAATGGTCAACCACCACTGTTTCCTATGATTATGGTCAACCTGACCTCAATTGGATCTGCTTCATTTTTGGGCTCATATCCCTTAAAATTATCCAAGGAAAAAAAAAAAAAAAAAAAAAAAACAGATGGAAGGCGTGTGGATATAGAAGACTATCAAGGGGGCCCCCAAGGTAAGGGCAGCACTAATCTGCTCCCTGATTTTAACATTGTGTCCTGCTCAACGATTGGATCAGTCTGATTTTTTGTACCCAGCAATCATCATGGTGTGGCCCACCGTTTATGCGGATCGGATGATCTACAGATTTGACAGGTTGCTGGGAAAGAAATGGTTGTAGGTGATAATTTAAGTGATCGGTTTTTTATAAGGAGAAGGAAAAAAAAAGAGCCCTCTTTCTTGAAAAGCGGCCAATGAATATGACCAGGGCATGCTATGGGCTCTCTGGACCGTCCATTAGGTCCAGTCAACTCTTCTTCCACTACTATGCAAAAATCACATAAATCAGATGATCCTAAACGTCCATGAGTGGACCTATCCCTTACGAACGATCTTGTCCATCCATTTTTCTATACGACTGATTTTGACGGTTTGAATCTTTGGATCAGCACTATTCTTTCAAGGTAGCGAGTATTATACTGACGGGACCAAATGGACGGCCACGATAGGCGATATGGACGTCCAGGAGTTCAAATGCAACTAGGTGCATGGAAACATTGTCATGCACTTAGTCCCCTTAGATCATCTCTCTACCTTGTAACATTTCACCTCACTACCACGAGTTCCCATGGAGAGATAACGTGGCTGACGTGTAGAAGATCTGGAACGTTCGTTCGGAGGCCCCCACGATTGCCATTGCAGAAAAATAATGTCAGTTGGGGTCCGTTGAAAATGCCCAAGCGTGGCATTTTATATGGATAAAAGAGAAATGATCACACACATACAGCCGTTCCTTTCCCGCCAAGGTGTCACGTGCAGAATATCCCGTCCGTGAAAAAGGTGGGCCACAACGGGATGATCACCTGGGATGAAAATCAGGTCGATCCAGTCACTGAGTTGACCATACCAGTACACCAAGTCATAACATCGGCCGTGAATCTTCCAGTGAGTGGATCGCCCTGATTTGCATACCAAGCGATCATGGGATGCAAGAGGGACATGGTGAGGTCGATAATCATCTGCTTCGTTGAATAACCTACTCCAAATCCACGGAGCTTTCACAACTCCTTAACCGGACTTTCTCAAATCCACGAGATAAAAACCATAAATAATAGAGCTTAAATGAAATTTTAGACTTAAACTCCAACTCAAACACCCTAAAAATATAGCTTACTAGATTAGAATTCTATTCTTATCAGGCCAAAACAAGTAAGCATCACCAACCACATTATTCTCTAAACTTTTCTAAGCCCTTTTGTGTTGGGCACAGCTTATACAACTCAAAGATAAAGAGACGTAATCAAAGTAAAACTTACTATTTATAATAAAAATAAAATTAAATGAACTTTTGATCGTTGATCGGATGAAAATCTCACAAATCCGACATGGTCAACCCGGCATTGCAGGGTTGGCTGGCTTAAGTAAGTCCTCCCACCCCCAAAATCATATATAATATGTCAAAAAATTCAGCTTGATCTGTGCCCTCCATCACGGGGTTCTCTCTCTACATCATCATGATAGTGCGGTCCACCAAAACCATTCATTCAATATGATTTTGATGTAAATGGGTCCTGGATTTTAGAGAATCCAGTAACGGTCATCACGGGTCCCATCGATCAGACGGCGAGGATTTCCTGATGAACCTGAATTCCATTTCATTTCCAGTTTTATGGTGAATTGCTAGGGGCGTAAATGGGCTGGACTAGGGCGGGAGCGAATTAGGTGTTACCCCTACCGTGTGGGGCCTACGTTGATGTATTTTTTGTATATCCATGCCGTCCATCTGTTGTTATATCTAATATTAGGACGTGATCCAAAATTATAAGAAGATCCAAATCTCAGGTGGAGCATACCAATAGAAAGACTGATAAATAATCATTAAAAGCATTTTGCGGGCTACAAAAGTTTTAGATCATGCTGATCTTTAAATTTTCCCTTCATCCAGACCTTCTTGACATTATCAAGAGCTTGGATTGCAAATAAACATTACCAAAACCTTATGCTGGGCTCTTTGGAAATTTTAATGGTGAGCATTCAATCAGCCACTGTTTCCACTGGTATGGTCCACTTGAGATTTGGATTTGCATAATTTTTGGAATACCATCCTAAAATGGGATGTAGAAACGGATGGACGGCGTGGATATACAAAATACTACCCATGTGGGCCACACGGTAGGGGTAACACCCACTAAGCTGTTCCCGGGGTAACACCTAATTCGCTCCCGACTGGGGTTCACTCCTTACTGAGTGAGGCCCGTCCAATCAAAGGCTTGTGATAAAAATTTCTGGGTAAATTGTTAGGAAGTCTTTAGGATCATTGAAGCTGAGATATCATGCCCAGGTCAAAATATGGTGGGCCCAGGCCATCTTGGCCCACTTTAAGATTAAATCGTGTTTGATCTTAAGCCCAGTAGCTTCAGCCCAAAGTAAAGAAAATGCATGATTGCACTATGGTCCCATGATCTGGACCGTTCATTCAATGGATGATGAAAGTAGTACCGATATTGCGCCATGTGTCGGATAATCTATTAACGCGGCCGCACGACGGTTGTTTTGTGATTAGCGGTGGACCTCATCCATCCAACGGTGGAACTCATCCATCCAACGATCTTTGCCAATTGTATGTGGACCTACTTGGGCCCCACTCATAAATTCATACTAATACTTTTCACTTGTAACAAAAAAAAAATCGTTTGCATAATCGACAATCACCCAATAAAAAAGCTTTCACCTTCTTAGATTAATCTCAATCCGTACATCATTGATCAACGGCCAGGAAACTTTTGCAGCATGCTATTATCAATCATGGCCGTACAAAATGTCTCTAACAAACGCATTGAGGTTAGTGTGAGACGATCCACCATCCTCTAATGCTTTTTTACAGGTTTCTTGAAGTTCTTTAGCTCTCCTCCTCATATCTATATTTTCATCCGAGTCCAAATTCATGGCCCACTTCACAATCCTAGCAATTTCCTCTCTTTTAACCACACTTTCAGCTCCCATTTCTCTCCTCACTCTCACACCAACTTTCCAATCTTCTACTATTAATTTCACATTCGTGGGCTGCTCCGCCGCTAATGGAAACGTAAGCATGATCAGGCCCGCCGATATACTTTCAACCGTCGAATTCCATCCGCAATGCGTCAAGAAGCCCGCGATCGACGGATGGTACAAAACTCTCAATTGGTCACACCATGGCACCACTAGGCCCATCTCCCCACTAGCTTGTTGCAAGCGGCCGACATCCCCGCGTGCGGCCCACAAGAAGTGGGCCCCACTAGAGCTCAGCCCAGCGGCGATGTCGTCCATCTGTGTGCCTGAAACCACTATGTAACTGCCTAGTGAGATGTAGAGAGCGGATCTGGAAGGTTGGGAATCTAGCCAATTGAAGTAGTCGATGTCGTTGGGGCCCATGGGCTTGGTGGGCCCATGTTGGAGTTTCAAGTCGGGAATGAATGGGTCCACGGTGTAGATGGGGAATGGGAAGTGGGCCCTTAGAGTGTCTGTGACATGGCCTTCGAGCTCGTAGACAGAGGCGATTAGAAGGCATTGTGCTTTGTGCACCCACGAAAAGGCTTCGAGGATTCTCCTCTGCACGATTTGGGATTTTTCGTGGAAAGGGATTGGGAGGTCCCCCAAACGTATGGATGAGATCCCAGGAATGTAGCAAATGCTTTCCTCTCCTCTTTCTACACATGAGAGAACACTTGTCAACGCTACTCCTGCATTGTACGCAATTGAAATAGACATTGCAAAATAGTCCTAATTTGAACTTTTGTGTGCTCCAAAACAGTGTGTATACTGTGCGTGTTCCACTTAAAAAAGTGGTCACGCGAAGTTTTGGATTTGATCCAAGAACAAACTAGCCTGATCCAAAACTCATATGCCCCATAAATGTTTCAGCAGTGGACGTTCAATCCTCTGTAGTATGGCCCACTTGAGTTTTTGAATTTGAGTCATTTTTGGCCCATTTACTAACATGATATGTAAAAACAGATAAACGGTATGGATTTCTCACTTTCCTTTGTAGGAAGTTTCTACAAAAGGCTTTGGCAGGCAATCCTCATCGGATTGTCCACCTCACATTTGGATTGCCTTCATTTTTTTATCTTTATAATTATAATTGTGGGATGCGGTAGTTGGATCGACAGGATGTGATACACACATCACGTGGGCTCATAATGCTTGGACTCTGACACTGACACTGCTACAAGAAAGCAATAAAACAGACACTTTAGTGGAGGCATTGTTTCGTAGTATCAATACTCATCGATACCCTTTTCACATTTTATGATATTTTTAACAGCCATGACATTTCCATTCACTGGGGGGGGCCATGTTTTTTATGTGATAAATGATCAAAATGCCCTTACTACAAAGGGAAAGAGGAAATTACTCTCCACTTATATGAATGGAGTATACATGTCTGTGATCGAGATGGGTGCATATATCACGCCTGCCAAAAGATTCCAGCATGTAGGGTACGTTCTAAACTTTGGTCATTTCTTTAACATGCACAAAAAAACTACCTAATTAATATGAAGTTTACATTTCAGTATGTTTTTTTTAGGAGGTTTTCAAAAAGCTATGTCATTAATTGTTGTATTTACAAATTTCATTATCTTCCATTACATTTCTTTAATGACATGTTTGGTGGGCTTGTGAGCAAATGGTTGGCTGTTTGGGTGGCCCCACTGTGATTTTTATGTGAAATTCACCATAACCACTAGGTGTGTCACCTCATGATAGGCCAATCGCACAAAAATCACTGCCATTCGTGATTTAGGCTGACCATATATATAATTGGAAACAATGTAGCTACTTTCATTCTCTAAAATGTTTCCCTTGGTATGGGCCACTTGAATCAAGTGGATTTTATATAATTATGTTGGTGGGTAGTGTAAATTAAATCAAGTGTGGACGTTTCTCTCCCAACTGTTTTCTTTAGTGTGGCTCACCTAATCACACAAGTTCGTCTAAATTTGAGAATTTGAGCCTAAAGTGAGATTATATTTCTAATGGTCGGAGTGGATTTCATATATATATCTTAGTGGCCCTAGTAAAAATTTATGTTTGGTAGCTTTTTGAAAACCTTTTTTAGAAAGGCATTGGAATGTAATTCCATATTAATTAGTTTTTTTTTTTTTGTAAAATTTCTTTCTCAATACGTTCAAATATAGAGAGTATTTATAAATATAGAAAATTCAAGGATGTTTATAAAAGAGTCAAAAACTACAGGGAGGTCCTTCTAAATATTAAAAGTGCTGTCGGGAATTCAAGTGCTGTCGGAGAAACTGAAGGTTCGTGACGGGTGACTCGGATTTCCAAGCGAATCCAAAGCTAAGTGGAGCCCCCTGTGATGTTTATGGGAGTAATCCGGACGTCTGCTTGGCTTCAACAGTATTTTCTGTTTGTCGACGTCTTATTGGTCCAGCTTAGCATAGTGCGGACAGCATTAGTGTTCAGCTACCCCTCAAGTGGTTGACAAATCCGAAAATCCTATTAATAGCCTAACAGACAATTGGGGCTCTTGTGAGAAATCCACTACGTCTCTCTGTTCTGCCACCTCATCTAGGATGAGAGTAAGAAAAATGACATAGATTCAAAACTCAAGTGGGCCACACGACAAGAAAAGTGAGAATTGGACTCCCACCATTGAAACATTCTTGGGGCCGCATAAGTTTTGAATCAGACTGATATTTTTGTGTTTTCAGTTTGCCCATGTGTGAATGGCCTTATAAACAGTTTGGATGGCATATAAACATTATGGTGGACCCTAGAAAGGTTTCAACGGTAGGCACCCTCCCCACTCTTCTGGTTGTGTGGCCCACTTGAGTTTCAGATATGCATCATTTTTCATTTCCGATCCTAAAATTGGCAAAACGGATAGACCGGGTGGATTTATTACAAACATCATGGTGGCCCCACCTTGACCTCCCTCGAACAGCACATGTGATATTCTGGCACACGTGGTATATGCACGAGTAAACCATTGAAGAGCCAAGATCCAAACCATTCATCATGTGGGCCACCCTGATGACGTGCACTGAACTAAACATCAGGCCAAGTGGACCACATAACATAGACCATACTCATTTTCTTCCTAACCATCTATTCTTCTCCTGTACATGGCCCACTTGATCAGGTGAACTAACCTAATTTCGGCCCATGACATGTTCCTCTGGCCCACCTGATGAATGGCCTGAAATTACCTAACATTCTCTCCTTAGATGGTGGTACAGGGGTTTTATGCGTACCTGATACATCAAATGGATAATGACCGTTGGATTGGAGGAGATCAAAATGATAAAGGAGGGAGAATACCGACGACGACATCGTCCAAAGAGATGCCACCGGAATATTCCTTCGGCTCCCTATAGCCAACGCCCACGGCAGAAACGTATCGGCTATGATGCGGCTAACCGGTGGCTCAAGCTCGTCTAGGAGCCGCTCGACCGGAGACTCCATCTTAGTGAAAACCGCATCGAAGAAGGCACCCATGTCGGCTCCACGGGCCTTCTCGGAGGGGAGCACGTTGGGGATGGATCTGAGCCGGACGTTGAGTGGCTTAGGCTCCGAGCCGATGAAGCCGAGCCACTCTTCAGTGACCACGAAGGTTATGACCAGTCCACGTTTGGATGATAGGCGCCTGCAAACGTTCATCATGGCATTGATGTGGCCCCGGCCGGGGTGTGGGATGGCTGCCACGTGGAGGATGGAGATCGGCTCTACATCGACGGTGTCCATGGCCGAGATCAGACGGTGGAAATGCAAGCTTTCGAATGAGGTGGGAGGGGGTGGAGTCGATGAATGGAGAGTGCTGCGCTGGTGATCTTTCTTATAGAAGGTCAGCTAAGCTCACACGCGTGCAAAAACCAGCTAAAGCTACACACGTGTAATAGAGTTGTTTAGATCCTCTGGCCTAGAGTGCTGCCCATTTCTCTATCAATGGGCCACATATCTGATGCAAGGAGGACGCTGATATTTTGTTGTCCTCTTTTCCTTTTCTTTCATGTGACTTTTTAAGCATATGATTATATTTTCATGCCTGCTCAAATTTTTTTTTTTCATCCACCAATACATGATTGTCAGTTAAGGGTTTGCGTGTGAAAAACAGGCAGTCCACTATGTGGCACGTGTGCATAATTTGTGTAAAAAATTATGCGCATCCCATTCATCAGGTAGGGCATGTATATTGATGCAGACATTTTGTAACCATCCTTGATTTTGTGCATGTATGACCCACCTGTCGTATCAATCAGCCAGATGTTTGTGTGACCCACCTATGGAATCAATTAGCAAGATGTTTGTGTAATAAATGTGCATACCAATGCACTATCTGGATGTGTATCATGCCAGCTAACCTCTTGGAGTACTATTGATTGAATGGTACATTCATCTTGGAAGTTTTTTTTTTTTTTTTTTTTTTTTTTTTTTTTTTTTTTTTTTTAATGAATGATAATTTATTTTAGCAAAGAACACCATTTCTTGCCCGGTAAGTAGACAAATAATTCACAACCCTACCTAATATAATGAAATTTTTCTATAAATGATAGAGAAAGAATTTCATTGAAAATAAATCCTAACCTTCACAAGATTTTAAATCTATTAGAACCCCAATGCTGATACTTCTTATATATTTACATCTCCCCTTCAAATGGCTCCTCGGAAGGTTTAACTCAGTTATTAAGTTAATAAGATCTTGACACCCGAAACACAAAGAAATGAGCAAGATTGCATACATAATAATTCAGACGCCTTTGCTTACTCGCTTTTTCAATGTACATTAGAGAAAGTGTTGTTGATGTAGTTACATGAAACATAATAATCTTGAACTCTAGCAATCCTAGCACTATATCTTTGGTGATATATACGGGATCCACATCCACTGCTTGCTCAACTAAGGCCTCGATCATTCATTTCTTTACTTGCATCGCCCTCAATTGCCAGTGGTACGGAAACTTCAGCAGTGGAGCTATTTAAACTTGGATCATCGTTTAGATTGATGACCTACTCATCGACTTGTGCCAGCACCAAATCTGCAGTAGAGATCTGATTGACCACCTGTTCGTTTTCCTTAACTGATTCTTCTTGTTTGGATGAAGGAAGTGTCTTGACAGGAGACGGTTCCGCATCCCCTGACTCGAAACATGCCTGATCTCTTTGAGGCCCCCCAACCATAGGCTTTGTGATCAGGCACTTAATCCGATTTTCATTACACTCGTTCGGATCCAAAATACCATCATGATCAGATTCCTTGGTGAAATCCTAGACGATTATGAAAGACTTGCCCTTTTACTTTAAAAGTTTTGAATTGTCTATCTGGGCCCATAGGGGCAAGTATAGTTTTTCGATAATCTTTAATGAAAATGTATACACATTATCCGAACCTCTATGCATGGCATCACGATTGTATTGCCCTGGTTGATCAAGTAGTATGTGACAAGCATTCATATAACCTACATCACAAATTACTTTGTCTTTATAATGTTCACTAATGTAAAAAGGAATACGATATCGTTCGATTACCTTTGTCTCGCCGATCTTCTTGAACATCCAATCATGAATGGAGAGGTGTGCTTTTTTGTCTCTAGTTGCAACTTTTTTACCATATACTTTGACACGATATTCTCACTACTTTCGTTATTTATAATCACGTCCAACCTTTTTATACACGATGCACCTCGTTTGAAAAATGTCGTACCGCTGTAGATCCATCTCCTCTTTTGGTGTATGTAATAGTTTCCTCACGATCAGAGTAGTGGCTTGTGATTCACCACTATTGCATGGTGGCATGCATCACCGGTGTCACTCTACGAACAACTGGGTTGCATTATACAACGATCATAGGAGGCTGAATATCGCCTTGAGCATGGGGTAAAATTATCGTCATTGTGATGTGGTCGATGGTTGCTTGTATATTTTGCAGGATCAATTGATTTTCCCGCTGCGCTGCATCAAAAGTCGCCGCTGTGAGATAATTCTTTGGAGCACTATTCAAAGGATGAAAATCCAACCCTTCGTTAAAAGCCATCGTCTTGAGGTAAATCCTCTCTCTGATACCACTTGACGCGGGGAGGACGTGGTGAGGTCGATCATCGTCTTCGTCACAGAATAACTATCTTGAATTCACAAGGCTCCTTGGACTCCTCGACAGGGCTTCCTCGAATTCACGAGGGAAAATCTCGAATCCAATAGACGTTTATCGAATCCACGAGAAGAAAGAGACAAAAGTTTGAAATTTTATTGATAATAATGAGAATGTTAACATTAAAAAAGAATTTAACAACCTTATATATCCATAAACAAACCTTAATTCATACTCAATAAAAATAGCAAGTTTTACAAAATAGAAATATATTAAAAATAGTAAAATTCTAATTAAAGACTACTACTAAGTAGAATCTTTCTAGAGCTCATTATTTAGCGAAAATAGAAAGTCCTAAATAAAAAAAATTCTAAAAAAGAAGGAAACACGCTAAAAATTGAAATTATTAAAAATAGTATTTTTTTCCTAAAATTTCATTTTTTTGCTGTTATCGCATGTTTTCTAGCGAAATGGATAAACACAACCCACTTTATAGGTGGTTCACCACAAAATATAATTTCAGTAGGAATTCATATATTGTGCGTCCTGTAACTCTTTCCAAATAAAAAGTTATGGCCGATTTACGGTCCTTCTTCTTTTAGTCCATCCATGTGAAGAATGTGCTTGAACCTCGTACTTCAATAGGGGGTCCTTATATTGTTCTGCATCAACATCATTGAAACAAATGGATGGTGTTTTAGTGGTCCGTTTGAGTATTAACTTGTGGCTCATCTGATTTTCAATAAGAACATCTAATCAATGCTGTACTATTGGATGGAAATCTGAGACTTCATCCATGGTTGTACTGTTGGTATGTGTGCTGGCATGGAGATGGTTAGAATTTAATTGGTTTCCAACCTCAGATTTCATCTACATTGATGTGGAGGTTTACCTCACTGGAGGTCGAGCTGTCTGGCCCCACTGTGACGTGTATTGGACATCCACCCTATCAGTCAAATTCACCCAGGGCCACGGGCCTAAAAATTAGGCCAATCCATGACTAAGATATGCCACATTATAGACAACATTTGAGAGTGAATATCCACCCATTGAAACTTCCATGATCGTTTATAGGGCCCCCATTGAGATGTGGTTCTCACATCCTGCCCATCCATTATGTGTGTTCCCACTTGGATGAGGGGTCACATTAAGTTTCAGCTATATTCAAAACTTAGGTGGGCCCCACCAAGTTCTTTTAGATATTTTAGACATGATTTCACATAATTTCAGTTGGTATGCCCACTTGAGTTTCAAATATGGTTAATTTTTTGGATATCTAAGGGACCCATCAAATGCATGATGTGGATGTTCGATACACATCATAATGGGGCCCACACAACTCGACCCCGTAGGAAGTTCCCATGAGGTCGACCTTATAGAACCATTTTTGATGTAGAGTGGGCCACAAACTATTCTTGGAACAACTGAATTGGAAGGAGCTCGAATGGAAATGGATGTAATTCATCAGATCCACACTTACTCCTACATAGGACATGACGTAACTAGGCCTCAGGAGTGTCTGATTTGAAGAAATTCATTTTGGATAGGGAGAAATTGCCGTTTGAAGTGAGAATCGTAAATCGGCCATAACTTTGATCCGTGTATCGTTATGTGACACACAACCTATCAATCTTTATTGTAACAGGCCATTCATGGTCAAATGACTCCCGTAGCCAGTCACTTCAATTCGTTTCACGAGAAAATACTTCATTCTAATTCAAAATCGTAAGTTTAGAAAAAAATACTATTTTAATAGGTTTTAATTTGGAAGTATCTCCTCCATTTTAGGGTTTTAATATTTTATATCGTCTTCTTAGGGATTGCTCCTAATTATGCTGGGAGTCATCCAACACGATCAATTTAGGATTTTTTTATTTTTAGAGAAAAAACTTACTATTTTGCATAAGTTTTATTCTAGTTGAATTAAGACTTTAATTAGGGTTCAAATTTTGATATTTTTAGTAATTATGAATTAGGATTTTACTTTTCTTTATAAGTGATATAATCGGAAAATTTGACATATCATTAAATAATCAAATTTGAATTTCTCTTTTTGTCTTATGGATTTAAGAATAACTTATGGATTTAAGGTTTTTCCTACTTGAGGTAGACAGTGATCCTCTCACACCATTCCTTGCGTTAGTTGATATTAAAGCTAGACTTTTTCCCAATTTGATGGCATCTAACAATGGTGCATGCGGTCGGCAATTTCATGGACAATGCTCTAGGGAATAATCCTATGGCAGCAAGCTTTTTAGCAGCAGAATCTGCAAGCCATGCAAGGAATACAGACTAGATCAACCATCTGAAGGAGGCCTTAAGGAAAACCTGTGTTCATGATGATGAGTGGTGTCAAGTTAGCGTTGGGGCTCACGGTCGTCATGTTTGTAGTGTGATACCGGTGGTGAATCGTAGACTGCCACTTGATGATGATGGATCTAGTAATGAGGAGATTGATGATATGAATCTCTAACAAGAAGAATGAAGAGGCACCAGGTCGGATCAAGATAGAGATTTCAGAATGAAGGTTGATGTCCCTAGCTTTAATGGTTAACTCTATATCGAGGACTTCCTCGATTGGCTTCTTGAAGTTGAGTAATTCTTTGTCTATGTGGAGATTCTTAAGAAGAAAAATGTCAAACTCATAGCCTAAAATTTGAAGGGTGAAGCCTCGGCTTGGTAGGAACAACTTCAACTTACAAAAACTAAGTAGAAGAAAGAACTAATCTGCACGTGGTAATAGATGAAGCAGTTGATGCAGATACGATTCCTATGGAGCAGACTAGATATTGTTCCAACAATATTAGAATTGTCAGCAGGGTAGTCGATTCGTGAGGAACTACACAAATGAATTTTATTCCCTGTTCATGAGAAAAGATTTGATCGAGATCGAGTCACAGCAGGTCGCCAAATTCACCGGTGGTTTACGTACGACGATCCAAGATGAGGTCAAGACGTAGCTTGTTTGAATGATAAATTAAGCAGTTAAATTGGTCACCCAAGCAAAGATGCAACTGGAGCGTCCCAATACACAAAACTATGTTTCAAATAGGATAACTACTTTTAAACCTTCGAGGGATATAACGTAATCTCGAGGGAAGGAATGTATTGTGGGGCATTTTTGACCTCCTCCAACCGTGAATCTCAGGAGCGGCCAAATTAATTAGACCTCCTAGGGCAGCAGCTGATTAGCAGTTGACTAGAGGCTCAAGCTGCTCTAGGAGCCTCACTGGTGGGTGGGTGCACCGTGTGACTAACCGTGTGGGTGCGTTGCGCAGCTAAGAGGGTGGGTGCGTTGCATGGCTTAAAAAAAAAAAAAAACTGCTATAGGAGCTTTCATCAAAGTGTTAACGGCTTCCATCACCGTCCATTTTTCTGCTAGTATCCAATCATGGTTGTTTTGTGGTCGGCAGTGGACATCACCCATCCAACGATCTTTGCCAATTCTATGTGGACCCACTTGGGCCCCACACACCAGGTGGGTCCACATACAATTACCAATAAAAGCTTTCACTTGCTTTGATTAATCTCAATCGTACATCGTAGATAAACGGTCACAAAACTTTTGCAGCATGCAATGATCAATCGTGGGCATACAAAATGTCTCTAACAAACGCATTGAGGTTAGTGTTAGACGATCCACCATCCTCTAATGCTTTTTTACAGGTTTCTTGAAGTTCTTTAGCTCTCCTCCTCATTTCTCTACTTTCATCACCGTCCAAGTTCATGGCCCACTGCACAGTCCTATCAATTTCCTCTCTTTTAACCACACCTTCAGTTCCCATTTCTCTCCCCACTTTCACACCAACTTTCCAATCTTCTACCATTAATGTCGCATTCGTGGCCTGCTCTGCTGCTAATGGTAATGTAAGCATGATCAGGCCCGCCGATATACTTTCCACCGTCGAATTCCATCTCTCCACTGCTTGATGCATGTGCAGGACGTATCGTGTGCGGCCCACAAGAAGTGGGCCCCACTAGAGTGAAACCCAGCAACGATTTCATCCATCTGTGTGCCTGAAACCACTAGGTAACTGCATAGTGAGATGTAGAGAACGGATCTGGACGGTTGGGAATCCAGCCAATTGAAGTAGTCGACGTCGTTGGGGCCCATGGGCTTGGTAGGCCCATTTGGAGTTTCACGTTGGGGATGAACGGGCCCACGGTGTAGATGGGGAATGGGAAGTACTGGGCCCTTAGAGTGTCTGTGACATGGCCTTCCAGCTCGTAGACGTAGGCGAATAGAAGGCATTGTGCTCATCAGTCGTCACCCACGAAAAGGCTTCCAGGATTCTCCTCCACACGATTTCGTTTTTTATATAGAAAGCAATCGGGAGGTCCCTCAAACGTATGGATGATATCCCAGGAATGTAGCAAACGCTTTCATCTCCTCTTTCTACACATGAGAGAACACTTGTCAACGGTACTCCTGCATAATTGAACATAGATATAGCAAAATAGTCCAAATTTGAACTTTTGTTTACTCCATAAGTCCATTAGGACAATTTTTTTTTTCCCTCTCTTTTTTATAATTGGTGCAACCAAACACACCTTAAAAATTGTCCATTGGATGGTTTCATTAGGGTTTGATACACATACACTTAAAATTTTTACATGTGACATACATTAACTCTAGTTAAAGTAACTAAATTGTGGAACCCATCGTCGCTAAGTCATAGTTTGGAAATTAGATTAGTTGAACATTTCTAACCTCTTATTTAAGGACACTTGTTTATTGGAATGGGACCATTGGATCATTTTTTTTTTTTTTTTTTTCATTTTCACTGTCCAACAATTATCTGCCCTTCTGGTAGTCTAACAATACATTTTTTTTTGGTTCATAAGGCATTTAAACTAAGATCACATAATTTGGACAATTATTTGGTAAGGATGCTTGAATAGTCTAATAAATGATTTATGGAGTCTATTGCATATGCTAGACAATTCATGAATATTGGCCGTAAAAATTTATTATGTTTTTTAGTAATTTTAAAATTTACTATTTTTTAATTGTTTTAGAATTCCAAGAATTTAAGCCTGAATCAAGATCTTTATTTGAATTATATAAAAAACGTTAATGAGTAATAGTAATTTTTGAAATACACTGTTTCGTATTTTTCCAGAGAATTTTATAAAATAGCACCTCATTAATATGATATTTACATCTCAGTACTTTTTTAAATTATGTTTTAATTAAGATACATCATTAATCAATTTATTGTCAAAAGGGTACCTTTTCGTTACTTGTTCTTATAACTTCTGTGGTAATTTCTTCTCAAGTGACAAAAATGGCTTGCTAAATATAATTATGATTAATGAGGTGTAATAAAAAATCTAAAAAAAAGAGAGAAGAAAATCCTAAGAGTTTTTCTCTACGTTGTACAGTTGATTGTACAGGAACATGGCTATTGGTGTTGTGGGTCCCATCATGATATATGTGTTTTATCCACGCTGTCCATCCATTTTTTGAGATCATTTTAGAGCATGAGCCCAAAATTGAGGCGGATACAAATCTCATGTGGACCACACTATAGAAAACAATGGTGATTGATTACCCTCCATTAAAAACCAACAAGACCCATTGTAATGTTTATTTTTAAAACCTGTTGATTAGGTCATACATACCTGAATGAAGGGAAAAAATAAACATCAGCTTGACTCAAAATTTTTATGGCCTTCAAGGAGTTTTTAATGGTGGGTGCTCAATCAAGTTTCTTATGGTGTGGTCTACCTGAAGTTTGGATCTGCTTCATTTTCGGCTCATGCCATAAGATGATCTGAAAAAATGGATGGACAGAATGGATAAAACATATACATCATGGTGGGGCCCACATAGCACGTATGAAAATGCGTCCAAGTTAAAGGCTTCGCTGCGTTTCCATATTACATATGCCCTAGGCCTCACCCAACATAGTGTGGCCTTGACCGTGGAGCCCCTTTTGATGTATGTATTGTATATCCATCCCTTCCATTCATTTTTTCATGTCATTTTAGGATATAGTCCAAAAAATGAGTTAGATCCATGCCTCAAGTAGACCACACAGTGGGGATTGAATGACCATCATTAAAAATATTCTTAGAGGCCACAAAAGTTTTGGATCGAGTTAAAATTTGTTCTTACCCTTTATCCAGGTCTATGTGACATCATTAATAAATTAGATAGTCCAAAAACAACATGGTGGGCCCTACGAAGGTTCCAATGGTGGGCATCATTATCACCGCTTCTTCTTATGGTGTAGTCCATTTGCACCTTAGATTTGCCTCAATTTTTACATCAGACCCTAAAATGATATGAAAAATGGATGAATGGCGTGGATAAACCCATATATCACCGTTGATTTTGAGCACTCATATCGACCTGTTGACCACTGTTGTCAGTGGGTCTAGCTTGTACTCCACCAGTCGATAGCACAATGAGTTTTGTTGTTTAGTCAGTTTGTTTACAGCAGCTCACCAGCCTCTCAGGCCTTCTAATGGTTGGTCTTTTGGGATTCTTAAAGCCATTCTATGATAACTAAAAGTTTACCTAATTGGGTCCAAGTCATCTAGAAGTTTAGGTTGTTTTGACTTTAAGGGTTAGGGTTACCAAGGCATCTTATTTACTCGTTTCTTCCTCCTTGATGCTTCTTGTTCACTTGAATTTTCGGTCATCAGCTTGCTGAAGCTCAATTGACATTACAACACATGGACTTACATGATTAACAAATAAGGTGCACTAGTATGCCATAGAAAAGTGCACTAGCAATCTCTCTATTTGTCAATTACATGACAAAAACCTAACCTAGACATTGTCATGATCCATACCAATGACAATACTAAAACAATAAATAAATTACATGTCAAAGCAAAGATTACAACTCGAAATACACTAAAACATGTAATACTAGCAATGTTCCTCTCTAATTGCTCCCCCATAATCTAACAACTTATTGCAACAACAAATAGATCCTGTAAAAAAAAAAAAAACCACTTTATTTTGGTAGGACTAAATCTTTCTCCCCATTTTTATCAACAATAGACAAATTAATTTCTCTTCCTTAATGATATATCAATTAAACTTAAGGTAGAAGAGATTAAAATGTCTATAATTTAACTATAATCACATGTTAACAATAGAGGTTAAGGGTGCATGATCATTTAAGACATGGAGCATGCATCATATGATCAAAAAATATATATACCTAACTAGGCATAGGTGATCATGTATAATTGGTCATTTCAAAATATACATGAAAGTTTTAATGACCAAGGCATAGATTAGCAAGCATTAATCATAAATTTCAGTAAGATTATGCTAATTTAAGTTTGATAATAGTTTAACAGCTAAATATACCATTCGAAAGCATAAGCTAAATTATAAAAGGCTAATGATGCTTGAATCCTCTGACATTCCTATAAGCACATAAATGATGCTAAAATCCTTAGATTTACCTATAATGTTCAGATTCTAGCTATCCTTACTAATAATCTCATATTGTTTAGCCTAAGGGTAACTTAATTTCCTCAATACCCTCATAAAGTTTAGCAAATGAGGATGGGTTGGGAACTCCTTTTCCTAGAAGGGGAAAATGGTTTGGATCCTCTCTTAAATTAAAAGAGAGAGAGGTTGTGGTGGAGGCTCTTAGAATAAACAATGACTTTTGGTCTCCATCACTAGGAGACTCACTTGATTCAGATTTTGACTCTTCCGTATCATCCCATGTTGTTGTCATAGACTTTTTTTCCTTTGGGTTTAGGCTTCTCCAGACAATTCGGGGCAACATGACCATATTCACCATAGCTATAACAACGGACATATTTAGATTTGGATGATTTGCCTTTGTATTTCTTTTCATTCTTGTCACAACTCTTCCTCTAGTCATTTTGAGGAATATCTTAAATCGTTTATTAAACTTTTCTTTCTCACCATCCTCATCACTATATTCTTCTTCTTCAAATTCGTTCTTAATTTTTCTATGTGAGTACTTATGTGAAGTTTTTAAGATAATGTTTTTCTTTTTAGAGGGGACTTTAAAATGTAGTTCATGAGTTTGTAGGGGACCTAAGAGTTCTTCTACTTTCATCGTATCTATGTCTTTATACTCTTCTAATGCAATGACTTTGGAGCTAAATCTTTTTGGGAAGGACCTAAGAATTTTCCTACATATACGCCCATCCGAAACCCTCTCTCTTAAGCCACTTATAGAGTTACAAAGATGACTCAATTTATTGTAAAACTTTAAAAACGTTTCATCTTCACTCATTTTAATATTTTCAAATTGTGTGGTGAGGAGTTGTAATTTGGAACGCTTGACGGTATTCATTCTTTCATGTGTGATTTCCAGGGTCTCTTAAGCTGATTTGTTAGCCCCACAATTGTATATGTGATTGAAATCATCGGGTGAGACAACACAAAAGATTGCGTTGAGACTCTTGACATTGTAGCCATAAAGAGACTTTTCTTGGTAACTTCAACTAGACATTGCCTTATGTTGAGTGACTGCAACTCCATCTCGTTCCACTGTTTTCACCTGTGTGATCCAACCTTATTCAATTAAGTCCCATACCATTGGATCGAGGGATAATAAAAATATTCGCATCTGGGCCTTCTAATACGCTTAATTTGACCCGTCAAAATGTGGTGGACGAGTGGTGATACTACTCCCCTCATTGGTAGACATAGTGCTAAAGTTTCAGCATCAGATTCTACTCTAGACGATTAAGTCCTTGAAGAGCAACCCACTTTGATATCAATTGAAATTGGGTGAGTAGTCTAACACGACACCGACACGCTACACGCGGAAGCTTAGAGTGGAGTTACTAGAACTACGGCTAAGTCCTATAGGGGGGGTGATTATGACTTTTTAAAAACTATTATTTAATATTAAAACTAATTACTAGTTAAACTAAATTAAGTAACACTTAGCTTCCAAGCTTAAGTGGGTATAATCATATACACTGCAAATGATATAACTATTAAACAATTAGTCTATATAGTGAAAATACATCTTGTATGTGAATCTACTTATCATGTGCATAGCGTACATTTTGTTCAAGCATTCATATAATTAATAATTAAACAACAATGCATGAATAACAATATGCTCAAATGACAATTACAAACACAAGCATGTATAGTGGTTTGGTTTCCCTACTCCACTCTTGGTTGCCATACCCAACTCATGAGTACACTAGATTTCACTAAACGAAGGTTTTAAATCAAGTTAACCTTTTAACCTTTACCAGAGATTTTAACGATAGGTTCACCTCTTCAACTTGAATGGAGGTTTTCCAAGTTCACCTCTCGACTTATGTGTTTGATAAGTTCTACCTAACCTAGGAGTTTACAGGTTCCTCCCGACTCTTTGGTTCCGGTCTAGGAACTTACAATGGTTTTCTCAGGTTAACCAATAACCTACACATATGCACTCGTGTTGGTGGACCACGTACGCACTTGTGTCGGTGGCTTCCCTTAGAGACTTAGTCGAGTTTGGGTCACAAACTCTCGCACTCAATCGAATCTAGGAAAGACTGCAACTAAACTCTTATAATTAACACTTACTTATCGGATTGAGCCCTTTTTATTGCGCCACTTTGAGTCACTTCTTCTCTCTCTCTCCCGTGCTCAAATCAGCTCCTAATGCTCCTTTGATTTTGTTGCCGATGCTTTGCTAAGGCTTCAACTTCAACGATCAATTACCTTACATTTGGTGCTCATTTGAGATGCCCAAGGTGATAGGAGATAAGGTGAATTTTCTAGAACTAATGAAGAGTTGTATGCCTAGAAGGATTCACTTAATTTGATCTCTAAAAGGGTTTAGACAAAGGATTTACTTATGGGTTTTGATGCCTAAATATCTAGAGATCACAAGGGAACGAGTTCATCTTCATTTGAGCTTTACATGCTCCAACATGTGATGAATTACAAGGAAGATGACTTGGGTAGCTTAGGATTATAGCCTAATTTATGCTGCTATAATGGTGGCTTCTAATACACTAAATTCCCTATATTTATGCCTAAAATCCGAGCTTCATATTATAAAGTTCGAGCTCCAATGGATAAAAAATGGGCATAATAATTACCGGTAGACCAATCTGCCTGAGCTGTTGGCCAGTCGATAGGGGCCGTCAACTGGTTGATTTTGAGTGTCGACCAGTCGAATTAGGCCCGGGACAGGAGTTCTTTTGCTATCCAGATTGGACCCATATTGACCTGTCGACCACTGTTCTCGACATGTCGAGCTTGTGCTCGATCAGTCGATAACACAGTGAGTTCTGCTGTTTGGTGATCAGTTTGTTTACAGTAACTCACTTATCTCTTAGGCCTTTTAATGGTTAGTCTTTTAAGCCTCTCAAGGCCATTCTATGATGATTAAAAGTTTACTTAATTGGGTCTACATCATCTACAGGTTTAGGTTGTTTTGCTTCTAAGGGTTAGGGTTTACTAAGGCATCTCATTTATCTGTTTCTTCTTTTTTGATGCTTCTTGTCCACTTGAATCTTTGGTATTCAGCTTTTCAAGATTTAATCGACATTACAACACATGGACGCACGTGATTGACAAATAAGGTGCACTAGTATGCCACAGAAATTGCACTAACAATGGTCACACAATCTAAGATGAAGATAAAAAAATATCACTATGATCCAAAACTTCTATGGCCCACAAGAATTTTTTTAATGATCGGTCACTAGTGTTTCATATGGTATGCTCCACTTGAGATTTGGATATGTTTCATTTTAGGGCATGAAATGATCTTAAAAAAATAGATGGCAGCGTGGATATATAATAACATCAAGGTGGGTCCCATGATAAAGGCTACATTGTCTTGGGTGAGGCCGTTGCCAGCTAATTTGCTCTTCTTTTTTTTTTTTGAAGTTGATTCGTGGGTGACTTAGTAGGCACGTGGTGCGATCGGTGTTGGAAAAGCTCCGTGGGCCATCATGATGTATATCTTTTATCCATGCTGTTCATCCATTTTTCCAACTCATTTGAGGGCATGAGGTAAAAAATGAGGTAGATCCAAAGCTCAGGTGAACCACACCATATAAAATGGTGGTTATTGAATCCCACCATTAGAAACTTCTTTGGGGCCACGGAAGTTTGGATCAGGCTGATATTTGTGTTTTCCCTTCTTAAAGGTCTGTGTGACCTAATCAACAAGTTGGATGGCAACTAAATATTACAGTGGGCCCTAGAAAGTTTTGAATGGTGGGCATTTAACCACCATTGTTTCCCATATTATGGTCCACCTGAGATTTGAATATGCTTCATTTTATGCTAATTCCTTAAAATGAGCTAATAAAATGGATGAACAGTATGGATAAAACACATTCACCATGATTGGGCCCACACATCTTCTCCAACACGAACACGGAGCTAGAAGGGCCGTTGTCCTATCCCACGGAAAAGGGAGCGGGTTAGGTGATGCGCAGACCTCAACCAAGACGGTGCATCCCTTACCCTGGGGCCCACCTTGATGCATGTATTTTACATCCATGCAGTCCATCTATTTTCCCATGTCATTTAGGGCATAAGCACAAAAATAAAGTAGATCGAAATTTCTGATGTACCATACTACGGGAAACAATGATGATTGAATGCCCTTAGAGTGAGCCACGAATTGCTTCCTAAATATTTGAAACTTAAAACTGTAATAAAAAAATATTTCTCAAGAAAATTTTATTTGATCAAACATATGATTTGAAAATAAACCTCAATTTTCTTTAAAAAATCGTTACTAATAAACAA
This sequence comes from Liriodendron chinense, assembly GCA_003013855.2. Classification (NCBI taxonomy): domain Eukaryota; kingdom Viridiplantae; phylum Streptophyta; class Magnoliopsida; order Magnoliales; family Magnoliaceae; genus Liriodendron; species Liriodendron chinense. The sequence goes on along the minus strand of PVNU02000629.1, from coordinate 1,756,781 downwards.
ACATAAGAAAATAATATTTCATTTCTCACACTTTCACAAAAATAAGGTTTGTGGATTAATAAAATTTCCTTTCCCAGTCCTACGGATCCAAAACAGGCTCTAAATGATTTTCATCATGGAAATTAACATGAGTCAAATTCAAAAGTGCTTTTAACTATACACAGGTATATTAAATGGGACCACTTAATCCACTTGATAAATGGATTGGGTTGGGCCACTCCCTGACCCGACTTGGTCCCGGAATTGGGCCTAGATTTCAAGTCCAGGCCTGGCTTTTGGGCCAATTTAGCCCCAGTCCTAGTCCTACGAGGTTGAGCAGCCTGATCCATTGCACCCCTAGCTGATAGTTTTCCTCGTGGAATTAAAAAAAAAAAGAAAAAAAAAAAAGAAAAAAAAAAAAACAACTTAACATAACGATTACCGAATAAAAGCTTCTACATACTTCGATTGATCGCAATCGTTGAGAGTTGACACATCTGTACTGTCCCATGATCAATCACGGCCATAAAAAATATCTCTAACAAACGCATCAAGGTTAGTGTTAGATGATCCACCATCCGTCTAATGCTTTTTTACGAGTTTGTTGAAGGTTCTTCAGCTCTTCTATCTCTCATCTCTCTACTTTCATCACAGTCCAAGTTCATGGCCCATCGCACAATCTCAGCAATTTCCTCTCTTTTAACCACATTTTCAGTTCCCATTTCTCTCCTCACTCTCACACCAACTTTCCAATCTTCTACTATTAGTTTCGCATTAGTTAATTGCTCGGCTGCTAATGGAAATGTAAGCATGATCACACCCGCATATATGCTTTCCATCGTCGAATTCCACCCACAATGTGTCAAGAAGGCCCCAGTCGATGGATGGCACAGAACTCTCAATTGGTCACACCATGGCACCACTAGGCCCTTGTCACCACTAACTTCTGGCGAACATGGGCTGTCGCTGCGTGCCGCCCACAAGAAGTGGGCCCCACTAGAACGCAGCCCCATCGCAATTTCACCCATCTGCATGTCCGAAACCGCTATGTAACTGCCTAGTGAGATGTACAGGACGGATCTTGATGGTTGGGAGTCTAGCCATTTGTAGTAGTCCGCGACGTTGGGGCTGATGGGCTTGGTGGGCCCATCTTGGAGGTTCATGTAAGGTATGGACGGGCCTATAGTGTAGATGGGGATTGGGAGGAGGGCCCTTAGAGTATCTGTGACATGGGCTTCGAGCTCATAGAAGGATGTGAGCAGCAGGAGCTGTGCTTTAGGCACCCACAAGAAGGCTTCTTGGATTCTCCTTCGCACAATTTCTTTTTTTCCTTGTAAAACCGATGGGAGGTCCCTCAAACGTATGGATGAGATGTAGCAAACACTGTCATCTCCTTTTTCTACACATCCCAGAAAACGTTTCAATGCTACTCATACGTATCAAAAAATGGACACAAAAAATGCAAAATGGACACAAATTTCTATTTTAATTTGTGTGCTCTACAAGTCCATAAGATATAAGATTTGCGTATTGTGTGAGAGTTATTTTAGTGGGTGTTACACTAACCTTGTGGGGCCACTTGATGTATTTTTTTGTAAATTCATGCAGTCCATCTGTTTTTCCATCTCATTTCGGGGCATGATCCCAAACCTCGAGAAGATACAAATCTCAGGTGGACGATACCACTAGAAACAGTGATGAATAATCATTAAAAACTTTTTGTGGGGCTACAAAAGTTTTCGATCAAGCCGATCTTTGTATTTTCACTTCATCCAGTTCCTGTTGACATTATCAATAGGTTGGATGGAAAACAAACATTACAAAAACTTTACAATAGGCCCTTTGCAATTTTTAATGGTGAGGCACTCAATCACCAATGTTTCCTGTGGTGATCCACCTGAGATTTGTATCTGCTTAATTTTTGGGACCCCTTCCTAAAATGGACTGGAGAAATGGATGGACGGCATGGATATACAATACATCATCACTGTGGGTCCATGGTAAAGGTAAGGTGTTACCCGGGTAACGCCTTATTCGCTCTATAGAGAGAGAGAGTGACTGGTTCAAGTTAAGCAAGACCGAGGTCTCACCTCAGTATGTCATGACACAGGTCACGTGGGATGCACTGTTTGCAGGACGTTTCAGGACATGAGCCCAAAAATGAGGCAGATTGAAAGCTCAGGTGAACCACACCACATGAAACAGTGGAGATTGAACACCCACCGTTGAAAACTTCTCAAGGCATATATTTGGATCAAGCTGATAATTGTGTTTCCCAGTGTGTGTGACCTTTCGAACAGATTGGATGGCAAATAAACAAGTGGACCACACTATTGTAAACAGTGGTGATTGAACACCCTCCATTGAAAACTTCTTGGGATCCACAAAAGTTATGGATCAAGATGATATTTGTATTTTACTTTCATTCAGGTCTGTGTGACCTTATCAACCGGTTGGATGGAAAATAAACCTTACGGATGACCCTAGGAACGTTTCAACGGTGGATGTCATTGTTCCCACTGTTTCCTTTAGTGTGGTCCACTTAAACTTCAGAACTGCTTCATTTTTGAGTTCATGTCTTGGTATGACCTGGAAAAACGGATGGACGGTGTGGATATAAAACACATACATCAGGGTGAGCCCCACAGTGTCCAACACATCACACACCAGCGCCCACCACATAATCCGCGTCCCCCTCCCATCTGATCTGTTTGCAACCTTTATGTGTGAACCACCTGATGGATGGCTTGGATCTACTGGTAATAGTACATACCTGATATATCAATTGGAAAATGACCGTTGGATTGGAGGAGATCGAAATGATGATGGATAGATAACACCGACGGAGACATAGGCCAGAGCGACGCCACTGGAATATTTCTTCGGCTCCCCACAGCCACCGCCTACGGCAGCAGCGTATCGGCTACGATGCAGCTAACTGGCGGCTCAAGCTGGTCTAGGAGCTTCTCGATCGGACCCTCCATCTTACTGTGAACGGCTTCAAAGAACCCGGCCATGTCGGCTGCACAGGCTAGCTCGGAGGGGACCACGTTGGGGATGGACCTGAGCCGTACGTTGGGTGGCTTAGGTTCCGAGCTGATGAAACCGAGCCACTCTTCGGTAACCACGAAGGTCATGACCAGGCCATGTTTGGATGCTAGGACCCTACAAACGTTCATCATGGCATTTGATGTGGCCCCGGCCTGGGTATGGGATGGCCGCCACGTGGTATGTAGATGGAGATTTCCTCCTTCTTGATGGTATCCATGGCTGGGATCTGATGGATATGATCTTCCCTTTAGATGGTTTAGGTCCATATATATTGGGAGTGTATGACTGGATCCGCTGCAAAGCTTTGTAGGTTAGTCTTAACTTACGAACCAATATGTGGGCCCTACCGTGATGTATTCATAACATCCAGTCCGTCCATCAGGTGCGATCCATCGTTTTCTCCTTGGATCCCAAAAATCAGACTGATCCAAAACTCAGGTCGAAAGCAGCAACGGGAACAGGTGAGACGAAGATGTCCACTGAAACAACTTCCAAATCGTGTGTGGGTCCCATGAAATTCATTAAGAAGATTTGATCCTATAAATAAATGGAAAACACTAACACTTGGGCATTAAAAAACCCAGAGGTGGCCTGCATGACATGATTTTAAAGGTTTTAGGCATGGGTTAAGATGCTGTCCCACGTGACTTTTGGATCCGATTGATTTTTTGGCTCCAAAGATAACATGAGGTGGTACACGTACGTGATAGACGGTTAGATGCGATTGATGCATACATCATGGTGGGCCCAAGACATTTCCTTGTAGATTAAGGTTAACCTACAAAGCTTTGGCGAGGAACTACCTAATTACTTACATATGATGGCTCTTGTAAAATGATATTTTCTATTTAGAAAGCTTCCTCAATTCATCCATAAAATTATCTTTCATCCACCTTCCCTCAAATTTCTTTAACGGCAAGTGGGCCTGCCCTCAAGTGGATTGGCTTCTTGGTGGGCCCCACTGTAATGTTTATGTAAAATCTGTTGAAAATCGAATGCCTTAAATCCATGCTGAAATAGATCCATCAATCGATTGATCAATCGTAAAACTCGAATTTAAAAAGGAAGTCTTTGGACAGTTTTGTGCAAAGTTCGATTGATCAAACTTTACATGGTCGAGCGATCGATCGATCAATTGATGCAACTCCATCGATCGACTGACCGATCGACGACATGCACAGTTTTACACATTTTTGTGGTTTTGTTTCTAATTTTAGTTCTGTTACTATATGAGCGGGTGTAATCAAGATTATGGTATTCTAAGATGTGTTTGAGGTTTTGAGATGGTTTTGGAGAGAGAAAAGCTAGTATCTATATACGTGTATAGATAAACATCTAACGGATCGCATAAAGTCTAACATGACTATATTAAAAATCATAATCCAAGTTTAATTAGTTTTATGATGCTATAAGAAGTGAAGAAAGCTAGCTATTTATTACAAGTGAATCTATAAAAAGGCTAATCTCAAATGACCAAGTAAAATATGTTTTAATCTGCGTATAAGCATGAAAAGTTCAATCTTTCCGAACAAAGATTGGAATTAATAAACAGTCGAGACTACTCAAGAAAAGAAAAACTTCAATCAACAACTTGAACCATTCATGATTCAAAAGAAGCTGAGAGTGTCGCAATACATAGCTAAATTTAAGTTTAGTAATTACATGATTTCTAAATTTATAACAATCTCAACTCGAGTGTCACAGGTATTAAACTAATAAAATAACGTTCAATTGTTGATGATGTGCCTAATCACTGCAGCCTCTAACAATATCTCTAACAAAGGTGTTGAGACTAGCAACAGATGAGCTGCCTGTCGATATAGCTCTCTTGCAGGACTCTTGCAGTTCTCTAGCTTTTCTCCTTAGCTCTTTACTCTCATCTCCATCTAAGTCCATCAATCTATGCACAGTCCGAGCAATTTCATCAGACTTTACCACATTCTCATCTCCCACTTCTTTCTTCAATCTAATGCCGACTTTCCAATTTTCCACTATCCACTTAGCGTTTGTGAATTGGTCCCAAGATATCGGAAATGTGAGCATTGGAACACCTGCGAAGATGCTTTCCATAGTAGAATTCCACCCACAATGTGTAAAGAAGCCCCCAATGGAAGGATGGCTCAAGACCCTCAATTGGTCACACCATGGCACAACTAGGCCAATCTCACTGTTGATTAATGTCGCAGCCTTTTGTAAGTGTCCAGCATCCCCACGTGAGACCCAAAAGAAATGGACCCCACTCGAGCACAATCCCGAGAAAAATTCATCCATCTGTGGACCAGAGAAGGGTAAATAGCTGCCCAATGACACATATAGCACGGAGAATCTCGGTCTAGAGTCAAGCCAATTTAAGTAGTCCACGTGGCTGCGATCCCTGCCGTCCGGAGATGTTTCCTGGAGGGACATGTGTGGGATGGTGGGTCCCACTGGGTAGATGGGGAATGGGAGTTTTGCTCTCAGGGTGTCTGTTGCATGAGTGTCAAGCTCGTAGAAGGAAGTGAGAACAAGGCATTGTGCTTTGAGAACACATTGGAAGACTTGGAAGTTTCTGCGTAGTATTTTTGAACCTTTTGAAAGGGAAATGGTGGGCAGATCTCTTACTCTAATAGAAGTGATGCCTGGGATGCAGTCAAGTAGCTCTTCTCTTTTATCTACCACATGATTAATGGGTCCATTTCAGTGACTGATTGCTTGCATGTATGATACAATCAAATGTAAGTAATGCAAAAGAAAAATCTTAAATAAGGACCCAGGGTGGCAGAGGACCGGCTTTACCTGAGCCCTAAAAGTTCATTGGGCCTGGGTCCAGCTCATTTAGGATCGAAAATTGATAAAAGTGCCACACATGCACAAAGAAATAGCCATTTTAGAGAAATGAAAGCAATGGGCGGTCTACAGTAAGATAGGTTGCCTGACTGAGAATTATAGTGGCATATTTGGAGGAAATAGGGGCACGTACACATAAAATTGGGCCTTGTCCGGCTAAAAACACTTAAGCCCATGGTCATCTGAAAGAAATCGATCGGGTCATGCATGTGAGGCCCAGGCTCAGCCTACAGGCTAAGCTAGTAGGTCCAGGCCTGCACCTAAGCCCCCTGGGCCAAGCAACCCAGCACATTGCCACTTTTACATGTGGTGTACATGTGAACAGTATCCAAGCCATTCATTAGGTGAGCTCCATGATAAATGTTCTTTAGCGTAACATCCAACCCATCGCATTCACCAGGTGGGCTGCATATGTATGGAGAAATGTGTGGTTAGGAAAACTGATAAGCATCAGTAGCAACCTGATGAATGGTTAGGATTGGATCATGATCACAGCAAATTTTGTATGGTAGCCCGTAAAATGTGTTCTCGATCGACTTAATGGAATGAATGGTTAGGATTGGATCATGATCACAGCAAATTTTTGCATGGTAGCCCGTAAAATGTGTTCTCGATTGACTTAATGGACAGTTCAGATTGATTGAATCCATCCTGGCCAATTTATATGAATATACTAGCTGGGAATCTTGGCTAATTTTCCAGCTGAAAATGAGGACGGTTGCTTTATTTCTCTTTTTTAACTGTCAATTTGCAGGACACGAGTTGATAAGTGAAGATTTCCAATCAAAGGCGTTCATTGTCCATCCATATAGCGACCCACCGAATCAATGGTTTAGATTAGTGACGACTCATAACCAATTGAAAACCCAAACTAACTACAACTTCAGTTTTGCCCCATTTAAAAAATGGCGGTGACTGTGCATGGCATAGTTGCGTGTGTGGAAATCTATCAACTGAGGATGAAGCCCAACCCAAAAGTTACACCCAGAAGATAATATCAACCATCTGTTTTTTTCTTTCCTTCAAATTTGGACCACTCATTATTTTACTTCTAACCATCCATTAATTGATAAGACATGATCAACTGGATGGTTAGGATTCATGATCAATATATATTCACTCGGTAGGCCATGTAAGTTTGTAAGATGGGTTGTCCATTAATTCAAACGAAGTGGTCCAGACCCCTACTACTGGAGAAGGGGGATTTAGGGGGTAATCACAATCTTCTGGTTGTCGTTGAGAGTGGTTGTTCTTCCCCGAGTGAATTGATACAGGGTGGTCCATTCAGTGAGTGACCACCCTAATTTCAAAGGGTGGTCCTTGTAGGGATTGCCATTGTTATGGTGGCATTTTTTTTTTTTTGCTAATGATGATCCGTAAATACTTGAAAATAAGTACTTATTATTTACTTCAGTAATTCTACCTTCCCATGACTTTGATGGCTGTGCATATTTGAAAGGCTATGTTATTAAATCGGGGAAGGAAAACATAAATTTATAAATTTTGTAGGGCCCACTGTTATGTATGTGTATGATCCACACTGTCCATCTGTTTCACCTGCTCACTTTAGTGCATGAGCAAAAAATGAGGCAGATCCAAAAGCCAAGGAGGCCACACCATAGAAAAAGGGAGTTGAATTGAAAACTTCTTACGGTCTTAGAAGTTTTGGATCAAGTTGATATTAGTGTTTTCCCTTTTTCCATATCTGTGCACCTTATGAGCAGATTGGATGACAAATACACATCCCGTGGCCCTCGGAAGCTTAATTTGCCTAGTCCAAAAATGTGCTGGTAAAACAGATGGACATGTAGATTAGACACATACATCATGATGAGACTCACAAATTTTACTCTGTGCAATTTTCGTCCAATTTAGATATACGTAAGTACAGTTTTCGAGGTTGTAATTAATATGCGATTTCACTCATCTTTTAGACTTTGGTGAGAAGTTATCATTGTTAATTTTTCATCATTTACTATGGAAAATGGAAAAGCAAACATGTCCTAATTAAAAGACTTTAAAACTGTCCTTCTTTACCACTGCAGTGTTGTTTAGTCGCTTTGTGTGGACCACATGACCTTTCTTATTCAGTTTTAACAAGAGAGAAACTTGGATACTCTAGTAGAGTGTGATGGATGAGATTACTTATGAATTGCATGTGACACAAAACTAATTCAAATTAAATTGCTCACATAGTGGGTCCTAGTTTAGATGTGAAATGTGTTTACACCTATTTTCAATGCCCTAACATGGATCAATGGGAGGCCACCACATGTTAACACTATGGGAGTTAAAATTGGCACAAAGCATACTCATACACAGGAGTATCTTTGGTTGATCTTCCTTCAACATTATGCGTCTATTATTAATGCAAATGTATAGACCCTTACACGTACCTTTAAGGGAATAAATCGACGGATGTCACATGACCACAATTAACATGCAAATTAATGAGAACTAGCACAAAGAATATTCACACCCTAGGAGTATCTTCAGTTGATCTTCCTGTGATGTTATGTGTTCCATTATTAATGTGGAAGCACAGATCCTTATGCAAACCTTTGAGGGAACAAATCATCGAATGTCACATGACTACGATTAATGTGCCATTTAATGAGGTAGCGTACCTAGCGCGTCTATAAAAGACTTGTTGAAAGAACGTATCTTATTACATATCTAACTATGATATACTTGGTAAGGCCATCTCTCACAGTCCATTTAAAAGAGAAGATTTTCCTAGAAGGTTCCAAATATTGGAGATCAAATCGATATCCAAGTGAATCCCACTACGAATTGATCCTAAGACAAGAGAGAATCGACATCAACCAGATTGGGCTCCGGTTCGTACATTAATCGAAATAAAAAGAATGGGAGAGGTCGATGAAAGATTTGATTTGTCCGATAACAAATCAGCATCGGGTGGACTTGGTCTGTCCAACACCACAGAGATAAGAAGAGACAAAAAGACCACCCAGATATCTAAGATGATGATCTGATCATGTGACCATGCTTTGATAAGATAAAGAGAATGAGATAACTAGATGGAAGATTTGGTTAGACCCATTTCTGATTACAAATTAGTATCAGGTGTCAAATCTCTCCAACCCTCTAAACCATCACATAGTAGATGGTTAAATGTAGGAGCTGGTTTGATTAGACCGTCCAATACCTTGAGTTGAAGTACAAGACGTGGGCTACCAGATGAGTGGCCATGATCGATTTGATGTTTGGATCAGTGATCTCCTTATCAATCCCGACTCCAATTAGTATAACACGAACATCTCTCGTCAAAAGGATCAACTAAAAGAATAAGGTTCGAGAAGCCAATAGTTTTGGATCTACTAAGAGACTTTCCTATCCTGAAAGTATCTAGATATGTGGAAGATTCAGGATCAACAAGGAAAATTAGCGAGGGTTTTTGTCGCCTTGATCATAAACTATAAAAGGAACATACAATGAAGAACTCTAGGTATTATGTCAAATACATCTATCTACTTTTTTTTTTTTTTTTTAATTTATCTTTCTTAGCAAAGCCTAGCCTAGTCCTAACATAAATAGTCATTGCCTAGTGGCTCCTGTTACAGTACCATAGGAGTAGATTAAATGTCCACAACCTTAAGTCATCGGATTGTGATCAATTGAGCTATGACTTGGGCAATCACACCTATCCAGTCAAACCTTACTGACCATTCCCCTCGATTGTCTGTTCTGATAGACGAATCGAGTATTTATCTCTCATTTATTTATTTCTTTGGTTGTTAGATACTTTGTCGATTATAATGGGCCATGCTTTCAAATCTTATAAAATCGGCATTGTTTAGCATTCCTTTTGTTTATTTGTCCATTTCTATTCTTTTGAGAAATATTAAACGAAAGTATTAATTGTTAAAAGAACAAATCCTTAAGTCTATTGACACAAGGCAAAAAATAATTCATTTGGAAGGGCTAAACCCGGCCTACCCTCTAACAAATCGCTTGTTCACCTATTACAGCTAATGGTTGAGATGATAGCTGGATCATGTGTCTAATCTCTAATCAATGTGACTCAATGGGGGAGAGTACCAATAACTTTCCTTTTGACTGAGTTATCTAGAGTATCAAATACAGCTAAGTTTGCTAGAAAACTTCCCTACCTACTACAAATTTTCAATTGGGCACGTTGGGTATTGGGTCTTTGTCAATGACGCAAATCCATCTATACTTCAACAAAGTATGAAGAACGAAAAATAAAATAAAATTCACCAAATAAAATACTCCAGCACTTGGATTATTCAAATAATAAGGTGACCGTAAAGAACGAGTTAATAATTTGAGGCCCGGCCGATCCCAACTCAACCTGAACCAACCCAGCCGTTCAATCACCACTGTTTTCTATGGTGTGGTTCACCTGAGATTTGGATCTACCACATTTTTGGGTTCGTACCCTAAAAGGAGTCGGCAAAATGTATGGATGGTGTGGATAAAACACATAGATCATGGTGGGGCCGTAGAGCATCCTCCAATAGTGGCTACTGGCTGTGTCATTAGGCAATCCGCGTCCCCACTACTATCAATGAGTTGGATCGGCTGCAGCGTGTCAACTGGACGGTCATGCTTCTGAGGGTGTTTTAGGCCAAGCTGGTCAGGCTCTGGCTTACATATGTAGCTTGTTCTGGTAAATGGGTCATTCTCAAGTTGAACCCTATCCAACCAATCCACTCATGTAGCTTATTCATGGGCAAGGCCAAATGATCTAACCTGATCTAACTCAAAACCCAAAAATAAATTAATAGACAATTGAGTAAAGATACAACCTTAGAAACTATGTTCATATACCCATTAGGCCTATGTCTCTATGTCCATCCCTATTAATAGCTCATTTTAGACCGTTGAAACCTTCCTAGGGCCCACCATGTAACCTACTCATAAGGTCACACAGACTTTGATGGAGGGAAAACACAGATATCAGCTTGATCCGAAACTTCTATGCCCCTGAGAAATTTTCAATCGTATGCGTTCCGTCGCTACTGCTTCCTGTGGTCTACTTCAGCTTTGGATCTATCTCATTTTTGAGTTTATGACCTAAAATGAGCTGGTAAAACGAATGGACGGCATAGATGATAAATAAACATCATAGTGGGCCCCACAGAGTTTACTCAGTACGCAATACGCTTTCCCTAGCTGGACCTACGTACCCATGTGGACCCATATTGTATCTAACTAGCGGTCAGATCTTGTACGTACCTGATAACTCTTCATCAGCCGTTAAATGCAGATTGGACATGATCAGATCATAGTGATGGAGGATGGAAAACATGGCCGGCGACATCGTCCAAAGCGACGCCACTGGAATACTCCTCCGATTGCCGATCTCAACGGCCCACGGCAGGTAAGTATCAGCTATGATGCAGCTGATCGGCTGATCAAGCCGATCCAGGAGCTGATCGAATGGATCGCCCATCTTGCTGTTGACGGCTTCGATGAAGCCGGCAAAGTCAGCCCCGCGGCCCACCTCTGATGGGATGACATTCGGTATGGAGCGGAGCCGTATGTTGGATGGCTTCGGATCTGAGCTGATGAAGCCGAGCCACTCCTCAGTGACCACAAAGGTTATGACGAGGCCTTGATAGGATGATAGGAGCTTGCAGACGTTCATCATGGGGTTGATGTGGCCACGGCCTGGGTAGGGCAGGGCCACCACGTGGCAGCTGGGGATCGTGGCCATGGCCTAAATCTGACGATGGAGATTGATTCTCACCGGAGGCAGAGATGAAGGATATTTTCTGCGGGGAGGAGAAGCGGTGCGGGCAGAAGAGCGTATTTATGGAGAGAGAAGTAGCACCTACAGCTGGCTGTATGCCGACTAACTATCCAGCCCTATATTTCCTGCTATTTATCACCCTCTTTGGGAAATCTGGTCAATTAAAAGGTGGGCCCTATTATAAATATAGTTTGGAACAAAAGCAAAACTGGTCTACCTATTTAAAGGGGCCCACTATCAAACTAAATAGATAGCTGATGGTTTCACTGAAATACTCTTAATTAATTTAATGTGCGGATGAAATGAAATCCTAATTAAAAATGAAATGATTCTATGATATATAGTTTTCAGCGTTTCTACGGTCCTGATCTTCTTTAAATGTCATACTTAGGTAGGAAAAACAGAATTTCTTATCTAAGCTAAGGGAGCATTTCGGCCGCAATGTGTGGCTATTTTCACTAAAAGTCAAATTTGTCCTGAGACTCATCTTTTTTAACATTTTCATCCGAAATTGCAAACTTTGGGTTGAAATGCCCTCTGACCACCTGCTCCTAGCTACGACCATGACCATAAAGAAGTGGAAGCCCTCTTGGGCATGGACGGGTGATCCATTCATGAGACCCACCATATTGTATATGTTTCATCCATACCGTCCATCCTTTTTTCCAGATTATTTTAGGCTTTGGGCATCATTTTGGGCTAGATCTAAATCTCAGGTGGGCCATACCACAGAAAACAGTTGGGACAGGGATGTCCACTGTTGAAACTTTTTCAAGCCTACCATGATGTTTATTTATCATCCAATCCTGTTGATTTGGTCACATAGACATGTATAAAGGGACCACACAAATATCAGCTTGATTCAAAGGCCTTATGGGCCCCACTATCAGAAAATAGTACCATTAAAGCCTTCCTTAAGCTTAGGGGGATTCCACAGTGCTTGATCAGGGGGAACCCACAGTGCGAGGGGGATTCCACAATGCTCTCGGGGAATCCATAGTGCTCAGGGGGAACCTACAATGCCAGGGGGAATCCACAGTGCTCAGAGGGAATCCACAATGCTTAGAGGGAATCCATAGTGCCAGGGGGAATCCACAGTGCTCAGGAGGATTCCACAGTGCTCAGGGGGATTTAATAATGCTAGGGGGATTCCACAGTGCTTAGGGGGGATTCCATAGTGCTCAGGAATCTTGAGTACTCAGGGGGAATCCACAATGCTCAAGGGGGACCTCACAGTACAGCGGGCCCCACTATAATGTTTCTTTGCCATCAAACCTTGGGGTCCACCATGATGTATGTGTTGGATACACATCATCCATCCATTTGGAGAGATCATTTTAGGGCATGCATGTCATCCATCCATTTGGAGAGATCATTTTAGGGCATGTGCTAAAGAATAAGGCAGATCCAAAGCTCAAGTGGACCCCACCACAAAAACAGTGGGGATTGAATGGCTATCATTAAAAGCTTCTACGGGGCCACATAACTTTTTGATCAAACCAATATTTGTTTTTTTTTCCCTTTGTCCATATCCGTGTGAACGTATAAATAGGCCGGATTTGAAATAAACATCATGGTGGGCCCTATGAAGGTTTTAACGATGGGCGTCATTGTCCCCACTGTTTCTTTGGTGGGGTCTATAGAGCTGGATGTGGGTGGAGCCCCCATGTGAAGCAAATGCAAAGCTCAAGTGGGCCCCACCTCAGAAAACAATGGTGATTGAATGCCTAATGTTGAAGACTCTATGGGGTCCACATTAATACAGGGTCATCCATTATATGGGGCCCATCTTTTATGTGGACCGTCCGCCGTGTGAGCCCCACCTTCAATGTGGACAATCCATCAATGTGGACCCAACTGTTTGTTGTGGTATGACCCACCTGAGATCTAGATTTGGCCCAAAATGGGGCCCAAAACCTAAAATAATCTTGAAAAAATGATGGACGACATGGATGAAACATATACAACATGGTGGGTCCCACGAGTGGACCACCCGTCCACGCCCAATAGGACTTCCACCTATTCATGGGCGTACAAGGAGTAGGTAGTCAGAGGGCTTCCACCCTACTGAAAGTGACGTCACCAACTTTTGCGGGCCCCACCGTGATGTATGTGTTATATCCACACCGTCCATCCAATTGGAGAGGTCATTTTAGGGCATGATCTAAAGAATGAGACAGATCCAATTCTCAAGTGGACCCCACCAAAGAAAACGGTGGGGACAGTAATGTGATAGTTGAAACCTTCCTAGAGCCCACCATGATGTTTATTTGAGATCCAACCTGTTCATAAGTTCACACGGATATGGAAAAAGGGAAAACACAAATATCAGCTTGATCGAAAATTTCTGCGACCCCAAGAAGTTTTTAATGGTAGCTAGGATATCAATCACCACTGTTTTCTTTGGTGAGGTCCACTTGAGCATTGGATCTACTTCATTCTTTGGCTCATCCCCTAGAATGATCTCTTCAAATGGGTGGATGGCGTGGATGTAACATATATATCAGGGTGGGTCCCACAATTGGACCACTTGTCCACACCCAAGAGGCCTTTCGCCTAGCAGGTGGTCAGAGGGGCATTTCCGATAAAAAATTTTGCAATTTCTTACGAAAATGCTAAAAAAGATGTGACTCACGAGAAATTGGACTTTACGAAAAAAGCCGGACCGCAGGGCTATTGTGGTAAAACTCCCTAGCTGGGGAGCGAATTAGCTGTTACCGGGGTAATAGCTTAGTGGGTGTTACCCTAACCGTGTGAGGCCCACCTTGATGTATATTTTGTATATATCCCTTCCGTTCATCTTGATAAGTGAACTGGGTGGGTCACTCCCAACCCGATTTGGACGGAATTGGCTCTAAATTTCAAGCCCAGTACTAGTCCTTTGGCCAAGTTTAGAGGCGAGCAGCCTGATCCATTGTCACCCATGGTTGATGGTTTGACTTGTTAAAAAAAAAAAAAAAAATAACATAATCGATTACTGAATAAAAGCTTTTACATACTTGGATTGATCTCAACCATTGAGACTTGACACATCTGTACCATGCCATGATCAATCATGGCCATACAAAATACCTCTAACAAATACATTGAGGTTAGTGTTAGACGATCCACCCTCCTCCAATGCTTTTAGTGGTAACTTTAAACTTTAAGTGACAAGCATTGTTTCAATTAGAGGTGGAAAATGTCGCAGTTAAAAGAGATTTTTAGTGGTTACTTTTCTGAAGTCGCGGTTAAAACTTTTAGCGACAGCACATATTGCAGCGGTTCAGTGGCGACAGAAAAGTTGTCACAAAACTTTTAGTGACCCTTTTAAGACGTTTAGCAGTGAATTTTTTTGCGGCTAAAAGTCTATTGTTTACCCACGACTTTTAAAAGTCGTCATTAAAAGTAAACGATTAGCATGCGATTAGAAGTCGTCACTAAAAGTGGATTTTTAGCTGCGATATTTTCCGCCATTAAAATACAACTTTTAGTAGCGACGTTATACCTTCAATGACAAGACTGATTTCAATTAGCTATGAAAAATGTCACGGCAAAAAGTGAACTTTTAGTGGCGTCATTTTTGTTGTGGCAACGAAAAAGTCGCCACTAAAACTTTTAGTGGCGATTTTAGGACTTTTAGCTCTGAAAATTGTGGCCATTAAAAGTCTTATTTCTTGTAGTGACATGTTACAAGGCCATAGTTAATATATGGGTGTGCCTTAAATCATATATGAACATGAGTTAAAGGAGAAAGATTTCATTGATTATCCGTGGAAAATTGAGATTGGACACAACCATCACTGATTAAGGGCTTATTTGGTTGCATAATCTAGATTCTAGAGAAAATTCAAATTTCAGTGTTGGAATCCAAAATTGCAGAAACTGAATTGGAAACCCATATTCCATTTGAAACTTGCTATTTGGTTGAAAACTGTGTAATCCAGATTCTGTTTGGTTGAAAACTGTGTAATCTAGCCGTTGCTTGCGGCATGGCTCACTTGGGCTTCAGATCTGCATGAGAACTTGACCTCTGGCCTGTAGTAGTCCTGTAAGACAGATGGCCAAGTTGGATGGTAAATAAACATTATAGTGGGCCCAAGGAAGTTTTTAATGGTGGACATTCAATCAACTTTGTTTTTATGTGGTGTGGTCCACTTGAGATTTAGATCTGCCTCATTTTTTGTCTAATGCCCTTAATTGAGCTCTCAAAACGGATGGACAATGTGGATATAAAATGCATACATCGAGGTGGGCACCACCCTAGAGGTATTATCGTTAATATTGAATGACACTCACTTTTGCTTCTTTTCCCTTTTGTAGAAACGGTCCCCCACACCATTTCCACTAAATCCCGATTGCAACCAATTTAAGTTTCCAGATGGAATCTTGTTTGTCTAGAATTTGCCGCCAAATGCATCAATTAAAATTGGATTTGGCTGGAATCAAGATTTTAAGCGGGAAATATGTTTTCAAATGCCAACCAAATAGGGCTTAAAGGAGAGTTTTGGGCCACGGGTCTTAGTTCCTTGTTATTTCCAACAGGTTATAAGACAAACATTTGATTACTACAATCATTATTATGAACTCATCCTATGTAAGGGAAATCACCATCCACACAATAATCACAATATATACAGTGGCCCATGGATTAAGTTATTTTAACTTATCTGCTGGTCATATTATTAATATTCTAGGTTTATGAAGAACTTGACAAGTTAAGCCTCACAATGTATTTCACATTGAAATTGTTCTACTTCATTTTCCAAGGATATAAAAACCTCAATGTAATCTCTCAATGAATCCATCTTAATCATATTTATTCCATGTACACACAATAGTAATGAGCAACAAACAAAGCATTGGTGAGAAAAATATATAATCCATGAGAGTAAAAAGGCATACATTCAAATACAAGATTTTTCATGCATTATTTCCAGTATTTGTATGGATGTGGAGTATCCAGTTATGGTTATTTTGTGTCCACCTCACTTGTCCAATGATCTTTGTCAATTGTATATGGACCAATTTGGGCCTAACACATAAATTCACAGGATAATAAGCCACACATGGAGCTCATATTAGCTAATAGTAGGGGTGGCAATGGACGACTGGGTTGGGGCCGTGCCAGGATCGGCCTGGCCAGGCCCTAGTCCCCTTGAGCTCCTGGCACAATCAGGCTAAAAAGCCAGCCCCTAGGGCTGAGTAAGGCTAGCCTATGGCGGAAAGAATCTTGTGATAAAAGATTTGAGATAGTTTATATGGTTTTGATCATGGAAACATGAGCCCAAGTCCAAAAGTGCTTTTAACTACACAGGAACGTGGCCACAATTAACATGCTAATTAATGAGAACTAGCACAATGAATATTCACACCTGGGAGTATCTTCAGTTGATCTTCCTGTGATGTTATGTGTTCCATTATTAATGTGGAAGCACAGATCCTTATGCAAACTTTGAGGGAACAAATCATCGAATGTCACATGACCACGATTAATGTGCCATTTAGTGAGGTAGCGTACCTAGCGCGTCTATAAAAGACTTGTTGAAAGAACGTATCTTATTACATATCTAACTATGATATACTTGGTAAGGCCATCTCTCACAGTCCTTTTAAAAGAGAAGATTTTCCTAGAAGGTTCCAAATATTGGAGATCAAATCAATATCCAAGTGAATCCCATTACGGATTGATCCTAAGACAAGAGAGAATCGACATCAACCAGATCGGGCTCCGGTTCGTACATTAATCGAAATAAAAAGAATGGGAGAGGTCGATGAAAGATTTGATTTGTCCGATAACAAATCAGCATCGGGTGGACTTGGTCTGTCCAACATCACAGAGATAAGAAGAGACAAAAAGACCACCCAGATATCTAAGATGATGATCTGATCATGTGACCATGCTTTGATAAGATAAAGAGAATGAGATAACTAGATGGAAGATTTGGTTAGACCCATTTCTGATTACAAATTAGTATCAGGTGTCAAATCTCTCCAACACTCTAAACCATCACATAGTAGATGGTTAAATGTAGGAGCTGGTTTGATTAGACCGTCCAATACCTTGAGTTGAAGTACAAGACGTGGGCTACCAGATGAGTGGCCATGATCGATTTGATGTTTGGATCAGCGATCTCCTTATCAATCCCGACTCCGATTAGTATAACATGAACATCTCTCGTCAAAAGGATCAACTAAAAGAATAAGGTTCGAGAAGCCAATAGTTTTGGATCTACTAAGAGACTTTCCTATCCTGAAAGTATCTAGATATGTGGAAGATCCAGGATTAACAAGGAAAATTAGCGAGGGTTTTTGTCGCCTTGATCATAAACTATAAAAGGAACATACAATGAAGAACTCTAGGTATTATGTCAAATACATCTATCTACTTTTTTTTTTTTTTTTAATTTATCTTTCTTAGCAAAGCCTAGCCTAGTCCTAACATAAATAGTCATTGCCTAGTGGCTCCTGTTACAGTACCATAGGAGTAGATTAAATGTCCACAACCTTAAGTCATCGGATTGTGATCAATTGAGCTATGACTTGGGCAATCACACCTATCCAGTCAAACCTTACTGACCATTCCCCTCGATTGTCTGTTCTGATAGATGAATCGAGTATTTATCTCTCATTTATTTATTTCTTTGGTTGTTAGATACTTTGTCGGTTATAATGGGCCATGCCTTCAAATCTTATAAAATCGGCATTGTTTAGCATTCCTTTTGTTTATTTGTCCATTTCTATTCTTTTGAGAAATATTAAACGAAAGTATTAATTGTTAAAAGAACAAATCCTTAAGTCCATTGACACAAGGCAAAAAATAATTCATTTGGAAGGGCTAAACCCGGCCTACCCTCTAACAAATCGCTTGTTCACCTATTACAGCTAATGGTTGAGAGGATAGCTGGATCATGTGTCTAATCTCTAATCAATGTGACTCAATGGGGGAGAGTAACAATAACTTTCCTTTTGACTGAGTTATCTAGAGTATCAAATACAGCTAAGTTTGCTAGGAAACTTCCCCACCTACTACAAATTTTCAATAGGGCACGTTGGGTATTGGGTCCTTGTCAATGACGCAAATCCATCTATACTTCAACAAAGTATGAAGGACGAAAAATAAAATAAAATTCACCAAATAAAATACTCCAGCACTTGGATTATTCAAATAATAAGGTGACTGTAAAGAACGAGTTAATAATTTGATGCCCGGCCGATCCCAACTCAACCTGAGCCAACCCAGCCGTTCAATCACCACTGTTTTCTATGGTGTGGTTCACCTGAGATTTGGATCTACCACATTTTTGGGTTCGTACCCTAAAAGGAGTCGGCGAAATGTATGGATGGTGTGGATAAAACACATAGATCATGGTGGGGCCGTAGAGCATCCTCCAATAGTGGCTACTGGCTGTGTCATTAGGCAATCCGCGTCCCCACTACTATCAATGAGTTGGATCGGCTGCAGCGTGTCAACTGGACGGTCATGCTTCTGAGGGTGTTTTAGGCCAAGCTAAATGAGTAGTGGGTCAGGCTCTGGCTTACATATGTAGCTTGTTCTGGTAAATGGGTCATTCTCAAGTTGAACCCTATCCAACCAATCCACTCATGTAGCTTATTAATAGCTCATTTTAGACCGTTGAAACCTTCCTAGGGCCCACCATGTAACCTACTCATAAGGTCACACAGACTTTGATGGAGGGAAAACACAGATATCAGCTTGATCCGAAACTTCTATGCCCCTGAGAAATTTTCAATCATATGCGTTCCGTCGCTACTGCTTCCTGTGGTGTGGTCTACTTCAGTTTTGGATCTATCTCATTTTTGAGTTAATACCCTAAAATGAGCTGCTAAGACTAATGGACGGCGTAGATGATAAATAAACATCACAGTGGGCCCCACAGAGTTTACTCAGTACGCAATACGCTTTCCCTAGCTGGACCTACGTACCCATGTGGACCCATATTGTATCTAACTAACGGTCAGATCTTGTACGTACCTGATAACTCTTCATCAGCCGTTAAATGCAGATTGGACATGATCAGATCATAGTGATGGAGGATGGAAAACATGGCCGGCGACATCGTCCAAAGCGACGCCACTGGAATACTCCTCCGATTGCCGATCTCAACGGCCCAAGGCAGGTAAGTATCGGCTATGATGCAGCTGATCGGCTGATCAAGCCGATCCAGGAGCCGATCAAATGGATCTCCCATCTTAGTGTCGACGGCTTCGATGAAACCGCCGAAATCGGCCCCACGGCCCACCTCTGATGGGATGACATTGGGTATGGAGAGGAGCCGTATGTTGGACGGCTTGGGAGCTGAGCCGATGAAGCCGAGCCACTCCTCAGTGACCACAAAGGTTATGACGAGGCCTTGATAGGATGATAGGAGCTTGCAGACGTTCATCATGGGGTTGATGTGGCCACGGCCTGGGTAAGGCACGGCCACCACGTGGCATCTGTAGATCGTGGCCATGGCCTAAATCTGACGGTGGAGATTGATTCTCACCGGAGGCAGAGATGAAGAATATTTGCTGCAGGGAGGAGAAGCGGTGCGGGCAGAAGATCGTATTTATGGAGAGAGAAGTAGCACCTACAGCTGGCTGTATGCTGACTAACTATCCAGCCCTATGTTTCCTGCTATTTATCACCCTCTTTGGGAAATCTGGTAAATTAAAAGGTGGGCCCTATTATAAATATAGTTTGGAACAAAAGTAAAACTGGTCTACCTATTTAAAGGGGCCCACTATCAAACTAAATGGATAGCTGATGGTTTCACTGAAATACTCTTAGTTAATTTAATGTGCGGATGAAATGAAATCCTAATTAAAAATGAAATGATTCTATGATATATAGTTTTCAGCGTTTCTACGGTCCTGATCTTCTTTAAATGTCATACTTAGGTAGGAAAAACGGAATTTCTTTTCTACGCTAAGGGAGCATTTCGGCCGCAATGTGTGGCTATTTTTACTAAAAGTTAAATTTGTCCCGAGGCTCATCTTTTTTAACATTTTCATCAGTAATTGCAGACGTTGGGTTGAAATGCCCCTCTGGCCACCTGCTCCTACCTACGACCATGACCATAAAGAAGTGGAAGCCCTCTTGGGCATGGACGGGTGATCCATTCATGAGACCAACCATATTGTATATGTTTCATCCATACCGTCTATCCTTTTTTCCAGATTATTTTAGGCTTTGGGCATCATTTTGGGCTAGATCTAAATCTCGGGTGGGCCATACCACAGAAAACAGTTGGGACAGGGATGTCTACTGTTGAAACTTTTTCAGGCCCACCTTGATGTTTATTTATCATCCAATCTTGTTGATATGGTCACATAGACATGTATAAAGGGACCACACAAATATCAGCTTGATTCAGAGGCCTTATGGGCCCCACCATAGAAAATAGTGAGGGTAGTGATGCCTACCATTAAAGCCTTCCTTAAGCTTAGGGGGATTTCACAGTGCTTGATCAGGGGGAACCCACAGTGCGAGGGGGATTCCACAATGCTCTCGGGGAATCCATAGTGCTCAGGGGGAACCTACAGTGCCAGGGGGAATCCACAGTGCTCAGAGGGAATCCACAATGCTTAGAGGAATCCATAGTGCCAGGGGGAATCCACAGTGCTCAGGAGGATTCCACAGTGCTCAGGGGGATTTTATAATGCTAGGGGGATTCCACAGTGCTTAGGGGGGATTCCATAGTGCTCAGGAATCCTGAGTACTCAGGGGGAATCCACAATGCTCAAGGGGGACCTCACAGTACAGCGGGCCCCACCATGATGTTTCTTTGCCATCAAACCTTGGGGCCCACCATGATGTATGTGTTGGATACACATCATCCATCCATTTGGAGAGATCATTTTAGGGCATGCATGTCATCCATCCATTTGGAGAGATCATTTTAGGGCATGTGCTAAAGAATAAGGCAGATCCAAAGCTCAAGTGGACCCCACCACAAAAAACAGTGGGGATTGAATGGCTATCATTAAAAGCTTCTACGAGGCCACATGACTTTTTGATCAAACCAATATTTGTTTTTTTTTTTCCCTTTGTCCATGTCCGTGTGAACTTATAAATAGGCCGGATTTGAAATAAACATCATGATGGGCCCTATGAAGGTTTTAACGATGGGCGTCATTGTCCCCACTGTTTCTTTGGTGGGGTCTATAGAGCTGGATGTGGGTGGAGTCCCCATGTGAAGCAGATGCAAAGCTCAAGTGGGCCCCACCTCAGAAAACAATGGTGATTGAATGCCTAACGTTGAAGACTCTATGGGGTCCACATTAATACAGGGTCATCCATTATATGGGGCCCATCTTTTATGTGGACCGTCCGCCGTGTGAGCCCCACCTTCAATGTGGACAATCCATCAACGTGGACCCAACCGTTTGCTGTGGTATGACCCACCTGAGATCTAGATTTGGCCCATAATGGGGCCCAAAACCTAAAATGATCTTGAAAAAATGATGGACGACATGGATGAAACATATACAACATGGTGGGTCCCACGAGTGGACCACCCGTCCACGCCCAATAGGACTTCCACCTATTCATGGGCGTACAAGGAGTAGGTAGTCAGAGGGCTTCCACCCTATTGAAAGTGACGTCACCAACTTTTGTGGGCCCCACCGTGATGTATGTGTTATATCCACACTGTCCATCCAATTGGAGAGGTCATTTTAGGGCATGATCTAAAGAATGAGACAGATCCAATTCTCAAGTGGACCCCACCAAAGAAAACGGTGGGGACAGTAATGTGATAGTTGAAACCTTCCTAGAGCCCACCATGATGTTTATTTGAGATCCAACCTGTTCATAAGTTCACACGGATATGGAAAAAGGGAAAACACAAATATCAGCTTGATCGAAAATTTCTGCGACCCCAAGAAGTTTTTAATGGTAGTTAGGATATCAATCACCACTGTTTTCTTTGGTGAGGTCCACTTGAGCATTGGATCTGCTTCATTTTTTGGCTTATCCCTAGAATGATCTCTTCAAATGGGTGGATGGCGTGGATGTAACATATGTATCAGGGTGGGTCCCACAAGTGGACCACCTGTCCACACCCAAGAGGCCTTTCGCCTAGCAGGTGGTCAGAGGGGCATTTCCGATAAAAAATTTTGCAATTTCTTACGAAAATGCTAAAAAAGATGTGACTCACGAGAAATTGGACTTTACGAAAAAAGTTGGACCACAGGGCTATTGTGGTAAAACTCCCTAGCTGGGGAGCGAATTAGCTGTTACCGGGGTAATAGCTTAGTGGGTGTTACCCTAACTGTGTGAGGCCCACCTTGATGTATATTTTGTATATATCCCTTCCGTTCATCTTGATAAGTGAACTGGGTGGGTCACTCCCTAACTTGATTTGGCCGGAATTGGCTCTAAATTTCAAGCCCAGTACTAGTCCTTTGGCCAAGTTTAGAGGCGAGCAGCCTGATCCATTATCACCCATGGTTGATGGTTTGACTTGTTAAAAAAAAATAAAAATAAAAATAACATAATCGATTACTGAATAAAAGCTTTTACATACTTGGATTGATCTCAACCATTGAGACTTGACACATCTGTACCATGCCATGATCAATCATGGCCATACAAAATACCTCTAACAAATACATTGAGGTTAGTGTTAGACGATCCACCCTCCTCCAATGCTTTTAGTGGTAACTTTAAACTTTCAGTGACAAGCATTGTTTCAATTAGCGGCGGAAAATGTCGCAGTTAAAAGAGATTTTTAGTGGTTACTTTTCTGAAGTCGCGGCTAAAACATTTAGCGACAGCACATATTGCAGCGGTTCAGTGGCGACAGAAAAGTTGTCACAAAACTTTTAGTGACGCTTTTAAGACGTTTAACAGTGAATTTTTTTGCAGCTAAAAGTCTATTGTTTACCCGCGACTTTTAAAAGTCGTCATTAAAAGTAAACGATTAGCATGCGACTAGAAGTCGTCACTAAAAGTGGATTGTTAGCTGCGGTATTTTCCTGCCACTAAAATACAACTTTTAGTAGCGACGTTATACTTTCAATGACAAGACTGATTTCAATTAGCTATGAAAAATGTCACGGCAAAAAGTGAACTTTTAGTGGCGTCATTTTTGTTGTGGCAACGAAAAAGTCACCACTAAAACTTTTAGTGGCGATTTTAGGACTTTTAGCTCTGAAAATTGTGGCAGTTAAAAGTTTTATTTCTAGTAGTGACATGTTACAAGGCCATAGTTAATATATGGGTGTGCCTTAAATCATATATGAACATGAGTTAAAGGAGAAAGATTTCATTGATTATCCGTGGAAAATTGAGATTGGACACAACCATCACTGATTAAGGGCTTATTTGGTTGCATAATCTAGATTCTAGAGAAAATTCAAATTTCAGTGTTGGAATCCAAAATTGCAGAAACTGAATTGGAAACCCATATTCCATTTGGAACTTGCTATTTGGTTGAAAACTGTGTAATCCAGATTCTGTTTGGTTGAAAACTGTGTAATCTAGCCGTTGCTTGCGGCATGGCTCACTTGAGCGTCAGATCTGCATGAGAACTTGACCTCTGGCCTGTAGTCGTCCTGTAAGACAGATGGCCAAGTTGGATGGTAAATAAACATTATAGGGGGGCCAAGGAAGTTTTTAATGGTGGACATTCAATCAACTTTGTTTTTATGTGGTGTGGTCCACTTGAGATTTAGATCTGCCTCATTTTTTGTCTAATGCCCTTAATTGAGCTCTCAAAACGGATGGACAATGTGGATATAAAATGCATACATCGAGGTGGGCACCACCCTAGAGGTATTATCGTTAATATTGAATGACACTCACTTTTGCTTCTTTTCCCTTTTGTAGAAACGGTCCCTCACACCATTTCCACTAAATCCCGATTGCAACCAATTTAAGTTTCCAGATGGAATCTTGTTTGTCTAGAATTTGCCGCCAAATGCATCAATTAAAATTGGATTTGGCTGGAATCAAGATTTTAAGCGGGAAATAGGTTTCCAAATGCCAACCAAATAGGGCCTAAAGGAGAGTTTTGGGCCACGGGTCTTAGTTCCTTGTTGTTTCCAACAGGTTATAAGACAAACATATGATTACTACAATCATTATTATGAACTCATCCTATGTAAGGGAAACCACCATCCACACAATAATCACAATATATACAGTGGCCTATGGATTAAGTTATTTTAACTTATCTGCTGGTCATATCATTAATATTCTAAGTTTATGAAGAATTTGACAAGTTAAGCCTCAAAATGTATTTCACATTGAAATTGTTCTACTTCATTTTCCAAGGATATAAAAACCTCAATGTAATCTCTCAATGAATCCATCTTAATCATATTTATTCCATGTATACACAATAGTAATGAGCAACAAACAAAGCATTAGTGAGAAAAATATATAATCCATGAGACTAAAAAGGCATACATTCAAATACACGATTTTTCATGCCATTATTTCCAGTATTTGTATGGCTGTGGAGTATCCAGTTATGGTTATTTTGTGTCCACCTCACTTGTCCAATGATCTTTGTCAATTGTATATGGACCCATTTGGGCCTAACACATAAATTCACAGGATAATAAGCCACACATGGAGCTCATATTAGCTAATAGTAGGGGTGGCAATGGACGACTGGGCTGGGGCCGTGCCAGGATCGGCCTGGCCAGGCCCTAGTCCCCTTGAGCTCCTGGCACAATCAGGCTAAAAAGCCAGCCCCTGGGGCTGAGTAAGGCCAGCCTATGGCGGAAAGAATCTTGTGATAAAAGATTTGAGATAGTTTATATGGTTTTGATCATGGAAACATGAGCCCAAGTCCAAAAGTGCTTTTAACTACACAGGAACGTTGAATGGGACCATTTAACCCACTTGATGACTGGGTGGGCCACTCCCTAACCCGATTTGGCCGGAATTGGGCCTAGATTTCAAGCCCAGTACTGGTCCTTGGGCCAAGCTTAGAGGCCCAAGCCCTAGCCGTAGGTTGAGCAGCCTGGTCCATTGTCCCCCATGGCTGATAGTTTGACTTGCTAAAAAAAAAAAGAAAAAAAAAAAAACCATTAACATAATCGATTACTGAATAAAAGCTTTTACATACTTGGATTGATCTCAACCATTGAGACTTGACACATCTGTACCATGCCATGATCAATCATGGCCATACAAAATATCTCTAACAAATACATTGAGGTTAGTGCTAGACGATCCACCCTCCTCCAATGCTTTTTTACAAGTTTCTTGAAGATCTTTAGCTCTTCTCCTCATCTCTCTACTTTCATCACAGTCCAATTTCATGGCCCATTGCACAATCTCAGTAATTTCCTCTCTTGTAACCACATTTTCAGTTCCCACTTCTCTCCTCACTCTCACACCAACCTTCCAATCTTCTACTATCAGTTTCGCATTAGTGAATTGGTCGAACCCTAATGGAAATGTAAGCATGATCACGCCCGCATATATGCTTTCCATCGTCGAATTCCACCCACAATGCGTGAAGAAGGCCCCAATTGATGGATGGCATAGAACTCTCAATTGGTCACACCATGGCACCACTAGGCCTATGTCATTGCTAACTTCTTGCAAGTATGGGCTATTCCCGCGTGTGGCCCACAAGAAGTGGGCCCCACTATCACGCAGCCCCATCGTGATTTCATCCATCTGCCTGTCCGAAATCGCCAAATAACTGCCTAGCGAGACGTACAGGACTGATCTTGACGGTTGGGAGTCTAGCCAATTGTAGTAGTCGGCGGTGTCGGTGCCCTTGGGCGTGGTGGGCTCATCTTGGAGGTTCAAGTAAGGGATGGACGGGCCAATGGTGTAAATGGGTATTGAGAGGTGGGCCCTTAGAGTGTCTGTGACATGGGCTTCGAGCTCGTAGAAGGATGTAAGCAGCAGGACTTGGGCTTTGGGAACCCACGAAAAGGCTTCTCTGATTCTCCTCCGCACGATTTCATGTTTTCCATGGCAAGTTATTGGTAGGTCCCTCAAACGTATGGATGAGATTCCAGGAATGTAGCAAACAGTCTCATCTCCTCTTTCTACATATAAGAGAACACGTTTCAATGCTGACCACAAGCCTGGCCATCGAGCCTGATACTCCAGCCCAAGACCGGACCAAGGTGGCCCAAACCCAAAAGCCCAACGGACCACACAGCCCATTAAAAGCCATGGATTAGACCTACTTTTGTATTGACCGTCCATATTAAAGGCCACCGTTCAAACGGTTTATATTTGTCAAAATGGTGTTTTATTTACATGGTAGCTCATGAAAAATATGCTAGACCAGATGAACGGTCTTGATGCATGACTTGGATTATCTAAGTATTCCAATGCAATTAGGATTTCTAGTGAAGGTAAGGTTGATTGAGGCCTAACCCGAGCCCAACTCAACTTGGGCTGAGTTGATCAGGACTTCTGGCGTAAGTCAGGTCAACCCCATTCCAACCGTACCTGCCCGAAAGTACCTATTGGGCCGGACAGGATCTAGTGTGTTCACTCAAGAAGGATGTGGGCTAAGCTCTGTGGGGCCCACTGTGATATATGCGTTTTATCCACTTCATCTATCTGTTTTTCAGCTCATTTTAGGAGCATGAGCCCAAAAGTGAGGCATATCCAAAGCTCAAGTGGACAATGTCAAAGGAAATAGTAGACATTAAATGCCTACCATTGAAGCTTTCTTCGGGACCACTAAAGTTTTGGATCAAGATGATAGTTGTGTTTTTCTTTCATGGTTTCAGATTACAAGTAAACATCACGTCTATTCCCACTTTTTCTTATGGTGTGGTCCACTTGAGCTTTGGATCTGCCTCATGTCTTGAGGTCATTCCCTAAACTGACTTACAAAACAGATGAACAGTGCGGATAAACAGGGTGGGCTCCACCGAGCTTGCGTCACCTCCCGCTCCGTGAATATTCCTAGAGACACAGTAGGCTGGTGACTCTGTCCCTATGGGGCCATCGTGATGTATGAGTTTTATCCATGCCGTCCATCTGTTTGGCAGCTTATTTTATGGCATGAGCCCAAAAACAGGGGCAGATCCAAAGTTCAAGTGGACCATACCACAGGAAACAATGGAGATAAATGGCGACCCTAGAACCTTTCCTACGACCCACCATGATGGATATTTTCCATCCAACCTGTTCGTAAGGCAACACAGACCTGGATGAAGGGACAACATACTATCAGCTTGGGCCAAAACTTGAATGGCCACTGAGAAGTTTTCAACGGTAGGCATTCAATCTTCACTGTTTCCTATCATGTGGTCCACTTGAATTTTAGATCTGCCTCACTTTTGGGATAGTGCCCTAAATTGAGCTGGAAAAATTTATAGATGGCGTGGATTTATGACATACATCATGGTGGGCCCCACAGAGTCGTTGACCTGGCAATCCGCGTCTGGTCATGCGGGCACCCTGAAACTTTTTGGGGTAATTCGTGTAACCCTGGTAGACACGTTGGGCCATAACATGTTCCTGTGGGCCATCTGATGGATGGCCTGGATTAATTCATTGCTTTTCTAAGTTAGCTACTGGTAATAGTACAGATACCTGATATTGCGGTTGGAAAATGACCGTTGGATTGGAGGAGATGAAAATGATAATTGATGGAGAACACCGACGGAGACATCGGCCAAAGCGACGCTACCGGAATATTCCTCCGGCTCCCCACAGCCACGGCCCATGCCAGCAGTGTATCGGCTACGATGCAGCTAACTGGCGGATCAAGCTGGTCTAGGAGCTGCTCAATCGTACCCTCCATCTTAGTGTAGATCGCTTCGAAGAAGCCGCCCATGTCGGCCGCACGGGCCAGCTCGGAGGGGACAACGTTGGGGATGGATCTGAGCCGTACGTTGGGTGGCTTAGGCTCCGAGTCGATGAGGCCGAGCCACTCTTCGGTGACTACAAAGGTCATGACCAGGCCATGTTTGGATGATAGGAGCCTGCAAACGTTCATCATGGCGTTGATGTGGCTCCGGCCGGGGTACGGGATGGCTGCCACGTGGTAGATGGAGATTTCTTCCTGGTTGATGGTATCCATGGCTGGGATCTGATGGATATGATCTTTCCCTTAGACAGTCTAGGTGGATAGAGGGAGGCCGGCCACCCTTTATTGGGAGCATATGACCTTATCCACTGCAAAGCTTTGGAGGTTAGTCTCAACCTACAAAGCAATATGTGGGCCCTACCATGATGTTTTCATAACATCCAATCCTTCCATCATGTGTGCCTCATTATTTTCCCCTTGGATCCCAAAAATCAGACAGACCCAAAACTCAAAACGGCAGCACCAAAGGGAACAGTTGGGATGAGGATGTCACTAAACAAATTAACTTCCAAATCGTGTGTGGAGCCACCGTACTTTTTTGTATTCCGTGAAATCCATGAAGAAGATTCGACCCAATATGATAAATGGAAAACATTAAAATTAGGCCATTAAAAAACTCAAGGTGGTCCACATGACATGATTTTAGAGATTTTAGGCATGGTTTAAGATGTTGTGGCCCACTTGAATTTTTGGGCTCCAAAGATAACATGAGGTGATACATGTGATAGACGGTTGGATGCAATGCATGCATCAAGCTGGTCCCCACACACTGCCTAGTAGGTTAATCCTGACGTACAAATCGATCTTCGGAGAGGATCCGGCCGGTCTTATGTACAGCCAATATTTATTTTAGTAAAAAAAAAAAAAAAAAAAAAAAAAAAAAACTACCTAATCACTTAAATCTCACGTCGAGTTTACATTCGGTGCCTTTTTATGAAAAAAAATTCAGAAAGCTGCTCCCTCATGTTAGGTCAACGGCCTAAAAATCACCATCATCTATGATTCCGGTGGACCATATGATTGGAAACGTAGGATGAACATCTTTCTCCAAATTTTTTACTTAGTATGGCCAGCTGAACCAGGTATGAGCCAAGCCTAAATTTCATATGGCATTTAATGGTTGGAGTACTGAATTTTATATTATCACTGCAGTATGCAGTAGATCCCGTAAAATTGAAGGGTGGATGATGTCTGTCTTTCTCTGATGTAGAATGGGTCGCTGATTATTTCATGACCCAGATGGAGCAAAAGAAGACCGTTCGGGGTCGAAAGTGATTCGGACCGTCAGGACCGTAAATCGGTCGTATCTCACAATCTGGGATGAGTTACGGGTAGGGCTGGTCATGAGCCGAGTCAGCTCGAGAAACTCGTCGACTCGACTCGAAAAAACTCGACTCGACTTGCCTCGATTCAGTAGAACAAGTCAAGCCAAGCTTCATTTAGGAGCTCGAGTCAGAAATCAAGCCAAGTTTGACCACTGGGTCACTCGACTCGACTCGACTCGAAACTTGGCTCGATTCAAGCTCGACTCGGCTCGACCTCGACTCGTCTTGTTTCATATAGATATTTAAAAAAAAAAAAGCCCTAATCTTCTTATTTCTTGTTTCTCTCTCCCCCCTCCCCCCCACACACATTGGGGTCCAAGCTTAGGACATATAAAACCCTCACACGTTGGGGGGTTACTTAATCCTATTATTTTGTTTAGGTAAGAACATTCATTGTTGAGCAAGTACAAAACATGGTGAGCACACAGTGGTTGTGTGTTTTACATGCTGCACAAAACAGGTGCTATGGTGAGATCACACACCATACACATCTACAAAACAGGGGCTATGGTAAGACCAAACACCATATGTAGCTATTGATTGCAATTTTACAAGGGAGGTGGTGCATCTGATCCATGAATCAGCTGGGCTTCATCATGAAGATGGTCCACACAATAATCAGGGCAGTCCATTCATGTGGTGAGCTATGCATGTACTGTGTTAATTAATGGTTCAGAAAATGTTACTAGTGGTCTGCATTCAATGCGTGTGTGGCCTGGCCAAAGAAAAAATTGATCAGAGCTAGGCCATTTAATATTATTCTCCCCTAATATATGTGTGACTTCTTGAACTTAATGTTGTTGACTTTTAATTTATATTTTGTAGTAAAAATATAATAAATTGAGGTGGGAGCAAGCTTGACTCGACTCGAGGTAAGCTCGCCTCGACTCGATCCGCTAGCTCGACTTGAGCTCGCCTCGAAAGTTTTAGTAAACAAGGCAAGCTCCAATGGTAAGCTCAAGGGTGAGCTCGAGCTCGAGCTCGAACTTGAGGAGAGCACAGACGAGTCAAGCCAAGCTTGGCCCACCTCAACTCGACTCGGCTCGATGTACAGCCCTAGTTACGGGACGTATAATATATCAATTTGGGGTAGCTCGAGCTACTTCAGCCAACTAACCCGGCTACGCCGGGTTGCCTAAGCCTAAGCCGTAAGCCTTAACCCGGCTACGCCTGTGGTAGGTCGATCACCGTCTCCCTAACCGAGTGTTCTCGAATCCACGAGAAGAAAATAAAAGAAAAAATAAAAGGAAATAAATTCCGAATAATTGATTTATTGATAATTGAATGAAATAAAAACGGAATTACAATGCATATAAATAGGAAACTAAACCCTAGGTGAAGTATTAGAATCCAACTCCAACTAAAACTCCTAGAAAATGCAGCTTACTATAAATAGTAAACTTACTATTTATAGAAGTCGTTCAATCCTACTAGAACTCTTGGTTTTCGGCCAAAAATAGAAAGTTATCAAATGGCATCAACCATGCTGTTCTACTAAATATTCTAAGCCCTTTTCATGTTGGGCACTAACTCTAAAACCATACGGATGCAAAGTTATGATCGAATTAAAACTTACTATAAATAGTAAAACTGAAAATAAACTAGCCTAATGACCGTCGATACGGTCGATCCTCGCGATTCTGGCTTGGGCAACCCGGCATAGCCGGGTTGGTTGGCTAAAGTAGCTCGAGCTACCCCAAATTGATATATTATACGTCCCGTAACTCATCCCAGATTGTGAGATACGACTGATTTACGGTCCTGACGGTCCGGATCACTTTCGACCCCGAACGGTCTTCTTTTGCTCCATCTGGGCCATGAAATAATCAGCGACCCGTTCTACATCATTCTCCCAAGTGTTTTCTTTGATGTGGCCCAAATCACAACTCCGCCTAATTGTTTGGCTTTGGGCCTAAATGGATTACGCATCTACCGATTAGAGTGGATTTTGCATACATGTCATAGGCTGTTCCACTAAATATCAATTATGGGCACTCCTCTCCAACTGCACTGATTATTCAGAAAAAAAAAAGTTGAAATGTATAGCACGTGGCTCTTGATTTTGACTAGGCATCATTAATTGATATGCATATCATGTCACTCTAAGTTAAGAGTGCTCCAAACTTTTAAAGAGATAATATGAAAATTTAAGCCTGAAGGAGATGTCGGATATTTTTTTTAAGTGAAAAGAAGATTACTACAAAGTGATAAGTTGGCTCTTCAACAATATAAAAGAATATGTATATATATATAATAATGTGATGTATGATGAAACTGCTAAGGACATATGGGAGAGCTTGCAATTGATGGGGTGTTCCTCCTCAGGAGCAGAGGAGAGAGTGCAACTCGAGGGTCATTGGGCGCTCGACTAATCTAGGTTGGATGACCGAAAATACCCCTAGATTAATTTATGACGCTTCATCCATGCAGTAGACAATGTCTCAGTTTCTTTTACATCCCCGGATTGGTGAGATCTCTCAGTTTTTCATTTCTCTTTATTTGTTATCCGCCCATCGGGTGAAGATTGATTAGATCCAAGTGGGTTGTGCTTAATTGTGATTGTTGTGTAATCGATTTTACATAGTGGATTTGCATATTTGGACGAGGTCCCGTGGTTTTTACCTCTGTTGAGGATTTTGCACACAAAAATCTCTTGCGTCATGGTGGTTGTTTGTGTGATTGTGTTTTTCGTATTACCATATCCCATAATTTACAGTAGTTGGGGTGCGAGATCTTGAAGTTTTGTGCAACCTCTCCAACAGCAACAACTATATTCTACAGAGAAAAATGTACAATGTCTCTACGATATTTTCGTGAATCCCAAACTATTGGACAAGAGGACAATTTAAATGAGCATTGTACATGATTCCCGGGTTTGGTTGATGAATGGGCACTTCACCACCCATTCACCCAAGATTTGTCCCAACAGAAGAGACAACGTGTAGAAATCTTGGTTACATTATTTCTTGCTAGTGTGTGACCGTATCTAGACCCAATTAGAATTCAAATTCTTAGTGGTGAGCAAGTACCCACCCTTTCTGATGTTTTTGCACATGTTCTGCGAGTATCCACCCCTACCTTCCTTCGTTCCTACTCGCACTCTTCCTCTAGACAATTAATACTGCCCTTTACTCTGTCATTAATGACGCTATTAGAGGAGGCTGTCCGCCCTTCCATGGTGGCCGTGGAGGGGGTTTTGTCTTTTATATTAACTTGATGTAAAGAATACTTTTCTCAATGGAGAACTCTCTGAAGAAGTGCATGTACATAGAGCAACCTCCAGGTTTAGTTGCTTAAGGGGAGATTGGAAAGGTTTGCAAGCTGAGAAAAGCCATTTATAGTCTATAAGCAATCATCTCGAGCGAGGTTTGAAAAGTTTAATAACTCTCTATTGGACTTTAGATGCCAAGTTG
The DNA here is from genome assembly GCA_003013855.2 of Liriodendron chinense. Lineage (NCBI taxonomy): Eukaryota > Viridiplantae > Streptophyta > Magnoliopsida > Magnoliales > Magnoliaceae > Liriodendron > Liriodendron chinense. The sequence continues at coordinate 1,723,654 of PVNU02000629.1, read as the reverse complement.
ATCACTTAGTGTTTATTAAGCACAGTTTTAAGAAAATGGTGATTCTAATAGTTTATGTTGATGATATTTTTATTTCTGGTAGTGACAATGACAGAATCATGGAGGTTAAAAGGCATATTTAGAAGAAATTTCAGACAAAAGACCTTAGGCCTCTTAAGCACTTCCTTGGAATTAAAGTAGCACGATCATCATTTAATATTATGTTATCTTAGTGGAAACTTACTCTCGATTTGCTAAATGAGACAGGCCTGTTAGGATGTAGACCTTGTGATGCTCTTATAAATTTAAATGTAAAACTGGATGATGAGCAGGGAGAGCTTCTTGAAGACTTGAAAAAAATATACAATATTGGTAGGAAAGCTTATATATCTTATGGTCACCCGTCCCGACATTTCTTTTGCAATTGGAATGGTGAGCGGATTCATGTATTAGCCCTGTACAACACACTAAGAGGTCATACCGAGGATATTGCGCTTCGTGAAGGGTGCTCTTAGGTAAGGCATCATTTATAGAAATTATGAACATCTTACAATCAAAGCCTATGCTGATGTAAACTGGGCTGCATCCATGACAGACAAATGATCAACATCGGGCTACTACACCTTTGTAGGAGGGAACTTTATGTTATGGAAGAGCAAGAAGCAATGTGTCATGGCAAGATCAAGTGCATTTCCCCTCTTCAAGAGCTTAAATTGTTCAATGGCAAGAGCAAGAACCTCGTGCCATGGGACATGCCGTATGTGGACTCATTTGGATTAGGTCCCCTCTTCAAGAACTTCAATTGTTCAATGGAATACCAATTATCTTATATTATGACAATCAGGCTACTACACACATTGCCAGAAATCCAGTGTTCCATGAGAGGACGAAGCACATTGAAGTGGATTGTTATTTCATTCACAAGAAAGCTGCATTAAAGGAGGTTATAATGGAGCAATCCAAGGATCAACTAGTTAATATCTTTACCAAGGGGTTCCCAGGTGTACAAAGTTTTAAAATATGTAGCAAGATAGGCATAATCAATATATACACTCTAGCTTGAGGGGGAGTGTTGGAAAACCTTTGTGATGGTGTACATGTGGGCCATTCATTATGGGCCCCCAGCCCAGCCCAGCCCATTCATTTATTTCTTATAAAAAAGGGAGAGAGATGTGAAACCCTAAGGCATCTCTCTCTCTCTCTCTCTCTCTCTCTCTCTCTCCCCCCCCCCCCCCCCCCCCCCCCCTTCCTCTTCTTCTTCCCGATACATCCTCTATGATGTTGACACACAAGCCTAATAAACCAATCTGGACAGTCCACTAGATCCATCTATGACTTCAGGGTTACTTAAAAAAATATATCCATCCATTAATCATATTGCACCCAAAGGATCGCCTTCTTTTATGGCCATTTGTTTGTAATCCATTACTTTGAAAGGTTTGAATCACCCGATCAAAGGATCCTGTGGAAGTATATGCAATCCGTGACGACCCCACCAAATGCATATCTTAAATTGTTGAATGGGATTATTTTTCCATGAGCAATCTCAACCGTGGGTCAGTGATCAGATGCCTATAATTTTCTGCATGAATGAGGGTGGACCTAATGTAGGACGAGGCACATATACATTCCTAGTATGACTAGACCAAAAGAAGACCAAATGGCAATCAACCATAATTTTTAATCTGAGTATCTTGATAAGATGCACAACCTATCAATATTTACAGTAACGGGCCATTCAAAGTGAATTGACCTACAAAATGAGTTGCATTTAGGGCTGTAAATGGTCGGGTTCGGGGCGGGTTTAGCCAAAACCAGACCCGCCCATTTACTAAATGGGTATGGGTCCAGATTTTAGACCCAGACCCTTTTACTAAATGGGCGGGTCTGGGTCGGGTCTGAGTCAACCCATCAGACCCATTTATAAATGGGTCCGGGTCTGGTAGAGGGAGATCCACCCAGACCCATTTATAAATGGGTCAGGTCTAATGGGTCCGGGTCTGGATCAAGTATGCAAACATTTTACAAGGCTTAAAACCGGGTCTGGACAGGTTTGGGCTGAACGGGTCCTTTGAGACATAGACCAAACCCGCCCACTTACTAAATGGGTTCGGTTCGGGTCGGGTCGGGCCTAATATAAAGGAAACCAGACCCAGACCCGTTTAGTAACTGGGTCTGTTCTTGGACCCAGGCCCGTACCATTTAACAAATGGGTCGGGTCTGGGTCTGGTCTAAATGGGTTGGGTTCGGGTACCCCATCGAGTCCACTGACCCATTTACAGCCCTAGTTGCATTAGTCCGTTTCACAAGAAAACATGTGTTTCTAGTAATAAAAGGGATTTTAGGGAAAAAAACTATTTTTAGTCATTTTGATTTTCGTCATATTTTCTTATTGTTAGAGTTTTAGATTCTCTTCTTTTTTAAAAATTAATTGTAATCATACTTGAACTCCTTTAGTAAGGTTTATCTATACTTTTTATTTTTGAAAATTAGGTTTTAAAGAGTTTTACTATAATTAGGACCTTTATTAGGTTAGAATTTTACTATTTTTTGTAATTACGAATTTTGGTTTATTTTTATTTATTAGTAATGTAATCGAAAATTGATGAATATTAGACATTATTAAACACATTATTTGAATAAAATATTTGAGTTTTATCTCTTTTTTCTTATGGATTCAAGGTTTTAATTACTTAAGAAAGACAACGATCTTTCTTGTTATCTCGCCACGCTCTTCCCTGCATCAAATATTGGTATCAGAGTGAGGCTTTTCCTCGGTTCAATGACATCTAATGATGGTACAGACAACAATCTCATGGCCGATGCTTCAGGGAACTATCCTATGATAGCAGCGGTGTTTGAAGCTTTCCAGTGGAAGAATTGGCAAGATTCTTCTGATGATGGTAAATCATAAGCTACCACTTTTATCATGAGAAAGTTATTGTACACGTTAAAGGAGGAAATAAATTTATAGTGGCACAACATCTTTTAAACGAGATGTACTGTAAATTAAAAGTCTGTAATGTGATAATCGATGTTAGGAGCAGTGGGAATATCGTGTCAAACTTTATGGTGGAAAAGCTGCAACTACAGACAAAAAGCACCCTTCTTCGTACACGATTGGATGGATCAAGGAGGTTGGTGAGACAAATCTAACTGAATGGTGTGGCATATCTTTCTCCATTGGTAAATATTATAAGAACGAAGTAGTGTATAACGTGATTGATATGGAGACTTGTCACATGTTACTTGGTCAATCCTGACATTACGATCATGATGCCCACATAGAAGTTGGAATAATATTTTTATTTTTGTCAAAGATAGTAAAAAGATTATTCTTGTCGCTATGAGAATGAATTATAAACCCAAGACTTCTAAAGTAGATGGGCAGTCATCCATAACAGTACGAGATTTTGTCAAAGAATCTAAGGAGATGAATAAGATCAATATATTAGTTGAAAAGGAAAAAGAAATCAAACCAATGAACATCTTAAAGGAATTAAAACCAATACTACAGGAGTTTAAGAGGATTATACCCGATGAACTTTCCTAGGAATTACCCCCTATATATGTATAATATTGCTTTTGGCTATGTGGAGTTCGTCTTCAATAACATGTAGAATCGGTCCACTAGGAAATCTTCATTTGAGGAACATACACTCAACCTAATCCCTTCACCTAAATTACTGGGTATGAGTATTTTCATAGAAAATATCGCGAATTGAATTATGATAGTGGATGCTAAAGTCCAAAAAAAGTCACAAGAGCCTAATACCAAGTATAAGGAAGAAGATAATAAACATTGGCGCCAGAAGTTATATGAGTGTCATGAGTCGCGTCTGTTGAATAACTCGAGGACAAGTTTTTTTTAAGTGAAGGGGACTGATATAGGATAAGGCATAAATACATTTCTAGAATGACTGGACTAAAAGAAAGCTAAATGAAAATCGGCCATAACTTTTGATCTAGCTATCGTTACGGGATGCATAACCTATCAATCTTTATCGTAACAGGCCAATAGCTGGGTCATAAGAAAACGCAAATTTCTAATATAAAAAAAGGATTTTAGAATTTTTTTTTACTAGTTTTAGTAATTTTGATTTTTTGTTATACTTTCTTATTTTATTAGAATTTTAAATTATTTTCTTTTTTAGAAATTACTTGTAATCATGTTAGGAATATTTTAAAAAGGTTCATTTAAACTTTTTACTTTTAAAAATTATGCTTTAGAAGAGTTTAAAAAGAGTTGATGGACATCAGACATTATTAAATAAAATATTCGATTTTTTTTTTCCGTGGATTCAAAGTTTTGATTACTTTAAGTCATACGGATTGACCGAGTTCATGTGTCCCTGTGCACCGGGAATCCATAACATTGTGACATTTCTCTATGATACGACACATTATCTTTGAGGTTGTACAACTGCACCTTTGTTATGCCTTCTTTTCCACCCTCCATTTTTAAGCCACCAATCCATGGCTTAGGATTCTTCCACCAGGATACATTTTGAGTAATCAAAGGGTGAGGGCAGAGGCCCATCATATCAACAGTCTAGATCTCCGTGCGATGGTCCTTTTCCATAAGCTTATTTTACAACTACATGCATGGGGCTCACCTCCGTCCATCATGTTTAATTAGGTGAGCCACACCATGCAAGTCAAATCATGCCTGCAAATCATATTGTGTGGCCCACCTGAGTTTTGAAATTGCCTGAATACCTGTGTGTTCACTCATCCTGGGGTGCACCTTGTGAATGGATTGGATCTCATATACAAAATACGGTGGACACATGCAGTCACAATCTGAAATGTTTTAACGGTCGGCGTCTCCATCCCAACCGTTCACTCTAGTGCGACCCACCTGCCTTTTTTGATTAGTCGTTTTGGTGATTGATACACACACACACACACACACGCACACGTGCGCACGTGTGTGTTATGCTTTGGCCAATCTTCTGATTATAGACCTGATTTTTGGGACACCTAATTACCATAGTAGGGCTAACTTAGGGCCCGTTTGGATACCACCAAATAAGTTACCCTTTAACTTATGTTAAGTAATTAGGTTACTTTCTTAAGTTTCTTTGGTAAGCATAATTGCAAAAGTAACTTTGTGCCGAAAGCAACTTATTGTTGAAAAGGTAAATTTTTTTTTTAAAGCTTTTTAACTTATGACTTTTGAACCCCCCCCCCCCCCCCCCCCTCTCTCTCTCTCTTTGGTACTTGTCAAAGAAGGCTTTGTCTCACAGTCACGTGGTGGACTATCCACATTGAAGGTGAGGCTCACATGGTAGACGGCCCACATAAAAGGTGGGCCCCACATGATGGATGGCCTCATATTAATGTGGGCCCACATATGGATGGTCTACCTTAAAGGTTGGCCTAGTGATAAAAATCCCACATCCAAAGCAGGCTGGTATGATGGATGGCCCACTTCAAAGGTGGGGCCTACATGATGAACGGTCAGCATCAGAGGTGGGCTACACATGATGGGCAGTGGACATTGAATCTGGGCTCCACAGGATGGATAGCCCATGTTGAGGTGGCCCCACATGATGGACAGTCCTCATCAAAGCTCAACCGTTAATGATGAAAGATCCGCATCCAAGGTGAGCCCTGCATGATGGGCAACCCACATTTAAGGTGGGGCCCACATGACGGGTCCACCAGGAAATCTTCAATTGAGGAACATACATTCAACCTAATCCCTTTACCTAAATTACTGGGTATGAGTATTTTCATAGAAAATATCGCGGATTGAATTATGATAGTGGCTGCTAAAGTCCAAAAAAAGTCATAAGAGCCTAATACCAAGTACAAGGAAGAAGATAATAAACATTTCTAGAATGACTGGACTAAAAGAAAGCTAAACGAAAATCGGCTATAACTTTTGATCTAGCTATCGTTACGAGATGCATAACCTATAAATCTTTACCGTAACAGGCCAATGAGTCATAAGAAAACGCACATTTCTAATATAAAAAAGGATTTTAGAATTTTTTTTACTAGTTTTAGTAATTTTGATTTTTTGTTATACTTTCTTATTTTATTAGAATTTTAAATTATTTTCTTTTTTAGAAATTACTTGTGATCATGTTAGGAATCTTTTAAAAAGGTTTATTTAAACTTTTTTACTTTAAAAAATTATGCTTTAGAAGAGTTTAAAAAGAGTTGATGGACATTAGACATTATTAAATAAAATATTAGATTTTTTTTTCCCCCATGGATTCAAAGTTTTGATTACTTTAAGTCATACGGATTGACCTAGTTCATGTGTTCCTGTGCACTGGGAATCCATAACATTGTGACATTTCTCTATGATACGACACATTATCTTTGAGGTTGTACAACTGCACCTTTGTTATGCCTTCTTTTCCACCCTCCATTTTTAGGCCACCAATCCAAGGCTTAGGATTCTTCCACCGGGATAAATTTTGAGTAATCAAAGGGTGAGGGTAGAGGCCCATCTTATCAACAGTCCGGATCTCCATGCGATGGTCCCTTTCCATAATCTTATTTTACAATTACTACATGCATGGGGCTCACCTCCGTCCATCATGTTTAATTAGGTGAGCCACACCATGTAAGTCAAATCATGCCTGAAAATCATACTGTGTGGCCCACCTGAGTTTTGAAATTGCCTGAATTCCTGTGTGTTCACTCATCTTGGGGTGCACCTTGTGAATGGATTGGATCTCATATACAAAATACCGCGGACACATGCAGTCACAATCTGAAATGTTTTAACGGTCGGCGTCTCCATCCCAACCGTTCACTCTAATGCGACCCACCTGCCTTTTTTGATTAGTCGTTTTGGTGATTGATATATATATATATATATATATATATATATATATATATATATATATATATATATATATATATATATATATATATATATATAGACACACACAAACGTGCGTGTGCATGTGCGTGTGCGCGTGTGTGTGTGTGTGTGTTATGCTTTGGCCAATCTTCTGATTATAGACCTGATTTTTGGGACACCTAACTACCATGGTAGGGCTAACTTACACTACGCCAAAATCACATTTTTGCGACGAACATTGACCGTCGCAAAAATTGCTTGGTTTAACGACGGATCTGACCGTCGTATTGAAAATATTCCGTCGCTTTTGCGAAATTAAGGCGGGATTTCGTCGCGGGATTTTCGTCGCAAAATTATAATTTCCGACGGACTTAGCCCGTCGCTATTTAACGACGAATTTGGTCCGTCGCTAATCCCAGCCCGAAAAGATGCCCCCCAAATAAGGTCCGTCGGAAAATAAAATTTAAGAAAAATGAGATATTGAAAAAAACTGATATTTTTTAAAAATTAAAAAATTTGATATTTAAAATAACAGATTTAGTAATTTGAAAGAAAATGTTAAGAGATTTTAAAAACAAAATTGAGAAATTTGAATAAAATTAATATGTTTGAAATTTCTTTTCAAATTTTCACAAAATTAAACATTTTGAAAAAGAAAATTGTGAAGTTAAAAAAGAAATTTGTGATTTTCAAACAAAAAAAGTTGAGAGGTTTGAAAATAAATTAACAATTTTTTAGTAAAATTGAGATTTAAAAAAAAAATGACCATTTGAAAAAAGTTGAGAAGTTCGAATAAAATTGATAAGTTCGTAAAAACATTGAAATTTTTATAAAGAAATTAAGATTTTGTATTTCGAAAAAATTAAGAAGTTTGATTAAAAAAATGATATTTTCAAAAGAAATAAAAGTTGAAATATTTGATAAAAAAAAAGAAGAGATTTTACTGGTTTTGAAAAAAAATGTTGGAAAAAAATTGTGGTTTAAATAAAAGCGAGAAATTTGAAATGAGTGGGCCAAATTTATTGGTGGACATTTATTGGATAGTTGAAAATGAAAAATTACACTCATTCAGTTAACTGGTTATTAGATTGGTTTATGCATACATACATGTTCATTGGTGCAAAAAATGAAGGCCCTAATATAATGATGTTAATTAATTGCAAGGAAAATTTATAATGATGAGATTGATCAAATTCTATGATCAAGTCATCCTAAACTTGATCTGAATGGTCAGATATGTTTAGGACGTGGTAATTATTATTGAAAACAAAATTAAGCCCGAATCATATCCGTATAAAAGACTCTTTAAATGTGTACAATTAATTTGTCTAGAGCTAGACAAATTTTGGACAATTTGATTGGTCCAAATTGAAAAGTAAATGACTTTAGATGTTTAGATTAAATTTCACTCAAATCTAATGGTTAGGTTACAAGATATGGCCCATCATTGATCAATTTTATTTATTTAGTATCTTTCTCATCTTAAACTTGATCAGGGCAAGTGACCAGTCAAATCAAAGTTATTGATGAATATAATAGAGTGAATGGATTAGATTTCCAAATTAGGCCAAATTTTTAGGTCCAAATTGCGCTGTAACTTGTTGACCTCATGAAAACCTAATAAATGTATAGTCATTGGACCCCAAACTCTAATCTAGCCATTGAGAATTTGATCTTTTCTAATATTTTCTGTTGCATCTTAAAATGATATAAAAGAACGGATGGATGGATTAGATATACATAAAATATATCAGATGGATTGGTTAGTGACAGGGTCACCAGTCAATGCCAAGTGATCGGTGCTCTGTGGGCCCCACCATGATGAATGTGTTTCATCCACTCTATCCATACATTTTTGTAGATCATTTTATGGTATGAGCCCAAATTTGAGGTAGATCCAAATCTCAAGTGGACCACATCACAAGAAACAATTTTAATTGAACACCCACTGTTAAAACTTATTGAGGGCCACGGAAGTTTTGGAACAAGCTGATATTTGTTTTTTACCTACATCCAGGTCTGTATGACCTAATTAAGAGGTTGGATGTCAAATAATTAATATAGTGGGCCCTACGAGGTTTTTAATGGTGGACATTCAATCAATACTATTTTCCTGTGGTGTGGTCCACCTGAGATTTAGATTTGACTCATTTATTGGATCAAGCACTAAAACAATCTTCAGAAATGGCTCGACAGTGTGGATAAAACACATACGTCATGGAGGGGCCCACAAAGCACCGGCCAGTGGCCCCATAGCCAAGGGGTGCGAATTAGGTATTACCCCAGGAATAGCTTAGTGGGTGTTACCCTAACCGTATGTGTTTTTATATATCAACACCGTCTATCTCTTTTTTCATATCATTTTAGGATGTGATCCAAAATCCTAAGAAGATCCAAATCTTAGGTGGACCATATCACTAGAAACAGTGATGTATAACCATTAAAAACGTTTTGTGGGCCACAAAAGTTTTAGATCAATCTGATCTTTATATTTTCCCTTCATCAAGACTTTATTGACATTATCAAGAGCTTGGATTGCAAATAAACATTACAAAAACCTTACGATGTGCTCTTTGGAATTTTTAATGGTGGGGCACTCAATCACACTATTTCTAGTGTTATGGTCCACTTGAAATTTGGATCTACATAATTTTTGGAAAATCGTCCTAAAATGGGCCGTAGAAACAGATGGACGGCATGGATATACAAAATATCATCCATGTGGGCCATACGCTGGGGGTAACACCCACTCAGCTGTTCCCGGGTAACACCTAATTCATGCCTCTGGTGCATGAGAGTGGATTAGGTGAGACCCCGGCCTCACCTAAGAGGGTGCGGCCCTTATCGTGAGTTTGCTATGAGGCCCACCTTGATGTATGTATTATGTATCCATGCCGTCCATCCGTTTTTTCACATCATTTAAAGGCATTATACCAAAAATTAAGTAGATCCAATTATCAGGTGAACCATACCATGAGAAACAGTGGTGATTGCCCGTCCTACCATTAAAAACTTCTCAGGGCGATCCTTAATGTTTATGTAGTGTTCATTTACCATCCAATCTGTGGATAAGGTTAAATGAGACTGGATTAAGGTAAAAAAACAAATATCAGATTGATCCAAAGCTCTTGTGGCCCATTAATGGTCAATCACCACTGTTTCTTATGCTATGGTTCACCTGATAATTGGATATGTATGATATTTGATTTAATGCCCTAAAATCATGTGTATAAACATTTGGACGGTGTGGATACATAATATATACATCAAGGTGGGCCCCACAGTGAACCTACGTAAGGGCCGCACCGTCTTGCGTGAGTCCAGGGTCGCACCTAATCCGCTCCCCTGGCGCATCAGGCCTCTGGCGCAGATTGCGTCAGTACTCTGTGGGGCTCACCGTGCTGAGTAAACTCTGTGGGGCCCACCGTGATTTATGTATTTTATCCACTCTGTTCATCCATCTTAACAGATAATTTTAGGTATGGTGCCAAAAAACGAAGCATATCAAAATCTAAAGTGGACCACACCACAGGGAAAGTGTGAACTGAATATATACCATTGAAAAATTATAGGGGGACACAGAAGTTTTGGATCAAGCTGATATTTGTGTTTTTCCCTTCATCCATGTTCATGTGATCTTATGAACAGGTTGGATGACAAATAAACATCAATGTGGGGCCACTTGAGGTTTGGATATGCTTAAATCATTATTCCCACTGTTTCCCATGGCATGGTCCACTTGAGGTTTGGATATGCTTAAATTTTGGGTTCAACCACTAAAATGAACTGGAAAAACATATGGACGGAATAGATAAAGCACATGCATTCTAGGTGGGCCCAACTGAGTTTACTCCGCACGGTAAAATCGTGCAATCCGATTAACCCATCCCCTTACCCTAAAAAAATCCCCAAATCGTCATTCCCTCCTCTCAATCGTCTCCCGCCCCTCCTCTCTCTCTCTCTCTCTCTCTCTCTCTCTCTCTCTCTCTCTCCCCCCAAAAATCGCCATTGCAGCTTCCAAGCTTCGACGCCTCCCATCCCCGCTCCCGTTGCAGCTTCCAAGCTTCGACGCCTCCCATCCCCGCTCCCGTTGCAGCTTCCAAGCTTCGACGCCATTGCAGCTAGTATGAAATCTCTCTCTCTCTCTCTCTCTCTCTCTCTCTCTCTCTCTCCAACATTGAATGTTGAAACCCTAATACGGATCAAGACCTTTCAATTAGTGCGATTTTTGATCTGTGCCACATCGCAGTGGGCCCCATACGTGGATCTTCTACTCCGTTTGCAGCAGGGATATATGGGTGTGTGGGCAGAGCGAACCTCTTACTTCCGACCATCTATCATTAGATTTTCAATGGTGTTGAGTATTTTGGATTGCGTCGGTGGGGCCGCTGGAATCTTTTATTAACGAAGGATGATAACGCACAACCCCTGCACACTAGCTTATCTTGCTTCATGGTTTTTCTTGCACATAATAGGAGATCCCAGCCATTCCACAGCTGGGCCTCATCTTGATGATTACCTGAAATGGAAAACATGCAGATCCACTCATCAGGTGGGCCACGCCATTGAAATCAATGGATGCTAAGATCTTGCTCAATGTAGACTTTTGAGCCACCTGATGAGTGGATCAGCAGGATCTACTGTCAGATGATCTTTAATGATGAGACCACCATTGGCATGGCTTGCATGTGACTCTCATAATATTTTAAAGATAGATTTTGGAGGCCTGTTTCTGTAGAAGTCTTTGGAGTAAAACTCTTTTCTTTCTTTCTTCCTTTTATGCCTCTTTGGATGGGTTAAAAAAAAAAATTAGAGAAAATGGTGTTTTCAGTCATTATTTCTAGGAAATAATAAGAAATGAAAAGTCGTCATTTTCTTTTATTGCTTTTTGATAAGATTTTTTTCTTCATTTCCAAATTTATTTTTTGTAAAAAAAGTAATTTTACTTGAATAATGAGGGTGGAAAATGTGCGCACTAAAGATGGACTGTGGCACATGTTACATTGTGACATGTGGCACATGTAATGCATTGGCATATGTCGGATGGTTGAAGATGCACGATGCATGTGTGACACGATGGCAAATGTTTAATGTTTTAAGATGGATAATGACACATTGGTACATATGAGGCACTTGAAGATAGATGATTTTATATTTAAGGTACTTGAAGATAACAGGTCGCACATATGAGTGCTAGGAAGGTGAGCACCAGCACATGTAACGACTGTGTGGGGGCACTTTATAAAAAGATGAATTATTTTCTCTCATTTTCCTCAAATTTTGAAAATGAGATTTCTTACGTACGATTCCAGAAAATGTACAAAAAAAAATAATTTGGACGGATTCATTTGAGTTATTTGTATGCCACGTAAGCACTTTCTGTGTATTATGTATCCATGCTGTCCATATGTTTTCCCAGATCATTTTAAGCTATTATCCAAAAACTGAAGGAGATTCAATTATCAGGTGGACCATACCATAAGAAACAGTTGCGATTGCCCGTCCTACCATTACACCAGAAAACAGTGGCGATTGAATGCACACCATTAAAATATTCCTAAGGCCTATAGTAATATTTATTTTCCGTCCAATCCATTGATAAGGTCAACTAGACTTGGATAGAGAGAACGTATAAAGATATGATTGATCTAAAACTTTTGTGGTCAACAAAAAAAAAAAATCAATAGTCATTCGCCACTATTTTCAATGGTGTAGTACACTGACATTTGGATCTGCTTAAGTTTTAGTACCATGCCATAAAATGAGCTGGAAAAACAGATGGAAAACTGTAGCCACCTGAGTATTGCAACATGTGGGTAGGTCACTATGTTTTCCTTGGATGGGTGGCTAATTTAGTCAGTTACATAGACGTACTCATTCCGGACCTAACTTATACACAGCAGATGGCTTCCACGACCCCATGCAAGAATTGGATGACGGCAGAAAAGGTGTCCCCTGAATACTTGAGAGGTGTTGCGACATTCCTAGAGTTCGCAAAACAGAATTCAGATGGTGTTGATTGGTACTGTTGTCCTTGTGTCAAATGTTGTAATGTGCATGGGAAGAAGCCATTAAAAACAGTTTGCGATCATTTGGTTTTACATGGCATAGATAAAACATACACGACCTGGTTTCTCCATGGGGAACAATGTCCCAATGAAGGTGCGAGTACATCTGCCGATAATCGTAACGAAGATATGTTGCCCAGAATGGAAGATTTGGTGAATGATGCTTTTGGTCGCTTTCAACCCGATGACTTAGATGCATGTATGAACGAGGTTAATAATGAAGATGGTACTTAACCTCAAGATGACTTAGATGATGATTCCCGTTACAAGAAATTAACGGAGGATGCAAAACAACCCTTATACCCATCATGTAAACCCGAGCATACAAAGTTGTCTGTGACAGTGGAGTTGATGAGCATGAAGTCTAGGTATCAGTGGTCAGACAATAGCTTTACAGAGTTATTAAACTTGCTCAAGAAAATCTTGCCAAGCGAGAACTCTTTGCCGGATAGTATGTATAATGCGAAGAGATTGATCGGTTCATTGGGTATGAACTATGAGCCAATACATGCATGTCGTAACGATTGTATTCTATACTGGAAGGAGCACGCTACAAAGGATAGATGTCCAAAATGTAGAACAAGCAGATGGAAATTTAATGGAGTTAAAAGGTCAACTGCCCCAAAGGTACCGTGTAAAGTGCTAAGGTATTTCCCATTAACCGCGAGGTTAAAAAGACTTTATAGTGTACTGTGGATTGCAGAGAACATGATATGGCATTCGAAGTCGGTTGGAGATCAATGTCACATGCGTCATCCTGTTGATTCATCTATGTGGAAGAATGTAGATGGAAAGTTCGATGATTTTGCTGCGGAGCCACGTAACGTTCGGTTGGGGCTTGCAACGGATGGATTCAATCCTTTTGGGAATTTGAGCAACTCACATAGTTGCTGGCCTGTTATGATTGTTACGTACAATCTTCCACCTCATTTATGCATGCGGAAGGAGTTTACAATGTTAACACTTTTGATCCCCGGAAAAAAAGGTCCAGGACATGACATTGACGTCTACTTGCAGCCGTTGATTGCAGAGTTGATTGAATTGTGGAATGGATCTGTAACATATGACTCGCATAGCAAGAACAGGTTCACAATGAGGGCAATTTTGTTATGGGCAATACACGATTTTTCGGCATATGGGCATCTTTCTGGTTGTAGGACAGGAGGAAAGTATGCATGCCCTGTTTGTAGTGAGGAGACAGACTCAGTCTGGCTTGAACATGGAAAGAAGTTCGCTTATATGGGACATAGAAGATTCCTGCCACTTAATCATGACTTCAGGACGAAAACAACTGAATTCAATGGGAAGGAGGACACAAGGAAGATTCCAAAGCGTATGAAAGGTTCTGATGTACTACGTAAAATGAATAATATTCAAAAAGAGTTCGGAAAGCAAGTGGGAAAGAGTAGGAAGAAGTCCAAGGATGATGAGCACAACATTACTGCTTGGTCGAAGAGATCAATCCTTTTTGATTTGCCATACTGGGAGCATTTACCCATTCGCCACAATCTGGATGTGATGCATGTTGAGAAAAACGTCACTGAGAATCTCATCGCAACGATCATGGACACAAAGGATAAGACCAAGGATGGTTTACAAGCCCGCAAGGATCTTCAGGCTATGAATATAAGAAGGTCATTGTGGCCTAAAGAAAGGAACGGCAGGGTGTTCTTACCCAAAGCTCGTTTCACTTTGTCCCGATCTGAAAGAGACTTATTCTATCGAACCTTGATCGATTTGAAAGTTCCGAAAGGGTATAGTGCAAATTGGACACATCGTGTCAGTATGGAGGATAACCAACTTAAGGCCCTTAAGTCGCATGATTATCACATTGTGATGCAGCAATTGCTACCGGTATTGTTGATGCACTCGTTTTTAGGGAAAGATAAACCACTGCGCTCCGCCATTCGCGAATTGTCAAGATTCAACGTCATATGTTCGAAAGTTATTAATCGTGAGGAGCTTCAATATATGAAAGAAAAAATAGTGGTAACATTATGTGTATTCGAAAAATACTTTCCTCCATCTTTTTTTGTTCCCATGACACATCTAGTTGTGCACCTGGCGGAGGAGGCACAACTTTGTGGACCCGTTCGATATAGGTGGATGTACCCTTTTGAGAGGTAACATAAACTATCAGCATTGAATTAAATTTTGTTACAATAGCCTTTTTCTATCGATATCTTATTTTAACACTTATCAGGATGATGAGAACATACAAAAAGTATGTGATGAATCAAACTTATCCAGAGGGTTGTATTGCGGAACGCTATATACTAGAGGAATCTATGATGTACTGTATGGACTACATGCCCGAGAAGAAGCTAGGAAGCCATAAGCAAGTACGAAAGATATTCTATGATGAGGGTGATGAGAATGTCGATAACTTTCAAATCAACAAGAAAGCAAAAATCCATCTTCTTACTACGGTGCAGTATCAACAAGCACGCAGGTGGGTTTTACAACATCACGCTGAAAATGCTCAGTGGGAGGGGTAAGTTAATGAAATTGTTTTCTTCTATCCTTAATGTTTTTTAAAATGGCTTAATGTAAATAATAAAATTATTTATATTCTTTGGTATGTGACTTGCAGGAAGTACAATGCATACCTTCAGTCTCAAGCACGTAGGGGACAAAATCGGAGGGGCAATCCGTCAGCAGAAAAACAAATGGACTATAACACGTGGTTAAGGGATCAACTAGAGAATGAAGAAATGTCACAATTTAAGAGAATAGCTATTGGTCCTAGCTTTAAAGCCACATCGTATAGTACATACTCAGTAAATGGATATGTTTTTAGCACAATAGACTCCGAAAAGAACTCTACAACACAAAACAGCGGGGTCTCTATGAAAGCATTGACTAGGTTCAGGTCGAGTGCCAGGGATAGGAACATTGTAGAACAGGAAGCCACCTACTATGGCATCCTTAGACAAATTCTCGAATTAGACTATGAATTCAAGGTAACATTGTTCTACTGTGATTGGGTGCATATTGAAGATAAAACAAATGGATGTTATGTAGATCCCGAGACGAATTTGATATTCGTCAATTTAGGAAGGTTCAGAAGGAACATCAAGGAAGATGATGAGCCGTTTATTCATGCATCTTAGGCAGCTCAGGTCTTCTACTGCAAGGATCTAACAAGAGATGACTGGCATGTTGTTTTAGATGTTCCAAAGCGGCTGACCAAGGATGCATATGCATTTGAAGATCCGCTAGTATTTGAGGCTAGGTTAATGGCAGGTTCTTCAAGCACTTCATTAACAGACGATTTAAATGAAGAAGATGAAGATATACAAGAAGGGTCATATGTAGAAAATGAAGCAAGTACCTCACGTCATCGAAAGCGGAGAAGAAATTAATCAGTTCCATATATTATTTTAAGTGTCAGGTTGGAAGTAATGTGAATTCCATTTATTATATGAGATTGTGATCTTTTTACTTTTTTACTTTTAGCTTTCATATTTACAAAAGCATGCTTTCGAACTTAGTATTGAAGTCACGGGTGCAATAACACTCTTGTACATCCAAGTGTGCTGCATGATATCTAATCCATCAATCAATTTAGTCCACTTTGTACATGTTTTTCCAAAAAAAAAAAAAATGTAATTCAACTAGCAAGTGGGCGCTAATATTATTTTGCAAACAATAACACATATCAACCTTTTATTATTAAAATTCCTATAATATATAGCAACAGCTTAAATGACTAATATTTTGAATTTTTTTTTGTAGGAATCATGTCGCATGCAGGAACTTCTTCAACTTCTGCCCCAGGAAGCAATGCAAGGAAGCATGTCGAAATCATTTATGCTGGGCAATCTATTGGACCAAACGGAACTTCTTTCTCCTCATTTTTAGGGAATGTGACCAGGACACATTGTCCAATTACATATAATGATTGGCGTGCTGTACCTGATACAATTAAGGAGAATGTTTGGTCTATCATTGTGGTAAGCATTGAAATATTTGAAGGTTACTTTTTAATTTTTATAATGTACTTACCATTGATCTGTTGTCGATAATGAAATATATAGGGCACATATGACATTGACAGTAAGCACAAAAAAGATATAATAAAGAGAGTAAATGGAATGTGGAGGGATTGGAAGCATGAATTGCGAAAGACTTATGATAAGTTTGATCAGGATGGAGAAAGAAAAAGAAATTGTCCCAATGGTGTGAAACAAGAAGAATGGGACAAATTCGTTGATTCGGAATCTACAGTAGATGCAAAGAATCGTCGTCAAAAGGGAAAGTATTCCAGAAAAGAGTTAAAGTACCCTCAACTGTCTGGTAGACGGGAACCTGCCAGGACAGAAGAGTTGATGGTAATTTGTAACATAGTTTCATTGTCTTTAAAATCAATTTAAAATCAATTTTCTTTATAATCACGTTAACATGATTTGCCTTCTCAAATTACAGCGAAATGAAAATCCAAATGCTGTTATCACTAGAACAGACTTGTTTCTGGCCACACATACTAGATCCGATGGGTCTTACCCCACACAAGAGCTGAGTGACGCAACTGGAAAATTGAGAGAGATAATTGCGAGCGACCCGGCTAGTATAAGGATGGATTTAAATAATGACCCAGTTGCACAGGTTTTTCCCTCATCTTCATCACTTTTACATACACAATTTTTTATATCCTTTCTCTTACTAATATACATGCATCACAATTCATGATGGATTATCATCTAGGTTTGTGGTCGTGATAGAAAGGGACGTGTGAGGGGGTTGGGCAATATTTCAAAAACCACTATTATTGCTTCAACCCCCTACGTGGAAGAAATTCGAGCCAAGAGGAATGAAATTGATGACGTTAAAGCATCAATGACTGAATTGAAAAAGGAGATGGCAGAGCAACGGAACGAGAATAAGAACATGTATAAAAACATGGAACAACAGATCATTGAACTTAAGCAGCAAATTCTTAGCAATGCTCCATTGACGATGCAATGCTCCCTTGGGACTGCAGCATCGCAGGTACTGCAATTTTTGTGACAAATTTGCATCATTTATTCGTTATTTAAGATAAATGTAACATCATTAGTTACTCCACGAAAGTGATAAAATTATTTATTGTAGGCCAATCTTCGATCCGGCAAGGCTTCGAGTCTTCGAGGAGACTCAGCCCCTACTCAGCGTATGGAACAAATTTATTCATTAACAAATATGCGTCGTCGAGTTGTTGGGCGTGGACGGATAATTACAGATTATGAGACCAATATCCCTTCAGAATGCGTGAAGATCATTTTAGATGCGGTCGATGATCCTAGTGCGGATGTCTTTGATGAAGTTGGTGACAGAACATTGGGGGATTGCGATCTGGGTGAAGTTCTTATTTGGCCCAGAGTCTTGACGAGGCCATGTTAAACCCTTCTTAATTCCTAAACAAGCTAGTTTATTTTGGAGCAATTGTGGCAAACTTGATATTATTTTGGATTGTTTGACTAAAACTTAATGTTGGATTATTTTAATGCTTTTGGATGGTGACTTATTTTGGATTATTTTAGTGATTTTTGGTATGTAGTCGTTTGTATTAGACTGTATGGTGCAACCAGAAATACTTTTCTTTAACTTCTTGCAGTGTGAATCTTCATTCAAAGTTGTTTTCGAAAGATATACAAAGGAAAAGACACTTATCGAGTCCTATTAAAAGGTAAAATAAGTTAGCTTTTTCCATTCCGACTTGTTGATTTCTTTTGGTATTTTATTTTCTTGAGATCTTCTTCTTATTCTTACAATATAAATGTTTGATTCAACATCGGTATGAACTATTTGACTGGACCTTTGAAGACTTTAGATGGCTTATCTATTGACTCAGTAAAATGTTCTGATTTGAATATTAAAAGAACTACGTAGTGGCTTGATCCCAAATCACTTTTTTGGGTACGTAGGCAGCCGTTCGAACTAGTCTGTATCGGTGCAGCCACATTTTTTTCCTTTCTTTTTCTCATCTTGCAATGTAACAACAGAGGGGATGATATAGCATGGGTTTGGTTGCAGCAATCATCATTTTAACATGAGTTTGGTTGCAGCAATGTGTATGGGAATAGACTGAATGGAACCATTCCACGTGCATTCCAAAAGCTTGAGAGCATGACAAACTTGTGAGTCTGATCCTGTCTCATTGGAATTTACATTTTTCATTATATTTTCTTGTGTTTTCAATGTAGCTAAAAATGTGTGCATTTGTGTGCATGCTTGCGTTTTCAATGTACCTAAAATTTGGATGACTGAGAGCATCTGATGTATTGATTTTTTTGGGCATAGTCTAGCCTCGTTAGGGCCCATCAGATCAACAGTTTGGATGACTAAGACATGGGGTCCATTTTTCCATACTGAGGGCCGTATGATACTATGCTTACCTTGAAGTTATTATCCAATGAAACAGGTCTGCAGTGGGGAACAACAGAACAATGGCCTTTAATTTCTTTGTCTTGAAATAGGAGAATTGAAATGGGAAGATAGAGTCCACAATTCTTTACACTTTATCTTAGCCTGACAGAATTTTCTGCTCCAAAGTTTATCTAGCCTCAGCTTAATCTTTGCAAGTAGAGATCTCCTCCCTATACTGTTTGAAAATGGTTATAGCATGAACAGAGAGTTCAACTTGTATGTTAGATGAGTAAACACATCTACTGTATCATGTAGAACTCACAGTCCATTCTCCAAATAGTTTGGTATTCTTTGAAAGGAAGGAGAATTATACAATGTGTGGCTTGCTTATTGACAGCATGCATGGGAACATGAAGACAAGTGTGGCTGTGGTTTGGTAATTTAGACCATTGTTCTGTAGTTGTATTTCTCTTCTTAACCATCTATGTTTAGGTTAAAAATCAAAAGGTTAAGAATGTTCTATTGTGAAGATTGGGTTGGAAACGTGCTTTTGTTGTGAGTTTTGATATTTTTATATACTTTTTTTTTATTGAAGTAATTGGAAAGATATTGATGTGTGGGACTCATGAGTTTCTTTTCTTTAGAAAATTTTTGTTTCTTTGGAAATGATTTGCTGATTTTTTTGGCTATCTGTATCTGTAGGCTCGGATCATGTTGCAAAGGCCCTCCCTGACCTGTAAGTCTCTTTCTTTTTCATTTTCTGAGATTTGGATTTTCTTTCTTTCCCATTTTTCAGTCTTCTTGTTTTACTGTCTTGGGTGATTGATCAATCTGATTTTTTTTTTCAGATCAGGCCCAAGAAACCTCAGTGTCATTCCAGATAATTGTATAAAATCTCCTCCCACTGGTAGGTTTTGGAGTATCTTTTCAAAACTTTTGTTAAATCTTTTTCCTTCTAAGGTGACTAATTGATCCGAGTTATTTGGGTCTTGTTTCAAAGCAAATGCAAGAGACACCAAATCAAAGAAAAGAGTATGCTTAATAGTTTGATTGCATTGACACAGTTACTATTTTCCCTCTCCTGGCCATACAATGTTAAGAGAAAGGAGCTGCCTCTTGTTTGAGTATTGATCATTTGTTACTCCTAGAACATTGAGGCCATACAATGCTATTCTTGTTTGATTTTGGTTTCTTTTTTCTTTTTTCTTTTTTCTCCAGCTGTCCTGTTGATTCATGTTGTCTAGGGGCAGGGCAGACATTTCGTTTGTCTCATGTTTGTGATTATAGATAAAAAGACTCGATGATATTACTTCTAACCAGGCTGTTATTGTCATTGAATGCTAAAATCTCTCTTAATGTTAAGGGAGGAGCCAAGGACATTTTGGCCAATATATTTACTTTTAGGACAGTGGTGGCCTTGGTGATTCTACAGGACATTAAATGAGATTTTGTGGCTTGGATTTTAGCCGTGTCAATGTATGGCTTGGGTAAGGTCAATGTATGGCTTGGATCTTACCCGCTCCTTTTTTGCACCACACAAGTAGCCTGCTCCTATATGGAGGGCCACTGTGATGATTGTGTAACATCCATCTGTACAACTATTGCACCCATTTGTTGCGCCATTTCTGTTCGGACATCAGCCTAAACAAGAGGCAGTTCTAAAATTCAAGTGGGCCACAAAACTGGAAAAAAAGTGTGGATGGGTCACCACCATTGGCAACCTTCTCTCTGTGTGTAGCCACATCCATTCCTTCTGTTTTTCTCTCCCTCCCCCTCCAAAACTGTCACCCCCATCTCCCTCCACTTGCGTTGGATGTGCCATTTCCCCTAGTGAATTAAAACACAATGTCAGTTTCCTGTCTTCCTTTGTATGATTTTAATGTCGATCGCATAGCTTTGTCATATAGTCCAACTAGAATTTCCTTGCAGAAGAATGCAGGAAAATGCTAAGCAAAAGATGGGTATAAAAAAACACTGCTAAAAGAACATAAAAAACAATTTGGTCTTCCATAGTTTTCTTCTTATCTGGCAGTCGATGTAGGTCAAGAAAATTAGAATCAATGTGGTCAACCGCGGGTTTTCTCATCTATGCAGCTGATATAGGTCTGATATCCTTGTAGCTGCATATTAGCACTCCTGATAGCATGAAATAGCTGCTAGCTTTACTGAGTACCACTGCTAACTGATAATGGTCTCTACCATATGTACCATTAACTTTTTCTTAGCAGCCATCATTGAAAATTATGGGACTCCTGTAGATGCAACTCTTTATGTGCATATGTCTGCTCTTATGTTCATTTAGATCAGCCTATTGCATACACACATATATGCATCTTATATAGAGCAGAGATCTTATGCGATATTCCAGCTGATGTCTCCACTGTGCACTCTTGGGTTTTCAGTTTGAGATTGGAAGATTCTAACTGTGGAACCTTTGCTCTCATTTTGGTTTATTCCTAACCATTTATTTTTCTGACTGCAAATTAATGGATTAGGATTTTTCCCATCTGGAGTTTTTTGGTGCATGGGCCATCCAGAGAGGGCCAATCGTTACCAGTGGTGCAGTCAGCTGAAACATGGCCTCTACTACTATGCACACTAAAATCCTGAGGTTTTTGTACTGAGCATTGAAAAGGATCTGGGGCTGAACTCGTGTTTGAATGGGATTGATACCAAGGGTTAGAAACAGATGTAAACCCATATGCTAAGGTCATGTTTGGTAGATGCCTAAGAGATCAGATAATTGGTTATCAACATTATTCATGTAGTAGAGATCAGGATCCGTGGTTATCAAGGTTATTTTTAAAACCTTGCCAAAAAGAAATATGATCACTGATACACAATTACAATCAACTAAAATGAGATGAACTCATTTTTAGGCGTTTACCAAACATGCTCTAAGGCTTTTTCTCTTCTTGCAAATTTGCCAGCCAAACGGTCTTTTTGTGCAAATTTCAAATGCCATGTCAAAAGCTAATTCTTCTGTTTTTATTTGCTGGTACAGTGGAAGATTGCTGGGCTTCTTCCTGCTCAGCATCAGGTTCAAATCTTTCAACAAGAGGCAGCTCCTTTCTCTTAACATTGTATGGCTGCAAAGGTAATCTGTAATTATTTGAGTATTGATCATTTGTTACTCCTAGAACATTGAGGCCTGTGCATTTCTCAGAATGATTCTGTAACTTCTGTTGCTTATTTTTTGAATTGGAAAGGTAGTGTTCTCTACCATGCCACCAGTCACCAAACTTTTACGAGAACTCCGGTTTTCAACACCTTGGGCACCATGTCTCGAAGTGAATCGTGGGAACTCTCCTACCATCTACAGTTTAGAACCTGATCTTATCTTTGTGTGAGTATCTGGAATGTTCTATTATCCTCCTAATGGACCTTAATCATATATATCAGTTCCCATGTACGAAATTCATCCAGGAAAAAAAAGTTTTGACAGTATTAACTTTTGATATTTGACTGAATGCTATTCAAAGAAACAAGTGAGAAAGATACATCATGGAAGAGGCAACCGTGAGTAAATAAAAAGTGAATCTCTCATCTCTTGACTCTTTGTCTAGGAAGTTAGCAATACTGCTGGCTTGCCGTATAAATGTACAAAAGATGCATCTTCCCTCAATACCAAATCTCTAATCTCATCCTCTATAATTTGGCTACTTGCAATGAAGGCCATGGCATTTTTCCAATCTCCCTCCACTTTTAATATGAAGTATGGCGAGTGGGCGTGTCATGTGTGTGAGAGCAACCGATAAGGTGGGCATGTTAGGTGTTCTGCAGGTGTGAGGATGGATGGAAGGATTTTCAATAACAAACTTTGGCAGATACAATAAAAGTTGAATCATCTTTATGATTACTGCTATTGATCTGTTGGTGCACATGTCATGATGTTCTCTTTTAGCTCTTGAATGAAATTTTAGTTGCCTTTCAAAAAAAGAAAAGAAAAAATCCAGCTATGATACCCTATGACTGATTGAATCTATGAATTAAATTCAAGAGGACTTGTTGCTTGTTCTCTGTTCTGTACTGACCATCAATATTTCAGTACTCCAACAAATCACTAAGCAGCATTTTAAATAGTGAATAGCGTGTAGCATCGCATGCACCCCGCTGAAGTGTGAGGCGCAAGCTACATAGCATGTAGCATAAGCTACATACTACTTTTAGAGTTTTAACCATCTACTTTCCTAGCAATTAGTCAGATGGCTAGGATCAATAGTTATAATGTCATGGGCCAAAATTTAGGCAGGCCCATACTTCAAGCGTTTCACTTAGTGAATGGCTCAGATCTCTCGAGTATGATTGCCTCTTATCTGGTAGAGGTATCTTCAGTGAAAAAAAAAAAGGAAACAAGATCAGCCCCGTTCAGTGGATGCCTATTATTAAGTTCATCTTATTTTAGTTAATAATAATCTTCTCTGGTATATAATTAGCGTTAACATGATCTAAGATTTCTAATTCAAAATTGTTGTTAACCTTTTTTTTAATTATTATTTGTTAACTTGTTAATGGTTTTCATGGGAAATAAAATGCTACGAACAAAATTCCAAGCAACCATAGAGAGAGGAATGTGTGGTTCAACTTTGGCAATCTGATGATCAAGGAAAAACTCCATTTGATTGCTGTCTACACCATCGGATTTGTGGATTTCAATTAATTCCTTCTACAGAAGTGAACACCTATTGCGAGCTACATTCTAACCTGTCATGTCATCTACTCTTTCCCATCGGGCTCTTCAGCAGAAGCATAACAAAATATGTCAGTTTAAAATTTTTAAGAATGAAATTTCTTCAAATACAAATTTATGATTATCTTATTCACTACACGGAGATCAAGGAAAGCCCGATTAAGATTTTGATTCTTAATCACATATGTGAAGAAAACATTATGTATGTTTCATATAACTTTTGTTCTTACATTATAATACTGATACTCTTTATGTTTTATATTCTGGATTTTGTAGGTGGACCAGTTGATGGATTTGCTAACGTATGAGGTGGAAGTAGCTACAAAGGAAAGATTAGAAATGAAGGCTAGCTTCACGTATGGTCAAGAGATTGGTTTCAATATTGGGAACAAAATAAAGCCTAGTTGCTCATTCTATGGAGAATGGTTCACTTCAATGTGTAGATTTGTAACAAATATTAATATTATTTTTCACTAGAAATGTAAGGACTTTAAGTTTCATATATGATATAATTATGATTTGTTAGGTTTTAATTTTTTTTTGTTTTAAATAATTTGGATGACTATCTGGTGCAATAGATTCAAAAATAAATTCAAACGTAATAGGTGTGCGTTCAGAAAATTTAGCGACGGACCAAACCCGTCGCTAAAATTCCTAAATAAATGTCGCCCATAAATTTAACGACGGACCAATTTACGTGGCAACAATTTTGTACGACGGACCAATGTCCGTCGCTAAGTCCGTCGCTTTACATAATTTAGCGACGAACGTAATCCGTCGTTTAAAAGCGACGGACATAATTCGTCGTTTAGAATTTGCCACATAGTAAACTGCGACGGCCCATGCGACGAACCAAGTTCGTCGCTAATACAAATTTGCGACGAACTTGGTCCGTCGCAAAAATGCGATTTTGGCGTAGTGAGGGCCCGTTTGGATACCACCAAATAAGTTACTTTTTAACTTATGTTAAGTAATTAAGTTACTTTCTCAAGTTTCTTTGGTAAGCATAATTGCAAAAGTAACTTTGTGCTGAAAGCAATTTATTGTTGAAAAGGTATTTTTTTTTTTTTAAAAGCTTTTTAACTTATGACTTTTCAACCCCCTTGTCTCTCTCTCTCTCTGGTACCTGTCAAAGAAGGCTCTGTCTCACAGTCACGTGGTGAACTGTCCACATTGAAGGTGAGGCTCACATGGTAGATAGCCCACATAAAAGGTGGGCCCCACATGATGGATGGCCTCATATTAATGTGTGCCCACATATGGATGGTCTACCTTAAAGGTTGGCCTAGTGATAAAAATCCCACATCCAAAGCTGGCTGGTATGATGGATGACCCACTTCAAAGGTGGGGCCTACATGATGGACGGTTAGCATCAGAGGTGGGCTACACATGATGGGTAGTGGACATTGAATCTGGGCTCCACAGGATGGATAGACCATGTTGAGGTGGCCCCACATGATGGACAGTCCTCATCAAAGCTCAACCCTTAATGATGAAAGATCCGCATCCAAAGTGAGCCCTGCATGATGGGCAACCCACATTTAAGGTGGGGCCCACATGACGGATAATCCACATCAAAGTTGGGCTCCATATGATGGCCAATTAATAATGGTGGGCCCCACATGATGGACAGTCCACATCAAGATGGGCCCCAATGATGGACCGTCCATAATAAAGGTTGACCGTAATGATGAGTGGACCATGCATATCCAAGGCAGGCCCATCATGATGGACGGTTTACATCAAAGGTTGGCCCTAATGATGAGTGACCCATATCACGACACTCCCTGCATGATGGATGATCCACATCAGAGGTGGAGGCCACATAATGGACGATCCACATTAAAGGTGGGCTCCACATGATGTGTGTGGGATATTGAAGGTAGGCCCCACATTATGGACAATAACATTGATGGTGGGCCCCGCTTGATGGATGATCAACACCAAAGGTGGGCCCTACATAATTAATGTTGCACATTAAAGGTTAGGTCATAATAATGAATGCCTTACATCCAAGGTAGGCCTCTTATGATGGATGGCTCACATCAAAGATGGGGCCCTTCAAATGAATGGTCCACATCGAAGTTTGGCCTCCATATGATGGATGGTGGATGTGAGGGCGATTGTAAACACCCCACCTTTAAACATCAAAATCTACTCATCGATTTCATGTGACCCCAACTAAGGCTAGTGTACAGCTAAAATCACGCCCTAAAGATAGCCATCAGGGTAGATTAGTCAAAAACCAATCACAGACAGGCAAGCCAAGTGAGGGAGTATGAGCTTATATCACCTCGCAAGACATCTTAAATTAAAAAAAAACTTTCCTGGATGCGGTGGATCATAATCCATGGATACAGATTATGATCCAGCGTATCTGAGTCTGCGAGCATGAATCCTCGGCTGTTCTCTGCACCCCAAGTCTTTGTTCGACCTTCCCACCTGCCAACCAAGGCAGGTGTATGGCTAACATTGTGTCCCCAAAAGATCTAGCGGCTTAGATTGGCCGAAGGTCGGATATACCAGCACTAGGACAAGCGAGAACATTGTCCCATGTCAATGCATTGCAAACCGTGTGTATTTCTAGCTCCTAGATGTTGTGTATCACACACCGCATTAGCATTGGACTGCATCTGGGCTGATTCAATCAGCGCACGACATATGTTACCGACATCCTCGCTCTTCGCCAATTGAGCTTGCCAGCACGTCCTGTGTACTTACCGTCTAGTTGTGACTAACCATCGTCCAACTGCCTATTTAAGCAACTATCGGGGCCCAATGGGAGGAAGCGATGGTGAGAAGAGAAAAATAGAGAGAATAGTAAGAACAGAGAGAAGTCGCCAGAGGGAGAGAGAAAAGAGAGTTCTCGCATCCTGACGAGTTTGAGAGCTTTAGAGCGATCGGAATCAAGGCTCTGCCCCCACGTCAAACCAGCGGTAAGATATTCCTTTTTCCAAATCTTTTGACGGTCATACAATACTGTCTCTAGGGGACTCATAAAAATGATTTTTGTCATTTTATCCTTAATTGAGAATTCAAAAGCAACTTACGATTCTCTCTTCTTCAAAAGCCCAACTATATTGTTACTCTGCTCAATAAGAAACTCGAATATTTTAAGCCAAAAAAGATACTAAAGTCAATGAGTAATGTCGGACTTTGTGACATTCGGCTATCCATTTTGATAAAAAAGAGTACTTGATATCTCCTTTTCTCTCTCACATTTAGAATCAAATTGTATTCTACTTTGTACATTCCCTACACACCTACAACACCTACACCTATTCATAACTTTATTTTGCTTTCATTTCTTTTATGTTTTGCTAACTTGGGCCCTAAAAAGCCTGTAAAGGATGACCTGATTTTGCAGGATTAGACGTTCCACTGAATCCCTCAAAAAATTCTACAACTCCGTAAAGTAGAGACCGTGCTCCGTATGAGTGATAAGGGGGTGCCTAACACCTTTCCCTTTTGCAACCGAGACCCTTATTCAGAATCCATGACCGCAAACGAAACGCAAGAGTCACTTGAGTTGAAAAATCTTATGATCCCCTGATTGTAAAGCGATTCTACGGTTTCTAGCAGGCTGTAGATTTCATGCTTCATTTGGGTAATAATGATTCCAAGTCAAACACACATTTATCTCTAAGTCAGCCACACGTTCAAATCAAATCAAGTTAAGAATAGAACTGAAAAACAAAATTAAAAGCTAAGAAAGCTTGGAATCATTCTGCACGTGCATGTGCACATATGGGGAGAGCTTTTATAGGACCAAACAAACTTAAGAGATAATTACTTATGATGTTGGGAACCAAACCCCCCTTAATGTGCGGGTTGGATGGAATGCAGACAATACGGTGGCAATAGTGTATAAGCGGATGAAGATCTTCTACCGCTCAGGTGAATAACTAAGCTTCTTCAACATGAAAGCAAAATGTTAGTTTTCTGCAACTTAAGAAGAAGCAGTTACTCATCCTCTTTACTTATGGCACTGATATGAAGCTATCCAGAGAGTCTAAATTGTGTCCCATATTTTCATCGAGCATACATAACCCGTGGGACTAAAAAGGCATACATTCCAAGTGTGCCGCACAATTCTAGACTCCATTCCTTATATATATATATATACATATATATATATATATATACATATATATATATATATATATATATATATATATATATGAGGAATGCTCACCTGGCACTCTCGTGAGAGAACTCGTGAGCACTTTTTCCTTGGCTCATCACACATGATGTGAGCCTAAAATCTGAGCCGTCCATGTGATGCAGCACCCCAAAAAACCCCTAGGGCCTATCTTTCAACTTGTTCCAGAAATTTCGTGGGCCATGAAAGAAGGAAACAGTTTCCTCCCTTGATTTGCCTCTCTTGCTTTCTGCTGCAGCCCACCAGAGTTTTGGATCAGGTTGAAAGATGGGCCCTATGGGTTTTCTGGGGTGCTGTATCACATGGACGGCTCAGATTTTGAGCTCACATCATGTGCGATGAGCCATAAAAAAGTGCTCATGAGTCTCTCATCATGAGAGAAGTCCCCAGGTGAGCATTCCTCGTCTATATATATATATAGAGAGAGAGAGAGAAGAGAGAGAGAGAGAGAGAGAGAGAGAGACACTCAGTGATTTTCAAAAATAATATGAACGAGTTAAATAGTTATTAGCCCTAAATTAGATTAATTAAACAATCAGCTCATTTTATTTTTTTATTTATTTATTTTTGCATTTTGATTATTGAATATGTTTTATTGCCATCATCGAATTCATCCACTAGTCAGCCGATTGGAATAGTATATTATTTTCGTTTTTATTTATGATCCATCCAAAGTGAGCCCCAACAATTTGGACAGTTTAACTTGAGTGTTTTTATTGCCTCAATGGTGCATTTTCTAAGTGCATGAATATAAGATTTTTTTTACCATCATAGCCATTTTTAATCTCACTGTCCATTTTTCATGCCCCGTTATTACCATTATTTGTATGGCTGTGATTATCCAATTATCGTTGTTTTGTGTCCACCTCACATCACCTGTCCAATGATCTTTGTCAATTGTATATGGATCCACTAGGGCCCAATTCAATAAAATTCCTTTCATCCACAAGGATTAATACTATCACATAAATGATTTTGATCAACGGAAACATGATCTCAAATCCAAAAGTGCTTTTAACTACACATGTACATTGAATTGAATGGGACCATTTAACCAACTTGATAAGTGGACCGGGTTGGGCCACTCGCGGACCCAACTTGGCCCGGCACAAGGCCTAGATTTCAAGTCCAGGCCTGGCCTTTTGGGCCAATTTAGAGGCCCAAGCCCTAGCCCTAGGAGGTTGAGCAGCCCGGTCCATTGCCACCCCTAGCTGATAGTTTTACTTATAAAAAACAATTCTTAACGATAACCAAATAAAAGCTTTTACATACTTCGATTGATCTCAACCGTTGAGACTTTGACACATCTGTACTATTCCTTGATCAATCATGGCGATACAAAATATCTCTAATAAACGCATTAAAGCTAGTGTTAGATGATCCACCATCCTCTAATGCTTTTTTACAAGTTTCTTGAAGTTCTTCAGCTCTTCTCCTCATCTCTCTATTTTCATCACAGTCCAAGTTCATGGCCCATTGCACAATCTCGGCAATTTCCTCTCTTTGAAATCCATCTTCAGTTCCCATTTCTCTCCTCACTCTCACACCAACTTTCCAATCTTCTACTATTAGTTTCGCATTAGTGAATTGCTCGGCCCATAATGGAAATGTAAGCATGATCACACCTGCATATATGCTTTCCATCGTCGAATTCCACCCGCAATGCATAAAAAAGGCCCCGATCGACGGATGACACAGAACCCTCAATTGGTCACACCATGGCACCACCAGGCCCTTGTCACCACTAACTTCTTGCAAGTGTCGGCTGTCCCCTCGTGAAACCCACAAGAAGTGGGCCCCACTAGCATGAAGCCCCATCGCAATTTCATCCATCTGTGTGTCCAAAATCACACTGTAACTGCCCAGTGAGATGTACAGGACGGATCTTGATGGTTGGGTGTCTGGCCAATTGTAGTAGTTCGCGACGTTGGGGCTGATGGGCTTGGTGGGCTCATCTTGGAGGTTCAAGTAAGGTATGCACGGGCCGACAGTGTAGATGGGGATTGGGAGGTGGGCCCTTAGAGTATCTGTGACATGGGCTTCGAGCTCGTAGCAGGAACTGTGCTTTGGGCACCCTCGACATAGCTTCACGGATTCTTCTTCGCAGGAATTCACTATTTCCATGGAAAGTCGTCGGGAGGTCCCTCAAACGTATGGATGGGATTCCAGGGATGTAACAAACAGTCTCATCTCCTCTTTCTACACATTAGATAACACATTTCAATGCTATTCATAGATATCATAAAATCGCACACCAAAAATGCAAAAAATGGACTAAAAATGCTACTCATAGAAATTTTATAGGTGTCATATAGTGACTTAAATTAAATTGACTAAATTGTCCAACCTGACCGGAAGCTAGGTTAAACTGTGGCTTGAATCCAAGACCCAAACAGAACTCCCCAATCCGAGCTCAAACTGATGTACAAACACCCACACTTTTGGGACAGTGGTAGACTGGGTGGAGATAACCTCGTCTCCACACTGAGATCTAGGTATTGAATCTCAACGTACAGGTGGCTAACATTGTAGGGTGATATCAAACTGATGTACATACACCCACACCTTTGGGACAGTGGTAGACTGAGTGAAGAAAATCTTGTCTCCACACTGAGATCTAGGTATTGAATCTCAACGTACAGGTGGCTAACATTGTAGGGTGATAACAGTGTGGGTGTGTGTACTAACTCAAAAAACAAAAAAAAACTGATGTACAATATCATTAACCCTATCCCAAACTCAAGTTGGGCCGGGTTGTACGGTTGTCAATGGACTGAGCCAAGCTCTATCCGGGCCATACCTGCATTATTAACATATATATACTCAACCCAGCATGGACAGCGAGGAGATGATAGAGTTCAGCTCGAGTTTGGCCAAAACGTTTAAGCCCGAGTTTAGGGGTTGATCCAGAGTTAAATGAGGAATTTTAGGAAATGAGCCTTAAAATGAGGCAAATCCAAACCTCAAACAAGCCATACCACAGGAAAAAGTGGGGATTGAATGCCCACCATTAAAAACTTTGGGCCACAGGAGTTTTGGATCAAGCTGATATTTGTGTTTTCCCTTTTGTCCATGGTTTATGGGTTCGATGGGAAACAGCGAGGTAGGCCTTAGGAAGGTTTCCTTGGGAAGGTTTCAATGGTGGAATCGCTATTCCCACTGTTTCCTATGGTGTGGTTACTTGAACTTTGGATCTGTCCCATTTTTGTGCTCATGCCCTAAAATGAGCTCTGTTGCCCTGTAGAGCTTGGGCCAAGTCATGATCCACCAGCAATATTCCTGGGAACAGGAGCGCTGCAGACAATCTCAGTCAAGGAACTTGGATGCAGATTGTGTAGTGAAGAGCTCACCTAGCTAGAGCCTGATGTGGATTCTCTATGGGCTGGCCATGGCATATGTGTTTTTTCCATAGATGGTTTTTCTGGCTCATTTTCGGGCATGAGCCCAAATTTGAAGCATATCCAAAGCTCAAGTGGACCACAACAAAGAAAACAGCGGGGATATATGAAGTCCACTGTTAAAACCTTCCTCCGTGAGGTGGGTTGATCCCTGACTATGACTATGGGGCCTACCGTGATGTATGTACCTTACATCCATGCTGTCCATCCATTTTTCCAGCTTATTTTAGGGTATCATCCAAAAAATAAGCATATCCAAATATCAGGTGGACCACACCACAGGAAAGAGTGGTGATTGACCATTAAAAACTTCTTGTGGCCACAAAAAACTTTGGATCAAGTTGAAGATTACCGGGCACAACTTTGGCGGGGCCCACCTTGACGTATGTGTCTCATATCTATGCCATCCAATGTTTTGACAGATCATTTTAGGGTATGAGCCCAAAAATGAAGCAGATCTAAATCTCAGGGGGACCACACCACAGGAAACAATGGTGACTGACCATTAAAAACTTCTTGGGGTCACGAAAGCTTTGAATCAATCTGATTTTGTGCGGTCCTTTCAGGCAGGTCTTTGTGAACTTATCAAGAGGTTGGATGGCAAATGAACATTCCTTCCGGTAGCCTTGAAGAATTTTTTTAATGGTGGGCATTCAGTTATCACTGTTTCTTGTGGTGTGGTCCACCTGAGGTTTGGATTTGCTGCATTTTTGGGCTCTGGGCTCAACCCTAAAATAATCGGGCGAAACAGATGGTCGCCATGGATATAAGACACATGTACATATATCACGGTGGGCCCCACAGTCCCCAGTTTACCAGTTTTCTTTGTGGGCCACCTGATAGATGGCCTGGAGTGAGTGACCATCTGTTTCTCCATTGTAATAGTAATTACCTGATATATCAATTGGAAAATGACCCTTAGGATTGGAGGAGATGAAAATGATAACTGATGGAGAACACCGATGTCGACATTGGCCAAAGCGACTGCCACCGGAATATTCCTTCGCCTCCCCACAGCCATGGCCCACGCCAGAATTGTATCAGCTACTGATGCAGCTAACTGGCGGCTCAAGCTGGTCTAGGAGCTGCTCGATCGGACCCTCCATCTTAGTGTAAACGGCTTCAAAGAAGCCGCCCATGTCGGCCGCACGGACCAGCTCGGAGGGGAGAACGTTGGGGATGGATCTGAGTCGTACGTTGGGTGGCTTAGGCTCCGAGCTGATGAGGCCGAGCCACTCTTCGGTGACCATGAAGGTCATGACCAGGCCATGTTTGGATGCTAGGTGCCTGCACACGTTCATCATGGCACTGATGTGGCCCCTGCTGGGGTGTGGTATGGCCGCCAAGTGGTGGGTGGAGAATTCCTCCTGGTTGGTGTTATCCATGGCTGAGATAATCTGATGGATATATCTTCCCTCTATATTGTTTTAAGTTCATAGAGAGAGATGTTGGGGAGCCTTTAAACTTGTACGCAGAAAGGGTGTTCAGACCGGTCTAGCGACTGGTCTGATGTGGTAGCGCTGGTGCACGGAAGGATTGGATAGATTTTGTGTGGCCCTAGACCGGTCAGCCGACAGGTCTGGATGGGGCTCCGACCGGTTGGCATTGAGGCAGCGTGTGGCGTGAACTCCCTGGACTGTTTTGTGCGTTGGCCGACCGATCGGCCAACTGGTCGTGCTTGTGCACGGTTTTCTTGCTCAATACACAGTATTGCGTAAGATGTTTCTATTTTCGGTCTTTTGCTTATTTAAGAAGTTGTAATCCGGACTTAGATGGTATCTTAAGGTGTCTAAAGTTTCCTAATCATCTTAGGAAGAGGGGAGAGGTGTCTGTGGGAGAGAGAACTTGAGTTTTCTCTGGTTTCCTTGCTTGTGGGGTGTCAATCTCTGTAATCTTCTGTTTATCATAGTGGATCACTTTGTGTCGTGTTTTTTTACTTGTTGAGGGGTTTTTCCACATAAATTCGGATTCTCTTGTGGTGAATGCTTGTGTGTGGTTTGATTTCATATTATTTCTCGCTTGATCTCGCATTACTCTGTGCGTTCAGCTTCCGTTTCCGCTGTCAGTTTTCCCAACAAGAGAGAGGGCGGTCACCATTTATAGCTAGGGTGCATATGACTGGAACCACAGCAAAAGCTGTGGAGGTTAGCCGATCTTAACGTACAAAGCAATGTGTGGGGCCTACCGTGATGTGTTCATAACATTCAATCCATCCATCATGGGCCCCCCTCGTTTTTTACCTGGGCCAAAAGCATCTGGTGATCTAAAACTCATTTCGGCAGCACCAAAAGGGAACAGTTGAGATGGGGATGTCTGCCACAAAAAATAAAAATAAAATAAAAATAAAATAAAAGATAAAAAAATAAAAAGATAATGTGTGTGAGGCTACCATTCTTTTTACATTCCATGCAATCGATTAAGATTAAGAAGATTCGACTTAATAGCATAAATGGAAAACACAAAAAATTGGTTATTAAAAAACTCAAGTGGCCCACATGACATGATTTTAGGGAAGCGAGGAGCTCACCATCCCTGGCGTGGTGTGGATACTTTATGGGGCCCACCATGTTATATGTGTTTTATCCATTCCATCCATCTGTTTTTCCAGCTCATTTTAGGGCATGAGCCCAAAATTGAAGCATATCCAAATCTCAAGTGGACTACACCATGAGAAAATGTAGGAATTGAATGCCTACCTTTGATAACTTCTTAGTGGCCACGGAAGTTTTGGATCAAGTTGATATTTGTGTTTCCCTTCATCCAGATCTATACGACCTTTTACATAAGGATGCTTGTTAAAATAGGACCATTTGATCAATTTTCATTTTAACTGTCCCATAAATGTCTACCGTTGGGATAGTCTAATAATGCAATAACATTATCTGTTGGTTCACGAGAGACAGTTAATTTGGTTGGGATGCTTGGACAGTCTAAACCATGATGCATATTATCTATTATCTATTGGGTTTAAACAATTCATCGGCTTCATTGGACATGGAACTTTACTACTTTTGTTTTATATTTGTTATTGTTGGGACTTTTTCAGAACGTGTGATTAGGAGGTATGGAATTGCATTTTGGTCCCATGCAAAAATTTCCTTAGAGTTTGGAAATGACGGAAAATATTGGATTAATTCAGTTTTCATATCATCTAGCTCCAATAGTAGATGCCATGGGATTTTCGATAGATTTCAAAATCCACTACATCTGTGGGCCCCACATTGATGCATGTGTTTTTTGCGCGATATCTATTGCTCTTAATTCAGCCAGTCAAGGCCACTCATGTGACCGAGGGCCTGGATCAAAAGTACACGTGAATGTATAATTGTGCAGGCATGCCAGGGTCTGCTCGACTTAAGTATATTGGCTGAATTGGTCAATACCCGTATGTTGAGATGAACAGATTGGAG
Organism: Liriodendron chinense; assembly: GCA_003013855.2. Lineage (NCBI taxonomy): Eukaryota > Viridiplantae > Streptophyta > Magnoliopsida > Magnoliales > Magnoliaceae > Liriodendron > Liriodendron chinense. The sequence continues at coordinate 1,688,773 of PVNU02000629.1, read as the reverse complement.
ACTGGATCTATACCCAAAGTCCTCTCGACCACCGACTGATTGATTAATGTGCTTTGTACTTAGGCGATTTGAGCAAGGGAAGGGATTAGCCCTTACGAATGAGTTCTTTTTGCCTTGTACTAGTGAATACTGATTCGACTGGTCTAATGACTTTTCATTTCACCAGTGCCGTAACGTGGTATTCCTCAATTAGAGCAGAAGATTTACATATAATAAAATAAATGCTAACATAAACAAGATTGAATTTATTAATAAATTGGCCTTATTACAATCACCATGATTTACACTCTTATTAAATCAAGAAGTAAGATAAATACCTGATACGCCTATCGAAAGAGACGATTAAGGCAGATGATCAACAAGATATGACCGGGGTATGAATAACTAAATCAGAACTTAGATGGATATGGTGATTTGGCAACTTAATTTTGCAAATATTTAATCTACTCCTAAGAGAAACGTACTACGGTAGGAGTTGCTGGGTAACAGTAAGCTAGGTTAAGAAAAGTAAAATAGACATAAAAGTAAAGTAGATATGTAGATAGATGTGTTTGGTGTGGGACTTTGAGCTCTCACTCGAGTGTTCATTTTATAACTTTTTTAAGGCGGTGACAGCCCCTCTTTGGGCTTTTGGGTCCTTTTGAATTATTCATGTGGGCTTTTCAGATACATAACATTTTCCTCAGCAAATTGGGATTTGCTTTGAAAAAAAAGCTTCAAGGTTGCTTGCTTTTAGGATCTTCTTCCTTAGCTTATCACTTGAGGAGATCTTTATGGTCCACCAAAGATCTGGCCTAGGAAGACAAATAGTCCAAAGTCCGAAAAGATCAAGTGTTGATCTTTATCGAACGTGGCCATTTAACGTCTCATGATGGCCTACCTTGTCAACTTCAAGGTGTTGGTCGATCTAAATCAAACCACCTCTTTCATTTAACCATCTTAAATGGTAATGGCTTAAAGTGTTGGAGGCATTTGACCCCCTGACACTGATCGATCATTTGGATAGTCCAGATCTCCCATTCTCTTTATTTTGATCATTGTGTAGAATGGGACCTGATGTAGGTTCAACTGCCCCTCTATGATTCAGGTCTGGGACCATATCCAGGTTAGTTTGTATACCGATTTGACCTTTCTTTCTTCTAAATCGTTGTTGGTTCTCCGAACATTTCTAAAAAAATCTCCCATTTTGGAAGGATTGTAGGAGACGGCCTCACAGATAACATCATATCCAATTGTGAGATAGGATACACTCACCCGATGGATCTTTTATAGTTGTGCTAGGCGCATGCCTCATTTAATGGGCACGTTAATTGTGGCCACGTGTCATGCGACAATTTGTCCCCTTAAAGGACTTGATAAGAGTTTGTATCATCACAATAATGACAAAATACATAACACTGCAGGGAAATTGGACTCAAATCTTTGTCGTACTGTAGACACCCCACCTTTACAAAGCATGTGAACCACTCGCTGACTTTGATTTAATAGGATCTGATTTTGTTATATGGTTAGATATGTCCCTGAGGTGATGACCAAACCAGATTGGCCGATGGACTCCACATGCTTGCAGCTGCAAGAGCATGTGTGGCATACGCGCACGAAGAACGACACAAACTACCAAAAATACACAAAAGAAATAAAAAGAAAAGAAAAGAAAAAGAAGAAAGGAAAAAGGAAAAATGTGGCAACGGCCACCATATAGCTGTTTTCATGGAAACGACCACATGGTGGTTGTTTACGAGCATCCACCACACATTCCCTGCGTTGCAGACACCTGTCCGTCTCACACATGGCACAACACTTGCCGACATGCCCCCACAGCCAATCTGGCCTTTCGATCCAGGTGAATGTCGTGTGGTTGCTCCAAGCTAGCGAGTCATGGTGAAAAAATTGCCACGCGTACGTTCCGAGTTGGCGAGTAAACATAAAAATCGCCACGCGTCTGCTTCGCACTCGCGAGGAAGTATCAAATCGCCTCGTTCATTGCCGTAATCCGTCTATTTAAGCTGGTCCCAGTGAACAAACGAATGGCACAAAATCACAATGATGGAGAGACGGGAAGATTCTGAGAGAGAGAGAGAGAGAGAGAGAGAGAGAGAGAGAGAGAGATAGCGACAGAGTCTCCAATGAAGCTCTGCCAAAACTTTGCCTCGTAGAGGATTGGAAGATTCGAGGGGGTCGAAGCCCTGCCCCACTGATTAGCCAACTGATATTGGCAAGGCGAGCCTCCTGCTTCTGCAACTGTACGTCATCAGTTGAATCTCTGTTTCTGTCTCTCTCTATTGAGAAGTCAAAAGTAACAACAAGTATGGTCGGAATCTGAGACGTCCGATCATCCTCTGTCTTTTTCCCATAAAGAAGGGGTGTTGGATTTTCCCTTTTTCCTCTCATATCTCGAAATACTCACCCTTCGTCAGTAATTCTTAAAATCAAAGTCAATGAGTAGGGTCAAAATCTGAGGCGTCCGATCATCCTTTGTCTTGTTTTTATGAGAAAGGGTGTCTGACTCCCCATTTTTTTCTCTCACATCTTAAAATCAATCTGTATTCCACTCCGCACATTCCATATACACTTTATCCTTCCACACACTCACGATTTACTTTTACTGTTCCTGCTTTTCTGTTTTTGCCAACCCAGGCCCTAAAAAAGCCTACATAGTTTGGCCTAACCCTATTATATTGTTGCTGTGTTTCTGTTATTTTGCCTACCCAGGCCTTAAAAACCTGTTAAGTATGGCCTAACCTTGCAGGTTTGGACGCTCTTCAGAATCCCCCCAAAATCGTTAAGCCCCGCAAAGTAGAGACGTGCGCTGCACGTGCAATAATGGGTTGCCTAACACCTTCCCCTTTTGTAACCTCGACCCTTGCTTAAAATCCATAACGCAGACCAACTTATCCAAATGGGAATCATTTTAAAGACCGAGTTTTCTTCATCATTAAGGTCGTTTCACGATTTCTGGCTGACCATGAATTCTAAGGCCTCTTTTTGACTGGTGGGGACTTCGTTAAACATACCAAGTTCAATAACGTCATTCTGTCACCTTTGGAAAATTTTATACAACCAAGGAAAATTAAAGCCAAGTAAACAAATCATTGCAACTGTACGCCCCACTCTTTCCAAAAGAAAAAAAAATAGTGGGCACCCACGCGCGAGTGTGGGACGACGTCCACACATACAAATCTGATTGTGTCAAACACATAGTGTCTCCATATGGCATCTTCCTATTTGTCCATGTTAGGATACTAAAAATGGGTGTAAACACCATCCATCCATATGTAACCTGTCCTTAAAGCATAATTCGCCCCTACTCAAATTTCTTTGAGTCTGCTGTTAGATTATAGGCGGATTGCTTCCAAGATACGACAAGCGTAATTTGGTTCTACGTTCAGCAAAAACAAAGAGACCACTATGGAACTCTGTAACACAATCTCTGGCAGAAATGAAAAAGAAAAAGAGAAAAGAATGGCGGTCTTCTTCTTGCAGCAGTAGACCACTATTCTAGTTTAAGTGGCTCGGTTTGTATGAACCAAACCGAGAGACTAATTTCCTTAGAAGGGTGCTGGTTCAGGTGAGATGGTTATGATTGCAGTTGTTGTGTTGAAATGAACCAGACCTCTCTGCTTTTTATAGAGAGCTGCAAGGCTATTTAGAGGGACTTGTGTAACTGCTCATGTAGTAACGGTCCAGACCATGCAGTAACAACTACATGCGGCTAGCCCAACAGTCAAAACACGGCTAGCCACTGAGTCTAAACAGCCAGCATGCAAGTGTAATTCCCACATGCACAACGGTCAGAAACTGCAAAAAAATGACTAGTTTCTCCCAATAGCCAGAAAACAGCTAGTGCTTATTATGGCTCTGAACCAAAACTGCCAGCTACCCTTGTCTATATAAACCGAACAGGTTTGGTTCATTTCAATATAACAACTACAATCACAACCATCTCACCTGAACCAGCACCCTTCTAAGGAAATTAGCCTCTTGGTTTGGTTCATACAAACCGAGCTACTTAGACTAGAGTAGTGGTCTACTGTTGCAAGAAGAAGACCGCCATTCTTTTCTCCTTTTCTTTTTCATTTCTGCCAGAGATTGTGTTATAGAGTTCCATAGTGGTCTCTTTGTTTTTTCCGAACACAGAACCACATTAGGCTTGTCATATGCTAGAAGCAATCCGCCTGTAACCTAACAGCAGACTCAAAGAAACTTGAGTAGGAGCGAATTAAAGGACAGCGTGTTTTCACATGCTTCAGCCTGTCCTTATTTTCGATTTTTTTCTATTAAATTGTTTTCTGAGATCAGAAATTCACAACAATCTTTACACATGTCATCCGAGTTGCATATAGATACGAGTGACTAGCATTAATTGTGAAATCTGATATGTTGATTTCAATTCTCTGGTCCACCAAACATGGGTTTCATGTAATTAATACAATGCTTTTACTAAACAAAGAATTTGATCCCAAACATGGGATTGGAAGTATTTCAAAACATGCAATCATTGCCTAATAATGCTGTTAATTCCATTCTCCATATCATCTAATTTTGCATTCCAAACAGGCTAGGATTTGATAGTCTTAAGGGCCCGTTTGGCACCATGGATTTGGGGGGATTTGAGGGGGTTTCAAATTTCCTTGTGTGTTTGGCACAGAAAGCAACTGGGGGTTTCAAATCCCCCCCATGAGGGGGATTTGTAATCCAAGGAAGAAGCTTGGATGACATCTAAAATCTTTCCAAGAGTCACATATGTAATATGTGTGTCACTAGGCTACTAATCCATTGGGCACATGACCCACTGATGATATCCCAAAACAATTAGATCATCAATAGCATCACCAAAATTACTTTAAGAGGATGATCTGTGCTGTCTAAACATTGTCCATGGAAATCAATAGTTAATATTCGTAGGTTAGTCACTTAGATGTGATCCTGCACTTGTGGCCCATCCGAGACTTGGAATTTCATCATTTTCGGCCAAAGTACATATTTCACTGGGCTTATTACAACCATTGTGTCGAATATTACATAAATATACTAATTAAGGATATTAAAGTTAATTTAGTAATTAAATTTAAACCCCTGCAAATATCATACTTTTGGATGACTGGCGATTCCAAATCTAGGGTGCCAGAATTCAGTGGGTTCCAAATCCACGCTCCAAACAGGCCCTAAGATTATTAAAGCTATATGCGTGTTACCGAAAAAAAGAAAAAAAAAATCATTATTATCAAATTTATTTGAGTTGCAGATTTTTTTTTCCTAAAAAGATCAATACTTTGCAAGTGTAAAGACCAAAATGCCCTCACTATTATCTTTCTCAATTGAAATGGTAGAGTTTAGCGGGCCGATAGTACTGTTACTGACGTCTAACCCGTCCAATAAGTTCACCCCACCATGCATGATGTATTGACGAACTCACAATCAGGCTGATCTAACCATTAAGTAAGGCCCCAGATGGATTTTGAAGGGCTTCGGGTGGTGTATATCATTCTCCATGGTGTCGTCCACCGGATAGTTGGATTGCCCTATTTTTTGTGTGTATGATCATTATTGTGGAATGCACAAATTGGACGGTTGGATGTCGTAACACACCACTTGGGCCCATAATGCTTGGACACTAGCACTTCTTAGAGAAAAAACAATTAAAGAGAGCATTTTAGTCTTGTTACTCATTGTTTGGTAAAATCAATATTTGTAAATACGATTCCACAGATTTGATAATATTTTAAGAGCCACAGCCTTTTCACTGATTAAGGATCAAGCATTTGACGTGGGAAATGACTAAAAATGTCCACTCTACTTTTGCGACCTTATAAATAGGTTGGGTGGGCCCTAGAAAGTTTTTAATGGTGTGCCTTCAATCGCCACTGTTTTCCCTGTGATGGGTTCACCTGAGATTTGGATCAGCCTCATTTTTGGGTTCATGCACTAAAATGATCTTAAAAAATAGATGGTTGGCGTGGTGGGGCTCAGAGAGCACCGACAATAGTTGGGTAGAGCACCAACGGCTCAGAGAGCACCTACAATAGTTAGGTAGAGCACCGACAATAGTAAAGTAGTTTAAGTAGGCAGTCCGCGGCTCACAAAATTTTTACAACTAGAAAACGTGAGAAAGGAAACCCACTTTCTGAGAAGGATGGGTAAGAAAATAAGAGGCTGATTTCTAAGGATATCTAGTGTGCTGATGTCAGTCAGTTCTGCAGCCCCACCTTTATACACACACCTCACACCTGCACACTCACTCTGTGGTAGATTTTCACCACCTATGGGACTCGAACTCAAGACCTCAGTGTTGAAACTCCTGTTATATTTACACTGTTCATTCATCTTGTGAGATTATTTTAAGGGGTGTGCCCAAATTGAGGCAGATCTAGAGCTCAAGTGGACTCACCACAAAAAGCAAGCAGTGGGGACAATGACACTAACTATCATATGGCCCACCACGATGCTTATTTGCCATCCAACCTGTTTCATAAGGTCACGTGAACCTGTATGAAGGCAAAACACGAAATGTCAGCTTGATGCAAAACTTTTATAGCCTCCAAGAAGTTTTCAACTGTAGATGTTCAATACCCACTGCTTTTTGGGTGTGGTCTACTGGAGCTTTGGATTTACCTTACTTCTGGGCTGCTGGGCCCATGCCCCAAAATGATCTTGCCAATGGATGTAACACAAACACCTTAGTTGGGCTTATAGAATTGAGTGACATCAACACACCGCTTGTGTAGGTGGTGTGTGGCACCCCACCAATCAAAAGGAAGTGGATTGGGTGGACTGTACCTTGTGGTGTGTTGACATCACCAAGTTCTATGGGCCCACCATGATGTATGTGTTATATACACTCTGTGCCCCACAATGATGTATGTGTTATATACACTATGTGCATCCATTTGGTGAGATCATTTTAGGGCATGAACCAATTAATGAATGAGGCAGATCCAAAACTTAAGTGGACCATAACACATAAAGTGGTGGGGATTAAACATCTACCATTGAAATCGTCTTGGGGTTCATGGAAGTTTGAGATGTTGGGAAAAACCAGCCCGCAGCGGAAGCAAGCCAATTACCACGGCAAAAAATAGAATCAAACGAGTAACACAATGCAATCACACCCACACACAATTAACCACAATCCATGTTTACGTGGAAAATCCTCTCAACGGATAAAACACCATGGCACGAAGCGATCCACTATGAATATTAGAAGATTGTAGAGATGAACAACCCATAAGCAAGGAAACCCAAAAGAAAACCTAAGCTTTCTCTCTCACAAAATACTTTCCCATCACCCTAATACAATTAGGGAACCTTGAACACCTTAGGATACCCCCTAATCCTGAATTCATGCCATATATATAAAAAAAACCCAAAATTAAAAACATGTTATGCAAATTTGCGTAAGCATGCAAAACACAGTCATACCGCTAACCGGTCGGAGCACACCACCGACCGGTCGTTAAAACAGTTTGAAACACCTGAAAACTATCTAGAGACCTTGCTGTGCATTCTAAGCCAAAATCAAACCGGTCAGCTGACTGGTCTGAGCACCTAGATTCAGCATAGTTTGAAGGCTCCTCCAAAAATCTTCACCGAGGCTTCAAACGTCGAATCCAACCTTCCTTGCTCTCTTTATCATCTTAACTTCAACATAGCTCCACCGCTTCTTGTGCATCTATCAACTCTATCCTTGATCACTTTCACACCCTTTACCGCTCTTCTCATGTGGCCCTTGGACACTTGCCACATACGAGCAACCGTGGATTCTGCTGCCGATCCTGCAGCTCCACTGTGAAACGTGCTCCCGATCAACTTATAAAGATGGCTACGCCTCCGTGCCTTCATCCACACGAGTGCCCCTTTCATCATTTTACAATACCGATCGCGATCGATGAACCTGCACCCTTTCGCCTCGAGTAAACCAAGAGAGATCACATTCTTCTTCATCTTGGGGACATGCTTCACATCTTCCAGGACTCGTACGATCCCATCGAACTTCCTGATGAGCACCGTACCAATACCCACCACCTTGCAAGAGTCGCTATCACCCACAAACACTGATCCACCATCATATGCCTTATATGTCATGAATGAACTCTGGTCAGGACAAACGTGACATGAAGCTCCTAAATCCAGGATCTACTTTCCATGGAGAGACCCCTTTCCGGATACAGTACTCAATACTTGACAAAGATTACCACTGTCATTTACAGTATTAGCTCCCTATTCAGAAGAATTTTAAGAGTTCTCTTGCTTCAACATGAGATTTTAACAATCCCCATTCATGTGGCCTTCCTGACCATAATTCCAGCATCGCATATTGGCCTTCCCTTTGCCTTTGTCTTTGTCTTTAGACCCCGATTTAGAATATCCCCACCATGCTCAAAATTTCTTCCCCTCATAATCAATGCCTCTGAGGAAAATAAGAACCCATGTCACCGCTTTTCTTTCTCTTCGCCCTCAACTAGAGGGTTAAGATAATGGTCTCAACGTTGATGGTCTCCCTCCTTACACACAAAGAGTCTCTGAATGATTCATATGATTCTGGAGGAAAATTCAATAGGATGTATGCTTGATATCATCCTTCATCGGTTCATCCATCTTCGCCAACTTGCAAATAAGCCTGTTAAATATGCTGATGTGGTCCTCCACATCTGCCCCCTCTGTCATCCTCAGGTTAAACAATTGAAGCACCAGATATAGGCGATTCTCCAGAGATTTCTTAGCGTAGACTTTCTTTAAGTTTGTCATCGTATGAGCCGTAATTTCTTGACATTATAGAGGACATCATCCGTCGGGCACACTGGATTAAGGTTTTGGCCTTCTTGTCGAACTTCGTCCACTTATCATCTTTCATAGCCTCAAGTCGCTTCCTAAGAGCTTCTTCAAGCCCTTGCTGAACTAGGAGAGCTTCGATCTTCACCTTCTATAGTTCATAATTGTTTTTGTCGGAGAACTTCTCTATGTCAAACCTCGTGCTCGATGCCATGCTCTCGCCTTATATCTGAATTTTGCAACCTTCTAACGATCACTCTGATATCACTTGCTGGGAAAAATCGGCCCACAACAGAAGCAAGCTAATCACCACAGCAGAAAATAGAATCGAATGAGCAACACAATACAATCACACCCACAAGCAATCAACCATAGAGATAATCCGTTTTTACATGGAAAAACCCCTCAACGGGTAAAAAACCACAGCACAAAGCGATCAACCATGAATAACAGAAGATTATAGAGATGAACAACTTATAAGCAAGGAAACCCAAGTGAAAACCCAAGCTTTCTCTCTCACAAAACACTCTCCCCTCACCCTAATACAATTAGGAAATCTTAAACACCTTAGGATACCCCCTAATCCTGAATTCATGCCATATATATAAAAAACAACCCAAAATTAGAACGTTAACCTGTTACGCAGATTTACGAAATCATGCAAAACGCTGCTGTACTGCCAACCTGTCGGACATAGAACAAAATCTATCCAAAGAGGAAACTTCCAAATTCGTCACGTTCAGCCTCAAGAGCCGACTGATCGGAGCACACCACCGCGTGCGTGCAGCAAAAAGATTCTAATTGTACATCAAGTAGGGTACATCCGACTTAAAGAGCCCACCAACCATAGCCTAAAGTTAGTTTGGTTATAAGGGTGTTGACGGATCAGCATACAAATGGGCCAAGCTTTGTCACTGCCAACCCACATTGTTCTAAGCTAGAGCGTAAGGATAGGCACAGTTGGAGAGAGAGCATACAGATGGGCCAAGCTCTGTCAATGCCAACCCACATTTTTCTAAGCCAAAGCGTAAGGATAGGCACAGTTGGAGGGAGAGAGAGAGAGAGGGGGAGGGGGGGGGGGGGGGGGGGGGGGGGGGGGGGGGGGCTTGGAGCTCTAACCCAGTGGAGTAAAGGACTTTTAGATGTCGTGTATATTAGAAAATTATCCTTGCAAACCCTAATAAGCACGAAAAGCTGTTGTATATAGCCTAGACACAGTCCAATTGAGAAACCAGTTTGAATTTTAAGCCTGAGCCCAACACTCAGCCTAACGTTTGGAGAGTAATAATGGAGCGAGACTCTAGTCCTGTAACAATAAGAAAGATCCATGGTTGGAATGAAGATGGATCCCCATGTCATCCATATTTGACGGTTGATATGCCCCAAACTTGTCGCACCGCCTCTCTTGGTGTGGTCATCCTGGTATGCTCAAGTGTGTGGAGCTTGACGTCTGAGGTCCTATCCTTTGTGCTTCTTGCCCATATTGTAAACCTTCCTCGAAGGGCGAGCCCTCTCATGCAGAACTCTGTCCTTTACTAGCTCAACTTAGCAACTCGTCTCTGCATTGAACTTGCTCGTCCCATGTAGATGGCTTCTCTGATCGCACCCTTCGCTACCACTCAGCTCGAAGGGTTGGTTGAACTATCTGCTCGGCCATGTCATTCCTCAGCTTAGTAGATAGGGTCGAATACTTATACTTGGGCCTTCTTTCTCGTGTGAGGGACCAGTTCGAAATCCCCCACAACAAATGGCTCCTTTAAATGAATGAATTAGCTTGAGTTTATTTCTAACTATTCAAAAGGAAAGGTTGTAAAATATCAAAAGCTTGAAAGATCTTAACCTAAGATATTTTAGCTATCTCTCATTCAAGGGGAGGCCCATAAAAAAAATGACTTGGATCAACGAAATATAGCCCCAAATCCATTAAAATATAATTGCAAATCCTATCGCCAAAGTTCAGATGTATGCTATTTCAATGAGCATAAAAATATTGAGCATTGATCATCCGTTCCTTGAAATTGAGGGCCATTGCTTCTCATTGGTCTATGTCATCATGAAACTCACAAAACACACTGATTTCCTCTATTCCCAAATAGATTCTATGCTATACAACACAACTTTTAACGTGTTGAATTTCTCTAGCCCCCACCATATTATTTATGTCTTAGATCAACACCATCCATCGATTTTTCCAGATCATTCTAGAGCATGAGGCACATCCAAACCTCAAGTGGACCACACCACATAAAGTAGCAGGGGGTTACCATTGAAACCTTCCTAAAGTCCAACGTGAGGTTTATTTGCCATCTAACCTCTCCATAAGGTCACAGACATGTAGGAAGGGAAAAAACAAATGTCAACTTGACCAAAGCCTTTTGTGGCCCCAAAAAGTTTTCAACAGTAGGCGTCCAATTCCCACTGTTTCCATGTAGTGTGGCCTATTTGAGCTTTGGATTTGTCTATTTTTTTTTCTCATGCCCTAAAATGATATATAGAAAATTGGATGGACAGTATAGATCTAACACATACATCATGATAGGGCCACAAAAGTTCTGCATGTCGCCACTTTCGGTTTTCTTCTCTCTCCCCCTAATATGCTGCATGACACACAAGCAAAGGAATTTTTGCTGAAATTTAGGTAGCTCCATGATGATGCATTTCTTAGATCCACACTGTACTTCCATTTTACAAATCATTCTAATTAATATATGAGCCCAAAAATAAAGCGGATTCAAAGCTCAAGTAAACCACACCACAAAAAACAGTAGGAATTGATGCCAAGCTGATATTTGTGTGTTCTCTTCTGTGTGACCTTATGAGCAGGTTAGATGTGGCAAATAAACATCACAGTTGGCCTTAGGAAGGTTTCGATGATAGTTGGTTCGATCTCCACTGCTTTCTAGTTTTCGTCCACTTTAGGTTTGCATGTGCCTCATTTTGAGCTCATGCTCTAGAAGGATCTAGAAAAATTGATGGATGGTGTGGATCTAAGTCTAACACAAATTATGGTGGGCTACAGAAGTTTCGTACATTAAAAGTGTTGTGCAGTAGACAATCTATATTTGGGAGAGAAAATGGGAGTGTTTTTTTTTTTTTTAGTTATTAAATACACCCCACTGTTAGTACACCCACCCCTAATGTTAGCCACACCGCAATGTTAGCCACCTCCACTTGGGAATCAATACCAAGACCTCAGTGTTGAAACGAAGTTATCTTCACTCAGTCTACCACTTGAGGTATGGATTAGGGTGTAGAAAATAGGTGTGATTGTGAGCTGGTGTGACCGGCAATGACGTGCGCTAATGAGAAGTGACGGCAAAGGAATTCCCCATGACTTCAACGCAGACTATCCACATGAAATTGGACGGTACCACCATGATGTAGGGAGGACGTGGGAGATTGATCACCGTCTTCCTCATCAGGGTTCTTCGAATCCACGAGAAGAAATAAAAGGATAAAAAAGAAAATTAATTCTGAATAAATTGAAAATAATTGATTGAATGTCTAAAATGGAACTATAATACATATAAATAACAAACTAAGCCCTAGGTAAAGTAGCACACTCCAACTCAAACTCAAACTTCTAGAGAACTCGACCTACTATAAATAGTAAACTTACTATTAATAGAAGTCTCTCAATCCTGTTAGAACTTATGGTTTTCGGCCAAAAATAGAAAGTTTTCAAACGGGCCCAACACGTTGTTCTACTAATAATTCTAAGCCCTTCTCATGTCGGACATAAACTCTAAAACCCTACGGATCAAACGTTATGATCGAAACAAAACTTATTATAACTAGTAAAACTAAAATAAAACTAAGCTAATGACCGTAGACTTGGTTGAATCTTGCGATTCTGGTAAGGGCAACCCAGCATAATAGGGTTGGGTGGCTAAGTATCTCGAGTTGCCCCAAAATCATATATTATATGTTTAGAATCTCATTCTGGATTGCGAGATATGTCTTGATGGTCCAGATCACTTCTGACCATGACCGCTCTTCGTTTGATCCACCTATGCCATGAAATAATCGGTGACCCGCTCTACACATGAAGCTTTACTGATAAAGAAAAATTACATGGGATGGAGGGGGGACAAAGAACCTAACCTCCCAAACAACTAACGAGATTAGGTGAAATAAATAAATAGCAATCAACATCTAATAAACAGCTTTTATTTATGAGCAGAAGAAGGCAGCAACCCAGCAAACTACTCTTCACTAATCGACTGACATTAAATACATTAAACTAAAAAAAGAAAGAAGAAATTAACTAAGAAAGCAGAGCATACACACAGAAGCAACGCAATTCCTGGAAACAAAGCAAAATATAAGCTGTCGTTTATTTCCTCTCCACCTCTTAGCCAAAAAATCTGATAATGGGGATGTGGGCAATCTTGTCCCGATCTTCTCCTCCTCGGTAGCGTTCACGTAAGAGTCGACATTGGTCGATCACCAATTCTTGAAGCATGGTGAGGTGTTGCAACTCCTCTGGTAGAGACCCCACCTGATGACAATTGAAGATTATCATAGTTCGAAGAGCTTTGAGTTGTCCCAACCAACCACCGGGTAGTGATTGCAGCTCATTGTTGCCACAAATCTTCAAATACTTGAGGTTGGGGAAGATGGGTAAGGGCGCTCCTGATGACATCCCATCATTACTAATGCCTAAAACTAGCACCTGAAGGAGAGGTGGAAGATTGCAGGGCAAAGCCTTCATCTTTGGGCATTTATTTACTTTTAATTGGAGAAGTGATGGCATAACCTCTCCATCTCCCTCTCTCAATTCCCACTCCTCCCAATTTGGCATGTCTTCGAAGATGAGGGTCTCCAGCTTGGGAAATGAGACAACACCACCACTTCCATCATTGTTAGCAGTCCCTACTGAACTCACCAGCCACCTTTCTCACCTCGTGCATAGACCACATTTGAAGATATTTAAGGGACGGGAGTTTCCCAAGATCTGGCAGCTGTTTACACCTGTTACAGCCTCTGAGTTCCACCTTGACTAGATTAGAGAACACCGGATCCTCTATCCACTTGGGAAGCTTGGAACCTTTGTAATCCCATATTACACACTCTTTCAAGTTTGTGTGGGGCTTGAGGATTTCAAGCACCTCATCATCATCATCCAATCGTCCACCACTTCGGTATTTCAAGTATAGATCATGAAGGTGCTGCTTCTTATCCAGTTCTGCCTCCCTAGCTTCATCCCTGCTCCTGACTTTTTCCAGGTATTTAATTTCAAGACTTCCATGAAGATGATTGAGGTGTTTCAGTTCACCGCATTTACATCCTTCGTTGCCAACTCCTCCGAAAATGAACTCTCTAGGTCCCACAATGAACTTTGTTAATGTCCGAAGGCCAGTGAGCCTCCCTATACCCGGCGGCAAGTACTGCAGCAGACCAGTGTCCTCTAATTCTAGATGTCTCAGGTTAATCATTTTTCGCATCCCTCCAGGCAGTTTTGTTAGGCTTCGACAGTCATGGAGTCTTAAGGTCTGTAAATTTCTGCAGTTACTCACCTCCTCTGGCAGCTCCTCTATGCGTGCATGAGATAAATCAAGGTATCTTAGGTGTTTCAACTGTCCTATTGTTCGAGACAATTTTTGAATTCCAGTGCAACTCAAGTCCAATGCCCTAAGGCATCTCAAATGATGAAAAAAATTCTGTGGAACTCTAGAGATTGAGTCTCCTAGCAACAACATCCGTGAAACTCTGGAGATTCTTGAGTCTAATAGCAACAACGTCCGCAACTTGTGAGCCTTATATAAGGTATCCGAAATGGAAACCAGTCCACCAGCTTCATTGACAAGTGAAGAAGAATGGCGAATATTGTTTAGGTTCGTAGAGACTTGCTTTCTTTTCTCCACCATTGAACAGTCACTTCCTGGAACAGATTGTGCAAGATCATGAAGTAAATCATGCATCTTGCACCTGAGAATGTTGCCATTACCATCCATTTCTGCATCTTGGAGCAACGAGCGTCTTAATAAATCATCAAAATACAGCCCACCAATTTCCTCCATTTCCCCACTTTCCTCAGAGTGGATGAAACCTTGTGCTACCCATAACTTGACTGCCATATCCTTCTCTATCCACCAATCTTTCGGAAAAACAGAGCAATACGCGAAGCACTGCTTCAGAGCAGGAGGCAAGTCTTGGTAGCTTAGCTGCAAAGCTGGTAAAATGCCTCCTAAGACATCGCTTGAATTCCATATATTACTTCCCAAGACAAGATTCCACTGGCCTCTTGTCCTTCTTGAGCGCATGGCACTCCCTATTGTCTTTGCTGCGAGAGGAACCCCTCCACACTTCTTTACAATTTCCCTTCCAATTACTTCTAACTCCAAACGCTCTTCTGCACTACGATGCTCGAGTGCTCTACGGTTGAACAATAACCAGCATTCATCATCAGATAAGACCCGCAGGTTGTGTATGTGAGCGCTTCCCATTGTCGATGCAATATCTTCCATACGAGTGGTCACAATGATTCGACTCCCGGGTGCACCAGCTTGAAAGGGAACTCTCAACCTGTCCCACTTCTCGCTGTCATTGCTCCAAACATCATCGAGTACAAGCAAGAATTTCTTTGCTTGCAACATACCATGAAGGCGATCCTGCAATGGGGCCAAGGCTAATGACTCGCAACCAGACCCAGTTGCAGATTCTATGATTGACTTCGTAATCTGCTTCACATCAAATTCTTCTGAAACGCACACCCACATCCTCATGTCGAAATGCCTCTTCACATTCTCATCATTGTAGGCGAACTGAGCAAGGGTGGTCTTGCCCAACCCCCCCATTCCAACGATAGAAATGACAATGGGCACCTCGTTTACCACATCACTAATCTCATTTAGCAACATGGTCGCTATTTCATTTCTATCATTATCTCTTCCAACAATGGCTGATTTGTCCACTTGGGAGCTTGTTTCTCGCTCTGCAATTTCGTGCGTTCTCTCTGCATTATCCTGTTTAAAATTGAATCTACTCTTTTCGCTGTCAATCTCTTTTAACCTTTCCCATGCATCCTTTATTCTATTCGCAAATTTATGGCGATATGCAATGTGACCGAAACAAGAAAATGGCGAAAGGAAGTTCTGCACCTTTTGATTGCAAGAATGAGATTCATCATCTTCATCGTCTTCTGATCGGAGAGATTCTGTCGTCCACTCATCTAGTATGTCATCGATGTCATAAGCCACTTCTTTGAGCTTCTTTAGCCAGTCCTTCACTGATTGTTCTTTCAGATGCCGAGTCTCGGCATCTTCAAGAACGGCCTTGATGGAGGTGAATGCACTAGAAAGTTTTCTGAGCTCTTTGGTGACACCAACCAGCGAAGCCACCTCGTCATCAAGAATTTTGTCCAATTTCTTTATTGCAAATGAGACCAGCGAATCAACCATTTTTTCCCCTTTCTTTCTCCTTTTGGGATGTATGGATGGGAAGAAGGGAGGGATTTGATATGTGAGAGAGCTCTCGGATGCTTGGAAATATGAAATGTAGTAAGGACAGAGAAGCAAAGAATCTCAAATTGGATAATCCTTACGCTAGAGGTTAGAGACTACTTACAAATTGCCGGCAATTCAAGCACGGCCTTTATACTCTGGCAGAGTGTGGTGGATGATACGCAGGTACTTTTGAGGTTACTTACCAATTGCATGGGTGGTATAAAATTAATTTAAATGAAATTATCTAAATTATGGGTCCCAGATGTGACATGAGGCTAAAATTCTGCTAAATTGATTATAAGTTTATCAAGACCGGTGGACATTTATTAGACGGTTAAAAATGAAACCCATCCATGGTCCTATTTTCAACAAATAAGATTGATCAACCAATTTCATTTTGAGGCTAAAGGGAAATTATTAACATTTGCAATTTTTGAGTGCCTACATATCATTAGGTTGGATCAGCCCACAGGAGGGTTAACTGGACTAACGTGCTTCTGAGGGCGGTTTGGGATGCAGATTGGGTATTACCCTGCCCGTCCTGGCTAGTAACCGATAAGGGCTCTGGGGGGCTACCATGATATATTGGTTTTATCCACACCGTTTATCCTATTTGCCATATCATTTTAGGGAACAAGTCTAAAAACGAGGAAGATCCAAGGCTCAAGTAAACCACACCACAGTAACCATTGGTGATAATAACACCCACGATGAAACTTTCCTAGGGCCCATCCAATCTATTTATGTGGTCACATGATCCAAAACTTATGTGGTCCTCAAAATGTTTTCATCAGTGGATGTTTATTCACCACTGTGTGGTCCACTTAAGCTTTGAAACTGCTTCATTTTTTTTGACTTGTTGGCACAGACGTAGACGTGGTGAGATCAATTACCATCTCTCTTACAGATAACTACTCTGAATTTATGGAGCTTCTGAGACCTTTCAACCAACTTCTTCGAATCCAGGAAGGAAAATTCAAATCTACAAGCAAAATAGAGTAAAACTCATGTTTTAATAGATTAATCAAAAGAGAATGTTTTAATAACAAGTTTAAACAACTATTTAAAGAGAAAACAAATCATAAAAATCATAATTACATAATAGAAAAGAGTTCTAACAAAAAAGGGGAAACAAATCAAGAAAACAATGTAAAGTTGGCACAATCTGACAGTAGTATGTCAATAGGATTAAGATGGCATGTCAATAAGATCAACGATGACTCATGAACTATCCAGTGAGCAAACTACAACATTGTCAATATGATCTACAAAACTGTCGATAGGATCGACAAATGCGATGGCCCAGATCCATCGAAAAACTGTCAGGAATCTGAAAATTGTAAAAATTTTGCCACTTTTTCTAAATTTTTTTCGGTCCTTTTCTAGCAAGAATGTACTCGATCCTCACCCTTGATTAAGGGTTCTCTCCATACATCACTTGTACCCTACAATGATATGGCAAAATGGATGGATGGTGTGGATTAAACCTATACATCACTGTGGATCTTCAGAGCCCATGTCCCTTCCTCTTCCTCACTTGGTGACCCAAATTGTGGTTTAATAACGGTTAGATGTGTTGGGTGTGTTTCACACAAACCTTCGGATCTCGCCCCCCAATGCACTAGAATTATGGACTACGATAATGCAATAATCAAGAATAAACATCAACCACACGAACACAAGGAGTTTTTACGTGGAAAACCCTCTAAAGAGGTAAAAACCACGGGACGTAGTCCAGATCAACAATCTACTATCTCAGGGAACTGTTACAACCGATCTCAAGCACACACCACTTGGATCAAACCTTCTTCACCTACTTGGGATGGATAAACAATAAGATAATAGCAAAGGAGGAGCGATCTCACCGATCCAGAGGACGTAGAAGCGCTGAGACGACGGTTGCGCAGAATAACTCCTCTTCAAGCAACTTCTCCCTTCTACAAGCTTCCTTTTTCTCTCTTTTCTCTTTCTCTCTTCCTCTTTTTCTCTATTTCTCACCTTGGGCGTGTGCCCTAATCCCGTTTTGGAACTCATTAAGTACGAAAACGGAGGAATTAGAGCCCAAATAAGAAACTGCGTATAAGCAGTCTGCGTCGGGTCGGGCGCCCGGCCAAACCAAAAAACAGTCCAACGTGAAGACTTGAGAAAAATGCCAATTTTGGGCGCCCGGACCAACATGGTCGGGCGCCCGGCCAGGTCATCGGGAGCCCGGTCACAAGACCGCCGGCGCCCTGCTGATGTGAAAACTGTCCAGCGCCAACACCCATTTTCTGGGCCAATTTCGGTCGCCCGGCCATATCTGGTCCGGGCGCCCGACAACACTCAGTCGGTACTCTCTCTCTCTCTCCTCTGTGAATTGAGGAGGAAACGTCCCATCAAATCTCCCCCTTTCCGACTAAGGAGAAATTCGTCTTCTTCAAGCCAGTTAGGTTTCTACAAACCTCAAACTTTCTCTTGAGTAAAGCCTTGGTCATCATATCTGACCCGTTATCGTCCGTATGGACCTTCTCAAGCTGTAACACTTTCTGTTCCAAAATATCCCTGATCTAATAATACCGAATCTCTATGTACTTCGACTTGGAATGATGATTTGGATTCTTGCTCAAGTGTATAGCACTTTGGCTATCGCAATAGACCACGTGCTCCTCCTGCTTCAGGCTAAGTTCCTATAGGAACCTCTTCATCCAAAGCATCTCTTTGCATGCTTCTATGACCACAATGTATTCGACCTCTGTCGTCGACAATGCTACGACCTTCTGTAGCTTACTTTTCAAGAGACCGCTCCCCCTGCAAATGTGAACATAAACCCCGATGTAGACTTCCTAGAGTCTATGTCACCTGCCATATCTGCATCTGTGTAGCCATCTAACACAAGTTTCCGTCACCATAGCATAGGCTCAACTTGGATGAGCCTCTCAGATACCGCAGTATCCACTTCATCGCTGCCCAATGTTCTTTGTCAGGATTGGCAAGATACCGGCTGACAACCCCAACTGCATATGCTATGTTTGGGCGCATACACACCATAGCATACATCAAACTTCCTACTGCTGAATTTTCCGCATCTCTTCCAGTTCCGTCTTCGTCTTGGGACACTGCTTGTCACTCAATTTGAAGTGACCATCCAGTGGAGTACTGACAGGCTTCGCTGCATTCATGTTGAACCGCTCTAGGACTTTCTCAATGTACCGCTCTTGTGACAACCAAAGCTTCCTGCTGCTTCTGTCACGGGTTATCTCCATTCCTAAGATCTGTTTTGTTGGGCCCAAGTCTTTCGTCGCAAAAGACTTGCCCAATTCCTGTTTCAGCCTGTCAATCTTCTTAATGTCTTTTCCCATGATGAGCATGTCATCAAAGTACAATAGTAGAACTAAGAAATCACCATCTGAGAACCTGCGAGTACACAGTGGTCCGACTCCATTCTGTCATATCCATGCTTTAATATGAACGAGTCGAACTTCTTGTACCATTGCCTAGGAGCTTGTTTCAGCCCATACAAGCTCTTCTTAAGCCTGCACACCATATGCTCTTTGCCCTTGACTTCGAACCCTTCTGGTTGGCGTATGTAGATCTCTTCTTCCAGGTCACCATGGAGAAAGGCAGTTTTGACATTTAACTGCTCTATCTTTAGATCCATGCTAGCCGCCAATCCAAGCAACACCCGTATGGATGTCATCTTCACCACAGGTGAGAATATCTCCTCAAAGTCTATCCCTTTTCCCTGACCAAACCCTTTCACCACAAGTCTAGCCTTGTACCTTGTCTGTGAATTCTTCTGCTCATTCTTCTTTCTGAACACCCACTTGTTGCTTAGAGCTTTCTTGCCCTTAGGCAATTTCACCATGTCATAGGTGTGGTTCTTACGTAAAGATTGTATCTCCTCCTGCATAGCTTTCAACCACTCCCCCTTATGCTCATCGGCTAGGGCCTCAGAATAGTCTTCCGGCTCTCCCCCATCTGTGAGCATAATGTACTCATGCGGCGAGTACTTCTTGGATGGATGTCTGTCCCTTGATGTCCTCCTCACCTGCAGCTCAACAGGTGGATCAAGTTGGGGCTGCTCCCCCTGTCCATCTTTTGTAGGGACTCCCTCATCCTCTGCACATTGTTGTACTCCCCCGTCATCAGGCACCACATAAGGAGTAATCGGATCCATGTCTTCCAGTTCACCTGAACTGGGTTGGGTCTTCTCTGGCTTTTCAATGTCTTCTATATACCGATCTTCAATGAAAACCACATCTCTGCTCCTGACGAGCTTCTTCTCGGTTGGATCCCACAACCTGTAACCGAATTTCTTATCATCGTACCCTAAGAACACACACTGCCTGATCTTCATATCGAGCTTGGACCTCTCGTCCTTTGGTACGTGAACGGATGCCCTGCATCCAAACACCCTGAGATGAATTTACGATGGATCACGTCCAGTCCACACCTTCTCAGGTACTTCTCCATTCAACGGGGCTAATGGAGACCTGTTTATCAAATACACCGCCGTGTGCATTGCTTCTCTCCAGAACATCTTGGGCAACTTTGCATGGGATAACATGCATCTAATTCTCTCTACAATGGTGCGATTCATTCGCTCAACCACACCATTATGCTGGGGGGTCTTGGGAACCGACTGTTCATGCCGTATACCCAGTGACTTGCAATACTCGTGGAAGTCACCTATGTATTCACCACCATTGTCAGTACGGATGCACTTCAATGATCTGCTTGTCTCCCTCTCGACCATAGCATGAAACAGTTTAAACACACCAAAGACTTCGTCCTTGAATTTCAAAGCATACACCCAAACCCTCCTAGATGCATCATCTATAAAAGTGAAAAAATACAATGCCCCACCCAAGGTTTTTGTCCTCATAGGACCACAAACATTAGAGTAAACCAAATCTAATGCATGTACTTTATTAGTATGAGAAAAGTTTTAACAAAAAAAACTCTATGCTGTTTCCTAGATAAACAGTCAATACAGGTTTTGAGAGGTATACCTGTCACGTCTAGAAAGAGCCGCTTCTTCACTAGTAGCTGAAGCCCCTTTTCACTCATGTGGCCTAGACGCCTGTGCCACACGTCAGTAGCTGAATCTTTCGCTGCGTTCAATCCACCCTTGCACACACTGACACTTGCCTTGTAAATGGTGCAACACTTCTTTCCTCTGGCAGCAATCAACGAACCCTTGATGAGCTTCGAGCGCCCACCAACAAACCGGCTTTCATAGCCATCATCATCCAGCCTTCCCGTCGACATCAAGTTGAGGCGAAGGCCTGAAATGTGTCTCACATCCCTGAGAACCAATGTGCAGCCCACATCGGTCTTCAAACAAATATCACCGACTCCTACGATCTTCGAAACACCAGAATTTCCCATCTTCACCGTCCCATAGTCACCTGACTTGTAGCTTGTGAAGAAATCTCTGCGTGGAGTCGCATGAAACAAGGCTCCCGAGTCTATCACCTAGTCGGTGTCCTGACTCGAAGCCATGAGACAAATATCGTGATCTGCCGAAAGAATAACAACAACGTCACCATCTGAGGCGACCGCAGTAGAATCCGATTCATCTTCCTTCTCCTTTCCTTTACCCTTCTTGTCACTCTTCTTCTTGTGACATTCATGCTTGTAGTGGCCCTTCTTGCCACAATTCCAGCATTCAACATCTTTCCTGGCAACTAAGTTGCCTCTTGATTTATCTCGGGCATTTTCGCCCTTTCTGTTCTTTCCTCTCCCCCGATCTTATGTCATAAGGGCCTCTTATTGAGCAGGCCCTAGAGACTTCCTCATTGTCTCCTCATTGAAGAGACAATTGGTTACCTGTTACATGGATACCTTTCCGTTTGGCGCGGAGTTACTTAGAAACACCACCAATGTCTCCCAACTGTCAGGCAATGAGCTAAGCAATAGCAAAGCCTAAAGTTCATCATCCAGGACCATCTTCGTGGCGGAGAGCTGGGTCAGTATGTTGCTGACTTGATTCATGTGTTCAGCCACAAAACCACCATCTTTGAACTTGATCGAGATTCACAAGTCGTCTTATCAGGAATATCTTAATGCCGGCTGTCTTCCTCTCATACAGCCCTTGTAATTTCTGTCATAGGCTAGCGGCTGAGGTCTCTGTAGACACATGGTGGAAAATCAAATCATCTAACCATTGTCTAATGAACCCCACCGCCTTCCGGTCTACTTTCTTCCAATCATCATCTGACATATCTTTTGTCTTCGCCGATACGCCTAGAATTAGAGCATACAAGTCCTTGCAATAAAGCAAGTCCTCCATCTTAGCCTTCCATATGGTCCAGTTAGAACCATTGAGGCTGATCATCCTTGATGAGCCACCTTCCATAATTCAGAACCGATCCCACTCTGTTCAAACAACCTGAACGCTCTAATACCACTTTGTTGGGTGCGTTTCACACAAACCTTCGGATCTCGCCTCCCAATGCACTAGAATTATGGACTACGATAATACAATAATCAAGAATAAACATCAACCACACGAACACAATGAGTTTTTACATGGAAAACCCTATAAAGAGGTAAAAACCACGGGACGTAGTCCAGATCAACAATCTACTATCTCAGGGAACTGTTACAACCGATCTCAAGCACACACCGCTTAGATCAAACCTTCTTCATCCCACTTGGAATGGATAAACAATAAGAGAATAGTAAAGGAGGAGCGATCTCACCTGATCCAGAGGACGTAGAAGCGCTGAGACGACGGTTGCGCAAAATAACTCCTCTTCAAGCAACTTCTCCCTTCTATAAGCTTCCTCTTTCTCTCTTTTCTCTTTCTCTCTTCCTCTTTTTCTCTCTTTCTCACCTTGGACGTGTAAACCACTCAATCGGATGCCCTAATCCAATTTTGGAACTCATTAAGTACGAAAACGGAGGAATTAGAGCCCAAATAAGAAACTGCGTATAAGCAGTCCGCGCCGGGCTCGGGCGCCCAGGTCACCAGACCGTCGAAGCGCCCGGCCAAACCAAAAAACAGTCCAGTGTGAAGACTTGAGAAAAATGCCAATTTCGGGCACCCGGACCAACATGGTCGAGCTCCCGGCCAGGTCATCGGGCGCCCGGTCACAAGACCGTCGGGCACCCGGCTGATGTGAAAACTGTCCAGCGCCAACGCCCATTTTCTGGGCCAATTTCTGTCGCCCGGCCATATCTGGTCTAGGCGCCCGACAACACTCAGTCGGCACTCTCTCTCTCTCCCTCTGTGAATTTAGGAGGAAACGTCCCATCAAGATGCAGTGATAAGTCGTCATCATCCCGTTACTTGCATATTGGACATGACCAGATCATAGTGGTAGAGGATAGAAAAACACGGCCGGCGACATTGTCCAAAACAATGCCAGATATTCCTCCGACTGCCGATCTCAACGGCCCATGCCAAGTAAGCATCAGTTACGATCTAGCTAATCGGCTGATCAAGCTGATCCAGGAGCCGATCGAATGGATCGGCCATCTTGGTGTAGACAGCTTCCACGAAAGCTGGCCATGTCAGCCCTGCGGGCCAGCTCTAATGGGATGACATTGGGTATAGAGCGGAGCAGTATGTTGGACGGCTTCGGAGCTGAGCCGATGAAGCCGTGCCACTCCTCAGTGGCCACAAAAGTTATGATTAGCCCTTGATTGAATGATAGGAGTTTGCAGACGTTCATCATGGGGTTGATGGCCACGGCCTGGGGCGGGCATGGCCACCATGTGGGAGCTTCGGATCGTGGCCACGTTGACCGGATTCATGGCCTAGATCTGACGGTGGAGTGTGATTCTTACTGGAAGCAGAGATGGAAATTGCTTTTATTGTACTGAGTAAACTCAGTTGGGTCCACTTTGAATGTATGTGGTTTATCTACACCGTTCATCCGTTTTTTCAGCTCATTTAAGGGGTTGACCTCAAAATGGAAGCATATCCAAAACTCAAGTGGACTATACCCCTGGAAGCAGTGGCTATAATGATTTCCACCATTGAAACCATGCTAGGGTGGCATAATTAGATTGATCCAATCCATTTGGTCAATTCATATAAATATAGTAGCATGTAATCTTGGCTAATTTTCCAGTAGAAAGTGAGGACTGTTGTTGTATTTCTCAACTATCTATTTGCAGTACACAACTTGATTGGCTAAGATTTTCTAATCAAAGAGGTGCATGATATAGGATCATTGCACACACAAGAGATCTACCCACTGAGCTTTTAAGTTCATATGTTCTACGGTTCTATTACATCTTAGGGTGCCGAAGGATTAGCTTATTTGGATTGCTATGGGCACTCTCATATTTTCTCTTTCCAGCTTCTACAGTATACATATGTATTTGAAACTTGTACATTCTTTCTATCTTAAAATGGTAGATACAGTGGAATGAAATCTTGGCCTATTTTGTGTGGAGATTACAAGTGTACTGCTCATATATATATATATATATATATATATATATATATATATATATATATATATATATATATATATATATATAATCCTCCAATTGCACATCGAATTCCGGATATAGGGTGTGACAGCTAGAATTTTCCAATCAGAGAGGCGCATTGTCAATCTGAATAGCAACCCACCAAATCAATGGTTTATCAATGAGGCCTCTAGCCAATTGAAAACGCAAGGTATAACATGCGGCCAAGACTCCTACATAGTCTATCACCGATTATGGCATAGCTGTATGGAAATCCATACCGCCCAAATCTCTTAGCCAAATGCGGATGGAGTGCAACCCAAAACTTACACCCAGAACCATCTATTTTTTCCTTTAAATTTGGACTAAATATTTTACTTTTCAACCATTCCCTACTAAGTGTTATTTTAGAGATATGATCCATTCACTTAGTGGGCCATGTAAGTTTGTTTGATGGGCTGTCCATTGATTCAAATGGGTGGTACAGTATATCGATACAGGGTGGCCCATCCAGTGAGTGGACTACACTAATTTTTATCAGCATAAAAAATAAAATGGAAAAAAAAATTCAATCTTTTCGAACAAAGCTTGGAACTAATAAGGGGTTATAAAGAGGCAGAGAGCACAATACATGGTTACAAAGAGGCAGAGAACACAATGGAAAGAAAAATCTTCAACCAACAATTTCAACAGCTCATGGTTACAAAGAGGCAGAGAGCACAATACATGGTTTTAAAGAGGCAGAGAGCACAATGGAAAGAAAAATCTTCAACCAACAATTTCAACAGTTCATGGTTATAAAGAGGCACAGAGCACAAGACATAGCTAAATTGAAATTTAGTAATTAGACAATCTCTAAATTTATAACAATCTCAAGTCCATTGTTACAATATTAGACTAATTAGACAACAATATTCGATATTGCCACGATCACCTAATTGTCGCGGCCCCTAACAACATCTCTAACAAAGGCGTCGAGGCTAGCAACGGATGAGCCGCCCCTCGATATAGCTCGCTTGCAGGACTCTTGCAGTTGTCTGGCTCTTTTCCTCAGCTCTTTACTCTCATCTCCATCTGAATCCATCAATCTACGCACGGCCCGAGCAATTTCATCAGACTTTACTGACATTCTCCTCTTCGACTTCATTTTTCAATCTGATGCCGACTTTCCAATGTTCCACTATCCACTTAGCATTAATGATTTGGTCAAATAATAGTGGAAATGTGAGCATTGGCACACCTGCGAAGACACCTTCCATTGTAGAATTCCACCCACAATGTGTCAAGAAGCCCCCAATGGAAGGATGACACAAGACTGTCAGTTGGTCACACCAAGGCACTACTAGGCCAATCTCACCGTCGATTTTCGCGGCCTCTTGTAGGTGTCCGACGTCCCCACGTGCGACCAACAAGAAGTGGACCCCACTTGAGCGCAACCCTAAGAAAAATTCATCCATCTGTGGTCCGGAGATGGGTAAAAAGCTGCCCAATGACACATATAGCACGGAGCATCTTGGTCTTGAATCGAGCCAATTGAAGTAGTCCACATGGTTGCGATCCCTGCCATCTAGAGATGATTCCTGGAGGGACATGTATGGGATGGTGGGCCCCACAGGGTATATGGGGAGTGGGAGTTTTGCTCTTAGGGTGTCCGTTGCATGAGTGTCAAGCTCGTGAAAGGAAGTGAGCACAAGACATTGTGCTTTGGACACAGATTGAATAGCTCCCAAGACTCGGTTTGGGGTTTTTACACCTTTCGGATGTAAAACGGTCAGCAAATCTCTTACTTTAATGGAAGTGATGCCTGGGATGCAGTCGAGCATTTCTTCTCTTCTTTCTACCAGTGTAATAAAGGGGGCCATTTCAGCGTCTGATTGCTTGCATGCATGATACAATCAAATTAAGTAGTAATGTAAAAAAATTAAAAAATAAATAGCATGTTTAGAGGAATGAAAGCAACAATGTGGTTTAGATAGATGGTTGCGTAACTAAAGATTAGACTAGCATGTTTGTAGGAAATAGCACATGTATATATAAAGTCAGTAATGAGAAAACTGTGGGGCCACTGTAATTTTCATATTTTATCATTCTTAAAAGATAATTTTAGGCCTGGAGCCCAAAAATGAATCATATAAAAATCTAGGGCTATAAATGGTCGGGTTCGGGGCGGGTTTAGCCAAAACCAGACCCGCCCATTTACTAAACGGGTATGGGTCCAAATTTTAGACCCAGACCCTTTTACTAAATGGGCGGGTCCGGGTCGGGTCCCAGTCAGCCCATCAGACCCATTTATAAATGGGTCCGGGTCTGGTAGAGGGAGATCCACCCAGACCCATTTATAAATGGGCCGGGTCTAATGGGTCCGGGTCTGGATCAAGTATGCAAGCATTTTACAAGGCTTAAAACCGGGTCTGGACGGGTCTGGGCTGGACGGGTCCCTTGTAACATAGACCAAACCCACCCACTTACTAAATGGGTTTGGGTCAGGTCGGGTCGGGTTGGGTCGGGTCGGGCCTAAAATAAAGGAAACCAGACCCAAACCCGTTTAACAAATGGGTCTATTCTTGGACCCAGACCCGTACCATTTAACAAATGGGTCGGGTCTAGGTCGGGTCTAAATGGGTTGGGTCCGGGTACCCCATTGGGTCCACTGACCCATTTATAGCCCTATAAAAATCTAAAAATGGAAGCATATAAGTGGAACACACTACAAGGAAAAGCATGGACTGATTGAAAAATTCTCGGGGTCGCGAAGTTTTGGATGAAGTTGATATTTTTGTTTTCCCTTCATTCATGTCTTTGTGATCTTATGAAGAGGTTGGATGACAAATAAACATCACTGTGGGCCCTAGGAAGGTTTCAATGGTGGAAATCATTATTCCCATTGTTTCCTGTGGCGTGCTCCACTTGAGTTTTGGATATCCTTCAATTTCAGTCTCAACGCCTAAAATGAGCTGGAAAAATGGATGGACGGCAAGGATAAACCACATAAATTCACAGTGGGCCTAATAGAGTTTACTCAGTACTGAGTACTTAGTGGGACAATCCGATTCCCTAATAGACATCCGTAGCAACCTAATGAATGGTTGGATGGGTTTCTAGGATCAAACACATTCCTTGCTCTGCCACTTAGTCCAATCTAGTAATCTAGACTGATCATTAGGTTCAATCCAACATTTCATTGGCAACCATGCAAACGTAGCATCAATCTGACGTATCCTAACAACTTGATCAATGGTCTTTAATATGTACGGTTGAGATTGTTTTACAAAAATATGTCCTATAAACAATTTGGTCCATCTATTTGTTAGGTCCATCTAAAGAATCACTTTTGCCAGGCCATCGTAGTCATCCCAATCATGGCTTGCACAAACAGGAGCATTGTTCATCTAAATAGACACCCACCCAATCAATGGTTTATATCAGTGATGACTAACCAATTGAAAACCCAGACTATAGCATGTGGGCCAGACTCTACATTAGTTTAGCACCATTTTAAAAATGGCCGTGACTATGCATATGGCATAGTTGCATGGAAATCCAAACCGCCCAAAATTTCTTAGCCAGCCGTGGATGGAGTTAGCCCAAAAATTACACCCAGAAGATGATATCAACCACCTGATTTTTTTCCATTAAATTTGGACCACTCAACATTTTACTTTTAACTATCCATTTGATGGTCATCAACTGGTGGTAAGGATTCCTGGTCAGTGTTATTTTAGAGAGATGGTCCATTCACTTGGTGGGGCATGCAAGTTTGTTGGATGGCTTGTCCGTTGATTCAAACAGGGTGGTCCAGTATATTGATACAGTGGTGGCCCATCCAGTGAGTGGACCACCCTATTTTTAAGGCGAGTGGACCACCCTAGTTTTAAAGGGTGGTCCTCACAACGAGCGGCCCTTTTTTTACCCTATTTTAAAGGCCTACTTTGAATTTAGCAGGATTAATTGGTATTAAATTACATTAGATGAAATTAACACCATTATTACACAAAGACATGTTTGGAAATATCATGGTATTTTCACAGTCCAATCTCAAGTTTGGTATTAAAGTTTTCGTTTATGAAAAACAGTGTATTAAGTGAAATCTATGCTAAGTGTGATAGACCAAGTTTCATAACTAATGCGAATCACCTATATGCATTTACAACTCGATTGTCATGTGTAAAGGGAGCATATGAATGGATGGTATACATAAAACAAATGCATCAACATGAGGCCCATTGATATAGTGAATTTCGAAACCAGAAAAATCAAGGTATCTTCTACTGGGCCAGAAGATATGGAGTTTACATTGGACCAAATACAATTCCATGTGTGTCTAGCCTGCTAGCTCAGCTCGAAGATGCCCAGCCTTTCAACAAAAGGTCTCAGGTTCAAGTGCTAAGTAGACACACTAATGTGCACCATGTAACCGAGTGGGTGCGTTGCCCAGTGAATACATGAGTTACGAAAGAAAACAAAAAGGAAAAGATAGAATTCCAGTCAAACGCAGAGTATTGAATAACTCCCTCAATCCGGCCTCATGTTTCCTATGTTATGGTCCACCTGATGATTGGATCTTCTTCCTTTCTGGTATAATCCCCTAAAATAATCTTAAAAAAATGGATGGACAGCGTGGATACATAATACATACATCAAGGTGGGCCCCACCGAAGGGTTGACCGTCTTGGGTGAGGCCGGGTCTCACCTAATCCGCTCTCTATTATTTAATTTCCTGCCCCAGCCCAACTGCTCTATTACCTAGGTTCCCACCAACCCCGGCCGGTCGCGTGCGTTGGGTCAATTGACCCACCTACTACCAACTCTATGATGTGGTTGGATCAGGCCACAGGCGGGTCAACTGGACCGACCTGCTTCTCTGGCCGGTTTGGCCAAAGCTCAATGATGATAATGACACTCACCGTTGAAACCTTACGAGGGCCCACCGTGATGGTTAATTTCCATCCAACTTGTTCATAAGCTTACATAGACTTGGATGAAAGTAAAACAAAAATATTGGCTTGATCCAAAACTTTTGTGGCCTCCAAAATATTTTCAACAGTAAGTGTTTAATACACACTGTATGGTTGACTTGAGCCTTGGAACTGCCTCGTTTTTTGCCTCATTGCCTAAAATGATATGGAAAAATGGGTGGACGGTGTGGATAAAACACATAACATCACGGTGGACCCTCAGAGTCCCTATCCGTTACGAGATTGATGTGTTGGGGTGACTCAACCCGACCTCTGATCATTCGGGTCTGAAAGTAGCATATGGGCCTGCACATGCACATGCGGTCCTAAATTGTGGTTCATTAACGGTCAGATCCAGTGCGTACCTGATAAGTCATCATCAGCCGTTGAATGCAGATTGGACATGATCAGATCATAGTGATAGAGGATGGAAAACACGGCCGGCGACATCGTCCAAAGCGATGCCACTGGAATATTCCTCCGATTGCCGATCTCAACTGCCCATGTCAAGAAAGTATCAGTTATGATCCAGCTGATCGGCCGATCAAGCTGGTCCAATAGCTGATCGAATGGATCGGCCATCTTGGTGTAGACGGCTTCAATGAAGCTGTCCATGTCGGCCCCGCGGACCAGCTCTGATGGGATGACATTGGGTATGGAGCGGAGCCGTATGTTGGACGGCTTCGGATCTGAGCCGATGAAGCCAAGCCACTCTTCAGTAACCACAAAGGTAATGATTAGGCCTTGATTGGATGATAGGAGCTTGCAGACGTTCATCATGGGGTTGATGTGGCCAGCGGCCTGGGGAGGGCATGGCCACCACGTGGCAGCTGGGGATCGTGGCCACATCGCCGGGATTCATGGATTTTATCTGACGGTGGAGATTAATTCTCACTGGAAGCAGAGATGATGAAGAATATTTAGTGAGGAGAGGAGAAGCGGTGCCAGCCGGAAGATCCTTTCCCGTATTTATAGGACGCGGATTGCATAGTGGACGCTGCCAGCAGCGAGGTGGCAACTGGTCCGTGTTCTCTGGGCCCCACTATGATGTATCTGTTTTATCCACTACCGTCCATCCATTTTTTCCAGGTATTTTAAGGCACTGCAGCCAGAAATAAGGCAGATCCAAATCTCAATCTCAGGTGGACCACACCACATATGAAAACAGTGGTGATTGAAGGGCCACTATTAAAAACTTTCTAGGGCACACTGTAATGTTTACTTGCCTTCCGACCTTTTGATTAGGTCCCACAGAACAAATTGACACCAGCTTGGTCCAAAACTTTTGTGGCCCCAAGAAGTTTTTAATGGTGGGCGTTTAGTCACCCGTGTTTCCTGTGGTGGGGCTGCCTGAATTTGGATCTCCCTCGTTTTTTGGCTCATTCAATAAAATGATTAAAAAGTGTATGGACGGCTTGGATAAAACGCACCGCTCTTTGAAGGGAAATTTCGGTGGCAGTTAGCACGAAACAAGAATGAAGAGGTGACTCGCTGTACACGTGTCAAAGTAGCCACCTTATGGGAGATCTGGTCCGTTCATTAGGCATGTACCATCTAAGAAAGATGGACAACATCAATAAATAGTATATACCGTGTTGTTGCTAGATTTTAGACAACGGTCAAGATCAGTTGATCTCCACCGCTAGAGGTGGCAGATTGTCTGTACCTGTGCTTGAAATCGGATAGATCAGATAGCTATAGAGAGTGATGAGCGTGGGCGTTATGCTCATAATGGCCGACGTGATTTTCAATGACATGGATTACGTCCATAACCGGTGGAAACATGTTCGGTTTATTCGGTCTCGTCCCTGGACTGTCGCAAGCCTATATGGTAGTCATGGGCCAAGTCGTCGTATATGCCGAGCTCCATTACTCAAGAAATATTGTAGTTTGGAGTCGTTGGTCGTAATTGAGATGTGAAGGTCGTAATTGAGATGCTTGGAAGGGGCACCCTTCTATGGACCTCAACCCATCCGAGGACAAAGTGTCCAAGGATGGCCTTTTCGAGGACCTATCGATGACACTTAAGGCTACACATCTGCCCGGTTAACCCGCCCAACCCGACCGAGTAAAAACCCAATCCGTCCCGACCCGACAAAGAAAATGGTATAGTCCCGAGTGGACGCGGTTGGACTGTTTTTAATTTAGGTATGGTTTAGGGTACATGTCAAACCCACCCGACCCAACCCATACCCTAACCTATTCCGCCCGACCCGAACTGCCCCGAAAATTGAAATTTAGATGGTAACTTCCGAGAAATGAATGGACATGGTGGATTTCTCACAAACATCATGGTGGGCCCCACCTAACCTCCCAGCGCAGGAACTTCTGAAACAATCATCGTCCATATCACATATGAGATCTCATAGGAGAGTAACTTTGGTGAGACCCCGAAACCAGCGATGCCGGCGAGACCCTGAACATATGAACCAACCTCAATATATGAATTATAGATCCATGCCGTCCATCTTCTTTTATAGATTATTTTGGGCCATGCTACAAAAAACGAAGTAGATACAAATATCATGTAGACCACACCACAAGGAACAATGGTTAATTTCCATTGAAAACCTTTTGCTGGCAAAAAATGTTTTAGATCTAACCTGACCCGATTTAGCATATAGGGTAGGGTAGGGTTAGGGTTGACCCTTTTGTAAGTAAGGGAAGGTTAGGGTTGGGTTAGCCCTGAAAGTGCGTCGATAGTCTACCACGACACCCACGTTTGTGCGGAAGCTTAAAGAGCAACTAGAATTATGGCTAAACCTATAGGAGGGGGTGATTAGGACCTTTTTTGGAATTCTTTTCGCCTACTTATATAATTCAACAAATCAAACTAAGTAAGCAAAAACACCTCGGCTTCCAAGCCTAAGTGGGTCCAATCACAAGACTAGCATATGATTAAGCAATAAACAACCTAGTCTAAAGCATGCATAGGTAACAAAAGATTTAATTAATCAAGCTCCTAACCTATGCAACCTAAGTAGACTTATGAGAATGGATCAATGAGCTCAAGTCTACACAACTAGTGAAAGTACATCTTGTGTGTGGATATGCTTAATTAGTGCCTAGCATACATTCCTATCAAGCATTCATAATTAGACAATTAAACTAACAATGCTAAGATATCAATGTGCTCAATTTAATCACAAATACAAGCATGTATAGTGGTTCGACTTTGGGTCTACTCCACTTCCGGTTCAAGTACTCAACTCCTTTGAGCACACCAGCATTCACTATCGGAGGTTTTAAATGAGGTTCACCTTTCAACCTTTACACGGAGGTTTTACCGGTTCACCTCTCAACCATAACCGGAGTTTTGGACAAAGGGCTAACTCTCAACCCAAACGAAGTTTTAGACATAGGCTAACTCTCAACGCGACGCACGTTCACTCCCGTGTCGGAAGCTCCCCCTTGGAGACTTAGTTTAGGCTCGGCTAATGGGCCAAGGAACGGCTAACGTCCCTAGATCGAGTTTGACAAACAAACTCTAAATGGACTCTCAATTAAGACAACCTTACTTGTCGGATGAGCCCCTTGTTTAGCGCAGGTTTAGGTTGCTTGATCTCCGCTCTCCCGTGCTCCCACGATCGTGTTGTCGTTGCGTCGCCAATGCCTCAGCCACACTTGATCAAACACCTTGCATGTGATACCTTTGAGATGCCCAAGGTGCTAGGAGGGTAGGTTTGAAAACTCTACAACTAATGGGAATGGGTTGCCTAGAGGTTCTTTCCTACAACGATCTCATCTTAGAGTTTTGGACAAGAATTTGCCAATCAAGAAGGTTCCAAACTCTAGAGATCAAGAGGGGACAAAAGTCATCTTCTTCATGAGTTTGGAATGCTCTAATCTTGTTGTTATAGGCAAAATGATGGAGATCAACTTAGCTGCTAAGATTTTACGCGGACGCCTATTCGACTCTCGAGATCATATGCTCGAGAGTCGCAGATCGAGTAAATGCGGAGTGCCCATTCGACTCTCGAGATCATATGCTCGAGAGTCGCAGATCGAGTAAATGCGGAGTGCCCTTTCGACTCTCGAGATCATATGCTTGAGAGTCGCAGATTGGATAAGCGCGGGCGCCCATTCGACTCTCGAGATCATATATTCGAGAGTCGCAGGATGGATAAATACGGAGCACCTATTCGCAAGGCCTCGAGTTCCCATAGCCTATAGTCGGATATAGCAAGGCAAAGATTTCCTTCTTGATCTGCGAGCAGACCTTCTCACAAGTCGTTGAAAGGTGTTACATCTGAATGAGCGACCACTTGGACTCGCGACCATCTTCCAACATGCGAACAGCTTTTTCTGGGGTGACATCCCTTAGCCCTCAGTACCAGCAGCCCGTATAGGCCGATTTTGGGCTTATCTTCTTCAATGGTTCCGAATCCCAAGGGATTGCTATCAAGGAACGTAATTGTCGGACGAGTCATTCAAATTAGGTCTCTTCTCTATCTAAGGATAAGGATCTTATCTCGCGGAATCAGTGGGATCTCGATATCTTGCGTAACAGATTGGATCACTTCAGATCTATATAAAGAGGCGACCCCGTTAAGATACAGGTACACAATATTCAATCCCTGGCTTCAGTTGCTTGGCTATTCCCCTTCTTACCTTATCTAACTTAAGCATCGGAGGGCTAACGGCTGGACGCCGGCCACCCTTAGTTGCTTTCTGTCTTCTTTCAGGTCCGGCGGAAGAAGTCTCTATTGGAGAGAAGGTGAACCTCCGGAGGATCCAGTTACAAAATCTAACGTTAACACTTATGTTATAGCACAAGGAAGATGCCTTGCATAGGTTGGGAATGAGCCTCAAATAGCCTCCAACAATGGTGGCTTCACTCCTCTCGAAATCCCTCTCCCTGCCCCTCAAAATGAGCTAAGCCCTTTTATAGAAAAATGTGCAACGGATCTAAAACGGGTATAAAACGGCTAGTGCCGACCGGTCGCGACCGGTCGGCCAGGGGTCCACGACTAGTCGTCCAGGGTCTACGACCGGTCGGCCATAGGCCAATCTGAAGACAGAGTGCTTGCTGTCTTGGAGGGAAGACTGTCCGACTGGTCGGCCCCATAGCCTGCACACACCAGAGGCTGCTGTCCAACCTGGACTGTCTGTCCGACCGGTCTTGACCAGTCGGCCAGGGGTCCACGACCGGTCAGACAGGCCTGGGTTCAGCCTGGTTGTTCACTGACCAATGCAATCTTCAACCCACTCACTTTGGCCAAGGTTTGGGTGCTCTTTTGGGACACCTAGGGCCAATCTATGATGACAAGGGGTATCCTAACATGGTCAAGGTCATCAAATAGGTTAAAGGTTGGGTTTTGGTCAAGGTTAAGGCACCAAGGCATTACTTTTACCTGATTCTTCTTCCTTGATGCAGCAGGGCCATCTGAGTCTTCGGTCTTCGTCTTCATTGGGCTCAACCGACACTAGACTCACTGACGTAAGTGATTGACAAACAAGGTGCACTAGTATGCCGCAGAAAAGTGCACTAACAAGCCCAACCCGGTCACGATCTGGACAGAAACCTGAACCTTTAAAATATGTTTAGGTTCGATCCAGGATTGGGCCCAACCCGACCCTAACCCAACCCGTGTGCAGGCCTAATAACACTCCCACCAGGAGACTGTGACTACCAAAGACCACTACTTGCCCAAGGAGAGGGTCTACAGTACGACGCAGACCCAAGCAGGAGAGCTTAAGTACTGAGCTCCCCAAGATGACCGACCACCTAAAGGCAGTCCAAGATACTGAATATCCAACCCCGGATATTTGAGGACATATTTCTATTACAATTAGGATCTTTCCAACGCAATTGAGAGAGACAATCTTATTAAAACATGAACTCTACCAATGTATCTTAACAGGATTCGATCTTCCTAAATTGCGAATCCTCCTAAATTGTCCCCAGTATTTATAAATAGGACCAGAATCCACACCTCAAATGTACGAAATATCTTAGCCTTCAATCCTAACCCTTTTTATACCCGAACCTGACTTAGGCGTCGGAGATTCCCGCACTGCCCAATGGCCACTCCCCCTCTACAATGGCCACTCCCCCTCTACCTACTTCTTCTTCTCCATTACAGGTTCAATGATCTTGAGAGGCTCCAGCGTGTGGTAGAAAAGTTACATGGCTGACCTAGTCATCCATATCCGAAGTCATCATATCCGGTATCAAAACCCACGGTATCTCTTGCTGGACGAGAAGATGTGGAGTTTACATTGGCCAAATGCAATACCATGCTACCTAATGCCACCTAATTTCACGTTCCCAACTGCCCTATACGATTTCTTGGCTGCCTCTTTTGACCTATGCAGTGCTGTGTGTGCCGCTTTGCACGGCGATGTGACCTTTCTTATTGGCTTTTAACAGGAGAAAAACTTCGATATTCTGGAGGAGTATAATGGATGATATGCAAGCACTTAAAGGTTACTTATAAATTACGTATGGGGCTCAAAATTAATTCAAGTTAAATTGTTCAAATTATGGGTCCCAGTTTAGATGTGACATGAACCAAAAATTATGTAAAATTGATTTGTTAGTATCAGGACAGATGGACGTTTATTAGACAGTTAAAAATGAAAACCATCAATGGTCCCATTTCAACAAATAAGACAGTTAAAAATGAAAACCATTATCGGTCCTATTTTAACAAACAAGTGTCCTTGAATGATAGGTTAAAATTGTTCAACCAAATTTATTTTGAGGCTAAAGTGAAAATTATTCACATTTGCAATTTCTGATTGCCTGCATGTCAAGGGTCACACGCAGAGTATCAAACAACTCCCCCAAATCACTAGGGCTCTCAATGGAGTGGGTTAGATCCCAGGTCTAATTCGCGCCAAATCCCTATAATGCAGAATTGGATCTTAAAATAGATCTGATTATTTAAATGGACCCGATTTGGATATTAAAATAGGTCACATCGCTTAAATGGACCGGATTTGGATTTACAAAAACATATCTGAGTTCAATCCCATTCTGATCCAGATCCGACTCCTTGTCACCTTACTTTATGTATATGTTATATTCATGCTGGCCATCCATTTTCCAGATTATTTTTGGCCATGTCCCAATATTGAGACACGTCACTCTCAGGTCAACCATATCACAATAAATAGTGAGATTTGCATCATTTTACTACTAAATTAAATGTATTATATTATATATTTTTAAATTTGTAATGGGGTGGATATCGACCTAGATCTGACCTGAATGGAATAGTTATATGGGTTTTGGATCGCTCTCAAGTGGGTTGGGTCAATTGACCCACCCACTTCCAACTCTATGATTAGGTTGAATCAGAGGCGGGTCAACTGGACCGACCTGCTTCTGAGGCCGGTTTGGCCAAAGCTAAATGGCGATAATGTCAACCACCGTTGAAACCTTACGAGAGCCCACTGTGATGGTTAATCCAACCTGTTCATAAGGTCACGTAAAATTGGATGAAGGGAAAACAAAAATATTAGCTTGATCCAAAACTTTTGTGGCCCCAAAATATTTTCAACGGTAGGTGTTTAATCCACACTGTGTGGTCCACTTGAGCATTGGAACTGCCTCATTTTTTAGCCTTGTGCCATAAAACGAACGACATGGAAAAATGGGTGAACGGTGTGGATAAAACACATAACATCACGGTGGACCCTCAGAGTACCTATCCGTTACAAGATTGATGTGTTGGGGTCACTCAACCCGACCTCTGATCATTCGGGTCTGAAAGTAGCATATGGGCCTGCACAGGCACATGCGGTCCTAAATTGTGGTTCATTAACGGTCAGATCCAGTGCGTACCTGATAAGTCATCATCAGCCGTTGAATGCAGATTGGACATGATCAGATCATAGTGATAGAGGATGGAAAACATGGCCGGCGACATCGTCCAAAGCAATGCCACTGGAATATTTCTCCGATTGCCGATCTCAACAGCCCACGTCAGCCAAGTACCGGCTATGATGCAGCTGATCGGCTGATCAAGCCGATCCAGGAGCTGATCGAATGGATCGGCCATCTTAGTGCGGACGGCTTCGAAGAAGCTAGCGATGTCGGCCCCGCGGACCAGCTCTGATGGGATGACATTGGGTATGGAGCGGAGCCGTATGTTGGATGGCTTCGGATCTGAGCCGATGAAGCCGAGCCACTCCTCAGTGACCACAAAGGTTATGACGAGGCCTTGATAGGATGATAGGAGCTTGCAGACGTTCATCATGGGGTTGATGTGGCCACGGCCTGGGTAGGGCATGGCCACCACGTGGCAGCTGGGGATGGTGGCCACATTGCCGGGATTCATGGATTTTATCTGACGGTGGAGATTGATTCTCAGTGGAAGCAGAGATGAAGAATATTTGGGGAGGAGAGGAGAAGCGGTGCCAGCGGAAGATCCTTCCCGTATTTATAGGACGCGGATTGCATAGCGACGCTGCCAGTAGCGAGGTGGCTACTGGTCCGTTCTCTCTGGTCCCACCATGATGTATGTGTTTTATCCACTCCGTCTATCCATTTTTCCAGGTATTTTAAGGCACGCAGCCAGAAATAAGGCAGATCCAAATCTCAATCTCGGGTGGACCACACCACATATGAAAACAGTGGTGATTGAAAGGCCACTGCTAAAAACTTTCTAGGGCCCACTGTAATGTTTACTTGCCGTCGGACCTCTTGATTAGGTACCACAGAACAAATTAATACCAGCTTGGTCCAAAACTTTTGTGACCCCAAGAAGTTTTTAATGGTAGGTGTTGTGGGAAGAATACGAGCTGACCTCTACACCACCAGGGTGAGAATACGAGCTGACCTGAAGATCGGATCCAGTTCAGCTCGCACAGTTTATAACCGATCTGATTACAGACGGAATAGCTCTTATGGGTCGTGGGTCTGACCAACCCGACCTAAGGAAGAGAAGCAGCCTTCAGAAACGACATCACCAGGTCGACCGCCTTGCGACCTGATTCTGTTTCCGCAAACCTCTAAGTTTGTGCGTGATAAGGGGAAGAAAATCCGGGAGATCTTTAACCAACTCGCCGAAAGATCCTCGAAGATCACGGGACAGCTCCGAAAATCCCAAAGATCCGGGAATCCCTCCCCTGAGATCATGGCTTCAAAAGGGAATACGACTCTGCAACCTAGGTCTATAAATAGACACGTCTTCTTCTTTATTGAGGTACGAAAAAACAAAGACTAAAAAAAAGTAGAGATTCAATCTTTCGAGATCTCACTAACTTAAGCATCGGAGGGCTAACGGCTGGACCCCAGCCACCCCCCTTAGTTTTCCTTTTGTTCTACAGGATCCAACCCTTTGTCAAGAAGGAGATCAGCGACATCCATCCATCAGTCTCAAAGAATCTTCACCATCATCTGTTGACGAATTTACAGCATCAACAGATTGGCGCCGTCTGTGGGAACTCTTCGCAGAGTCCTTTAAGTAGGAAAGCCGTGTTCTCACCCAATCACTGAAGACGATTTCAACTTCATCTTTCCTTTTTTACTATGGTTGGGAAAAGAAAGTACAAAGGGAAAGCGCCCGCGATCGATGGACCTTCAGACGATCAGATATCGGAAAATGAAGGATCGTTTCCCGAAATTCCCGCTATCCAGCTCGGTGGGAACTCTCCTCTTTCTGCCCAACAGGGGAGACAACAGAGACCCCGTAACCGAGGGGTCAGGTTGTCTCTTCTTGAAGAGCAGGTAGGGGGAGTAAACCAAAAACTAGGGGGAGTCGACGAACGATTGGGCTATGTAGACCAGCGACTGGACGAAATTAAAGCTCTGCTAACTGGCCTAGCTCACCCAACCGTGTTGAACGATAGAGACCGCGAGGGATCTCGGCATACCCATTCTCAGCCGCAACAAACCTTGCACTCCCACCAGATCCGACCGTCGCAGCGTTCTCAACATCCCACTCCGATGGAAGAAAATGAGGTCGCCAGCCGAGCAACCGAGACTAGACCTCGACCAACGACAAGCTTGCCCGCCACCGACCTGCGACACAGGCTCGAGGAACGGAGAACAGCTCGTCTCGCACACGAACGAGCTGATCATGAAGCCAGCAACAGGATTGACGACAACTTGGGCCCACTGGAGGCCGAGCTGAAGGAACTGCGAGAACAAATGGGCGATCTCCAGAGAGCACAACGGGCCCGAGCCCCAATCGCCGTAGATGCACTGGTCGATTCATCTGAGTCACCATTCACCGACGAGATTCGTGAGGAACCCCTTCCCAAAGGGTTTAAAGTTCCCCAGTTGAAGCAGTACTCTGGAATTGGAGATCCGGCGGAACACTTAGAGAACTTCAAAGTCCGCATGGATCTCCTCGGGGCCAATGGGCATATCATGTGCAAGGCCTTTCCGTTGTCCTTAACAAGTTCGGCATGGACTTGGTTTCGCAACCTAAAACCCCGCACGATCAGTTCATTCTCTCAACTAAGCCGAGCTTTCGCTACTCAGTTCATTGGGAGCACTGACCCGAGGAAGCATTCAACTCATCTCGCTGCGATCAAGCAAAAGGAAGATGAGCCCCTGAAAGATTACTTCGCATGCTTCAATTCCGAAGCTGTACAAATTGAAAACCTCTCGCAAGATGTACTGTTGCACACCATGATCGGAGGATTACGGGACCGAAGGTTCCTTTGGTCTGTCGGGGAAGAGCCACCTCAGTCCGTGGCAGAACTTTTAGATCGGGCAGCAAAACACATCAACGCCGAAGAACTGGTCAATGCTCATCGACCGATGACCAAAAATAAGGATCGGCCGGATAGCAGTAACTCGAAAAGACACAGGTCAGAACGAAAGTCCGAGCAAAGATCGCCAACCCGGAACAGACCCGCTCGCCGAACGAAATCACCTGCGCCACGGTTCGATAAGTACACTCCGCTCAACAAAACCATCGAGCAAGTGTATTTAGCAGAGAAAGGAAAATACAATTTCGAACGACCTGCAAAGATAAAGACCGACCCCAATAGGAGGTCGAAATCGAGGTACTGTTTGTACCACAAAGACCACGGTCACAACACCGTGGACTGCTTTGATTTGAAGCGACAGATAGAAGCCCTGATCCAGCAAGGCTTCTTGAAGGATTATATTGCTCAGCGTTCAGATGGGCGAAGAGATGAAGGACGGGTCACCGACTTGACAGAGGAACAAAGCAACAACCCTGTGGAAGAAATCCACATGATTTTCGGAGGGCCGACCACTGGAGACACCGGAAACTCTCGCAAAAGCTACGTGCGGCAAGGAAGGACGTCCTTACCGAAGTCTTCTGTCAATATCACCAGCCGACCTACGAAGGTCGCGAAGGTAACCTCACAAACAATAACCTTCACCGAAGAAGACGCCCGAGGGGTCATACATCCACATGACGACTCCCTTGTCGTTGCGTTGATGGTCGCCAATAAAAAACTCCACAGGATGATGGTCGACACGGGCAGTTCGGCTGATATCCTATACGCGTCGGCATTTGAAAAAATGAAGATCGACCGATCTCGACTTAGACCAGTCAAGACAGCATTGACTGGGTTCACGGGGGATAGCATCATGCCCGAAGGAGAGATAAC
Source organism: Liriodendron chinense (assembly GCA_003013855.2). Taxonomy (NCBI): domain Eukaryota; kingdom Viridiplantae; phylum Streptophyta; class Magnoliopsida; order Magnoliales; family Magnoliaceae; genus Liriodendron; species Liriodendron chinense. The sequence goes on along the minus strand of PVNU02000629.1, from coordinate 1,647,648 downwards.
TCTACCAGTCACCGCAGGAGAAGAACCAAACCAGAAAATAATAATGGTCGACTTCCTTGTCGTAAATGCCCCCTCTGCTTATAACGCCATTATCGGCCGTCCTATCCTGCGAGCTCTCAAAGCTGCCGTTTCCATCTATCACCTTGCGATGAAATTCGAAACCGACGAAGAAATCGGCGTGGTCAGGGGAGATCAGCAGGAAGCCCGTCGTTGCTATGAGCTTTCCCTACGAGGGAAGAATAAAAGTGCAGTATCAACCGTTTCTCATGCGACCTCTCTTGATCCGAGAGAGGAAGAGAAGGAGCGCGGGTCGCCCGCAGAAGAGCTGGTCGACATTCCGTTGTCTGATACCGACCCGACCAGAACTATCAAGATCGGATCATGTTTAGAAGGCAAGGTGCGAGAGGACCTGATCACCTTCCTGAAGGAGTACGCGGACGTTTTTGCATGGTCCCATGAAGAGATGCCTGGAATTTGCCCAGAAGTGATGGTCCATCGGTTAAACGTCGACCCAACCAATAAACCAATACGTCAGAAAAGGCGTTCTTTCAATACAGAAAGGTACATGATCATCGAAGAGGAAGTACAGAAACTGCGCAAGGCTGGATTCATCCAAGAAATATGCTACCCCGGAATGGCTCGCAAACGTTGTCCTCGTCAAAAAGAACAACGGGAAATGGAGAGTCTGTGTAGACTACACTGACCTGAACAAGGCCTGTCCTAAAGACAGCTTCCCTCTGCCACGAATAGATCAGCTCGTCGACGCGACCGCCGGGCACGAGCTCCTCAGCTTCATGGACGCTTACTCTGGATATAATCAGATCCAAATGCACGCTCCCGACAGGCAAAAGACAGCATTCATTACGGATCGGGGGCTCTACTGTTATAAGGTTATGCCCTTCGGGCTAAAAAATGCCGGAGCGACTTATCAGCGACTAGTAAACAAGATGTTCGCAGACCAACTTGGCAGAACTATGGAAGTATACGTAGATGATATGCTCGTGAAGAGCAAACGATCAGAGAACCATGTCTGCGACCTCTGCACTGCGTTCAGAATATTACGAAAATATCAAATGAAGCTTAATCCCAGCAAATGTGCTTTCGGGGTAAGCTCGGGAAAATTCCTTGGCTTCATTGTAAACCAGCGAGGAATTGAAGCCAACCCTGAAAAAATTCAGGCACTCCTCGACATGAGCTCGCCTCGCACAATGAAGGATATCCAGCGGCTCACAGGAAGAATTGCGGCACTCAACAGATTCGTCTCAAAGGCTACAGATCGATGCCTCCCCTTCTTCAAGCAGCTACGTAAGTGCAAGGAGATGATTTGGACCTCAGACTGTGAGCAAGCTTTCTGCGAATTGAAAGCATACCTCGGCTCTCCGCCACTGTTGTCTAAACCAGCCCATAAAGAAGAACTACTCCTGTACTTAGCTGTCTCTCCAGCGGCAGTCAGCTCAGCATTAGTCCGAGACGACAAAGGAACCCAAAGGCCTGTTTACTACGTCAGCAAAGCCCTGCTCGATTCCGAAACCCGATACCCGACAATAGAGAAGCTAGCCTTGGCTCTAATCACCTCAGCCCGAAAATTGAGACCGTACTTCCAAGCGCACCCGATAGCTGTGCTGACTGATCAACCATTGCGGCAGGTATTACAGAACCCAGAAACCTCAGGCCGTCTCGTTAAATGGGCCGTCGAGCTCGGTGAATTCGACATCAAGTATCGGCCTCGAACTGCGATCAAAGGTCAGGCCATCGCCGATTTCATCGTCGAATTAACTGAACCTCTCGAAATGGAAGACGACAGCAAATCTGAGCCGCCACAAGAAAGTAACTACTGCGCTCCGACCTGGTTATTGCACGTTGATGGGTCTTCCAATTCACGAGGCTGCGGGGCCGGTCTCGTCCTGACAGCACCGGACGGGATCCAAATTCAATATGCTCTCCGGTTCGGATTTCGAGCCTCAAACAACGAAGCTGAGTATGAAGCGCTTCTAGCTGGCCTCCGCCTCGCCTCTGAAGTAGGGGTCCGATCTATAAAAATACATAGTGACTCTCAGTTGGTGGTCGGACAGGTGACCGCAGAATACCAGGCGAAAGGGGGGAAAATGTCAGCTTACCTAACAAAAACTCAAGAGCTGCTGTCACGATTTGATCAGTATGAAATTGTTCAGGTCCCGAGAAGCAAAAATATGAACGCGGATTCTCTCGCGAAACTCGCCTCATCAGACGACGACGACCTCGGTAGGATGGTTCCCATCGAGTTCCTCCCTCAACGAAGTATATCGTCAAACGAGGCAGCGGAGGTTTTTCCAGCAACAGCTACCCCTGATTGGAGGGACCCTATCGTTCGGTTTTTACAGACGGGCGAACTGCCCAACGATCAGAAAGAAGCTCGGCGCATTCGCTATAGATCAGCTCGGTATACTATGATCGACGGGATCCTCTACAAGAGAGGATTTTCTTTTCCATGTTTGCGTTGTTTGGGAGCCGAGGAAGCTGATTACGTGTTGCGTGAAATCCATTTTGGTTGTTGCGGAAATCATTCTGGTGCTCGAGCACTAGCACAGAAGGTGATCAGGCAAGGATATTATTGGCCTACCATCCAGCACGACGCCCGGGAAATTGTTAAGAGATGCGACGGGTGCCAACGATTTGCCCCAATTCCTCACTTGCCACCCGAGGAGCTCATTCCCATGTCTGGACCATGGCCATTCGCTCAATGGGGAGTCGACATCATTGGCCCTCTTCCGACGGGGAAGGGACAGGTGAAATACGCAATCGTTGCCGTCGATTATTTCACGAAGTGGGCAGAAGCAGAACCGTTGGCGACCATTACCGAGAAGAAAACAACAGATTTTATTTGGAAATCAATCGTGTGCCGATTCGGAATTCCGAATACAATAGTCACTGATAATGGGCGACAGTTTGACAACGAAAGGTTCCGAAATTTCTGTAAAGGTCTGGGTATCAAGAATGTGTATTCCTCTCCCCACCACCCGCAAGCCAACGGTCAGGTCGAGGCAGTTAACAAGATTATTAAAAATCATCTCAAAACAAAACTCGGGGAGAAGAAAGGTGCCTGGGCTGACGAACTTCCTGAAGTACTTTGGGCCTATCGGACCACAGCTCGGTCCACAACTGGGGAAACACCTTTTTCTTTAGCTTTTGGAGCAGAAGCTGTTGTCCCAGTAGAGGTCGGGATACCCACGAGCAGGACAAGCCAACATCGACCTGACAGAAACGAAGAACAGTTACGGATAAACTTGGACCTACTCGATGAAGTTCGCGAAGCATCCCAAATACGATTGGCAGCCTACCAGCAACGGATTAGGCGATACTATAATTCCCGGGTAAAGGAGCGGCGGTTTCGAGCTGGCGACATGGTTCTCAAAAAGGTCAGTACTAAAGACAAAATCGCTGCCTTCAGCCCCAACTGGGAAGGGCCTTATAGGGTACTCGGCTCACGTCGTCCTGGTACTTATTGGCTCGAAGACATGCACAGCCGGCCCCTTTCCCACCCCTGGAATGCTGACCACCTGAAGATCTACTATCCATGAACGGGCGGGATCTCGTCTGAAATATATGTTCCGAGGTGATGGTTCAGTAAAAATTGTTTCAAAATTTCCTAAGTGTTGTGAACAACAGATCGGCCTAGCAGAGTTAACGTTCCGAGCTGAATTCTGCACTACTCCCTACGACTGTTCTAATATAATGGCCGAGTTTATGACAATGAGCTCAGTCACTTCGAGACTTGTGTATGCATGAAAAAGAAAAAATGAAGTACACAACGTTTGAATAAAATGCCTCTGAGGGCTTGCATTGAAGTAAAAAGTTTCCTTTACATTGTAAGAAAAAAAAAAGGAAAAATATACATTCAGCTTTCGGTAGCATTGGATGGCCCGGCTGCAGCCCCCTTTGAAGGTCCCTCCCTCGCGACTTCATCCTCATCTTCATCATTGTCGACTGGAGTCAGGTCGAGATCGGGGAAGTGTTTGAGAACGAGCCGCCTGCAATCCTGGAAGCCATGATTGTACAGCTCCTCAGAAATTGCATTCAGCCTCTCAAACTTGGCTTCTGCGTCCTTTGCGTCAGCCAGAGCCTTCATCTGGACCTCCTTCAAAAGCCGGGCCAGGTCCACCTTCTCCTCCTCAGCTGTCTTGAGAGCGGCCTCCAGCGACTCGACCTTGTTACCCTCAGACTGGGCTTTGGCTGAGGTCTCCCTCATCGCCTCCTCCAGAGACTGGACTTGTACTTGAGACACTTCCAGCTCGGATTGGGCCACCTTCAGCTCGGACTGAGCTGTCTGCAGTTCAGCTTGGGCTGTCTGCAACTCCGTCTGAGCCGTTGCCAACTCAGACAGCTTCTTCTTCAGCTCGGTCTTCATCGCCTCAGTCTTATTCTTCCAGGAAGAGGCGGCAACCAGAGCTTTTTGCATCTGGTGTGTCCGCTCAGCCATCTTCTGGCGGATCATAATCAGCAAGGCCGAGTCCTACAAAGACAAGCTACAACAGTTAGTAATATAATGGTGGAACGAATGAAGAAAAAGAAGAAAAGAAAGAGACAGTCAGCTTACCCTGAGACTGCTCTCGATGGCAACACCGACCATCTGATCAGGATCTGACGTCGCGAGAGAATTCAGATCCTGAGGGATGCTCTGGTTAACGTCCATATAGGCGTTAACTCCCTCTTTCCAGGTCGCAAAATGCTCCGTTACCGGAGGCATGTCGACCTGGTCCTCGCGCTGCTCGGCCCCAGGAGCGGTTGCAGGGCGAGAAGCCCGGGGAGCCGTGGGAGGTCGCGACGACCCGACCTCAGCAGGGGTGCGGGCAGGCCCCACTGAAGTCGATGCTGTCGGAGTGCCAGAAGAACTGGCACGAGTCGCTGGGCGACCCGCCGACGGCTCGGCTCGGGAATCCGAGGTGTCCGGTACGTTGACAACCGGAACCCCGGAAGCAGGAGGCTGGGCAGCCGGAGTCTCACCCCCTGCGGGAGATGAACCCTGAGGCTGACCAGACCCACATACGAAGGATCGAGGCAACCTTTGTTGCCCCTGAGCCTCCGTGGCCATCCTCTTGCTCGGAGGTTCCACCGAGCTCTCCCCACGCTCAAGGAGCCGAGCAGGGATTCGGCGGGACTTAGAAACCGCCTTCGGAGCCATGCCTGTCCAAAACACGAGGCAAAGTGTCAGGACACAACACTTGGAAAATTGATAAAGTAAAACGCGAATATCTACATTACCGACCTGATTCGAGGACGGATTCCACAGTAATTAAGCTGCGGAAGTTCCTTTCGACAAGCGGATACTCCCGTGCAGCTCGGATCTGCCTCTCTTGGACTGCAGATAGAGCTACTCTAATGGCCACCGAGGCTGCAAAGACAAGGAAATACGTGTCAGAATAAGGGAAAGTAGGGATAGGTGAGAAGCATTAGAAATTTGAAAAATTTTCTAAGTATAGCTCGACCTGGCAGAGCAAAATCAGCTCGGACCCGATGCTCCAGAGGGCGAAGCTCGTCCGACGAAGCCTCCCAATCCCCCGACACAAAAAACCATTTCCTCTTCCAGATTCTTGTCGAGGATGGCAGGCCGGTCACTATCGAGCCCCCATGGCCCGGGTGGGAAGAGAGGTAATAAAGACCATGACCTCCCAAGGACTTAAGGCTGTACATGGAGAACAGCTCGTTCGAGGTCAGGTCATTATTCCCTACTCTCTGCCACAATATGTAGCATCCCACCATACACCTCCAACCATTAGGTTGGAGCTGGCTCGGTGCGAGGCCTAGGGTGTTAAGGACCTCTCGCACAAAGGGGTGCAGGGGTAACCTGAGCCCGGCCTCTAGGTGCATCAGGGAGATAACGGTTTCTCCCCGGCGAGGTCGGCTCGGTCTATCAGTTCGGTCCGGAATCCTAAGACCAACAGATTCCGGAATCCTGTACGTCCTTCTCGCATTATCTAGGTCTCTCTGGGTAATCCGCGAGACCACCCCGTCCAGCTCGAAGGCATCTCTCTGAGCCGTCTCCCCAACTCCTGGCTCAGGAACCTCAGATTCCTCTTCATTCACAGGATCGGCTGTCCTGGAATGGGATTCTCTGGGATCGATATCCTGATGCTCTGGTGGAGGTGGGTCCGATTCGGAATCTCCAAACCTCACCATCGGAATAGCATCAGAACAGGAGGTCTCCGACATTCTGAAAATTACAAAAAGGAAGAAGATCTTCTAAGAAGATGAGAAGAGCGTACCCTAAGTGACTGGTACGCCGGCCGGATGAGAGATGACAGAGAATGGAGAAGGAGAACCCGAAAAGAGAAAGAGGGAGGAAAGCAGGATCAGAGAAGAAAAGAATTTTTTCAGAAATCCGCTAACTCTCGAGTTTTATATCCGAAGGACTATTCGGCATTTAATGCGAGGATCCCGCGTGGCGGCTCTTGGTTGAAGCATACAAAAAGTAACGTGCCACCCCAGACACGTGGCATCACCCCGTTCGATAATATTCTGTTGGGCGCTGATACGCCGTACAAGCGAATGATGACGCCTCGATTTTTTGAACGACGCATTAAATACCGCTTTCCCGCCCGTTGAGATGACGGCGCGGCAGCGCGACAGCTGTGAAACATTAAGGGAAGCCAGATCGACGTATCTTCTTTATCAAGCTACTCCCGAGACAGACGAGCTAGACTCGGGAGTGGGGGGACTTCTGTTGTGGGAAGAATACGAGCTGACCTCTACACCACCAGGGTGAGAATACGAGCTGACCTGAAGATCGGATCCAGTTCAGCTCGCACAGTTCATAACCGATCTGATCACAGACGGAATAGCTCTTATGGGTCGCCGGGTCTGACCAACCCGACCTAAGGAAGAGAAGCAGCCTTCAGAAACGACATCACCAGGTCGACCGCCTTGCGACCTGATTCTGTTTCCGCAAACCTCTAAGTTTGTGCGTGATAAGGGGAAGAAAATCCGGGAGATCTTTAACCAACTCGCCGAAAGATCCTCGAAGATCACAGGACAGCTCCGAAAATCCCAAAGATCCGGGAATCCCTCCCCTGAGATCATGGCTTCAAAAGGGAATACGACTCTGCAACCTAGGTCTATAAATAGACACGTCTTCTTCTTTATTGAGGTACGGAAAAACAAAGACTAAAAAAAAAGTAGAGATTCAATCTTTCGAGATCTCACTAACTTAAGCATCGGAGGGCTAACGGCTGGACCCCAGCCACCCCCCTTAGTTTTCCTTTTGTTCTACAGGATCCAACCTTTTGTCAAGAAGGAGATCAGCGGCATCCATCCATCAGTCTCAAAGAATCGTCACCATCATCTGTTGACGAATTTGCAGCATCAACAGTAGGGATGATGTTTCTTGTGATGGGGCCACCTGAATTTGGATATGCCTCGTTTTTGGGTTCATTCAATAAAATGATTAAAAAGTGTATGGACGGCTTGGATAAAAACGCATACATTATGCGTCTGCACATAGAAGGGAAATTTCGGTGGCAGTTTGCACGAAACAGGATTGAAGAGGTGACTCGCTGTACATGTGTCAAAGTAGCCACCTTATGCGAGATCTGGTCCGTTCATTAGGCATGGACCATGTAAGAAAGATGGACAGCATCAATAATTAGTATAGTCCATGTTGTTGCTAAATTTTGAACAACGGTCAAGATTGGTTGATCTCTACGGCTAGAGGAGTGAGATGAACTGGCTGAAACAGAAGGGGAAGTTTGCTGGATCCGGATGCTTAAGTCAGGCCTAAGAGTTGGAGTGGTAGGCAGACTGTATTGGGGAGATTGTTCTTACCTGTGCTTGAAGGATTAGAGGGTAATTAGATTGATCAGATAGCTATAGAGAGTGATGAGCGTGAACTTATGCTCATAATGGCCGACGTGATTTTCAGTGATATGGATCACATCCATAATTGGTGGAAAACATGTCCAATTTATTCGGTCTCGTGCTTGGACTATCGCAAGCCTATATTGCGGTCATGGGCCAAGTCGTCCTATATGCCGAGCTCATTAGCTGAGCTCCATTACTTAAGAAATATTGTAGTTGTTGGTCGTAATTGAGATGCGAAGGCCTGATAATTCGAGGACCGAGTTTACAGCTAAACGGCCGCATTCAGTAGAACAACTCTGCTTAAGTTGTTTGATATATCTAAAATGACCTTCACATATCAATCGAGCTGTTGTAGTTATAATCCTCATTTGTTAGCCCTTTTGGTGTCTGAAGTCAACATCTCTCTGCTAGGATGACCTTTATGATGGATGCGGATTGTGTCCTGCCCCCACCCGGACAGATTACCATCTAGGCAGACCTGGGGAGGGGCTCACCATGATGTATCCATTTATCGACTCCGTCCATCCATTTTATAAGATTATGCTAGGATATAGGGTACAAAAACAAGGTAGATCCAATAGTCACTGTTTGGTATAGCCCACTTGAGCGATGAATCTTCCTCCTTTTTAGAGTCATACCTTAAGATGATCTTATAAAATGGATTGACCGAGTGGATAAACGGATACATCACAGTGGGCCCCTCTACAGGTCTGCCCGGACAGTAATCCATCCAGGCGGGGCAGGATGCAACCAGCGTACCTTTATGATAAAAAGGACATTATACTTGGGCCTGTGGGCAGGTGGGCTTCCCTAGCGGAATTTGGGGCCAGCTCAGATTTACCCACAACAGTCCACTTATCACGCGGACCACTCATGTATGCCAATTAATGTCAGTGATAAAAACTCACCGGCAAAAAGTTGAAGAGGTAGTTGATGTTAGATCCGGGCCATCCATCAGTTAGTGGCCACATCAAGCATACCCAAATAAAAAAATGTGGCTTCCACTGATTAGGGCGGCCAGGCATACTTGAAGAACGAGCTGCATGTGTAGAAACGAAATGATCAATGGTCCAAAACTTTACCGTACACATCTTACACACATGACGAATGGACCATTGCATGTTGTCTCATGGGGAATACTTGATGAACAGCCTCGATCTGTTACAGTGTGCCGCATTGTAACTTGATCTGTAAATCACATGATCAATACCTGTCCACGTGATTTGCGTTTATCATCTCTGGTCAAAATTGGCAACCATACGGTCAGATAGTCTGATAATTCTGGTGCTGCCCGAATATATCTAAGACCGTCTGATCAGAATGATTTGTGGGCAAATGACAGTCCAAGGTCGACCAGTCTACCAACGGTCTGGATTGATCATTCCAAGTTCTACTTGTCCCAAACTAGGTAGCCTCTATCTGTGGTGTCCACCGTGATGTACGGGTTTTATCCACACCTTTCATCCATTTTTCCAGATCATTTTAGTGTATTCGGACAAAAATGAGGCAGATCCAATGCTCAAATGGACCATACCACAGGAAGCAGCAGTGATAATGATTTCCACCATTGCAATCTTGGTAGGGCCCACCCGGATGAAGGGAAAACATAAATATCAGCTTGATCTAAAACTTCCATGGTTCCCAAGAAGTTTTTAATGATGAGCGTTCAATCCCCACTTTGTGGTCCACTTGAGCCTTGATCTGTCTCATTTTTGGGTTAAGAACCTAAAAGGATCCACAATCAACTCGTGTGTGGCCCACTGGAGTCATCTCTAACCCATGTTTTGCACAGTGCGTAAAACACCCAACCTCGGTTGGTCCATCACATACGTAAAACACCCAACTTAGCTCAGAAGATAAGCCCAATTAAAAACTCATATGAGCCACACCCATGGGCACATTGTAAAAATTCTCACAAACCGCCAAGTTCAAAAGGTCTGCCCACCAAAATTTTGCATCAGGCTAATTTTTGTGTCTTGTCTTCATCCTTAGTAACTCACATCAGATTAATGGATTTGATGATAGGTTCACCACTATGATCGATGGCCCCACACACAAACCTTTGGTTGGCATCCCATCCCCATTGTTCCATGTGGTGTGTCCCATCTTAGTTGTGGATCCTGCTAATTATTTACCTTTACCCCTATCATCAAGGATTAAAAAAAAAAAAGGTTTTAATAGGCTCAATTTTAGAAATTCTTGTGAATATCCTCCATACGTGATAAACCCACCCATAAGTAGTTGGGATCCTTAAAACGTGACCTTGATCCAACTATAATATTTAAACTACACATTCATAAATATCTATGTGCATACATCATCATAAAACGATCACACACACAGTGTGTGTAATTGTAATCCAAGTTTAATTAGTCTTATTGTACTACAAGAGAAGAAAGCCATTCAGTACAAGCGGTTAAAAGGGTTCTATAAGAGCTAACAAGACTGATGAAATATTTTGTCATGTGGCTAAAAACTCAACTAACCAAGTGACGGATGCTTTCACTTAACTATTAAGCATCGAAAAGTTTGAACTTTCCGAACAAGGTTTGGATTTAATAAACAGCCAAAATTACTCATGAAAAGAAAATAAATTCAATCCACAAATTTCAACCACTCTTGAGAGTGCAATACATAGCTAAATTGAAATTTAGTAATTACACAATGTCTAAATTTATAACAATTGCAAACTAGTCATTACATATGATATTAAACTAATTAAACAACATTCAATTGCCGACGATCAGCCTAATCGTTGCAGCCTCTAACAATATCTCTAACAAAGGAGTCCAGACTAGCAACGGATGAGCCGCCTGTCGATATCGCTCTCTTGCACGACTCTTGCAGTTCTCTAGCTCTTCTCCTCAGCTCTTTACTCTCGTCTCCGTCTAAGTCCATTAATCTATGCACGGTCCTGAGCAATTTCATCTGACTTAACCACATTCTCATGTCCGACTTCTTTTTTCAATCTAATGCCAACTTTCCAATCTTCAACTATTGACTTTGCGTTTGTAGTTTGATCCCAAAATAGCGGAAATGTGAGCATTGGCACACCCGCAAATACGCTTTCCATTGTAGAATTCCACCCACAATGTGTTAAGAAGCCCCCAATGGAAGGATGGGACAAGACCCTCAATTGGTCACACCATGGCACCACTAGGCCAATCTCTCCGTTGATCGCCACTGCCTCTTGTAGGCGTCCGGCATCTCCACGTGCAACCCATAAGAAGTGAACCCCACTTGAGCGCAACCCCGATAAAAATTCATCCATTTGTGGACCGGAGACGGGTAAAAAGCTGCCCAATGACACATATAGCACGGACCATCTCGATCTAGAATCGAGCCAACTGAAGTAGTCCATGTGGCTGCGATCCTTGCCTGCCTGGAGATGTTTCCTGGAGGGACATGTATGGGATGGTGGGCCCCACAGGGTAGATGGGGAGTGGGAGTTTTGCTCTTATGGTGTCCGTTGCATGAGTGTCAAGCTCGTAAAAGGAAGTGAGCAGAAGGCATTGTGCTTTGGGCACACATTGGATGGCTTCTAGAGCTCGGCTTAGGAGTTTTGCACCCTTTGCATCCTTTTGAAGGAAAATGGAGGGCAGATCTCTTATTCTAATTGAAGTGAGGCCTGGGATGCAGTCAAGCAGTTCTTCTCTTCTTTCTATCACATGATAAGTGGGTCCATTTCAGCGACTGACTGCTTGCATGCATGATACAATAAAATGTAGTAATGCAAAAGCAAAATCTTGAATAAGCATGCAGGGTTGGTGGTGGGCTCGCCTTGGGTGCTATGCTAGGCCCGAGCGCAGCCCGAGCCCAAGCTGTAAAAGTTCGTTGAGCTTGGGCCTAACTTGGCTCAAACCGAAAATTGATATAAAAAATTAAAAAAAAAAAAAAAAATCTCTACTCCCCATTTAAATTTTCCTAAATCAAGTGGGCCACACACGCACAGAAAAATAGATATTTTAGAGAAATGAAAGCAACCGTCTGCATGCAAGATAGATAGGTTGCTTACATAACTAAGGATTAGAATTGCATATTTGTAGGAAATAGCACATGTACATATAAAGTTGGGTCAGGTCAGGTTAAAAAGTAGGGCTGTGCACGATTCGGTCGGTTTGGTTTTGAGGGGCGATACCCAACTGAACGACTCAGTTGGTTTTGAATATTTAGCAATCGAACCGAACCGATGGAGCCTCACTAATTGAACAGAATCGGATGAATTCGGGTCTGTTCGGTTTTGTCGGTTTTGTCGATTTTATGACAACATTCAAAAAATTAAGAAGATCCAAATCCTTGGTAGACCACACCAATGTAAAAATTGGTAAATGACAATTAGAACTTTTTATAATTATAGGCCACAAAAGTTTTGGATCAAGCTGAAAATGAAATTTGACTTTTTCCCTTCATCTAGGTCTTTTTTACCTTATCAACAGGTTGGATGGCAAATACACATTGCAAATCTTCTTCAAGTGGCCCCGAGGACATTTTCAATGGCGAGCGCTCAATCAACATTGTTTCCTTTAGTGTGGTCCACCTGAGATTTAGATCTGATTAATTTTTTGGAACATATCTTAAAATGGGTTGAGAAAACGTTTGGACAGTGGATATATAAGATATTATCAAGGTGGGCTATACGGTAGGGGTAACATTAATAAATATAATTTAAATATGTATAGTCGATTCAGTTCGGTTGAAAACGTTTATAATTTTCATAAACCAACAATCGAACCGACATTTTTGGTTTTTAATATAAAAAAACCAAATTGACTCAAAATAGAATGGAAAATCGACCAAAATCGATCGGTTCGATCGGTTTTATCGGTTTGGCCGATTTTTTGAATAGCCCTATTAAAAAGACTTGAACCCATGCTCAAACCCTATGAATGCACTCCCAACATGCATGAGGTACACCCTAGTTCCTCCCATCCTGACATGAGAAAGGAAAGGAATGGACATCGACTTGTGACCATCACAATATATATATATATATAGGTTTGGCATGCCGAATGTATATGATTCAGTTAAAGCATATTTAGCTGCATTATTTGTTCAATACATTTCTTAAGGTAGTAAGAATGGCTGACATTGATGTATTGAGTCACCACTAGTTAGGAAACGGTTCTGAACTCTACGGTGAGCTAGGGTCCATCAAATTGCCAAAAGGAAAAAAGACGAGAGATCTCTCACCTAAATTACTCCTGCACTAATTTGCACCATTAACTTAGGGTAAGGGCCTTGGTTACAGAAAAGGAAGGTGTTAAGCGTCATTTTTCACCCATGCGACGCACAATCTCTACTTTACAGGGTTTTAATGATTTCTTTGGGGCTTTTTATTGAACCTCAGTCAGTAGTTCACTTGGCTTAGTTCCGTAGGGATTAAACTTGTCTTGCCAAAAATAAAAAAGAAAAAGAAAAAAAAAGAAATGAGATTAAAAAAAAAATAGTTTGTTTCAGGCTTTGAATGTGTAGAACTAGAATAGAGTGGTCCTGAAAAGGTGGGAGAGAAAAGGGAAATCAAATACTCTTCTTATACAGAAGAGAAGTTCAGAGATCTCCAACCATACCCCATACTCTTCACTTCAAGTTACTGAGATGATAAGTCATTACTAAATTTAGTGTGAGAGTTACACCACTGATTGTTGGCCAAGGCCCCGGTCTCTTACGTTGATTGCTCTTTGGTGATGGACGCTTCTAATTTAGTTTTGGCCGCTGATATCTTGACAGAGAAAGACCTCATTGGCTTAGCCTTACGTTACTTACCCTCTATCTCTCAGCGTACATCTCACTCTATCTCTCCGTTCTCTCCTCTTTGTCCTCGTTCGCCCTTTGCCAATCAGCAAATGTGTGGATTTATATATGAAAACTAGTAGCTAATGGCTATTGTATGCTATAGAGATTACAGGACGTACAATGATGGAGAAGTGGTCATGTAACAGGCTATCAAATATAGCAATTACCAAGGGCTGCTTATAACCAGTGTTTTGAGAGAACCAGTGACTGGCTATTGATCAATGGTTCTAGGAGAACTATTGTTCTCCCTTTATGCCAGGTGGGGTGTTTGCATATGCCCCTCTTTGGCAGAGGTTGTGGGCAATCAAATGCCCAAGCTGAGTGGACACCCCACTTTCGAATCTGGCATTGACGTGTTCTGATATATTCCTTCCAAAGTGACATTATGATGAGGCTTGAATGGTCGAAGAGTAACTCGGACGTCTCCCGAAGGTTGAGAAAAACGTTGCGATTTTTCCATGGCGCAATTGTTCCCATATCTTCAGGATCCATTCAGGTTGCATTTTCCTCACTTTTTGTTTAACTAGCTTGATTTTAGGCTTAATGGGTAAATGGTGCACCACGAAGCTTTCATCACACCCAGACATGCTTTTTTTACAAAAAGGCAAAGTTGTCATATTGCTGTTCAAGAACTCGATCATCTTTTGTCCATCGTCAGGAGATACAGCCTTTTCGATGCGCACTTCCCAAGGATCTTCGGGAGTTTCGAGATTGACTAACTCGAAATCGCCAGGTGCAACATTGGCTTTTTAATCGAACTTATTGAGGAGATCCTTAAGCTCGAGAGTCAAATCATCATTTCCCTCATCCTTGATCTCTTTTAAACCCTCGAAAGATATCCAAGTTACTCTTCGACCATGCGAGCCTGTCGATAATGTCACTCCAGAAGGAATATGTTGGACTGGGTCAATGCCGAATTCGAAAGTGGGGTGTCCACTCATCTTTGGCATTCGATTGCCCACAACCTCTGCTAAAAATGGACATCTGTAGTCACCTTAGCTATCGTAAAGGGAGAACAACAGTTCTCCTAGAACCACTGGTCAATGACCAGTCATTGATTCTCTCAAAACCACTAGTTACAATAAAAACCTGGTAATTATTATCTTTAACATCCTGTGACAAGACCACTTCTCCAACATTGTACATCCTACAATCCCTGTAGCATACAGTGGCCATCAGCTACTAGTTTCTATTTATAAATCTACACATTCGTTGATTGGCAAAGGGCAAATGAGGATAGAGAGGAGAGAACAAAGAGATAGAGCGAGACGTGCGCTGGGAGATAGAAGGTAAGCAACGTAAGGCTAAGCCTAGTGAGGTTTCTTTCTGTCAACAAATCAGTGATCCAAACTAAATCAGAAGCAGCCCATCACCCAAGAGTCATAAGAGGCCAGGGCCTTAGCAAGTGAACAACGGTGTAACTCTCACACTAAATTACGTGATGGCCGGTCATCTCCGCAGTTCGAGTGAAGAGTAGGGGGTATGGTTAGGAACGTCGGAACATCTCTTCTACACAAGAAGAGTATTTGATTTTTCCTTTCTCCCTCACCTCTTCAAGACACTACATTCCAGTTCCATATGTTCAAAGCTTGAAAAAAACTTCCTTTTAGCTCTTTTTTTTATTTTTAATTTTTGGCAAGACAAGGTTTAATCCCTACGGGACTAAACCAACTAAACTATTGACTGAGGTTCAATCAAATCTTCCAAAGAAATCATTAAAACCTAGTAAACTAGAAATTATGCGTTGCATAGGTGGAAAAGGATGCATAACCCCTTCATTTTTCATAAGTAAAGCCCTTACCCCAAGTTAACGGTGCAGATAAGTGCATGAGTAATTTAGGTGAGGGATTTCTCGCCTTTTCACCTTTCGACAATTCTACAAACAACCACAAAGTTCAAAATCGTTTCCTGGCTAGTGGCGACTCCATACATCTATGTCGGCCATCTGACCGCCTTAAGAAAGGTATTGCACAAACAATGAAGCTAAATCTGCCTTAACTAAATCATATAAATCCAGCGTGCCGAACCTAAAAAATATATATATTGTGACGGCCAAACATGGACGTCCATTCCTTTCCTTTCTCGTGTCGGGACTAGAGGAACTAGGGCGTACCCCACGCGTGTTGGGAGGGCGTTCACAACCCAAAAATAGATCGGGTCATGCATGTGCGTCCCAAGCCAGCCCATAGACAAAGCAAGTAGGTCCAAACCCGGTTGGGTGACCTACCCGGCCCAATGCTGCTCTTACACTTTGATGCACATGTGAGTGACATCCAGGCCGTTCATTGTGTGGGCTCATGATGAATGTTCTCTAGCGTAACATCCGATCAGTCCCGTTCACCAGGTGGGGTGCATGTGTAAGGAGAAATGTGCAGTTAGGAAAACTGGTGAACATTTTTTTTTTTTTTTTAAATTTTTTACACACGGCCACGCACACCACATGAGTACTCAGACCCGTGACCTCAGTGTTGAAACCCACAGGGTCTACCACTGGGCATGAGTAGGGACCCCTCAATGAACGGCTTGGATGTTGAAACCCACATCCATAGCAATCCGATGAATGGTTGGACGGGTTTCTAGAATCAGACACATTCATTGCTCTGCCCACATAATCAAAGCTGAGGATCTCGCATTAACTGGACGGTGGCCCAGGGAACCACCAACCACATGGACTTGGATTCGGAAGTAACCCCTACAATGCATACTGGTTGGTGCTATGTGTTTTATGAACGCCATACATCCATCTTTTCCGATACTTTTAGGGCATGAGCACAAAACAAAGGCAGATCCAAATCTCAGGTGAACCAGACCATAAGAAAGAGCGGTGATGGAATGCCCACCATTAAAAACTTCTTGAGGGCCACAAAAGTTTTGGATCAAACTAATGTTTATGTTTTCCCTTCCTGAATGTGTGACCTAACATCAACTGATTGTATGGCAAATGAACATTACAGTGATCTCTAGAAAGTTTTTAACAGTTGGCATTTGATCAATACTACTGTTTCCTGTGGTGTGGTCCACCTAAAATTGGATTTACATCATTTTTTAACCTGTGCCCTAAAAATGAGCTGGCAAAATGAATGGACAGTGTGGATAAGACATACATTATGGTGGACCCACAGAGCTTTTCCAGCGCCGACCTGTACGGAGCTGGGTCCACCTGAGCCTTTAATCTGTCTCCTCTAGAGGCTCGCGCCTAAAATGATCTTTCAAGATAAAATAGATTGACGGCGTGGATACATCACAATGGGCCCACAGAGCCTCTGACAGGACTGTCCGTCTCTACCTAGGTCCTGGTAGGGACGCGGATTGCATCCTGCCCGGACGCATTTCCGGCCGGGCAGACCTGTGGACGGGGGCCCACCGTGATGTATCCACTATGTCCATCCATTTTATATGATCATTTTAAGTTATTAAACTAAAAAGTAGTAAGATCTAACGATCAAGTGCGCCCCTTGATTGTTGGATCTGCCTCATTTTTAGGTCTGTATCCTAGAATAATAGTATAAAATGGATAATAGAGTGGATAAATGGATACATCAGAGTGGGCCTCTCCACAGGTCTGCCTGGACGGTAATGCGTCTGGGCTAAGACGGGACAGGACGCAATTCGCGTCCGGTCCTAGTGGGGTAGTACCCAGTCGGCGTCAACTTGAAGCGCAGTTTTGCCGCTTTAAATGGGCCACGTGACCTTTCATCTTCGCTTTTAACAAGAGCAACTAAGGATACTCTGGCAGAGTGATGGAAGCCTGTGATGGATTATATACAGTGATTTTGAGTTGTATGTGTGGCACAAAAGTAACTCATATTAAATTTGTTCAGATTGTGGCTCCCAGTTAGTTTAGATGTGACATGAACGAAAAATTATGTTAAATCGATTATGTCATTATCAGCATTGGTGGACATTTATTAGACCATTAATAATGAAAACTATTAATGGTCCTGTTGCTGCCAATTCAATCATACTAGGCCACATGTGTAAGTAAGGGCCAAGATTGGTTGTTCGTGTGAGAGTAAGATGTGCGAGTGTGATCACAGAGAGTCTGTTCAACTCAAAGTTTATGATTGAATTGCTAGCGTCCCACATTGAGATGGACAAATTGGATTCTAGACCGGGATCTAGTTATCCTCTTGATCTCAAGTTCACGCTTCGTTCCAGCGATTTCTAAGGGTTGTTGGCCCATGTAGGCAGGAAGGGGGAGGCCCCATGCATGAGTGTTGCACGCCTCAAGTTCTACTGTGCAGAGGGGAGGGGGATTGTTGGTTTGTCCCACATTGGTTGGGATGGGGGCGGAGGTTGTCTTCATATATCCTGGGGTCACTCCACCTAATAGGTTAGCCTTTTGTGTGTGACACCTTCCGTATGAGTTCTACTTACCTTGTGACAATAGGCGTGAGCCTATGGCCTCAAAGACTTTTTCTTCCACCCATCTTTAAGTTTGTATGTCCTCTTAAATGAATAAGAACATACAAATAAACAGAATAGGGCTAAATAAAGGTCGACTTTTTTATATATTAAAATGCACAGTCCATTGGAATCAACAAAATAATAGTCATCCAAACAAATAAAAGAAATAAAACTAAACTAAGATAAGTACCTAGCTCATCTATCAGAATAGACGATTAAGGTGGATGGTCAGCGGGATGTGATCGAATTGGCGTGAACAACTGATTAATTGAAACTCAATTGAATATGATCCAAGCAACTTAAAGTTGAGGATATTTACTCCTATTCCTAAGGTACTGCAGCGGGAGTCGCTATGCAGTAACTACCTATGCTAAGCTAAACTAAGGAAAGATAAATAAAAGGTAGATAAATATGGTTGATATGGGGCCTCGAGCTCTTCTTCGTGTGCTCCTTTTGTAACTTATCGAGACGGTGAAAATCCCTTATTGGGCTTCCTGGTTGCTTATGAATCCTTCGCACTTCCCTTGATTGCTCCGAAACCTAGTAACTTGGATTGGGAAAAGGACTATAGTCATATCCGGATTCATTAGCTCTCTGAAACTTCTTTTCATAGTTAATCTGTCACAGAGATGTTCGTGGCCACCAAAGACCAAGCCTCGATATGTCAAGATTCCTCTAATCAAGGCAACTAGGTCAAGGGTTGGACTCCAGATCAATCTTGGCCACTCAACTGCTCTGCTAGTGGCCCACCTTGTCTACTTCTGAGTGCTAGACAGTCTAGATTAGTCATCCTCCAGCATTTTCACCATTCATTGCAAGATAGTTTAGAGTGTTGGAGAAGATAGATGGACATGATCCATCACATCTTGATCTCCCAAACTCTTGATCCTAATTGAAGTTTGACATTGGAGGTGTCTAGGAGATTTCTGTCTCTTCCGATATCCGCATTGTTGGGTGGATTAGATCTTCTCGATACACTATCATCGAATAGACTTGCTTTCTCATCCCGCTCTCCCATTCTTTTCGCAATAATCAACGGATGGCTTGGAATTAACCAATGAGATTTGCTCCCCCACTTAGGTTTGAACCCAAGGCGGATTGGCTTGGACATAGGTCTAATCTCTTGGTGCTCATAACCTTCTCGATCGATGTTTCCTCTACAAACGTTTCTGAAAAATCTCCTATTTTGGAAGGATTGTGAGAAGAAATTGCCTAGATCCTATCTCTCAATGGGTGTTTTATGGACATGCTAAATACATTGCCTCATAAATGGGCTTGTTGATCGTGGCCTGACGCAGGGAGGACGTGGTAGGTCGATCACCGTCTCCCTAACCGATTGTTTCTCGAATCCACGAGAAGAAATAAAAGATAAAAGAAGAAGGTAATTCCGAATAATTGCTTTATTGATAATTGAATGATAATAAACAGAATTACAATGCATACAAATATGAAACTAAACCCTAGGTAAAGTATCAGACTCCAACTCCAACTCAAACTCCTAGAAAACGCAACTTACTATAAATTGTAAACTTACTATTTATAGAAGTCGTTTAATCCTACTAGAACTCTTGGTTTTCGGCCAAAAATAGAAAGTTATCAAACGGCCTCAACCATGTTGTTCTACTAAATATTCTAAGCCCTTTTCATGTTCGGCACTAACTCTAAAACCCTACAGATCCAAAGTTATGATCGAATTAAAACTTACTATAAATAGTAAAACTAAAAATAAACTAGCCTAATGACCGTCGATACGGTCGAATCTCACGATTCTGGCATGGGCAACCCAGCATAGCGGGGTTGGTTGGCTAAAGTAGCTCGAGCTACCCCAAATTGATATATTATATGTCCTGAAACTCATTCCGGATTGTGAGATACGGCCGGTTTACGGTCCTGACGGTCCGAATCACTTTCGACTCTGATCGGTCTTCTTTTGCTCCGTCTGGGCCATGAAACAATCAGCGACCCATTCTACATCAGTTTCCTCCACTTCGAAAGAACTCAACCCCGAGTTCTCGTCCAGCTTTAGTTCATAATATTCGTACAGATCTACCACGTTGAAAGTCCTTAAAATCTCCATGTCATCCGGAAGATCAACAACGTAGGCGTTGTCATTGATCTTGCAAATGATTGATACCGGTCCAATCTTCTTGTGCTTCAATTTGTTGTAGGTCCCGATAGGAAATCGCTCTTTACGTAGGTAGACCATCACTTGATCACCTATTTCGAATACTTTGGCACGCCGATGCTTGTCGTCGCTTCTTTGTATTTCTTGTTCAAAGCTTGTAATTTGTTGCGCATGTCTGTATGTATGTCCATGATTCGGTCCGCCATATGTTCAGCTGTAATGCTCATGCCTGGAAGCTTGGGCAGAGGAACCAAATCAAGTGTGTGACAAGGCACGCACCCATAAATAATCTGGAATGGGGACTTTCCTGTCAATTGGTTTACCATGTTGTTGAATGCAAACTCTGCTTGAGCCAGGGCCATGTCCCCCTACTTCGGTTTGTCACCTGAAAGGCAACGGATGAGATTTTCCAATGTGCAGTTTACGACCTTAGTCTGCCCATCTATTTGCGGATGATAAGCACTGTTGAATTGAAATAGTATACTAAACCGATTCCACAAGGCTCGCCAAAAAATGGCTAACGAACTTTGTGTCCCGGTCTGAAGTGATCGTCTTAGGAATCCCATGTAGTCGCACAACCTCTTTAAAGAAAAGGTTCGCAACGTGTACCGCATCAAAGGTCTTCTTGCACGGAATGAAGTGTGCCATCTTGGAGAATCTGTCTACCACCACGAACACTAAGTCCGTGCCGCGTTGTGTTCGTGGGAGCCCTAATACAAAGTCTATAGATAAATCCTCCCAAGGGGCATCTGGCATGTGTAATGGCGTGTAAAGAGCTGTATTTTGATATTGTCCCTTAGTAGTCTGACAAATATGACATCGTTATACCGCCCTACCAACGTCACGAGCAAGTTGCGGCCAGTAATACCACTCTTCCACCATCGCTCGAGCCTTATCTCATCCTAGATAACCGCCGAGGCCACCGCCATGTAGCTCGATAATAATTTTGTCCCGTAACGAACTCTGCGGAATGCAAAGTCAATTTCCTTTGAAAAGGAAACCATCTTGAATTAGAATGCCACTCAGGTAACCTTCTAGGCACTTTTTCCATGCATCTGCAAAATCCTCGTCGTCGGCATAAAGTTCCTTGAGACAGTCGAATCCGACCACCTCACTGCTCACAGTAATAAGAAGGGATGCACGTCAGCTAAGTGCATCTGCTACCTTGTTCTGCTGCCCTGACTTGTGTTTCAGAATGAATGTGAATTCCTGTAAAAATGAAATCCATCTAACATGTATACGATTTATATTAGTCTGAGTATTGACAAATTTTAAGGCCTGATGATTAGTGTACAATATAAATTCCCTTTGAATAAGATAATGGCGCCAATGGCGTAGTGCCTGAACCACTGCATATAATTCAAGCTCATAGGTCGACCACTTCCGTCGTGCGTCGCTGAGTTTCTCACTATAAAAGGCAACTGGCTTGCCCTCCTGAGAAAGGACTCCCCCAATGCCGACAATAGATGCGTCACATTCTACCTTAAACAACTTATCGAAATTAGGGAGTACCAGGACCGGGGTAGTGGACAACCGATGTTTGATTTCTGCAAAACTCTTTTCTACCCCTTCGGTCCATTGAAACGGACCCTTCTTCATACAGTCGCTAATCGGCGCGACGATACTGCTGAAGTTCCGCACAAACCGACGATAGAAGGTCTCCAACCCATGGAACTTCGTACCTCATGAATGTTCGTCGGAGTCGGCTAATCCCAAATAGCTCGAACTTTCTCTTCATCCACTCGGATACCCATGGACGACACAATGAACCCCAGAAATAATAATCGATCAGTCAAGAAGCCATACTTTTTCAGATTTAAGTATAGTTTGTTGTCGGACAACACTTGTAGCACTTTTCTGATGTGGGTCATGTGCTCCGTTTCATCCTGACTGTATATTAGGATGTCGTCAAAGTAAACGACAACAAAACGACTAATGAACGGCTTCAACACTTGGTTTATTAAACGCATGAAGGTGTTAGGTGCGTTGGTCAGACCGAAGGGCATAACCAGCCACTCATATAGCCCTTCATTGGTCTTGAAGGCCGTTTTCCACTCGTCACCTGGCCTAATACGGATTTGATGGTATCCACTCCATAAGTCCAGTTTTGAGAACACCTTAGAGCCCTCGAGCATGTCAAGAATGTCATCCAACCGCGGTATTGGAAATTGATATTTAATTGTTATTTTATTGATCATGCGGCAATCGATACACATGCGCCAAGTTCCGTCTTTCTTAGGGGTAAGGAGTGCTGGAACGGCACACGGGCTCATGCTCTCTTTAATGAGGCCCTTACGGACCAATTCCTCCACTTGTCCCTGTAGAATCTCACACTCTTTCGGACTCATCTGATAGTGCGGTCGGTTGGGCAAACTGGACCCTGGGACAAGGTCGATGTGATGTTGTATGTCTCGCATGAGAGGCAACTCATCAAGTAAATCTTCAAGCCAAGTACTTCAAAATTCTTCTAGCAACGGTTTAAGGCGTTGAGGAATATTAGAGGATCCTGACTCCTCACTTTTTACCATAACGGCATATATTTCGCCCATTTCTTTTAATTCCTTAAGAAACTCGCGAATGGTAAGGAGAGAATTCTCCTCCACTTTGGAAGCTTCGGGGTGTTTCTCTGGTGTCATAGGGGCTAAACTAATTTTCCGACCATGCTTAGTGAACATGTATATGTTTTTCCGGCCACCGCGTGTCACATCTCGATCTGATTGCCACGGCCGCCCGAGTAACATGTGGCAGGCTTCCATGTCAACCACATCACAGAGGACATCGTCCTTATAGCTTTTACCAATGAAAAACAAGATAATGCATTGATGAGTTACCTTTGTCTCGTTCACCTTCTTGATCCAACCGATTGAGTAAGAGGTAGGGTGCTTCGTCATAGGAAGATGTAATTTATCCACCATAATTTTTGAGACAATATTTTCACTACTCCCACTGTCTATGATCACATCACAGATTTTGCCCTGCACGGTGCACTTTGTGTGATAGATATTATGTCATTGTGGGTGCACTTTCTTCCTGGGAGCGTAAAGTAGTCGTCTCACTACTAGCGATTCCTCATGATCTTCAGTCAGCCAATCTACATCTTCTGTGTCCCCCTCTTCAGCCTGTTCCAATTCAGGGTTGTCTTCCGTTACTTCACCTTCCACGCCACCTTCATTCATAGTTAAGTGGGCTGCAGGGCGTTGAGGGCAAGCATTCGACCGGTGACCTGGTTGGCCACAACGGAAACAATGGTCTGGCATTGGCCGACCATATGGATGGGGATCCTGCTAGGACCCGCTGTAGTGGGAGTTGCACGTTGAGGTCTTGAGGGACCGCTTCCCCCTTCCCGGTTCGTGACCGTAGGAGGTTGAGGACGCCCTCCTATAGGTTCCTTGCCTTTGGCGAACGTGGTATCTTGAGTGGGTCTAGTGATGAGATTCCGTGTTTCAGGATAGGGTCGAGCAGGGGGCCGTGACAACTGTGTTTCTGCTCGGGTGGCAAATTGGTTGGCCTCACTCAACGTCCAGACTGGATGCATCTGGACCCGATTCTGGATTGCAAACCGCAACCCACTAATGAATCGTGATACTTGTTGTGCTTCTGATTCCGATAAATTATTTTGTGTAACCAATCGCTGGAATTCTTCAAGATATTCGGCTACGGTTCGATTTCCCTAACAGCAATTTTGATATTGTTGGAACAAAATTTGTTCATAGTTGTTAGGGAGGAATCGAGCTCTAAGAAGCTATCTCATCCGAGGCCAGGTTCGGATGGGTGTCTTATTCTGATGGGTGCGGGAAACCTGTAGGTTTTCCCACCATGTTGAAGTACCGAATTTAAATTTATATGCAATTAGTTTTACCTTCTTGTCGTCCGGCACTTCCATATAGTTGAAGTATCGTTCGACCTCTGCCAGCCAGTCGAGAAACTCCTCTATTCAAAGTAGGCCATTAAAGCTGGGAAGATCAGCTTTGCCTTGATGGTCTTGTTCTGCTCGTTCTACACACTCATTCCCTAGCGCAGGTCATCGTACCGAAATGTCTTCGACCTCGTCATCGCTTGGTTTTGAGTCGTCCGGTGTAGCCCTACGATTATCCACCTAGGGTGCTCTACGGACAACAGGATTGTTCCGTATAGCAACTGTTGGTGGTTGTTGGTCGCCTTGGGCTCGAAGCGGAGCTAGTGATGTTGCAATCTGGTTGAGGGTCGCCTGTATACCTTGCAGGATCAACCAGTTCTCCCATTGTGCTGTTTCTAATGCTGCCTCGAAAGCTGTCATCGTTAGATAGTCCCTTGGAGCATCGTCCTTAGGATGAGGATCCAACCTTTCATTAGAGGTCATCGTCTTGAGAAAGAAACCTCTCTCTGATACCAATGACGCAGGGAGGACGTGGTAGGTTGATCACTGTCTCCCTAACCGATTGTTTCTCGAATCCACGAGAAGAAATAAAAGATAAAAGAGGAAATTAATTCTGAATAATTGCTTTATTGATAATTGAATGAATAATAAACGGAATTACAATGCATATAAATAGGAAACTAAACCCTAGGTAAAGTATCAGACTCCAACTCCAACTCAAACTCCTAGAAAACACAACTTACTATAAATTGTAAACTTACTATTTATAGAAGTCGTTCAATCCTACTGGAACTCTTAGTTTTCGGCCAAAAATAGAAAGTTATCGAACGGCCTCAACTATATTGTTCTACTATATATTCTAAGCCCTTTTCATGTTCGGCACTAACTCTAAAACCCTACAGATCCAAAGTTATGATCGAATTAAAACTTACTATAAATAGTAAAACTGAAAATAAACTATCCTAATGACCGTCGATACGGTCGAATCTCGCGATTCCGACATGGGCAATTCGGCATAGCGGGGTTGGTTGGCTAAAGTAGCTCGAGCTACCCCAAATTGATATATTATATGTCCCGAAACTCATTCCGGATTGTGAGATATAGCCGGTTTACGGTCCTAACAGTCCGGATCACTTTCAACTCCGACCGGTCTTCTTTTGCTCCATCTGGGCCATGAAATAATCAGCAACCCATTCTACATCATGGCCACATGGCATGTAATGATTCATCCCCTCGAATGCACGCCTAAGAGCTTGTGTCATCGCATTAATAACAAAATGCATAATATTGAAGGAAAATTAACCAAAAATCTCCTCCGTACAAACTACAAGCTACATCTTTGATGTATGCCAAACACTTAGTGTCACCACATGGTAGTTTTCTATTGGACCATACCAGGCACCGAAAAAAGGTGTAAAGGGGTCCTATTTCAACCATTCAAATATACATGAATCATAGGTTAGGATTGTTCAATCAATTTCATTTTGAGACTAAACCAGAACTAATATACATTTGCAATTTTTTAGTGCCTACCTATTAAGGGTCATATGCAGCCTGAATATCAAATTACTCCCCCTTTTGGGAGGGTCAGCTGGAATATGAAATAAGGGAATGTTTCTTTCCAATTTACCGATGGTTATGTAGTAAACAAGCAATTATGGTATTTTAATACTGTTTGGAAGAGGCCGCAACAAATCAGTATTTGCTGCCTCGATTTTTTAAATCTATTTTTTCAAATTGAATTCGAATTGCATCAGCTAACTATGTGGGTCCCATCACAATGTATATGTCTGATCCATGCCATCCACTCGTTTTACTCGCTCATTTAACTGCCTGAAATAAGAAATGAGATAAATTAGAAGCTAAAGTGGACCACACCATAGGAAATAGTGTGGATAGTGACATTCACCATTGTTCATAGGGCCACAGTGGCATGTATCTGTCATCCAGCCTGAGGTCAGACCTTTGTGGATGAATGGGAAAAAACAAATATCAAGTTCATTCAAAATTTCTACAGCCCCAAAAATGTTTACAACTGTAGGTGCTCAATTCCTCCTGTTTCAAGTGGTGTGGTCCACTTGTTATTTGGATCCTTCAAGATTTTTGGGTCATACCTTAATATGAGGTGGTAAAACGGATGGAGGGCATATATATATATATATATATATATATATATATATATATATATATATATATATATATTCTATTCTCCTCCGTAACTAATTCAAAACCCATAGCTAGACCTGGCAAAATTCAACCCGACCCGCTAACCCGAACCGACCCAACCCCGATTTTTCTAGTTTAGGGTTGGAAAACTTGACCCGAATTCAATTTTTGGGTTGACCCGACCCGACCTGGATTTTTATGGGTCGGGTTAGGGTTAAAGGTGACCCGACCCGACCCGACCCGAATCATATAAGGGTTAAGTAGACTATTAAATATTGATTTTCTTATTAGTTTAATAATATATAGTTTTTTTTTCTCTCTCACACCCAGCTGGAAACGGTCCGCATGTCTGTCAATTTAATAAATATTACGGTGGTCCCTAAGACTATTATATACTGATTTTCTTATTAGTTAAATAATACATAGTTTTTTTTTTTCTCTCACACACCTTGTTAGAACGGTCCACATGTTTGTTGATTCAATAAACTTGATCGATGTGTCTGAAGTATCATCCCATTACTCTAACTATGTTGATGCTTAAAGAGGTATGCTTTAAATCTGCACTCCATTCTATCCATTTATTTTTCTCTTTCAGTATTTACGAAATAGTAATACTCTATAAAAACCTCGGTTTATATATATATATATATATATATATATATATATATATATATATATATATATATACACACACACACACACTATTAGGTCTACCTCGTGGGAAGAGCTGTGTGGGCCCCACATGTCAGACATCAATACCGTGAATTTGATGGGTTCCCTTCAGGTCATGGGATATCCCAAAAATCATCCGCATACAGAACTCATGTGGACCATACCATTTAAAACCATGCAAAGACATGCCTAAAACATCTAAAAGCACTTGGTGGGGCCCACTTGAGTTTTGGATGCGGCTGAAACTTGGTCTGACCCCTCATCCAAGTGGGACACATACAATGTATGGGCTGGATTTGTGAACCACATCTCAGTGGGCCAAAAAATCGATCATAAAGGTTTTAATGGGCGGATTACCCCTCTCAACTTTTGTCTGTGGTGTGGCCCATCTAAGTCATGGATTGATGTGATTTTTAAGCCCGTGGCCCACCATGAAATGGTGCATCTAACTAATGGGGTAGATGTTTGACACACATCATGGTGGGGCCCACACAACTCAATCTCATGAAAGTTCCCATGAGGTCGGCATCATAGTACCATTTCCTATATATATATATATATATATATATATATATATATATATATATATATATATATGCACTCGTGTACCTATTAAACATAGATGGTTTGGTTTTCAACTGAATGCTAGTGTCATATGCATTTAGTTTAATTTACAAATTAGTTAGTTGATCATTAAAATGTGAATGTGGGTCAACCTGACCCGACCCGATTTAATTTGGGTTGGGTAAGGGTTAGGAAAATCCAACCCGAATTTAATTTGGGCCGGGTTAGGGTTGAGGTGGAAACGACCCGACCCGAACCCGACCCGACCCATTGCCACCTCTACATAGCTGCCTGCCTTGCTGGCCTGAGCCTGAGCTATTGCCAACCCAACTCCGATATCATATCAATCGGGTCTGAAAGTTGCATATGATCATGTGCGTACCTGATAATTCATCATCAGCCGTTAAACGCAGATTGGACATGATCAGATCATGGTGATTGAAGGTGGAAAACACGGCCGTCGACATCGTCCAAAGCGATGCCACTGGAATACTCCTCCGGTTGGCGATCTCAACGGCCCACGTCAGGTAAGTATCGGCTATGATGCAGCTGATCGGCTGATCAAGCCGATCCAGGAGGCGATCGAATGGTTCCGCCATCTTGGTGTTGACGGCTTCAAAGAAGCCGGCGAAGTCGGCCCCGCGGCTCACCTCTGATGGTATGACATTGGGTATGGAACGGAGCCGTATGTTGGACGGCTTCGGAGCTGAGCCGATCAAGCCGAGCCACTCTTCAGTGACCACAAAGGTTATGACGAGGCCTTGATAGGATGATAGGAACTTGCAGACGTTCATCATGGGGTTGATGTGGCCACGGCCTGGGTGTGGCATTGCCACCACGTGGCAGCTGGGAATCGTAGCCACGTTGACGGTATCCATGGCCTAGATCTGACGGTGGAGATTGATTCTTACGGAAACAAAAGAATATTTGGAGAAGTGAGGAGAAGCAGCATTGAGTGGAACATTTGCTCCTGTATTCATAGAGAGGGAACTAATATCTACAGCTGGGATGGATTCTATGTAAATATCCAGCCCCATCTTACCTACTACTGTTCTACTTTCTTAGAAATCTGATCAATGAAGAAAGTGGATCCTATTATAAAGACAGCCTACAACAAAAATCAAGGTGGTCTAATTTTTGAAGTGGGCCCACATTTAAACTAAAATGGTAACCGTTGGTTTGACTGAAAATATATTTATATCAAATTAATGAGTGGTTGGAAATGAATTTTGATAAAACATGATTATAGTATATTTTACAACGTTTTTGACGGTACTGATATTCTTTAAATTTATACTTAGATATGAAAAAAAGGAACGAATTCTACGTAAAGAATACAGACGGCTGTAATAAATCAGTTCGGATAAATATGGCTGTCCTGTTTACCGTGTGAGTTTTGCATCGTCTTATGGAAAGAGATTCTGGTGGCAGTTCCCACGAAACAAGATTGAAGAGATGATTCGCTGTACACGTGTCAAAGTAGCAACCTTGTGCGAGATCTGGTTCGTTCATTAGGTGTGAATCATCTTTTGCATGGCCAGTATCTACAATTAGTGCAGTCCACTCATCATGGGGACCACACATGTATGTCAATGTCAGTTTGGTAAATGCTTAGGTCAAAGAGGTAGTTCATGTTAGATCCTAGCCATCCATCAGTTAGTTCCCACACCTCAAAACCACCCAAATCGAAAAACGTGGCTTTCACTGGTTAATTAGGAGGGCCACAGATACTTGAAGAATGGGATGCGTAGAAATGAAATGATCAATGGTCCAAAATTTTAACACATGTAACGCACGTGATGAGTGGACCATAACATGTTGTTCTCATGGGAACAGTAGATGAACGGCGTTGATCTCTGACAGTGTGCCGAATTGTCACGTGCGTGCAGTGAAACGTATGTATCATCTACAACCATCTCGAAATTTCCAACGGTGAAGACAGCTAGTCTGATACTTTGTACACCTATCCGTAGCCCCCGTGACTGTCTGAGCGGTTGCCCTTGTTTGTACTGTAGTGTTAAAGGCTATGTGGGGCCCATCCTGATGTAAAGACTCTGTAGTAGTGTCCACACCAATGAGATGGGGAGCGGTTTGCTGTGGGGCTCACTGTGATGTATATTCCTTACATCCACACGATTCATCCATTTTGATAGCTCATTTTAGGGCATGAACCAAAAAATGAAGCAGATCCAAATCTTAGGAGACCATACCACAGGAAACAGTCTTGATTGAATCCTCACCATTAAAAACTTCTCGGGGTCACCGGAATGTTTATTTTCGATCCAAGCTGTTGACAAGGTCACAAAGACCTGGATGAAGAGGCCATACAAATATATGTACGTAGATCCAAAGCTTTTGTGTCCCATGAATGGTTTTTAATGGTTGATTACTGCTTCCTGTATTATGGTCCACCTAAGATTTGGATCTGCTTCATTTTTGGTATAATGCCCTAAAATGTATTATGGTCCACCTTTCCTGGTCCACAGTCACATGTACTGATCATCCAACCTGTTCACAAGGTCAGACAGACAGAGATGAATGAACAGACAAAATATATATCAGCTTAATTGGAAACTTTTGTGGCTTCAAAAAAGTTATCAACGTTAGGTGTTCAATTCCCCTGTTTCAAATGGTGTGTCCCACTTGTGTTTTGGATCCTTCTCATTTGTGGGCTCTATCCTAAAATGAGCTGTTACATTGGATGAACGGCATGGATCAAATACATACATTACAGTAGCCCCACAGAATTTTTTTTCTCCTTCAGGCTATTTAGCCTCAAAAGTAGCTGAACATCACGGAGATGGATTCCGTTGGAAAGTTATGATTCCCTTTTGCCCTCATTTACAGCCATTTACATTTGGAAATGAAAAAATAATCACCTCCTAAATTTAGACCTTAGCTCATTTCTTCTTCGAGTTGTTTTGCATACTTCCTCCATTTCACTATTTACAAATAATCCATCCCATTAAAGTCAAGGAAAGAAATTTTATACTCTTTTTAGAAAAGAGAATTAGGGAGTGCATATTTTTTATTTACTTAGAGTAAATTATTAAATAATTATTATTTACATTTTATATTACAGCAGCATTGGCGTTTTGAACTCCAAAACCTAAGTGAAAAAGTTGAGAATTGTGGAGGTCACTACAATGTATTTGATTTATCCATGCCATCCATCCCTTCAGCCAGCTCATTTTAGGGCATGAGCCAAAACATCAGAAAAACTTGAAGCTCAAGTAGACCACACCACAGGAAACAATGGAAATTGAGTGCCTAGCGTCAAAAATTTGTTAGGGTCCCTAGAAGTTTTAGATCAAGCTAATATTTCTGTTGTCCCTTTATCCATATCTTTGTGACCTCATAATCGAATAGTTTAGATGACCAAAACAAATCAATCTGGGCCCTATGAATGAAAATAATTTGAAATTGCACCAATAGGTCTCACACTTCAGGTACTTTGTACATAGAAGCTTGGCAGAGCTACCAGGAACAATGACTATATCTTAGAGGGGAGATGTTCGTTCCCAATTAAAACTAATTTATCAATTAAACTTAATTAAGTAACTAACACTAGGTTGCTAAGCCAAGTGGGTCCAATCACATAGATTACTAATGATTTAACTAATTAAACAATTAGTCTATAGGTGAAATGAAAATACAACTTGTGTGTGAATTAACCAATCAAGTGTTTAGCATATAATTCATTTAAGCATTCATATAATCACCAATTAAACAAACAATACATGAATAGAAATGTGCTCAATTAACAATCACAAATACAAACATGTATAGTGGTTTGGTTTCCATATTCCACTCTAGGTTGACGCACTCATCCATTAAGTGTACCGAATTTCACTATAGGAGTTTCAACAAGTTCTTACCAACTTCAGAGTTTTAAATAGGTTCCTCCAACATTTACAATCCTACACAAGGACAACTCCTACATAAGAATCTACACATATGCACCCGTGTTGGTGGACCATGTACTCACCCATGTCGATTGCTCATGTGGAGAGTTGATTTTCTATCGGCTATCCAACAATCACTAGCAGACCTAATCCAAGGCCGACGCAGGGAGGACGTGGTAGGTCGATCACCGTCTCCCTAACCGAGTGTTTCTCGAATCCACAAGAAGAAATAAAAGATAAAAAAAAAGGAAATAAATTCTGAATAATTGATTTATTGATAATTGAATGAATAAAAATGAAATTACAATGCATATAAATAGGAAACTAAACCCTAGGTAAAGTATCAAAATCCAACTCCAACTAAAACTCCTAGAAAACGCAACTTACTATAAATAGTAAACTTACTATTTATAGAAGTCGTTCAATCCTACTAGAACTCTTGGTTTTCGGCCAAAAATAGAAAGTTGTCAAACGGCCTCAACCACGTTGTTCTACGAAATATTCTAAGCCATTTTCATGTTGGTCACTAACTCTAAAACCCTACAGATGCAAAGTTATGATTGAATTAAAACTTACTATAAATAGTAAAAATGAAAATAAACTAGCCTAATGACCGTCGATACGGTCGATTCTCGCGATTCCGGGTTGGGCAACCCGGCATAGCGGGGTTGGTTGGCTAAAGTAGCTCGAGCTACCCCAAATTGATATATTATACGTCCCGTAACTCATTCCGGATTGTGAGATACGACCGATTCACGGTCCTGACGGTCCGGATCACTTTCGGCCCCGTCTGGTCTTCTTTTGCTCCATCTGGGCCATGAAATAGTCAGCGACCTGTCCTACATCAAAGGCCCTACGTTTACTCTTGTCAGAGGCTCCCATCGGAGACTAACATGAATGCACCCGTGTCTGGTGAATTTGGCCCTTTCTAAACCGAAATTTAATAATTTCACAATCTCTAATTTTATAATAATCTCAAGATAATTGTATGATATTAAACTAATTAAACAACATTCGATTGCCGCCGATGATCACCTACATTGCGGCATCTAACAACATCTCTAACAAAGGCGTCAAGGCTAGCAACAGACGAGCCACCCACTGATGTCGCTCGCTTGCAAGATTCTTGCAATTCTCTAGATCTTCTCCTCAGCTCTTTACTCTCATCTCCAGCTAGGTCCATCAATCTATGCACAGTCCAAGCAATTTCATCAGATTTTACCAAATTCTCCTCTCCGACTTGTTTTTTCAATCTGATGCCGATTTTCCAACATTCAACTATCAACTTAGCATTCGTTATTTGATCTGAAAATAGTGGAAATACGAGCATTGGCACACCTGCAAAGACGCTTTCCATAGTAGAATTCCACCCACAATGTGTCAAGAAGCCCCCAATGGAAGGATGGCACAAGACCCTCAATTGATCACACCATGGAATTACTAGTCCAATCTCACCGTTGATCATTGTGGCCTCTTGTAGGCGTCTGGCATCCTCACGTGCAACCCACAAGAAGTGGACCCCACTTGAAAGCAACCCCAAGAAAAATTCATCCATCTGTGGACCGGAGATGGGTAAATAGCTGCCCAATGAAACATATAGCACAGAGCATCTAGGTCTAGAGTCGAGCCAATTGAAGTAGTCCACGTCGATGTGATCCCTGCCGTCCGGGGATTTTTCCTGAAGGGACATGTATGGGATGGTGGGCCCCACAGGGTAGATGGGGAGTGGGAGTTTTGTTCTTAGGGTGTCTGTTGCATGAGTGTCAAGCTCGTAAAAAGAAGTGAGCACAGGGCATTGTGATTTGGGCACACATTGGATGGCTTCTAGAGCTCGGCTTAGGAGTTTTGCACCCTTTGCATCGTTTTGAAAGAAAATGGATGGTAGATCTCTTACTCTAATGGAAGTTGTTGATGCTGTAAATTCGTCAACAGATGATGGTGAAGACGCTTTGAGACTGATGGATGGATGCCGCTGACCTCCTTCTTGACAAAGGGTTGGATCCTGTAGAACAAAAGGAAAACTAAAGGGGGTGGCTGGGGTCCAGCCGTTAGCCCTCCGATGCTTAAGTTAGTGAGATCTCGAAAGATTGAATCTCTATTTTTGTTAGCCTTTGTTTTTCCGTACCTCAATAAAGAAGAAGACGTGTCTATTTATAGACCTAGGTTGCAGAGTCGTATTCCTTCTTGAAGCCATGATCTTAGGGGAGGGATTCCCGGATCTTTGGGATTTTCGGAGCTGTCCCATGATCTTCGAGAATCTTTCGGCGCGTTGGTTAAAGATCTCCCGGATTCTCTTCCCCTTATCACGCACAAACTTAGTGGTTTGCGGAAACAGAATCATGTCGCAAGTCGGTCGACCTGGTGATGTCGTTTCTGAAGGCTGCTTCTCTTCCTTAGGTCGGGTTGGTCAGACCCGGCGACCCATAAGAGCTATTCCGTCTGTGATCAGATCGGTTATGAACTGCGCGAGCTGAACTGGATCCGATCTTCAGGTCAGCTCGTATTCTCACCCTGGTAGAGTAGAGGTCAGCTCGTATTCTTCCCACAACAGAAGTCCCCCCACTCCCGAGTCTAGCTCGTCTGTCTCGGGAGTAGCTTGATAAAGAAGATACGTCGATCTGGCTTCCCTTAATGTTTCACAGCTGTCGCGCTGCCGCGCCGTCATCTCAACGGGCGGGAAAGCGGTATTTAATGCGTCGTTCAAAAAATCGAGGCGTCATCATTCGCTTGTACGGCGTATTAGCGCCCAACAGAATATTATCGAACGGGGTGATGCCACGTGTCTGGGGTGGCACGTTACTTTTTGTATGCTTCAACCAAGAGCCGCCACGCGGGATCCTCGCATTAAATGCCGAATAATCCTTCGGATATAAAACTCGAGAGTTAGCGGATTTCTGAAAAAATTCTTTTCTTCTCTCATCCTGCTTTCCTCCCTCTTTCTCTTTTCGGGTTCTCCTTCTCCATTCTCTGTCATCTCTCATCCGGCCGGCGTACCAGTCACTTAGGGTACGCTCTTCTCATCTTCTTAGAAGATCTTCTTCCTTTTTGTAATTTTCAGAATGTCGGAGACCTCCTGTTCTGATGCTATTCCGATGGTGAGGTTTGGAGACTCCGAATCGGACCCACCTCCACCAGAGCATCAGAATATCGATCCCAGAGAATCCCATTCCAGGACAGCCGATCCTGTGAATGAAGAGGAATCTGAGGTTCCTGAGCTAGGAGTTGGGGAGACGGCTCAGAGAGATGCCTTCGAGCTGGACGGGGTGGTCTCGCGGATTACCCAGAGAGACCTAGATAATGCGAGAAAGACGTACGGGATTCCGGAATCTGTTGGTCTTAGGATTCCGGACCGAACTGATAGACCGAGCCGACCTCGCCGGGGAGAAACCGTTATCTCCTTGATGCACCTAGAGGCCGGGCTCAGGTTACCCCTGCACCCCTTTGTGCGAGAGGTCCTTAACACCCTAGGCCTCACACCGAGCCAGCTCCAACCTAATGGCTGGAGGTGTATGGTGGGATGCTACATATTGTGGCAGAGAGTAGGGAATAATGACCTGACCTCGAACGAGCTGTTCTCCATGTACAGCCTTAAGTCCTTGGGAGATCATGGTCTTTATTACCTCTCTTCCCACCCGGGCCATGGGGGCTCGATAGTGACCGGCCTGCCATCCTCGACGAGAATCTGGAAGAGGAAATGGTTTTTTGTGTCGGGGGATTGGGAGGCTTCGTCGGACGAGCTTCGCCCTCTGGAGCATCGGGTCCGAGCTGATTTTGCTCTGCCAGGTCGAGCTATACTTAGAAATTTTTTTCAAATTTCTAATGCTTCTCACCTAACCCTACTTTCCCTTATTCTGACACATATTTCCTTGTCTTTGCAGCCTCGGTGGCCATTAGAGTAGCTCTATCTGCAGTCCAAGAGAGGCAGATCCGAGCTGCACAGGATTATCCGCTTGTCGAAAGGAACTTCCGCAGCTTAATTACTGTGGAATCCGTCCTCGAATCAGGTCGGTAATGTAGATATTCGCGTTTTACTTTATCAATTTTCCAAGTGTTGTGTCCTGACACTTTGCCTCGTGTTTTGGACAGGCATGGCTCCGAAGGCGGTTTCTAAGTCCCGCCGAATCCCTGCTCGGCTCCTTGAGCGTGGGGAGAGCTCGGTGGAACCTCCGAGCAAGAGGATGGCCACGGAGGCTCAGGGGCAACAAAGGTTGCCTCGATCCTTCGTATGTGGGTCTGGTCAGCCTCAGGGTTCATCTCCCGCAGGGGGTGAGACTCCGGCTGCCCAGCCTCCTGCTTCCGGGGTTCCGGTTGTCAACGTACCGGACACCTCGGATTCCCGAGCCGAGCCGTCGGCGGGTCGCCCAGCGACTCGTGCCAGTTCTTCTGGCACTCCGACAGCATCGACTTCAGTGGGGCCTGCCCGCACCCCTGCTGAGGTCGGGTCGTCGCGACCTCCCACGGCTCCCCGGGCTTCTCTCCCTGCAACCGCTCCTGGGGCCGAGCAGCATGAGGACCAGGTCGACATGCCTCCGGTAACGGAGCATTTTGCGACCTGGAAAGAGGGAGTTAACGCCTATATGGACGTTAACCAGAGCATCCCTCAGGATCTGAATTCTCTCGCGACGTCAGATCCTGATCAGATGGTCGGTGTTGCCATCGAGAGCAGTCTCAGGGTAAGCTGACTGTCTCTTTCTTTTCTTCTTTTTCTTCATTCGTTCCACCATTATATTACTAACTGTTGTAGCTTGTCTTTGTAGGACTCGGCCTTGCTGATTATGATCCGCCAGAAGATGGCTGAGCGGACACACCAGATGCAAAAAGCTCTGGTTGCCGCCTCTTCCTGGAAGAATAAGACTGAGGCGATGAAGACCGAGCTGAAGAAGAAGCTGTCTGAGTTGGCAACGGCTCAGACGGAGTTGCAGACAGCCCAGGCTGAACTGCAGACAGCTCAGTCCGAGCTGAAGGTGGCCCAATCCGAGCTGGAAGTGTCTCAAGTACAAGTCCAGTCTCTGGAGGAGGCGATGAGGGAGACCTCAGCCAAAGCCCAGTCTGAGGGTAACAAGGTCGAGTCGCTGGAGGCCGCTCTCAAGACAGCTGAGGAGGAGAAGGTGGACCTGGCCCGGCTTTTGAAGGAGGTCCAGATGAAGGCTCTGGCTGACGCAAAGGACGCAGAAGCCAAGTTTGAGAGGCTGAATGCAATTTCTGAGGAGCTGTACAATCATGGCTTCCAGGATTGCAGGCGGCTCGTTCTCAAGCACTTCCCCGATCTCGACCTGACTCCAGTCGACAATGATGAAGATGAGGATGAAGTCGCGAGGGAAGGACCTTCAAAGGGGGCTGCAGCCGGGCCATCCAATGCTACTGAAAGCTGAATGTATATTGTTTTTTTTTTTATAATGTAAAGGAAACTTTTGACTTCAATGCAAGCCCTCAGAGGCATTTTATTCAAACGTTGTGTACTTTATTTTTTCTTTTTCATGCATACACAAGTCTCGAAGTGACTGAGCTCATTGTCATAAACTCGGCCTTTATATTAGAACAGTCGTAAGGAGTAGTGCAGAATTCAGCTCGGAACGTTAACTCTGCTAGGCCGATCTGTTGTTCACAACACTTAGGAAATTTTGAAACAATTTTTACTGAACCATCACCTCGGAACATATATTTCAGACGAGATCCCGCCCGTTCATGGATAGTAGATCTTCACGTGGTCAGCATTCCAGGGGTGGGAAAGGGGCCGGCTGTGCATGTCTTCGAGCCAATAAGTACCAGGACGACGTGAGCCGAGTACCCTATAAGGCCCTTCCCAGTTGGGGCTGAAGGCAGCGATTTTGTCTTTAGTACTGACCTTTTTGAGAACCATGTCGCCAGCTCGAAACCGTCGCTCCTTTACCCGGGAATTATAGTTGTTAGTGCACTTTTTCGTGGCATACTAGTGCACCTTGTTTGTCAATCACTTACAGCTGTGAGTCTTGTGTCGGTTGAGCCCAATGAAGACGAAGACCGAAGACTCAAGACGTCCAGCCACATCAAGGAAGAAGATTCAGGTATATGAGATGCCTTGGTGCCTTAACCTCGACCAAAACCTAACCCCTTTGTATCCTTGATGACCTTGACCATATTTAGAACCTTTTAGTCATCATAGATAGGCCCTAGGTGTCCAAAATGATCAACCATACCTTGGCCTTAATCTCCGAGCTGAAACAAATGGAATTCAACTTGTTGAGAGGGGACCCAGGCTGGTCCGACCGGTCAAGATCGGTCGGCCAGCATCCCTGCTATTTTTACAAGGCCAGCCGACCGGTCATGACCGGTCGGCCTTCTCAAATGAAGGTATACAGCTAGGAGGGCCGACCGGTCATGACCGGTCGGCCAGTTTTTTGGCTCTTGTAATGTTCATCATCCAGCATGGGGGGCCGACCGGTCATGACCGGTCGGCCAGAGTGATATGGCCTGTCCAGTGAGGGTAGCCGACCGGTCATGACCGGTCGGCCAGTGTATGTGGCCTATACTCATGTTGTTCTCCAGCAGGGAGCTCCGACCGGTCATGACCGGTCGGGACAGGTCGGCATAGAGCCGTTTTTTGACCGTTGGGGCTTCATTTGCCTATATATGGGGCTCCGTTTTTTGTCATTTCGAGGGGGATTCTTGAGGGAGAAAAGCCACCATTGAAGGAGATCATTTGAGGCTTAATCCCTGACCTATGTAAGGCATCTTCCTTGTGCTTCAACACAAGATTAGAGCATTCCAAGCTCATGAAGAAGATGACCTTCATCCCCTCTTGATCTCTAGAGTTAGGAAGCTTCTTGATTGGCATATCCTTGTCCTAAACTCGAAGATGAGATCGTTGTAGGTAAGAGACTCTAGGAAACCCATTCCCACTATGTTGTAGAGTTCTCAAACCTATCCTCCTAGCACCTTGGGCTTTTCAAGGCATCGCATGCAAGGTGTTTGATCGAATGTGGCTGAGGCATTGGCAACGCAACGGCGGCACGATCGATGGAGCAAAGGGAAGCTGATTGAAGCACGGGAGAGCAAAGATCAAGCAACCCAATACGGCGCTAAACAAGGGGCTCATCCGACAAGTAAGTTGTCTCATTTGAGAGTCCATTTTAGAGTTTGTTTGTCAACTCGCCTTAGGGACGTTAGCCGTTCCTTGGCCCGTCAGCCGGGCCTAAACTAAGTCTCCAAGGGGGAGCCTCCGACACGGGAGTAAACGTGCGATAAGGTTGAGAGTTAGCCTATGTCTAAAACTCCGGATACGGTTGAGAGGTGAACCGATAAAACCTCCGTGTAAAGGTTGAGAGGTGAACCTCATTTAAAACCTCCAATAGTGAATGCCGGTGTGCTCAAAGGGGGTTGAGTACTTGAACCGGGAGTGGAGTAGACACGTAGTCGAACCACTATACATCCTTGTGTTTGTGATTGTTATTGAGCACATTGATATCTTTGCATTGTCAGTTTAATTGCTTAATTATGAATGATTGATATGAATGCATGCTAGGCACTTTTTAGGCATCCTTGCACAAGATGTACCTTCACTACTTGTGTAGACTTGAGCTCATTGATCCAATCTCATAAGTCTACACAAGGTGCATAGGTTAGTAGCTTAATTAGTTGAATCATTTTCTTACCTATGCATGCTTAGACTAGGTTTGGTTATTGCTTAACTCTTGCTAGTCTTGTGATTGGACCCACCAAGGCTTGGAAGCCAAGGTGTTCTTGCTTACCTAGCTTAAACTTGTTGAATTGCATAAGTAGGCGAAAAGAATTTTAAAAAGGTCCTATTCACCCCCCCTCTAGGTCCATAGACATATCTCCGAGTATCTCTACAAGCGGTAAAACCACAATTTCAATAGTATCGCCTAATCCGTTGCTGGTAGGCTGCCAATCGTATTTGGGATGCTTCGCGAACTTCATCGAGTAGGTCCAAGTTTATCCGTAACTGTTCTTCGTTTCTGTCAGGTCGATGTTGGCTTGTCCTGCTCGTGGGTGTCCCGACCTCTACTGGGACAACAGCTTCTGCTCCAAAAGCTAAAGAAAAAGGTGTTTCCCCAGTTGTGGACCGAGCTGTGGTCCGATAGGCCCAAAGTACTTCAGGAAGTTCGTCAGCCCAGGCACCTTTCTTCTCCCCGAGTTTTGTTTTGAGATGATTTTTAATAATCTTGTTAACTGCCTCGACCTGACCGTTGGCTTGCGGGTGGTGGGGAGAGGAATACACATTCTTGATACCCAGACCTTTACAGAAATTTCGGAACCTTTCGTTGTCAAACTGTCGCCCATTATCAGTGACTATTGTATTCGGAATTCCGAATCGGCACACAATTGATTTCCAAATAAAATCTGTTGTTTTCTTCTCGGTAATGGTCGCCAACGGTTCTGCTTCTGCCCACTTTGTGAAGTAATCGACTGCAACGATTGCGTATTTCACCTGTCCCTTCCCCGTCGGAAGAGGGCCAATGATATCGACTCCCCATTGAGCGAATGGCCATGGTCCAGACATGGGAATGAGCTCCTCGGGTGGCAAGTGAGGAATTGGGGCAAATCGTTGGCACCCGTCGCATCTCTTAACAATTTTTCGGGCGTCGTGCTGGATGGTAGGCCAATAATATCCTTGCCTGATCACCTTCTGTGCTAGCGCTCGAGCCCCAGAATGATTTCCGCAACAACCGAAATGGATTTCACGCAACACGTAATCAGCTTCCTCGGCTCCCAAACAACGCAAACATGGAAAAGAAAATCCTCTCTTGTAGAGGATCCCGTCGATCATAGTATACCGAGCTGATCTATAGCGAATGCGCCGAGCTTCTTTCTGATCGTTGGGCAGTTCGCCCGTCTGTAAAAACCGAACGATAGGGTCCCTCCAATCAGGGGTAGCTGTTGCTGGAAAAACCTCCGCTGCCTCGTTTGACGATATACTTCGTTGAGGGAGGAACTCGATGGGAACCATCCTACTGAGGTCGTCGTCGTCTGATGAGGCGAGTTTCGCGAGAGAATCCGCGTTCATATTTTTGCTTCTCGGGACCTGAACAATTTCATACCGATCAAATCGTGACAGCAGCTCTTGAGTTTTTGTTAGGTAAGCTGACATTTTCCCCCCTTTCGCCTGGTATTCTGCGGTCACCTGTCCGACCACCAACTGAGAGTCACTATGTATTTTTATAGATCGGACCCCTACTTCAGAGGCGAGGCGGAGGCCAGCTAGAAGCGCTTCATACTCAGCTTCGTTGTTTGAGGCTCGAAATCCGAATCGGAGAGCATATTGAATTTGGATCCCGTCCGGTGCTGTCAGGACGAGACCGGCCCCGCAGCCTCGTGAATTGGAAGACCCATCAATGTGCAATAACCAGGTCGGAGCGCAGTAGTTACTTTCTTGTGGCGGCTTAGATTTGCTGTCGTCTTCCATTTCGAGAGGTTCAGTTAATTCGACGATGAAATCGGCGATGGCCTGACCTTTGATCGTAGTTCGAGGCCGATACTTAATGTCGAATTCACCGAGCTCGACGGCCCATTTAACGAGACGGCCTGAGGTTTCTGGGTTCTGTAATACCTGCCGCAATGGTTGATCAGTCAGCACAGCTATCGGGTGCGCTTGGAAGTACGGTCTCAATTTCCGGGCTGAGGTGATTAGAGCTAAGGCTAGCTTCTCTATTGTCGGGTATCGGGTTTCGGAATCGAGCAGGGCTTTGCTGACGTAGTAAACTGGCCTTTGGATTCCTTTGTCGTCTCGGACTAATGCTGAGCTGACTGCCGCTGGAGAGACAGCTAAGTACAGGAGTAGTTCTTCTTTATGGGCTGGTTTAGACAACAGTGGCGGAGAGCCGAGGTATGCTTTCAATTCGCAGAAA
This sequence comes from Liriodendron chinense, assembly GCA_003013855.2. Taxonomy (NCBI): domain Eukaryota; kingdom Viridiplantae; phylum Streptophyta; class Magnoliopsida; order Magnoliales; family Magnoliaceae; genus Liriodendron; species Liriodendron chinense. Next base: position 1,606,485 of record PVNU02000629.1, on the reverse strand, counting down.
GCTTGCTCACAGTCTGAGGTCCAAATCATCTCCTTGCACTTACGTAGCTGTTTGAAGAAGGGGAGGCATCGATCTGTAGCCTTTGAGACGAATCTGTTGAGTGCCGCAATTCTTCCTGTGAGCCGCTGCATATCCTTCATTGTGCGAGGCGAGCTCATGTCGAGGAGTGCCTGAATTTTTTCAGGGTTGGCTTCAATTCCTTGCTGGTTTACAATGAAGCCAAGGAATTTTCCCGAGCTTACCCCGAAAGCACATTTGCTGGGATTAAGCTTCATTTGATATTTTCGTAATATTCTGAACGCAGTGCAGAGGTCGCAGACATGGTTCTCTGATCGTTTGCTCTTCACGAGCATATCATCTACGTATACTTCCATAGTTCTGCCAAGTTGGTCTGCGAACATCTTATTTACTAGTCGCTGATAAGTTGCTCCGGCATTTTTTAGCCCGAAGGGCATAACCTTATAACAGTAGAGCCCCCGATCCGTAATGAATGCTGTCTTTTGCCTGTCGGGAGCGTGCATTTGGATCTGATTATATCCAGAGTAAGCGTCCATGAAGCTGAGGAGCTCGTGCCCGGCGGTCGCGTCGACGAGCTGATCTATTGTGGCAGAGGGAAGCTGTCTTTAGGACAGGCCTTGTTCAGGTCAGTGTAGTCTACACAGACTCTCCATTTCCCGTTGTTCTTTTTTACGAGGACAATGTTTGCGAGCCATTCCGGGTAGCATATTTCTTGGATGAATCCAGCCTTGCGCAGTTTCTGTACTTCCTCTTCGATGATCATGTACCTTTCTGTATTGAAAGAACGCCTTTTCTGACGGATTGGTTTATTGGTTGGGTCGACGTTTAACCGATGGACCATCACTTCTGGGCAAATTCCAGGCATCTCTTCATGGGACCATGCAAAAACGTCCGCGTACTCCTTCAGGAAGGTGATCAGGTCCTCTCGCACCTTGCCTTCTAAACATGATCCGATCTTGATAGTTCTGGTCGGGTCGGTATCAGACAACGGAATGTCGACCAGCTCTTCTGCGGGCGACCCGCGCTCCTTCTCTTCCTCTCTCGGATCAAGAGAGGTCGCATGAGAAACGGTTGATACTGCACTTTTATTCTTCCCTCGTAGGGAAAGCTCATAGCAACGACGGGCTTCCTGCTGATCTCCCCTGACCACGCCGATTTCTTCGTCGGTTTCGAATTTCATCGCAAGGTGATAGATGGAAACGGCAGCTTTGAGAGCTCGCAGGATAGGACGGCCGATAATGGCGTTATAAGCAGAGGGGGCATTTACGACAAGGAAGTCGACCATTATTATTTTCTGGTTTGGTTCTTCTCCTGCGGTGACTGGTAGAGTTATCTCTCCTTCGGGCATGATGCTATCCCCCGTGAATCCAGTCAATGCTGTCTTGACTGGTCTGAGCCGAGATCGGTCGATCTTCATTTTTTCAAATGCCGACGCGTATAGGATATCAGCCGAACTGCCTGTGTCGACCATCATCCTGTGGAGTTTTTTATTGGCGACCATCAACGCGACGACAAGGGAGTCGTCATGTGGATGTATGACCCCTCGGGCGTCTTCTTCGGTGAAGGTTATTGTTTGTGAGGTTACCTTCGCGACCTTTGTAGGTCGACTGGTGATATTGACAGAAGACTTCGGTAAGGACGTCCTTCCTTGCCGCACGTAGTTTTTGCGAGAGTTTCCGGTGTCTCCAGTGGTCGGCCCTCCGAAAATCATGTGGATTTCTTCCACAGGGTTGTTGCTTTGTTCCTCTGTCAAGTCGGTGACCCGTCCTTCATCTTTTCGCCCATCTGAACGCTGAGCAATATAATCCTTCAAGAAGCCTTGCTGGATCAGGGCTTCTATCTGTCGCTTCAAATCAAAGCAGTCCACGGTGTTATGACCGTGGTCTTTGTGGTACAAACAGTACCTCGATTTCGACCTCCTATTAGGGTCGGTTTTTATCTTTGCAAGTCGTTCGAAATTGTATTTTCCTTTCTCTGCTAAATACACTTGCTCGATGGTTTTGTTGAGCGGAGTGTACTTGTCGAACCGTGGCGCAGGTGATTTCGTTCGGCGAGCGGATCTGTTCCGGGTTGGCGATCTTTGCTCGGACTTTCGTTCTGACCTGTGTCTTTTCGAGTTACTGCTATCCGGCCGATCCTTATTTTTGGTCATCGGTCGATGAGCATTGACCAGTTCTTCGGCGTTGATGTGTTTTGCTGCCCGATCTAAAAGTTCTGCCACGGACTGAGGTGGCTCTTCCCCGACAGACCAAAGAAACCTTCGGTCCCGTAATCCTCCGATCATGGTGTGCAACAGTACATCTTGCGAGAGGTTTTCAATTTGTACAGCTTCGGAATTGAAGCGCGCGAAGTAATCTTTCAGGGGCTCATCTTCCTTTTGCTTGATCGCAGCGAGATGAGTTGAATGCTTCCTCGGGTCAGTGCTCCCAATGAACTGAGTAGCGAAAGCTCGGCTTAGTTGAGAGAATGAACTGATCGTGCGGGGTTTTAGGTTGCGAAACCAAGTCCATGCCGAACTTGTTAAGGACAACGGAAAGGCCTTGCACATGATATGCCCATTGGCCCCGAGGAGATCCATGCGGACCTTGAAGTTCTCTAAGTGTTCCGCTGGATCTCCAATTCCAGAGTACTGCTTCAACTGGGGAACTTTAAACCCTTTGGGAAGGGGTTCCTCACGAATCTCGTCGGTGAATGGTGACTCAGATGAATCGACCAGTGCATCTACGGCGATTGGGGCTCGGGCCCGTTGTGCTCTCTGGAGATCGCCCATTTGTTCTTGCAGTTCCTTCAGCTCGGCCTCCAGTGGGCCCAAGTTGTCGTCAATCCTGTTGCTGGCTTCATGATCAGCCCGTTCGTGTGCGAGACGAGCTGTTCTCCGTTCCTCGAGCCTGTGTCGCAGGTCGGTGGCGGGCAAGCTTGTCGTTGGTCGAGGTCTAGTCTCGGTTGCTCGGCTAGCGACCTCATTTTCTTCCATCGGAGTGGGATGTTGAGAACGCTGCGACGGTCGGACCTCGTGGGAGTGCAAGGTTTGTTGCGGCTGAGAATGGGTATGCCGAGATCCCTCGCGGTCTCTATCGTTCAACACGGTTGGGTGAGCTAGGCCAGTTAGCAGAGCTTTAATTTCGTCCAGTCGCTGGTCTACATAGCCCAATCGTTCGTCGACTCCCCCTAGTTTTTGGTTTACTCCCCCTACCTGCTCTTCAAGAAGAGACAACCTGACCCCTCGGTTACAGGGTCTCTGTTGTCTCCCCTGTTGGGCAGAAAGAGGAGAGTTCCCACCGAGCTGGATAGCGGGAATTTCGGAAAACGATCCTTCATTTTCCGATATCTGATCGTCTGAAGGTCCATCGATCGCGGGTGCTTTCCCTTTGTACTTTATTTTCCCAACCATAGTAAAAAAGGAAAGATGAAGTTGAAATCGTCTTCAGTGATTGGGTGAGAACACGGCTTTCCTACTTAAAGGACTCTGAGAAGAAGTTCCCACAGACGGCGCCAATCTGTTGATGCTGTAAATTCGTCAACAGATGATGGTGAAGACGCTTTGAGACTGATGGATGGATGCCGCTGACCTCCTTCTTGACAAAGGGTTGGATCCTGTAGAACAAAAGGAAAACTAAAGGGGGTGGCTGGGGTCCAGCCGTTAGCCCTCCGATGCTTAAGTTAGTGAGATCTCGAAAGATTGAATCTCTATTTTTGTTAGCCTTTGTTTTTCCGTACCTCAATAAAGAAGAAGACGTGTCTATTTATAGACCTAGGTTGCAGAGTCGTATTCCTTCTTGAAGCCATGATCTTAGGGGAGGGATTCCCGGATCTTTGGGATTTTCGGAGCTGTCCCATGATCTTCGAGGATCTTTCGGCGAGTTGGTTAAAGATCTCCCGGATTCTCTTCCCCTTATCACGCACAAACTTAGTGGTTTGCGGAAACAGAATCAGGTCGCAAGTCGGTCGACCTGGTGATGTCGTTTCTGAAGGCTGCTTCTCTTCCTTAGGTCGGGTTGGTCAGACCCGGCGACCCATAAGAGCTATTCCGTCTGTGATCAGATCGGTTATGAACTGTGCGAGCTGAACTGGATCCGATCTTCAGGTCAGCTCGTATTCTCACCCTGGTAGAGTAGAGGTCAGCTCGTATTCTTCCCACAACAGAAGTGATGCCTGGGATGCAGTCAAGCAGCTCTTCTCTTCTTTCTATTACATGATAAGTGGGCCCATATCAGTGACTGATTGTTTGCATGTATGATACAATAAAATGAAGTAGGAATATGCAAAAGAAAAATAGCTTGAATAAGGACGCAAGGTGGCAATGGACCGGGTTTGCTATCAGGCTAGACCCATTCACCGCTGGACCGCTGGCATGCTTATCTAAACTTTCCTTATTTATTGGCCCCAGCCCAATAGCTCCCTACTTAATTTGCTTGGCAGCAACCCATTCCGAAGTGGGTCAGGCCGGTTGACCCACCCACTACCACCCTTATCAATGGGGTGGATCGGCCCACAGCCGGGTTAATTGGCCTGGCCTACCAGGTTGGGTACAAGTTAAACCCTATTTAACTTATTCACCCATGTTTTTTATTTATGGGCTGGGCCACATGATCCAACCCGAGCTGACCCATGTGGTGTTTGTATGTATTAACTAACTGGGCTTGAATGAGAATAGTTTTGGGCCCATATTTCATTCTTAAACACAAGTGTGGCTGCGCTGGGTCAGATTGGGTTCGATTGAGCCTGACCCAGTCACAGCTGAATGGGTTGGGTTGGGCTTGAGCTTGATGAAATTTGAGTGGGTTGGGTCGTGCTGGGGTCAGGTTTGGGCTGAAACTCTTGGCCTGTTGTAGGGCTCTCAATGGAGTGGGTCAGATCCGAGATCTGATTCGCTCCAAATCCATATAATGCGGATTTGGATCTTAAAATAGGTCCGATTAGTTAAATGGAGCAGATATGGATTCACAAGAATGTATCCGAGTTCGATCTGAATCCGATTAAGATCCGACTCATTGTCACCATACTGTATATGTTATATTCTTGCTGGCCATCGGTTTTTCAAATTATTTTAGGCCGTGTCGACCATACCATAGTAAATAGTGGGATTTGCATAATTTTTCTACTAAATTAAATATATTATATTATATGTTTTATATCATTTACTTTTTTAGATTTGTAATGGGGTGCATTTGGACTTAGATCCGACCTGAATCCGATGGTTATATGAATTTTGGATCGGAAATCGATCTAACAATTTATAAATGGATCGGATATGATATCACCTTTTGGATCCAAGTTGGATCCAAATCCGATCCGAATCCGTCTACAGATATTCGGACTTGGATCCAGATCCAACTGGATACGAAACAGATCCGACCCATTGAGAGACCTAGCCTGTTGGTAAATGGGCCAATGTTCGAATGACCATAACCTGACCTGAGCCGGCCTATTGCCATCCCTAGCCCGACCTTTTACATTCGGGTCTGAAGATTGTATATGGGACTGCCCATTGGGACCCAAATCGTGGCTCATTAACGGTCAGATCCTGCGTACCTGATAAGTCATCATCAGCCGTTAAATGCAGATTGGACCTGATCAGATCATAGTGATGGAAGATGGAAAACACAGCCGGCGACAGCGTCCAAAGCGATGCCACCGGAATACTCCTCCGATTGCCGATCTCAACAGCCCACGGCAGGTAAGTATCGGCTATGATGCAGCTGATCGGCTGATCAAGCCGATCCAGAAGCTGATCGAATGGATCGGCCATCTTGGTGTAGACGGCTAGCGAAGTCAGCCCCGCGGCCCAGCTCTGACGGGATGACATTGGGTATGGCGCGGAGCCGTATGTTAGACGGCTTCGGAGCCGAGCTGATGAAGCCGAGCCACTCCTCAGTGACCACAAAGGTTATGATTAGGCCTTGATAGGATGATAGGAGCCTGCAGACGTTCATCATGGGGTTGACGTGGCCACGGCCTGGGTAGGGCATGGCCACAACGTGGCAGCTGGAGACGGTGGCTTTGTCGACAAGATCCATGGCCTAGATCCGACGGTAGAGATTGATTCTTACAGGAAGCAGACGGTGAGGTGAGGTGAGGTGAAGCAGTGATAGCAGCAGAAGATGGTCTCCGGTACTTGTAGACAGAGAACTAACACCTACAGCTGGCTGGATGCTAACTAACCATCCAGCCCCATCTTTCCTACTATTTTTCACTTTTTTTGGGAAATCCGATCCATGAAGAAGGTGGAGCCCACTATAAAGATAGTCCAGAATAAAAATAAGGATGGTCTACCGATTAATTAGGGCCCACTGTCAAATTAAATTGAAAGCCGATAATTTGACAGTCAAATCAAATGATTTTTTGATAAAAATGATTTGCATGATAATTTCCAGCGTTTGTACGGTCCTGATCTTCTTTAGATGTCATACTTAGGTCGGAGAAGCAGGAATGTATTCTACGTTAAGTATACAGACGGCTGTAAGAAATCAGTTCTCAATGTTTGGTGGCAGCTCGCACGTAACAAGATCGAAGAGGTGATTCGCTGTACACGTGTCAAAGTAGGGACCTTGTGAGAGATCTGGTTCGTTCCTTATGGCTGGGCCATCTTTTTTACTGATAGCCTCCAAGCCATATCCAGCCCACGTAAAAAGTGGAGAAAGGCATCCTCTTGTGTAAAACGCATGGTTTAAGGTAAAATTTATTTACATTTCATTAAAATTTATCTGGGTTTCATTAATTATTCTGATAACTACATAATAAGAGCTAAGGAATTTATTTAAATGGTGAGATAAACATACTAACAACCAAGCAAATTATTTAAATGGTGAGATAAACACACCAACAACCAAGCAAATTTCCTATTTTAACCTAAATATTATCCTACTTTAGATAAGTAAGAAAAGCAATTACTAAGATAGCTCTACTCACTACGTCAGCATGCCAAATAAGTTGGCAGGGCATTTAATATTGCCCCCTCTAAAGCTTGCTACATCTTTATGGCATTAAAATAAAATCATTCCATAATAGTATCTTTACTTGGCAGGCTAGGAAGCCTCCACTATTAAAGCAGGTAAGAATCACCTGGCAATAAATCAAGTGGTTCTAGTTCCTCAATCCTAAATATCTACATTTTCATCGCAATAATAACAAAGACCTTAATTACATCTAGTTATCATATCTTCAGGTGTGATAATTTTAATAGGAGTCGTGATTGCAATATTGGCACATTACTAGGCATTTGTTGTAAAGACTTTCTTAAGCGTGCAAGCTTCTCCTCTTGGCAATGAGCCAACTCCATGCATAGTAGAGTATCGAAACATTAACATTTTTTTACTAATGTCATCATGCAACTCTTAAATGAATATGCCCATGTTAGAGCACTATTTAACCATCCTTCAACGTGGTTGGCAATACGCTCAAATTCTTGCAATTGGTTGGCTTAAAACGGACCAACATGGCCTCTAGCATTCCTTTTCGTAAGCTTTCAGGGTTCACATTGTTGATATATATTCTGGGGCCATTCTCTAACAGCATATACTTTTGGAGTAACTGGTTGCTAAGATGGTATCAAAGCCCAAGGTTCTGAGTTCGAAACCCTTGGGAGGCATATTCCCTCCATCTATTTGTTCTAGTTTGGTCTATTTGGTCTATTGTATTCCAAGTTTAAACGTGAGGTCTTTTATTTGAGAGAGAGTATTGACATACATTGTTGGGCCATTCTCTAATAACATATGCTTTTGGAGTAACTGATTGCTAATACACACGAGTACACCATTGAAACTAGGAGAGCTTTCTTAGTTTTTGTGGTTCGATGGTAGGAGGAAAACTACTTTGATTTGCAAATGAATTCCAATGGATCGTGTCCATCAAAGCGACGAAAATCAACACGAGGAAAACACAGCGGCATTAATCCAACTGCCATCTTTCCTGTTTGGATTTACAAAGCTAAATTCCTCGACTCCCGATTGCTCTCTATTAGTGTTGAAAGGAAGCCACAAAGTGAGACATTATCAACTTTGTGACGTTATAAAGTCTGTTGGATTGATTCGAAGTTAGTGTTCATATAATCCCAGGCTTCCTCCATATGCTCCACATGTCTCTCTATTAGACTTTGCTTCTTTGTTTCTCTTGTTATGTTCTGGAAAGGCCGCTCTAATATCAATTGATAGTTACAAGCTCCTCTTGTGTAAAAAAGATTGCTTAAGGTAAAATTCATCTGCATTTTATTAATTTTTGGGGAGAACTGCATAATAAAAATAAAAAATAAAAGGAAAGCCACAAAATTTACGTAAATGACAAGATAAACACAAATACAACAACCAATTAAATTTTCTACTTTAACACAAATACCATCCTACTTTAAATGAGTAAGAAAAGCAACTACTAAAATAAGCTCAACTGGCCTGATCAGCATATCAAGCAAGTTTGGCACGTAAGTACCTACTTATTTAATATTGTCTAGTCATCGCACGGATCACATATGTATGCCCAAGTGAGTCAATAATTGCTCATGGGACGCCCCTATGAAAGTTGAAGAGTTAATACATGTTAGATCCGGGCCGTCCATCAGTTAGTGCCACTTCAAACCCACCCAGAACCAAAAAAAAAAAAAAAAAGTGGCTTCCACTTATTAGGGAGACCAAACATATTTGAAGAACAAGATACGAAGAAACCAAAAGATCAATGGTCCAAAACATTAAGGAATGCATGTGACTCACCTGATGAGTGGACCATACCATATTGTTCTCATGGGGAACACTCGATGAACGGTCTTGATCTCTTTCAGTGTGCCGCGCGCATTGTAATTTGTGGCTGAGATTCTGCACGCCTATACGTAACCGTGTCACTATCTGCACACTTACCCTTGTCTGTAGTGAACTCGGATTTTGGTGAGGCCATACTATGGGGCCCACCTTGATGTATATGTTGTATATCCACGCCGTCCATCCCCTTTTTCTATCTCATTTTAAGGCAAGATCCCAAAAATGAAGCAAACCCGAATCTCAGATGGACCACATCACAGGAAACAGTGGTGAATGAATGCCCACTGTTAAAAACTTCTTGTGGGCCATAAAAAATTTGGATCAAGCTGATATTTGTGTTTTCCCTTCGTCAGATTGGGCGGCAGGTAAGCATTACCGTGAGCCCCAGGAAGTTTTTTTAATAGTGGGCATTCAATCACCACTTTTTCCTGTGGTGTGGTCCACCTGAGATTTTGATCGACTTTATATTTAGGCCGATGCTATAAAATGATTTGGAAAGAAGGATGGACGGTGTGGATATATAAGACATACATCAAGGTGGGCTCTATGGTCATGGCCTCACCGAATAGGCGTTCGTTTGTAGTGTAAAAGCAGCACGTCCGTCCTTCTCCAAAGGCCATCCGTTGATTGGATATCTAAGACTATCTGATAGCATGATTTCTGGACAAATGGCAATCCAACGCTGGCCAATCTATCCAACGGTCTGGATTGATCATTCCAGATTCTACTTGTCCCAAACTAGCTAGGTAGCCTCTATATATGGTTAGAACGGTCCACCTAACTGATGGTGCTGCCAGTTGGGCTCGCACCATATGCCAAGATTGCACACGAGTGTGGCCATTTATGAGTACCATCTTAATTTTTATAGAGATGGGCCAATGATCAAGCGGCCATCTCATTGGTGACGGCCAAACGTGTCCCTTGAATTAGATTTTGGATCATTGCTCTGGACGTCCAAATGCGTATGAGTAACTCAGTTAGCTATAGTGCACTGGGTAAACTCAGCGGGGCCTACAGGTGACGTAGTTGTTCATGCCGTCCATCAGTTTTACCAGTTCATTTTAGGACACGAGCCCGATATTAAAGCATATAAAAAACTCGAGTGGACCACACCACAGGAAGCAGTGGGGAAAATCAAATCCACCATTGAAACCTTCTTGGGGCCACAGTGATGCATTTCTGCCATCCAACCTGCTCATAAGGTCACACATATGAAGGAAAACCACAAATATCAACTTGATCCATTCCTATTACTACACATAGCTAGGTTATACAACCGGCTGGACCTCAACTGGATCTTGCTCATTGAGATATATCTCATCCTGATCATCTCATAAATTGTGACGGAATGACATTGATCTCACAATTACATGCAGCTTAATATGCATCACTTTTACTTATACATATTTGCACATTGGTTTATATTGTACGAGAAGCCGATTAAACTTTTAATAAATAAATATTGGCTACATCTTACCATGATGGCCAACTTGGATATCTATGTGCATGCTTCAACATAAATATTGAAAAATCTCAATATAATATAATGAATAAAAATGGATCCGTGAGGACAACTATAATAGAATTGTAATCCTAGTTTAATTAGCCTTACAGTAGCTACAAGAGGAGCATATTGTAAAAAGTAAAAGGTTACTTTTGAATAAATTCTGTCATTGAAGGGTTCTAGAAGATCTAACAGGACTAATGAAACATTTTGTGATGTAGTTAAAATCTCAAATGATCAAGTAACAAAAGTTTTCACCCTAAGTATAGGAATTTTGACAGTAAACTTCCTTAGGAATCCATCTTTTACCAAGTAATGCCTTCACAATTAGAAATTACATGGAAGTACATTTTGAACTATGAAATTACAATATTTCGTCGTTTATTTTATACATTTTTTTTGTCCTTAAAAAGGTAGTGAAACTCAAGAATTATTACACCCACATGGTATGAGTATAACATCCAACCCATTAAACATATGCACCACACCATGCTGATGACATCTACTAAACATCATCTCTATCATATTATTAGATGGCTACACTTGAATTGAGTAGTTTGAATTGTGTACATTACTTCTTATGGATTGGCCCACCTTATGATTATATCTACCATATTTTTAGTTTTTCGAACAATAAAAATATTGGTGTACATCTATTCCATGGGTTGGATGTGAGATACATACAACATGGCCCACAACTTTTGATTTTCCACTATGTTTTAAAGAAAAAACAAAGGAGTACAGTACTGTAATTCTCCTCTTAAAAACCATTGGCTGGGGATTTTTCCTAGATACACCATTAGGTAAAATCCAATTCCGATTCCTGTTGTGGGCAAAATCCCAAGCCTGAAAAAGTCCAATCATTTCTAACAAAGCTTGAAATTAATAAACGGTCAGGCCCACTCATGAAAAGAAGAAAACTTCAATTGACGAATTTGAACCACTCATGATACTAAAGAGGCAGATCCAGTGCAATACATAGCTGAATTGAAAATTAAAAATTATACAATCACTTAATTTATAACAATCTCAGAACGATCATTACGGAATTAAACTAATTAAACAACATTCAATTGTCTACTATCAGCCTAATTGTTGCACCCTATAACAACATCTCTAACAAAGGCATCCAGGCTAGCAATGGATGAGCCGCCTGTCGATATCGCTCTTTTGCAGGACTCTTGAAGTTCTCTAGCTCTTCTCCTCAGCTCTTTACTCTCGTCTCCGTCTAAGTCCATCAATCTATGCACGGTCCGAGCAATTTCATCGGACTTTACCACATTCTCTACTCCAACTTCTTTTTTCAATCTGATGCCGACTTTCCAACATTCAACTATCGACTTCGCGATCGTAATTTGGTCCCAAAATAGTGGAAATGTGAGCATTGGCACACCTGCAAAGATGCTTTCCATAGTAGAATTCCACCCACAATGTGTCAAGAAGCCACCAATAGAAGGATGGCACAAGACCCTCAATTGGTCACACCATGGTACAACTAGGCCAATATCATCGTTGATTATCACAGCCTCTTGTAACCGTCTGGCATCCCCACGTGCGACCCACAAGAAGTGGACCCCACTCGAGCTGCAACCCCCGAGAGAAATTCATCCATCTGTGGACCAGAGACAGTAGAAAAGCTGCCCAATGACACATATAGCACGGAGCATCTCGGTCTAGATTCAAGCCAATTCAAGTAGTCCACTTGGCTCCCATCGCGACCGTTCGGGGATGTTTCCTGAAGGGACATATATGGGATGGTGGGCCCCACAGGGTAGATGGGGAGGGGGAGTTTTGCTCTTATGGCGTCTGTTGCAAGAGTGTCCAGCTCGTAGAAGGAAGTGAGCATAAGGCATTGTGCTTTGAGCACACATTGGAAGACTTCTAGGTTTAGACGTAGGGCTTTTGAAGCCTTCGGAAGGGAAATGGTGGGCAGATCTCTTACTCTAATGGAAGTGATGCCGGGGATGCAGTCAAGCAGCTCTTCTCTTCTATCTACCACATGATAAGTGGACCCATTTCAGTGACTGATTGCTTGCATGTATGATATACAACAAATTGAAGTAGCAATATGCAAAAGCAAAACCTTGAAAAAAAATGCTGGATATGGCAGTGGGCCAGCTTTGGGTGCCAGGCTAGACGCAAACCCTAAAAGTTCGTTGAGTCCTAGGCCTAGCCTGGTTCGGACCGAAATTGATAAAAATCCATGTTCCCCAAAAATCAAGTGGACCACACATGCACAAAGAAATAGACATTTTGAGACATGAAAGCAAACGGTCTACATTCAAGATAGATAGGTTGCTTGACTAACGTTGGGCTAAAAATAATTGAGCTCAAACCCTACCCGAAAATTGATTGCTCCAAACCTCTCGGGGCCAGGTATCCAGTCCATTGCTACTCTTACAAATGCGAGCAGCATCCAAGCCGTACATTGGTTTTGACCATTAAAAACTTTGTGGGCCCCAAAAGCTTTGGATCAAGCTGGTATTTCTTTTTTCCTTTCATCAGGTCTTTGTGGCCTTATCAACAGGATGGATGGTCAATAAACACTCCGGTGGATGCTAGAAAGTTTTTAATGGTGTGCGTTCAATGACCACTTTTTCCTGTGGTGTGGTCCACCTGAAATTTTTATCTGCTTCATTTTAGGGACTGTCCTAAAATAATTTGGAAAAACAGATGAACGGTGTGGATATGCAATGTATATTGGGCCCCGCAGTCAGGGTCTCACCCACGTCGCTGGTTCCCGGTCGTGGCCAAGTCGCACTCGTAAATGTACGGTTAGGAAAACTGATACGCTACCTGATGAATGGTTAGACGATTTCTAGAATCAGACACATTCATTGCTCTGACCATATAATCAACGTTCAGGATCTCGCATCTTTTATAAGAAAAAAAGTTTGGAAATCTCAATTTCACATCCATTGATTAAAACGGGGTGGCTTGTCCAGTGAGTGAGTGGACCGGACGCGGATTAGCTACTGAACTGGACAGTAGCGACTGTTGCTACTGAAGTGACGTCACCACGTTCTGTGGGCCCCACCACGATGTATGTGTTGTATCCACACCGTCCATTCATTCGGAGAGATCATTTTAGTCCATGATGCAAAGAATGAGGCAGATACAAAGCTCAATTGGACCCCACGACAGAAAACAGTGAGGATTGAACGCCTACCATTAAAAATTTCTTTGGGCCAAAGAAGTTTTCAATCAAGCTGATATTTGTATTTTCCCTTATTCCATTTCCGTTTTATCTTAAAAACAGGTTAGATCTCAAATAAACATCATGGTGGGCCCTAGAAAAGTTTCAACAGTGGATTTCATAGTCCCCACTGTTTTCTGTTGTGGGGTCACTTGAGCTTTAAATCTGCCTCATTCTTTGTATCATGGTCTAAAATGATCTCTCCAAATGAATGAACGGTGTGGATACAACACATACATCATAGTGGGGCCCACAGAACGTGGTGACGTTTTTTCAGTAGCAAGAGTCGCTCCTGTAAAATTCAGTATCTAATCCGCATCCGAGGGGACCACCCTTATTTCATTAGAGGGTGGTCCTCGCGCGACTGCCCTTCTATTACCACGGCAGTGGTTTTCTTACTCTCTAATTTTAAAAGGATTTTTTAGCTGCCGCTGCTGACCGCTACAGTGCTTTTTGTCGATTTGCGTCGGCGCAGATACCACCAAGTGGGCGCGGATTTCCTGCCAAAGCCTTGCGCAGGGAGGGAACTAAGGTGGGGCCACTGTGATTTTTTTTTTTATGAGTCCACTCCGTTCATCCGTTTTGAGAGCTCATTTGAGGACGTGAGAACAAATATGAACCGGATCCAAGACTCAAGTGGGCCGAACTAAAGGAAAAGGTGGGTAGGTAAATTACTACCGTTGAAACCTCCATGGGGTCGACAGTGATGTTTATATGACATACATACCGTTCATAACGTCACTACTACTGGGATGAACTGGAAACACAAATATTATCCTGATTCGAAACTCCTGTGGCTCCACAAATATTTCAACTGTGGACATTTAATCCTCACGTGTTCGGCCCACTTGAGTCTTGGATCCCATTCATTTTTGTTCTCATGCCTTAAAATGAGCTCCCAAAACGGATGGACGGAGTGGATTCATCAAAAAGCATCACTGTGGCCCCACCTTGGTTCCCAGCGCAGGATCTTCCTGCGCGCAAGGCTTTCGCAGGAAATCCGCGCCCCTACCCAACTTGAGACGGACGGTCACGTCAGGGATCTATGAGACCCAGCTTGATGTATATTTTTTTATCCACGCCGCCCCTTTATTTTAGAGCATGATCCCAAAAGTAGCCAGATAACAAAGTAGCCAGATAAAGGCTGAAGTGGACCACACCACAGGTGGCAGATTGAACTCTTACCATTGAAAACTTCGTGGGTCCATTTTGATGTTTATTTGTCCTCCAACTTGTTCATAAGATTAAATTATCGTCTTGAGAAAAACTTAAATATCAGCTCGATCCAAAACATCTGTTGCCTCCAAGAAGTTTTGGACGGTAGGTTTTCAATCCCTACTCCTTCCTGGTTTCACTATTTCTCTTTTTTGAGTTCATGCCATAAAATGATCTTTCAAGATAAAACATATACATCATAGTGGACACCACAGAGGCCCTGTAGGACCGTACGTCTCTATGTAGGTGCTAGGCGCGGGAAGTTCCTGGCTGGGAACTTAGGTGGGGCCATAGTGATGTTTTCTGATAAATCTACCCCGTCCATCCGTTTTGGGATCTCGTTTTTGGATATGAGAACAAAAATGAACCGGATCCAAGACTCAAGTGGACCGAACTAAAGGAAAAGGTAGGTAGGGAAATTATTACCGTTAAATCCTCCCTGGATCCACAGGTGATGTTTATATGAAATCCATACCGTTCATAACGTCACTACTACTGGGATGAATTGAAAACACAAATATTAGCCTGATTCGAAACTCCTGTGACCCCACAAATATTTCAACTGTGGATGTTCAATTCTCACGTTTTCGGCCCACTTGAGTCTTGGATCCGGTTCATTTTTGTTGTCATCTACTAAAACGAGCTCCCAAAACGGATGGACGGGGTGGATTTATCAACAAACATCACTATGGCCCCACCTAGGTTCCCAGTGCAGGAACTTCCTGCGCAAGGCTTTCGCAAGAAATCCGCTCCCCCACCTTGCATAGGCCACGTCACCTTTCATAATTGCTTTACATGAGAGAAAATTTTGATACTATGGTAGAGTGTGTGATGAAGGATGTGAATGTGATGCTCTGGTAGAGGGTGATGAATGATATGGTTACTTGTAAAATTGCATATTTAGCAAAAAAATTAAATCCAATTAAATTCTTCAAACTGTAGACCCTAGTTTAGATGGACCACGAGTAAAAATATTATGCTAAATTGATTATTTTATCATCAAGACTGGTGGACATTCATTAGACGGTTAAAAATAAACTATCCATGGTTCTGTTTTAACAAACAAGCATCCATGAATCATATGCTAGGATTAGGATTATTCAACCAATTTCATTTTCAGGCTAACGAAAAAGATTATTCACAGTTGCAATTTCTAAGTGCCCGCATATCAAGAGGTCATATGTAGCCCGAGTAACAAATAAAAGCCCAAACCACACCCATCCAAGCGGCAAAAAGTACATGCTCAGCTAGCATGGCTGATAAATATGTACATACGGACATGCATAAAACATATACATCCATTGAATACGGGTCATTTGGCTCAACCCATGGACGGCTTAAATGAGCGGTTGGATTGACAAGGGTCCATTGACCGCTAGAACGGCTGACATAAACTGCCCTAATTTTCCAGGCCAACGGCTCTATACTTAGCTTGGCACCAACCTGGCTTAGAAGGGGATCGAGCCATTTGACCCACCCTATCAACTGGCCCAACGTGCTTCAGAGGCCGGTTCGTGCCAAGGTAAATGGCTTGTAGGTCAGGCTCAGGTAGAAGATGTTGCCCGTTTAGTAAATGGGCAGAGCTTTGGATGACCGTTGCCTTAACTGATCCTGAGGTAACGCCAACCTCTTATTTAGGGCTGTACACAAGTTGAGTAAGGTCGAAAAAACTAGCTCGACTTGGCTTGGACATACTTGACTCTGCTTGGAATACAGAAGTGAGTTTGGGCCAAGTCGAGTCAAAATTTAGATGCTCAAATGAGTTCGAGTCGAGCACCGAGCAGGGCCATGCTTGACTCGGCTTGACGAGTGGAGTGGCTCGATTTAACTCGGGTTAACTCAGATCATGACTCAGAGTATAAATACCCCCAAACAAGACAAAATAAAAATCTAATTTTTTCATTTAGAAAAAATTGCTTGAATGCCCGAGTACCCTAACCCTAACCCTCTCTCTTTGTGCTCGCTACAGTGCCGGCCCCACTAGACCACCCCCACGGCCCACTCCGACACTCCCTCCCTCCCTCTCTCTCAAGAGTCAAGTTTCAGCTCGATGCCGATCACCCCTGGAGCTACCCTGTGGCCTGCATGTCCGCTCGATGCCGGCCACCCCCTGAGCTACCCTACAACGGCCCTATCCGCTCAATGACAGCCACTCCTTGAGTAGCCTGTCCGCTCGACATCAACCACCCCCTAAGCTACCCAACCTGCCTATCCACTTGACGCCGATAATCCTCTTCCCCCTTCATTTTTTTTACGGGACTATTTGATTTTGCTGAACACCGATAAAAGCAATACAAATAGTTATTATGACCTTTTACACCAGTTTGTTTTTCTGAGGAATTACCGTCTCGTAAATTAATTTTAATTGAATTTCATTTATTTATACACGCATAAAAACATAAGGCCCATTGTGATAAATATGTTATATCCATACCGTCCATCAGTTCTACAAACCCATTATAAGGCATGCCTAAAAAAATGAGGCAAATTTACAACTAAAATGGACCACAACACATGAAACAATGGTTAAAATGGACCTTAACCGTTAAAAGTCAATACCTTTCTAGGGCCCACACTAGTATTTATTTGTCATATGGCCTGTTCATAATATTAGACAAACATGAATAAAGGGAAAATGAGAAAATCAGATTGATCAAAAAAAATTTATAGCCTCAAGCAATTATTAACGGTAAAAGTTTAATTCTTACTTCTTAATGTGGTATGGTGCACTGTTCCAATAGATCTGCTTTAATTTTTGTCTCATGCCCTAAAATGAGCTGGCGAAATAGATGGGTGGCATGGATATGATTTATACATTATTGTGGGCCCCATGATTTTTGGACCCTAATTTTTTTCGTCGGACACTATCTACTTTGAAATAAGAGATATAAATTGCTTGGTAAGTAATAATGACCTTTTATTCTGTATTTACCATCACTTCTTAAAATAAAACAAGCCCCAAACCCAACCCAAACTCAACTCTTGCTCGGTGTGCTGATCTTGCAATCCACACTCCACTTGGCCAAGTTGAGTAGGCTGGGTGGTTCAAGCCGACCAACGAGCCGGGTAAAGTTCGACTTGACTCGTGTACAGCCCTACTTTCTTATCATATATGGGCCTGCTCAAGGGCACCCAAATTGTGTCTCACTAACGGCCAAATCGTGTGCGTACCTGATAAGTCATCATCAGCCGTTAAATGGAGATTGGACAAGATGAGATCATAAGTGATGGAGGATGGAAAACACGGTCGGCGGCATCGTCCAAAGCGATGCCACTGGAATACTCCTCCGATTGCCAATCTCAACCGCCCACGGCAGGTGAGTATCAGCTATGATGCAGCTGATCGGCCGATCAAGCCGATCCAGGAGCTGATCGACTGGATCGCCCATCTTGGTGTAGACCGCTTCAAAGAATCCGGCCCCGCGGCCCACCTCTGATGGGATGACATTAGGTATGGAGCGGAGCTGTATGTTAGGACGGCTTCGGATCTGAGCCGATGAAGCCGAGCCACTCCTCAGTGACCACAAAGGTTATGACCAGGCCTTGATTAGATGATAGGAGCTTGCAGACGTTCATCATGGGGTTGATGTGGCCGCGGCCTGGGTAGGGCACAGCCACCACGTGATAGCTGGGGATCGTTGCCATGTCGTCGCGATCCATGACCCAGATCTGACGGTGGAGATTGATTCTTACCAGAATCACAGAAGAAGAGTATTTGGCGAGGTGAGGAGAAGCAGTCTCACTGTGGAAGACCGTCTCCTCTATTTATCTAGAGAAGTAACAACTACAGCTGGCTGGACGCTAGCTAAGTGTCCATCTCCCTCTATCTTACTTTTGGTTATTTTTTTAGGAAATCCGATCGATGAAGAATGTGGAGCCCATTATAAAGAATGTTAGATCACAGCCATCCATCAGTTAGTGCCCACTTCAGATTCATCCAGATCTAAAAACGTGGCTGCCACTGATTAGGGGGGTCAGACATAGTTGAAGAACAAGAATTTTAAAAACGAAATGATCAACGGTCCAAAACATTGACGAACAAGTGATGCACCTGGTGAATGGTCCATAGTGTGTGGTTCTTGTCGTAAACACTTGATGAATGGCCTTGATCTCTTACAGTGTGTCACATTGTAACGTGTGCTGTGAATCACATGCCCAATGCCCCTCGGCGCGTGCTTTTCCCTTACCATTTCTGCTCGAAATTTCCCCGGAGGCGGATTCCGTCAGGTAGGGACCTGACCTATTTCCATCAGGTCTTTTCGGTGTGGCCCACCAAAATGTATTTGTTGTATATCTATGCCGTTCATCTGTTTTTCCAGCTCATTTTATGGATGGGTTAAAAAATGAAGTAGATCCATATCTCAAGTGGACCACACGATAGGAAACAGTGATTTTCCATTATGTTTTAAAGAAAAGCAAAGGAGTACAGTAATGCAATTCTCCTCTTACAAACCATTGGCTGGGAACGTTGCTAGGTACACTATTTGGGAACTTCAAACAAAGCCCACTTATAAAAAGAAAAAACTTCAATTGACGAATTTGAACCACTCATGATACTAAAGAGGCAAAGAGGGCAATACATAGCTAAATAGAAATTTAGAAATTACACAAATCTCTAAATTTAGAGCAATTTTAGGCCAATCACTATCATGATATTAAACTAATTAAACAACATTCAATAGCCGACGATCAGCCTAATTGTTGTGGCCTCTAACAACATCTCTAACAAAGGTGTCCAGACTAGCAACAGATGAGCCGCCTGTTGATATCGCTCTCTTGCAGGACTCATGCAGTTCTCTAGCTCTTCTCCTCAGCTCTTTACTCTCATCTCCGTCTAAGTCCATCAATCTATGCACGGTTCGAGCAATTTCTTCAGACTTTACCCGAGTCTCCACTCCCACGTCTTTCTTCAATCTGATGCCAACTTTCCAATATTCAACTATCATCTTGGCGTTCGGAATTTGGTCCCAAAATAGTGGAAATGTGAGCATTGGCACACCCGCAAAGACGCTTTCCAAAGTAGAATTCCACCCACAATGTGTCAAGAAGCCCCCAATGGAAGGATGACACAAGACCCTCAATTGGTCACACCAGGGCACAACTAGGCCAATATCACCATTGATCGCCGCAACCTCTTGTAAGCGTCCGGCGTCCCCACGTGCCACCCACAAGAAGTGGACCCCACTCGAGCGCAACCCCGAGAAAAATTCATCCATCTGTGGACCAGATACGGGCAAAAAGCTGCCCAATGACACATATAGCACGGAGCATCTCGGTCTAGAGTCGAGCCAATTGAAGTAGTCCACTTGGCTGCCATCCCTACCGTCCAGGGATGTTTCCTGAAGGGACATGTATGGGATGGTGGGCCCCACAGGGTAGATGGGGAGGGGGAGTTTTTCTCTTATTGCATCTGTTACATGAGTGTCCAGCTCGTAGAAGGAAGTGAGCATAAGGCATTGTGCTTTGGGCACACATTGGAAGGCTTCTAGTGCTCGGCTTAGGACTTTTGAACCCTTTGCAACGGAAATGGTGGGCAGCTCTCTTACTCTAATAGAAGGTATGCCTGGTATGCAGTCAAGCAGCTCTTCTCTTCTATCTAACACATGATAAGTGGACCCATTGCAGCAAGTTACATGCATGATACTAATAAAGTGAAGTAGTAATAACGGAGTCGGACAGAAAATTGATAAAAATCTCAACTCATCAAAAATCTAGTGGACCACACAAGCACAAAGAAATAGACATTTAGAGAAACGAAAGTAACGGTCTACATTGAAGATAAGTAGGTTGCTTGACTGAAATAAGAATGTATATATAAAGTTGGGTCCGGTCAGGATGGACTAAACCCGACCTGAAAATTGATTGGGTCCAAAGCCCTCAGCGGCCAGTTACCCTGTCCATTATTGCTACTCTTACAAATGTGAGAGGCATCCGAGCTGTTCATCAGGTGGGCTCATGATGAATGTTCTTCAAGTTAACATCCCACCAGCCTCATTCATCAGGCAAGCTGCATGTTTAGTGAGAAATGCGAGCAAGACTTGGCTGAGACCTTGGAACCAGCAATGTGGGTGAGACCCTGACCCTAGGGGCCCACCTAGATGTATGCATTGTGGTGTATATCAACTCAGTTCATCTGTTTTTCCAGACGTGGGTGAGACCCTGACCCTAGGGACCCACCTCCATGTATGCATTGTGTATCTACGTTGTTCATCTGTTTTTTCAGCTTATTTTAGATGATTTTAGGCTATGGTCCCAAAACTAAAGTATATAAAAATCTCAGGTGGATCACACCCTCGGAAACAATGTTTACAGTGGTTATTGACAATTAAAAACATTTTGTGGCCCCAAAAGCTTTGCATCAAGCTAATATTTCTTTTTTTTCCTTTCATCAGGTTGTTGTGACCTTATCAACAGGTCAGATGATCAATAAACATTACGGTGGATGCTAAGAAGTTTTTAGTAGTGCGTGTTCAATGAACTCTGTTGACTGTGGTGTGGTCCACCTGAAACTTTTATCTGCTTCGTTTTTTGGGACCATGTAGTTTGGAAAAACAGATGGACGGTGTGAATATAGAATGTATATATCCAGGTGGGCCCCACGGTCAGGGTCTCACCCACATGGTCGCGGCCAAGCAGAAATGTAAGGTTAGGAAAACCGATAAGCATATGTAGCAACCTGATGAATGGCTGGAGAGGTTTCTAGAATCAGATACATTCGGACGCGGATTGCCTGCGAAAGCCTTTTCGCAGGCATCTCCTGCGCTCGGAATGTAGGTGGGCGCCACCGTGATGTTTATGAGAAATCTATGCTGTCCAATCGTTATGCGAGATCATTTTAAGCGTTGCAACAAAAAATGAAAGGGATCCAAGACGGCGCGGATTTCCTGCGAAAGCCGTGCGCAGTAAGTTCGTGCGCTGGGAACAAGGTAGGGCCCACAGTGATTTTTTTTTTGTTAAATCCTCCCTGTCCATCCGTTTTGGGAGCTCATCAGTACATGAAAACAAAAACGAACCAGATCCAAGACTCAAGTGGGCCAAAAACGTGAGGATTGAACTTCCACAGTTGAAATATTTGTGGATCCACAGGAGTTTTGAATCTGGATAATACTTGTGTTTCCAGTTCATCCCAGTAGTAGTGCCGCTATGAACGGTATGGATGTCATATAAACATCACTGTGGACCCAGGGAGGTTTCAACTGTAGTAATTTACCTACCCACCTTTTCCTTTAGTGAAGCCCACTTAAGTCTTTGCTCGGGTTCATTTTTGTTGTCTTGTCCTAAAATGAGCTCCCAAAACGGAGGGACCAGGTGGAAAAAACATAACAGTAGGTCTCCTGCGCTGGGCTTTCGAAGGAAATCCGCGCCCTTCCAACACTCAGGTGGACTGCACTAAAGCAAAAGTTGGGTTGGGAAATTCCTACCATTGAAACCTCTATGGGGTTTACAGTGATGTTGATATGCCATCCATAGTACCGTTCATAATGTCATTCTTATTAAGATGAACGGAAAACACAAATATTATCCTGATTCGAAACTTCTGTGGCCCCACGAATATTTCAACTGTGGAAGTTCAATCGTCACGTTTCCGGCCCACTTGATTCTTGGATACTGTTCATTTCCGGTAGCAACGCATAAAATGATCTCACAAAACGTTTGGACGGTGTAGATTTCTCATAAACATCAAGGTGGCGGCCACCTAGATTCCTAGCGCAGGAGATGCCTGCGAAAGGCTTTCGCGGGCCATCCGCGTCCGATACATTCATTGCTCTGACCACATAATCAACGTTCAGGATCTAACATCTTGCAGGAAAAAAAAAAAAAAAAAAACTTTTAGAAATCTTAATTTAGCATCCATTGATTCCAACGGTGTGGCTTGTCCAGTGAGTGGACCACCCGTATTTTATTAGAGGGTGGTACGTGCGACGCCCCTTTTATTACCACCGCAGTGGGTTTTTTTTTACCTTAATTTTATTGGGATTTTTGAGCTGCCGTTGTTGAACGCTGCATTGCCTTTTGTCGCTTTTCGTGGGGCGGATTGGGTACTACCCCACCAGTACCCGGCTTGAGACGGACGGTCATATCAAGGGATCATTGGGGCCCACCATGATGTATGTGTTTTATCCAGACCGTCCCTTCAGTTTTAAAGATCATTTTAGGGCATGTTCCAAAAAAGGAGGCAGATTGAAGGATGAAGTGGGCCACAAGACTCCAGTGGGCCGCACTAAAGCAAAAGGTGGGTAAGGAAATTCCTACCGTTGAAACCTCTGTGGGGCCCACAGTGATGTTTATATGCCATCCATACCGTTTATAATGTCATTCCTACTGAGCTGAACTGAAAACACAAATATTATCCTGATTTGAAACTTCTGTGGCCCCACGAATATTTCAACTGTGGAAGTTCAATGGTTCCGTTTTCAAAAATGATCTCACAAAACGGTTAGACGGCATAAATTTCTCACAAACATCATGGTGGGCCCCACCTAGATTCCGAGCCTTTAGCAGGCAATACGCATCCACAACCCCATGGTAGCCCTGATATGACCGTCCGTCTGTGTCAAGGTGGGCGCGGCTTGGGTACTTACCCAAACCTGTCCCGCCACCGAAGTTTAGAATCAGGATAATATTTGTGTTTCCAGTTCATCCCAGTAGTACTGACGTTATGAACGGTATGGATGTCATATGAATATCACTGTGGACCCCAGGGAGGTTTCAACGGTAGTAATTTACCTACCGACCTTTTCCTTTAGTGAGGCCCACTTGAGTCTTGGATCCGGTTCATTTTTGCATTCGTGTCCTAAAATGATCTCCCAAAACGGATGGACGGGGTGGATTTATAAACAAATATCACTTTGGGCCCACCTTGGTTCCCAGCACAGGAACTTCCTGCGCAAGGCTTTCGCAGGAAATCCGCGCCCTCTTCTCCTTCAATGCGCACACGCCACGTAGCTTGTCCTGCCTGCTTTTCGTAAGCCACGTCACCTTTACATGAGAGAACTTTGATACTCTGGTAGAGTATGATGAATGAATGATATGCAATCACTTAGAGATTACTTATAAAATTGCATATTTAGCAGAAACTTAAATCAAATTAAATTCTTCCAATTGTGGATCCGAGTTTAGATGGACCAAGAATAAAAAAAATTATGCTAAATTGATTAGTTTATTATCAGGACAGGTGGACATTCATTAGACGGTTAAAAATAAACTATCCATGGTTTTGTTTTAACAAACAAGCGTCCATGAATCATATGCTAAGATTATTCAACCAATTTCATTTTGAAGCTAAAGAAAAAAAATTATTCACAATTGCAATTTCTAAGTGCCCGCATATCAAGAGTCATATGTAGCCCGAGTAACAAATAAAAGCCTAACCCCCATAAGTCAAACTGTAAGATCATGTGCGTACCTGATAAGTCATCATCAGCCGTTAAATGCAGATTGGACATGATCAGATCATAGTGGTGGAAGATGGAAAACACGGCCGGCGGCATCGTCCAAAGCGATGCCACTGGAATATTCCTCCGATTGCCGATCTCAACCGCCCACGTCAGGTAAGTATCGGCTATGATGCAGCTGATCGGCTGATCAAGCCGATCCAGGAGCTGATCGAATGGATCGGCCATCTTGGTGTTGACGGCTTCGATGAAGCCAGCAAAGTCAGCCCCGCGGCCCACCTCTGATGGGATGACATTCGGTATGGAGCGGAGCCGTATGTTGGATGGCTTCGGATCTGAGCTGATGAAGCCGAGCCACTCCTCAGTGACCACAAAGGTTATGACGAGGCCTTGATAGGATGATAGGAGCTTGCAGACGTTCATCATGGGGTTGATGTGGCCACGGCCTGGGTAGGGCAGGGCCACCACGTGGCAGCTGGGGATCGTTGCCATGTCGTCGCGATCCCTGACCCAGATCCGACGGTGGAGATTGATTCTTACCGGAATCACAGAAGAAGAGTTTTTGGTGAGGTGAAGAGAAGCAGTCTCAGTGGAAGACTCTCCCCTGCATTTATAGCGAGAGAAGTAAGAGCTACAGCTGGCTGGACGCTAGCTTAGTATCCATCCCATCTTTAGTACTATTGGTCACGTTATTAGGAAATCCGATCAATGAAGAATGTGGATCCCATGATAAAGAATGTTAGATCCGAGCCATCCATCAGTTAGTACCCACTTCAAACTCATCCAGATCGAAAAAAGTTGCTGCCACTGATTTGGGTGTCAGATATTGTTGAAGAACGTACAAGATGTGTAGAAACGAAATTATCAATGGTCCAAAACATTGAGGAACACGTCACGCACCTGGTGAGTGGGCCATAGCATGTGGTTCTCGTCGTGAACATTTGATGAATGGCCTTCATCTCTTACATTGTAAAGTTTTCTGTGAATCGGATTGTCAATGTCCCTCGCGTGCTTCCCCTTTATTACAATCTCTTCTCGAAATTAGCAACGGTGCCTGTTGATGCCGATTTCTGGTCAACAGACGAGGTGATAGTATTTGTATATGTAGGAGCGGATCGTCGCTGGAGATATCCTTCGGTTGAGTCAGAGGAGATGTTACGATCAGTGGCTTGGCTTTGATCCTGTAGAACACCACAGATAATGGTAAAGGGGGTGGCTGGGATCCAGCCGTGAACCCTCCGATGCCTAAATCAGTAATGGCCTTTAAGAATCGAGAGATTACTTTGAGTAGAGATTCTTGTGTCCCTGTCGTTGGTGTTTCGTCTCTTACTTATAGGCATTGACATGGGCTGAGATCACGGCGGATATCGTCCCTGGGAATCCGGGCGAAAATCTTGGGCCGTTCGGATCTTTCGGACGGTTCCGATCTTTCGGACGCTCCCTTGTTTTAAGCCGCTTACGAAGGAGATGAGGTCGGCTTTCGCTTACCCGTCAGCTCGGGTCTGATCCGATCTATCCTCAGGGCAGGTGAAGTCATTAGCTCAAGCTTCAACTTGCTCTATCGCTCCGAGGTCTCATATGCTCGGGTCGGACTATGTGAAATTATCCCATAACAGCTGTCCCCCCACTCCCGAGGTGGACATTTCCATCTTGGGAGTAAATGTAGCTGACCTCGTTTTGGCGGCAACTGCGCCTTAAATGCGCCGTTTCGAATTTCGAAAAGGCGCAATAATGATCGTACGGCCCGGCAGCCTTTTATTTCGGCGGACGAATGATGTGAAGACACGTGGGGCCTCGTATCTTTCAAAGGACGGGCCGAATATTGCTATCCAATGAGATGCTGACATGTGGCAAACCTCGTCGATAGTCGCGTCGGTTCGTGCTTTGAGACCGTAGATAATCGCCGCGTGGCACAGCACGTCCTGCGTGCTGTCTCCTGCTACAGTATAAATACTGTAACTTAGAAATTTTTTCGGATTCTTCTCATTTCTCTGCGTTTGCGATCTCTTCCTCTGTTCCACAGTCCTTCCTGTGATTTCCTCTGGGCCATCTTCTGAAACTCTCGTTGGACCGCTGAGATCTCATCAAGCTCTCTTTGTTCTTGTCTTTCCTTGGCCAATCATCTATCCGGAGAGTAATCCGGTACGTTGATTTTTATTTTTGCTTCCGTCCTCTTTTCCAGTTCTTCGCTCTCCCTTTTTCTTTTTCTTTTTTTTTTTCAATGGCTGGTTCGGAGGATAGTTCTTCACGAACTCTGTCTTTGCCCATTGGGGAATCCAGCATGATGGAAACCCAAGTTGTTGCCGTAGACCCTTCAGGAGAAGTCTTGCTGGCTGAAACTCCTTCGTCCTTTGCTTCGGATGAAGTTCCAGTGGCTGGGACTTCAGGTCGGGTTGCTGACCGGGTTTCTGATTACCCGGCCGACCTGATCTGGACAACCCTTAGACCGTCTGACCTGATTAGGATCAGGTCGGAATATTGTATCCCTGGGGCCTTAGACCTCAGGCTTCCTGGACTTGATGATTTTCCGACCCGTCCACCCGGAGATCAGGTCACTGTATACGCCCATTTCTTCGAGGCTGGTTTCCGTCTCCCTCTCCATCCTGCAGTGAGGGAGTACCTTTCTGCAGTTAACCTAGCTCCGGGTCAGTTGGCTCCGAATTCCTGGAGGACTTTGATCAGCTGCATTGCTCTATGGCTTCAAGTCCATGGGTCGGATCCAACCTCCTCCGAACTGAGGAATCTCTATCAGCTGAAGAGCCACCCTGACTCAAGGGGGTGGTTCTACATGTCACCTCGGGGGAGGAAGGGACATCAATTGATAGAAGACCAACCCTCCTCGATTCACAGGTGGAAGGAGGAGTGGTTCTTCGTCTCCAAAGGTTGGGAAGGGGCCCGACCCGAAGTCAACTTTCCTACCCGAAGGGTTAACAACTGGTTTTCTGTTCCAGGTCGGGTCCGATGACCACTCTCCTTTTTTCCTTTCTTTTTTTTTTCTTTTACTGACCTCTTTTTTTTGTTCAGTTCGTGGGGACCCTCCGACCCTTAGTTCGGAGGAGGAAGAACGCTTGGCCGCAGTGTGGGAGCTAGATCCTAGCTTCCGCAGCGTAAAGCTTCTTCTGTCCTTTGAAACCTTGTCTGACTTGGGCATCAACCCTCGAGGTAGGTATTCATGAGTACTGATCAGTTCGGTTTTACCTCTGTACTTTTTACTTACGTGATGCTTTGTTTTCCTCAGGTATGTCTGCTCCTACCTCTCGAAGAAAGATGTCAACCATGACGGCCGAAGAAAAGGAGCAGCTTCGGGAGAAGAAGAGGCAGAAGGTGGCGACGAGGCGTCCCTGAGTACGCCCTTCTGCCCTCCCGGCGGATGATGCTCCTCTTCAACCGGCCGCTGAGGCGATCTCAGAAGCGCCTCCAGTTGAGGTCGTGCGGACCGACCCTCCAGCTGAGGTTCCACCTCCTCCTGTCCAAGTTATTGACTTGGTGGAGGGCGGTGAGGCCGGCCCATCTGGGGCATCGGCCCAGGACACCTCGGCTCAGAGTTCATCTGCCATTCGCCAAGGTCCGGAGATGCCGCCACACTTGTACAATTTGTGCAAGTGGGCGTATAAGGCAGTTCCTGAGGCCGAAGTGGACATAATGGCAAAGTCCCCGGCTCTTTCTTTACTCAACACGATGGGGGTCTTCAGCACCAAGGTGAAGTTTAATACCATCATGCCATAAAAATAGCTAAGTTAGGTATTTCGTTCACTTACTTATTACTTGTTTGTGTAGGTGGCTTATGGCTGCCAGATGCTCCGGGACGAGATCACCCGGGATAAGGGTACGATCTCCGGCCTCGAGGGCATGCTGACGGCCACCAAGCACTCCTTGGACGAGGCCCGAAAGTTCGGGGAGGAGGCTGCCAAGGCCTTGGATGCGCGGGAGAGGGAGATCGCCGCCCTCCAAGCCGAGCTGTCTAATAAAGAGAGGGCCGAAGCCGAGCTCATCATCCGGGTGGAGGAGCTGAAGGCCTCCGAGGGGTCTGCGAGGTCGGAGTTGGAAACGACCAAGGAGGAGTTGGAGGTGAAGGTCGCCGAGGCCGACGAAGCGTTCGACTTCGGCTACGAGAAGTGTCGGATGGCCGTCCAGGAACATCATCCGGACTTGGACCTCTCATTTCTGGACTCCGAAGTGGAAGAAGACGGAGACCCCGCAGCCCTTGCTGAGCCGACCGCCGATCCTGCCCCTTAGGATTTTTTGTGTAGCCCTAGGGCTTTTATGTAATCATTCTGTAATCTGACCTTTTCATGGTCTTATGAAATGAATTAATTTTTCTTTTTCTGATCTGCGTTTGCACTTTGTCAGATTTTTGTTTTATATATATTGCCGCCAAAATTACTTCGTGGCCGAGCATTTAGATCGTAGCCGAAGTATTTAGGACTTAGTGAAAATAATGAATCCATGTACTTCGTGGCCGAGCATTTAGATAGTGGCCGAAGTATTTAGGACTTAGTGAAAATAATGGAAGCTTGGAGCTCGTATACGAATGCGGGCAAAATTAGCCTCTGTCCGTACCTCAACTTTTGAGAAACAAAATGTGAATACTTAGCTTTTATTGATAGTAGATTTTCAAATGTTCCGCGTTCCACGGATGGGGTAGAGCACGACCTTGTAAATCTTCGAGCCAATAAGTTCCGGTCCGAACTGTTTTAATAACTTTGTAGGGTCCAATCCAGTTCGGATTGAGCGTGCTCGCAATCTTATCATTCTTCTCCCTTACGTTCCTCTGCAGGACGAGATCTCCCACTCTGAACCGCCTTTCCTTCACCCGGGAATTGTAGAATCTAGCAACGCGCTGTTGATAGGTTGCGATCCGAACTTGGGAAGTTTCTCTGACTTCGTCGAACAGATCGAGGTTAGAGCGAAGCTCGTCTCGATTTTGATCGGGTCGGTAATTATTGATACGGTTACTCGGTAGCCCTATCTCGACCGGGACTACGGCCTCCGCTCCGAAGGCCAGGAAGAATGGGGATTCTCCTGTTGTTGACCGAGCTGTGGTCCGATATGCCCACAACACCTCAGGAAGCTGTTCAGCCCAAGCTCCTTTGAATTCACCGAGTTTAGTTTTTAGATGATTCTTGATAATCTTGTTGATAGCTTCGACTTGTCCGTTGGCTTGGGGATGATGATGAGACGAATACACATTCTTTATACCTAAGTTCTGGCAAAATTCTCTGTATTTCGCATTATCGAACTGAGGCCCATTGTCGGTGACGATGGTGTTTGGGACACCGAACCGACATACGATCGACTTCCAGATGAAGTCTGTTGTTTTCTTCTCGGTGATTTTCGCAAGCGGTTCTGCCTCGACCCATTTCGTAAAATAATCGACGGCCACGATCGCATACTTGACCTGTCCCTTGCCCGTAGGGAGAGGACCAATGATATCGACCCCCCATTGCGCAAAGGGCCACGGTCCGGACATAGGAGTGAGCTCTTCGGGGGGTGAGTGAGGTACCGGTGCGAACTTTTGACATTTATCGCATCGTTTGACGATCTCACGAGCGTCCTTTTGGATCGTCGGCCAGTAATAACCTTGGCGAACTGCTTTCTGTGCCAACGCCCTACTCCCAGAATGATTTCCACGTACACCGGAATGGATTTCCCTTAAGACGTAGTCGGCTTCATTTGGTCCGAGACAGCGGAGATATGGCAACGAGAGACCCTTCTTGTATAATATATCGTCTAGTAGTACGTACCGAGTTGACCTATACTGGATCCGTCTTGCCTCTGTTTTTTCTTCAGGCAATATGTTCTCCCGTAGGAAACGGACGATAGTGTCTCTCCAATCAGGCTCAGTTGAAACAGCGCATACTTCATTCTTAACGTCGTCCGCGATACTTCTTTGGGGGATGAATTCAATGGGGACGACCCGTCCCAGCTCGTCGTCTCCTGCCGACGCTAGCTTAGCGAGGGAGTCTGCATGGGTGTTGTGGCTCCTCGGTACTCGGACAACTTTGCAACGATCGAACCGAGCGGATAACTCGTGATATTTTTGCAGGTACGCGGACATCTTTTTTCCCTTCGCTTGATATTCCGTTGTTGCTTGACCCACAACCAATTGTGAGTCGCTGTACGCCGTGATGCGTCGGATTCCGACTGCCGAGGCTAGCCGTAATCCGGCGAGAAGTGCTTCATATTCGGCTTCGTTGTTTGAAGCTTTGAAACCGAACCTCAGGGCATACTGGACTTTTATGCCATCACGGGAGGTCAAGATTATTCCCGCTCCGCATCCTTGCGAGTTCGACGATCCATCGACGTGCAGCGACCAGTTCGAATCTTCTGCTGGGTTCGGTTCTGCCATGTTTTCCTCACAAGGAGCATCAGTTTCGGGATCGGAGTGGTCGGTAAGCTCGGCGATGAAATCAGCCACAGCCTGCCCCTTAATTGCCGTGCGGGGTCGGTACTGGACGTCGAATTCTGCGAGCTCGATGGCCCATCGTGCAAGGCGACCCGAAGTTTCGCGCTTCTGTAGTATCTGTCTCAACGGCTGGTTCGTCAATACCACTATTGGGTGTGCTTGGAAATAAGGGCGTAATTTCCTCGCCGTTGTAATCAGAGCCAGAGCCAGTTTTTCTAGGCTAGGATAACGGGTCTCTGCATCCAGGAGAGCTTTGCTGATGTAGTATATTGGTCTTTGTATACCTCGGTCATCGTGGATTAGGGCCGAGCTTACTGCCGCGGAAGACACGGCTAGATACAGTAGTAGCTCTTCCCCTTGCGCGGGCTTGGACAGCAGCGGAGGTGAACCGAGGTATGTCTTTAGATCCTGGAAGGCTTGTTCACATTCTGGCGTCCAGGTTACCTCGTTCAACTTGCGAAGTTGCTTGAAGAACGGGAGGCATCTGTCGATAGCTCTGGATACGAACCTGTTGAGTGCGGCGACTCGCCCCGTGAGGCTTTGTATTTCTTTCACGGTGGTTGGTGAACTCATCTCAACCAATGCACGGATCTTTTCAGGGTTGGCTTCAATTCCTCTTTGATTCACAATGAACCCGAGGAATTTTCCCGATCTTACTCCGAAGGCGCATTTACCGGGATTGAGTTTCATCCCGTACTTCTTCAGGATTTCGAACATAACCCAGAGGTCGTCGACATGGTCTTCTGATTTCAGACTTTTTACGAGCATATCGTCCACGTAGACTTCCATGGTTTTGCCGATGTGCTCTGCAAACATTTTGTTGACCAAACGCTGGTACGTTGCTCCGGCGTTCTTCAACCCGAAAGGCATCACCTTGTAGCAATACAGCCCTCGGTCAGTGACGAACGCCGTTTTTTGCCTATCGGGGGCATGCATCTGGATTTAATTGTACCCAGAGTAAGCATCCATGAAGCTGAGAAGCTCGTGGCCCGAGGTCGAATCTACGAGCTGATCTATTCTTGGTAACGGGAAGCTGTCCTTCGGGCAGGCTTTGTTGAGGTTGGTGTAGTCGATGCAAACCCTCCACTTCCCATTGGCTTTTTTGACGAGGACGACATTGGCGAGCCAGTCGGGATAGCGGACTTCCTGAATGAAACCTGCTTGACGCAATTTCTTTACCTCTTCTTCAATTGCGGCATATCTTTCTGTGTTGAAGGCTCGTCTTTTTTGACGAACCGGCTTGAAGGACGGGTCCACGTTGAGTCGGTGGACCATTATATCGGGATTTATACCGGGCATGTCCTGATGGGACCATGCAAAGGCGTCGGCGTTCTCTTTCAGAAAGGCGATCATCTTCGTTTGGATGTCGTCATTCAGTTGAGACTCGATTTTGACGACCAAGCTCGGGTCCTCTTCTGATAAAGGGACATCTATCAACTCTTCAGCTGGTGATCCACGTTCTTTCGTTTCTTCCCTGGGATCCAGGGGGGCTGCATGTGAGATGGCGGATATCAGGTTTTTGCCTTTTCCGCGCAAGGTCAGCTCATAACACCGACGAGCTTCTTGTTGGTCTCCTCGGACCACACCGATTCCATCTTCGGTTCCGAACTTCATGGCCAGATGATAGATGGAGATGCCGGCCTTTAGAGCTCGTAAGATGGGTCGGCCGAGGATTGCGTTGTATGCCGAGGGAGTGTTGACGACCAAAAAGTCGACCATGATCATTTTCTGGTTCGGCTCATCCCCTGCGGTGACCGGTAGAGTTATTTTCCCTTCAGGCATGATACAATTTCCAGTGAATCCGGTCAGGGCTGTTTTGACCGGTCTTAATCTAGATCGATCAATCTTCATTCTGTCAAATGCCGAAGCGTATATTATGTCGACCGAGCTCCCTGTATCCACCATCATCCTGTGGAGCTTGTTTGCGACCACCATTGATACTACCAGAGAGTCATCGTGCGGATGTATTATTCCTCTGGCATCTTCCTCGGAGAAAGATATCATGCGTTGGGCGACCTTAGGAATTTTTGTGGATCTGCTGGTTAGATTCACCTGCAAAGCTGGCTCAGATGTCCGTGCCTGACGAGCATAGGATTTGCGGGCGTTGCCAGAATCTCCAGTGGTAGGCCCGCCGAAGATCACATGGATCTCTTCGATAGGATTGTTGTCGACCGGCTCCCCTCTTTCTTCCCGACCTGAAGTTCTTTCGTCGTCAGGACGTTGGGCGATGTATTCTTTCAAGAATCCTTGCCGGATCAGTGTCTCTATTTGTCGCTTCAGGTCGAAACAATCCACCGTGTTATGACCATGATCTTTATGGTATAAACAGTATTTGGATTTTGACCTTCTGTCGGGGTCGGTTTTTATCTTCGCTGGTCGTCCGAACGCCTGTCTGTTCTTCTCGGCTAAGAATATTTGCTCAATGGTCGTCTTAAGCGGAGTATATTTCTCGAATTTTGGAGCCGAAGTTTTGGCTCCGCGTGGATTAGTGTTCGAGTTCGGCGATCGGAGATCTGGACGATGCCTTTTAGCGCCGCTTTCCTCTTTGCGTTCTTTTCTCTTATGAGATGACCCCTGGGCGTTCACCAGCTCTTCTGCGTTTATGTGCTTCGCAGCTCGGTCGAGGAATTCAGCAACCGATTGAGGGGGCTGTTCCCCTACTGACCAGAGGAACTTCTCATCCCGCAATCCTCCTATCATCGTATGTAGCAGTACGTCTTGGGATAGGTTCTCCACCTGAACCGCTTCAGCGTTGAATCGTGAGAGGTAATCTTTCAATGATTCATTGTCTTTCTGTTTGACTGCAGCGAGGTGCGTCGAATGCTTCCTCGGGTCAGTGCTCCTGATGAACTGAGTTGCGAATGCCCTGCTCAGCTCGGCGAAAGAGGAGATGGATTTCGGTTTTAAATTGCGGAACCACGTCCAGGCCGAACTAGTTAAGGACAACGGGAAGGCTTTACACATAATGTGGCCATTAACCCCATGGAGTTCCATTCGGACCTTGAAGTTCTCGAGATGCTCGGCCGGATCTCCTATCCCGGAATATTGCTTGAGCTGAGGTATTTTAAAGCTTTTCGGGAGAGGCTCGCTGCGGATTTCGTCGGTGAACGGGGACTCAGATGAGTCTACCAGAACATCTGCTGCTGTAGGTGCTCGGGCAAGTTGCGCTGGCTGGATATCACCGATCCTTTCCCGAAGCTCTTTAATCTCGGCTTCGAGGGGAGTAATATTATCATCCATCCGCCCTTGATCTTGACTAGCTCGGGCGGATCGTCTTTCTTCTATTCTGTGCCTTAGATCGTTAGAAGGAAGTTCCGTGGCCGCTCGAACTCTCGAGGCGGAGGCTCGGCTCACGACTTCATCCTCGTCGGGTCGCGGACGGCTTGAGTGTGAGCGTGGTGGATGAGAACTTTGCTGAGGTGGCTCAGGTTCGGGGTTGGTTTCGAGGTTAGGTGCGGGTCGGACTAGACTATTCAGCAAGGCTGTAATTTCGTCCAATTTTCCGTCCACGCGCTCGAAGCGTCTATCTACTCCACCAAAT
This sequence comes from Liriodendron chinense, assembly GCA_003013855.2. Classification (NCBI taxonomy): domain Eukaryota; kingdom Viridiplantae; phylum Streptophyta; class Magnoliopsida; order Magnoliales; family Magnoliaceae; genus Liriodendron; species Liriodendron chinense. Next base: position 1,572,466 of record PVNU02000629.1, on the reverse strand, counting down.
TGTTCTGCAACGCCTCCCACCTGTTCTTCTAATGTGGACAGTCTGGTCTCGCGATTTCGGGACCTCTGCCGTCCACTCAGAAGATTGAGGCGGTGTGACGGGCTGCCGAGGTGGAGCATTGGAGTGTTGCGAACAGGTGCTTCATCTTCGGAATGACGCTCGTAGGAAAGCTCATCATTCGCAGGGGCTTTCCCTTTCTTATTGCCTCTCCCACCGGCCATTAGCTCTTAGTTTTGAACGAAGGATTCTGTAAAAATTACTTTTGTTGTCGTTCCCACAAACGGCGCCAATCTGTTGATGCCGATTTCTGGTCAACAGACGAGGTGATAGTATTTGTATATGTAGGAGCGGATCGTCGCTGGAGATATCCTTCGGTTGAGTCAGAGGAGATGTTACGATCAGTGGCTTGGCTTTGATCCTGTAGAACACCACAGATAATGGCAAAGGGGGTGGCTGGGATCCAGCCATGAACCCTCCGATGCCTAAATCAGTAATGGCCTTTAAGAATCGAGAGATTACTTTGAGTAGAGATTCTTGTGTCCCTGTCGTTGGTGTTTCGTCTCTTACTTATAGGCATTGACATGGGCTGAGATCACGGCGGATATCGTCCCTGGGAATCCGGGGGAAAATCTTGGGCCGTTCGGATCTTTCGGACGGTTCCGATCTTTCGGACTCTCCCTTGTTTTAAGCCGCTTACGAAGGAGATGAGGTCGGCTTTCGCTTACCCGTCAGCTCGGGTCTGATCCGATCTATCCTCAGGGCAGGTGAAGTCATTAGCTCAAGCTTCAACTTGCTCTATCGCTCCGAGGTCTCATATGCTCGGGTCGGACTATGTGAAATTATCCCATAACAGTGTCGACGGCTAATCTGATATTTTGCGGTGGGGATTCCGTCAAGTTGGGACCTAACCGATTTCCATCAGGTCTTTTCAGTGGGGCCCACCAAAATGTATTTGTTGTATTTCCACGCCGTTCATCTGTTTTTACGGCTCATTTTAGAAGACGGGTAAAAAAAATGAAGCAGATCAATATTTCAAGTGGACCACACGATAGGAAACGGTGATCATTCAATGCCGACTCACCTGGATGATGGGAAAGCACAGAGATCATCTTGACACAAGACTTTTGTGACTGGGGAAAAGTTTGTAACTGATAATCACCCCTATTTCCTATGGTGTGGTCCATCTGCTTTGATTTTTTGCCCATGCCCTAAAATGAGCTGGAGAAAAGTGAGCGCAGCTTAAGTGGATCCACTGAGGCAGGTAGGATCCCTTGTTATGGCCCACCTTGAAGTATTTTCCTTGCATCGTTGTCCATCCGTTTTTAATTGCTAATTTTAAGGCAAAGCAGATACATATCTCAGGTGGACCGTGTTGTGGGCAAAGTCTGCTGGGCACGCGACAGATCAGTTTTGCAGTTGCTCGGAGGAATTGTTCGCCAAGCATCATATCCAGACGACTCCGACCTTAGTGCCGTCCTCGGTCACTTGCAAGGGATAAACTTCCTCACATAAGCAACAAGACCACACCTTTTGTTTATTTGTAGAGAAATCAGGTCACTCGCAAGGGATAAACTTCCTCACATAAGCAACAAGACCACACCTTTTGTTTATTTGTAAAGAAATCATTACATATAATCTGAGGTTATAGCTCCTATAGATTTTCGTGGACACCTAAGGTGGATAATAAATTTTCAAGTGCTCTACATTCCATGGATGGGGCAGGGCTTGCTATTGAGGTCTTCCAGTCGGTATGTCCTAGGTCAAATGATGTCGGAGACTCTGTATATGGTCCTTCCCAGCTTGGTCCTAAAGCTCCGGAGTTGGGCTCTTTGGTGCTTTTGAAAGCTTATTGAAAGATGAGGTCTCCCACCCTAAAGTTCCTCTACTTCACTCATGAGTTGCAATATCGAGCCGCCCTCTACTGATAGGCGACGACCTTGACTTGAGTGCCCTCCCTGATTTCCTCAAGCAGGTTAAGGCTCAGCAGCATATGCTCGTCGTTGTCCTTTGGTTGAAATAGTTTTGTTCGGTATGAGGGCATTTCGATCTCGACTAGGACCATTGCTTTTACATCAAAAGCCAGGGAGAATGGTATTTCTCATGTGGTTGATCGAGCTGTGATCCGATATGCCCATAGGCCGTGCAGTAGTTCATCTGTCCATGCTCCCTTGCACCTCTCGAGCTTGCTCTTTAGGCGCCCTTTGATAATTTTATCGATTGCCTCAACCTAACTGTTAGCTTTGGGGTGTCGAGGTGAGGCGAAGGTGTTAGAGATGTCGAGCCGCTCACACGGTCCTTAGAATCGAGCGTTGTCAAACTAGACACTGTTGTCAGTGATAATGGTGTGGGGGATGTTGAATATGCAGATAATCGATTTCCAAATGTAGCCAGTAATCTTCTGTTCTATAATCCGAGTTGTGTGGGCCCCACTGTGATGTGTGATGGGCATCCACACCGTCAGTCAGATGCACCATTCTTTGGTGGGACATGAGCCTAAAACTCAGGCCAATCCATAACTTGGGTGGTCCACACCATAGACAACAGTTAAGAGTGGATATCCACCCATTGAAACCTTTATGATTTTTTATAGGATCGCCTGAGATGTGGTTGAGAAATCCAGCCCATCCATTGTGTGTGTCCTACTTAAACAAGAGGGCACACAAAGTTCAACACTATCCAAAACTCACGTGGGCCCAACAAGTGCTTTTAGATGTTGTAGGCATGATTTTACCATGTTTCAGTTGGTATTGCCCAGTTTTGGATGCAAGCCATGCCAGGTCCATGCCTGGACCAAAGCCCCCTGGCCGAGATACCTGGCCCATTATCCTTTTTACATGTGGTGCACGTCCATTGATTTAAACGGAGTGGTCCAATATATTAATACAGGGGTGCAGGTTTTTAAGAAGTCAGACCGGATCTGTTTGAGGCCACTGCGATGTATCTGTTTATCAATGCTGTCTATTTCCTTTATAAGATCATGATAGGGTACTGGCCAAAACATAAGGCAGATGCAATGCTCTAGTCGACCACACAAAATAATAAGCTTGGGTTGCATTAAATGCAAGAGTCACCAATCTGCTTCATTTTTTAGCCCATACCCCAACATGATCTTAGAAAATGGATGGATGAAGCTGATAAACAGATACATCACCATGAGCCCTTTTTTTTTTACCGGAATCTGATTGCTTCCTGTAATCGGAAGCTGTGTGGGGACCACAGAGATGCTCGTCACAAATCCACTCCGTCCACCAGTTTTACAACACAACAATAGGTAAGAATCATAAAAAATCAGGTAAAATCCCAAACTTATGTAGTACACACCACATGAAACAGTGAGAACGGAAACGTCCACTGTTGAAACATTCCCAGGGCCGATCATGAACTGTTCATGACGTTATTACCACTCGGATAAACTGTAGGCACAAATATGATCATGATACAAAACTTCCGTGGCCCCACCAAAGTTTCGAATGATGGACGTTCATTCCCACACTGTTTCGTGTGTTGTGGAAGACACGAGTTTTGGATCTACCTGATTTTCAGTTTATTGTCCCATTGTTGTTCTACAAAGCTGATGGACGGAGTGGATTTGTGAGGAGAATCTCTGTGGTCGATATAGGGCCCACAGAGATGCACGTGACAAATCTCCGTACATTAGCTTATCAAGACGACATTAGGTCAGAAATACAAAACTCAGGTGGGCCACACCACACCCCACCAAACAGTCAGATCAGAAATGTCCACTGCAATGCTGACGTTTGAGCTGACGTTTTCTCACCACTGCAGTGGGCGGGGATTGGGTACAACCCACGCCGGGACCTAGCTAGAGACGGACGGTTCTGTCAGGGGGTCTGTAGGGCCCACCATGGTGTATGGGTTTTATCCACGCCGTCCATTCATTTTGTCAATTCATTTTAAATTATGAATAAAAAAATGATCTAGTTAAAATGGTCAAATGGACCACACCACAAAAGAAAAATGGGGATTAAATGTCTACCACTGAAAACCTCTTGGGGGCCACAGAAGTTTTAGATCAAGATGAAATTAATTATTTCCCTTCATCCAGGTTTTTCCACCTTATGAACAGTTTGGATGGAAAATAAACGTCACGGAGGAAGGTTTCAACGGTGGATCATTGAAACAACTACTTCCTATGGTGTTGTCTATCTATCTCTTTTTTGGGCTCACGCCCTAAAATAATCTTTCAAAATGAATGGACGGCTTGGATAAAATACATATACCATGGTGGCCCCACAGAGCCCCTGACAGGACCGTCCGTCTCGAGCTAGGTTGCGGTGGGGGTAGTACCCGATCCACGGCCACAGCAGTGCTGGATTGCATTTGCAGCTTTGGGTCGGCCACGTGACCTTTCTCATTCCCTTTTTCCCAGAGAAAAGCATTGATACTCTGGCAGTGTGAAGATGATACGCAGGCACTTGCAAAATACTTACAAATTCCTTATGTAACACAAAATTAATTCAAATTAAATTGTACAAACTTCGCGAATCCAACCGAATGTACCACAGCTTATGGTCCACTCAATGGATAACTTCTAACTCACTAACTGCATGGAACATCCAACCTGTTCAACAGATTGGGCCCACCATGATGAACACATTGTGCAGAAATCAACCCCATCCAATGACCAATCAACCCCATCCAATGACCAAATGGATCACACTTGCATTTTTTTATTTATCAATAGAAATACATTGTTTACTGTTTATGTCGAATTGTGTAACAAGGTCCTCCGAACGAATACCTTCTCTCCAAGAGATTCCTTCTATGGACCTGAGAGGAAATAAAAAGCAACTAAGCGTGGCTGGGGTCCAGCCGTTAGCCCTCCGATGCTTAAATTAGATAGGATGAGGTTGAAAAGAGAAAGATTGATCAATCGGGGTTAAAGATTGAGTATTGTGTACCTTTATCATCAATAGAGTCATCTATTTATACAAATCTCAATGATCCAATCAGCTACGCAAGCTGTTAAGATTAGCACTGATTTCATGGGATAAGGAGCTTATCTCGTTTAATCCTTGAATAAAGATGTAGTCAAAACATCCTAGACATCTAGCTGATTACGTCTCTGGATATTCGGAGCTAAGAATAGATATAAACCGAAATCGGCCTATACGGGCTGCTGGTACTAGTAAACGAAGGCCTTCCACGCCAGAGACTAGGAACCACGATCATTCAGATGCCGGGAACTGCTCATATCTAGAGTGCTCGCATTTAGCATACGGAATGCGACCCCTTCTCTCGAGACCGAGCCGAGCTGCTCGCATTCTGGATGTGTGACCCCTTCTGTCGAGCCCGAGTCTAGCTGCTCGCATTCTGGATGTGCGACCCCTTCTGTCGAGCCCGAGCCGAGCTGCTCGCATTCTGGATGTGCGACCACTTCTGTCGAGCCCGAGCCGAGCTGCTCGCATTCTGTAGATACGAGCGCGATTCCTCACATTTCTTTTTAACGCCAAACTTATCTACAACAGATGCCCCCCAAAACCCTTGGCGTTGAGGAGCTATGCCAAGGGTTTTGTTTGTATGTGTAGCTGGCGGCTGGGAGAGAGTGCGCATGATTCCGCATTTATGATAGCCAGCTTTACGCAGCCTTTTCTGCCGTAAAGAATGAGGCGTCGGTCCCCACGTGTTTCCGTATTTAATGCTAGTGCCCGTTCGTCTGTCGTGCCGGATGAGAGGCTGCCGCGTGTCCACCAAATCAAACGGAATGATTGCGTATAAATATCAAATCCTGCGAAAATTCTTCAATTTTCGAATTCTATCTGCTGCGGAGCTCTCTTCTTTCTCCTTCTTTGTTTTCGAAGCAAAAACCTCTTTGCAGAGGTATTCTTCCTTCCTATTTACTTCTCCCATCTCACTTTTTCCTATAATGGCGGAGGTTTCTGATGAAGAGATTGTTCCTCTGGGAGATGAAACCCCCGATTCTTCTGAATCCAACAACGCCAGAGTACCGGCCGAGAGATATTCCGCCGCCGGTTACTCCTCTATATTGACGGAGGAAAGGCTTTCTAGCCTTAGAGAAACATATCAGGTCCCAGACTTTGTTTCATTCAGATTGCCTGGGAGAGGGGAGACAGCCGATGCACCACCACCAGGGTGCGTGGCTTTTTATGAATATTTTTTCAAAGTGGGCGTGCGTCTTCCCCTCCACCCTTTCATACGAAATTTTCTTCGTATCTACAAGATTGCCCCGGGCCAACTAATAGTCAATGGCTGGCGGGTGCTCCTGAGTACCTTTGTCCTCTGGAAGCAAGCGGGTAACGATGAGTTAACCGCTGAGGAGTTTTTAAGGTTATTCCAACTGAAGAAGGCACCAGCCAGCGAGGGTTGGTACTACCTCTGTTTCTGGCATAGGAATAACTTCATTTTGGGAAACCCTTCTTCCAACTGCCCGGGGTGGAGGAAAAAGTGGTTTTATGTCTCCGGCAACTGGGAGTCCAAAATGGGCTCCGACCCCAAAGGCCATAATGTTAATTGCTATTTTGGCGAAGGTGGGTTAAGTGTTTGTTGTCTGTCTGAACGTTATAAAGCCATTGCTCTATAACGATTTAATGTGCCTTCTTCTTTTCTCGTAGGGATCCCAACTGGTGTGAAGCCGAACTTGCGAGGAGGACTCAACGAGAAGTTAGTTAGAGTCTACAAGCTCTCAGCGGCTGCACGCCATGTCAACGCTGCTCTAGAACCTCGTTGTCTCTGTGCGGCGGGTCTCATCTTCCAAGAAGAGATGACGAACGTTGGAGATAAGAGGGGCGCACTAGGGGTACTTCCCCGTCTGAAGGGTACGGCCTCGAAGAGGCAAAAGAAGACTACGGAGGGTCCTTCCAGTGCACCTGCTCCAGCAGAGGGGTCTGCTCGCGACCCTCAATCGCGTGACGCACGACCGCGACCCTTCCGGTCAATGCGACCCCTCCAACACCTGCGACCCCTCCGGTTGATATTCGCGGTCAGCCAATTATCGAAGTTGTCGATAACTCGCCGAAAGGTGATCGAAGAGGAGGAGGACTCCCTCCAAAGGGGGCTACATGCGAGCCTACTGCTGCTCGTGAACTGCTGACACCCGCCTCGGGTACAGCGAGTGCTCGCGAGGCGGGCTCTAAGGAGATGGTTGTAGCCCAACCTTCTGGGTCGGGAGCTTTTGTCATTCCACCTCACTTGCATCCGATATGCGAGTTCATGTTTGACAAAATATCTCCTAACTCCTTCGGAGGCCTCCCCGAACCGAGCCCAGAAGCTCTCTCTACCGATATCGGGGTGAGATTGCTACAGGTAACCAACCTTATACCATCTTTCATTCTTTTTTCATTACTAATATGGCGGGCCACTCTAATTTATCTCCCTTTTTTTTTTTTTTTAGAGTCTAGATCTCACGCTTCATGTCAGACGTGACATCGAAGCAGCTCGCCGCAGCGTGGAGGATGCGAAAAAGAAGAAGAAGACGATGGAAGCCGATGTCTAAGGGAGGGACCGTTTGGTGAAGGCTTTGGAAGCCTAAATCGCCAAGTTGGACGAGGAAAGGCGGATTCTCCTTGTCAAAATTCAATCCATGACTGATCGCTTTTAGTCACTGGATCTCCAGCTCGCGAAGCTTCAAGAACTTCATACTAAGAGTGAGAGAGAGAAGGAGATATTCCGCCAAGACAAGATCCAGCTCGAAGAGCAGCTCAAGGATGCTTGGGCTAAGCTCGAGGAGGCCCAGCAAAGACTCCACCAGTTGAAGGATGATTCTATTCACTGGGAGGAGGAGCGGGTGGCTCTCGTCCAGATGGTATCTGACGAGGGCCCTCGTGCGGTCCAGGAATTCCGAACTTCCCAACTTTATGACGAGGAGCGATATGAAGCGTATATCGCTGGTTGCGATTTTGCGGTTAGAGTTATGCAGCAGATCACTCCGACTTTTAATTTTGAGGAGTTCGAAAGGGTGGCCTTCGAGGTTACGGCTAGAGAGCGAGCTGCTGCTGAGAATGAAGTCGCCGGAGCTACAGAAGCTGCACCTGCTCCTGAGGCTGGCCCTGAAGCTGAGAGCCGCGAGCCCGCTCAAGACGGGGATGACCAACCTTGATTTCGTGCTATCCTTCTTCTTCATTGTGTATATGTATTTTTTTTTTTTTTTTGCTTTTTGAAAGGAAATGGCCCATGTAACCGACTTTTTAATCAATAGCAATGGAAACTTCTCTTTTCTTTAATGTTGTATACGTTTCCTAGCTTTTTCATTCTGTGTCGATCATATACTGACTACTCGCATCTAACACATGAAAGAATGAATTAGACTCAATCCACCATGTCCACGCGTATTAACTCATGAAAAAATGAATTAGACTCAATACGGGGGTCGTATAACCATGTCCTCGTTGAGATAGACTGATCTATCGATTGAGATTTGATTCCACCAAAGGTAGAAGATTGGCCAAGAGAACTCGTATGTTCCCTTCAGGGCTATTTTGATCCACAAAATGGAAAAGCGGCCAACAAGGATGGTTTTAACCCTACCAAAGGTAGGTAATTGGCCAAGAGAATGTATGTATTCTCTTTGGAGCTATTCGAGTCCAAGTAAATGGAGTAGCGACCAAAAGATGGTTTTAACCCTACCAAAGGTAGGCAATTGGCCAAGAGAATGTATGTATTCTCTTCGGAGCTATTCGAGTCCAAGTTAATGGAGTTGCGACCAAAAGATTCCTTCAGTCCTTAATTCATTTGAATGTCGTTAAGAGTTACACCGACTCAAGGAAAATATTGCAACAAGTGTTTCACGTGCCAAGGGCGACGTATGGGTCTTCCTTGCATATCTTCAAGATAGTAAGTGCCGGGTCGCACAATTTTGATGACTCGATACGGGCCTTTCCAATTCGGATCAAGTGATCGAGCAGGAACCCCGAGGTTCTGTTTGAGAACTAAATCGCGTAGCTGGAAAGCTCTAGGCCGAACGTTAGCGTTACGGTAGCGAGCAATGCGCTGCTGCTCACATCTGAGAGGCAATCCTTCGTTCTTCCGAGAGATCGAGGTGAAGTCGAAGATTCTCTTGATTACAAGTGGGATCGTACTGCTCGACCCGGTATGAGGGGATTTGAATCTCAACTGGTACTACCACGTCGGTACCGAACGCTAAGGAGAAGGGAGTTTCGTCGGTAGACGTACGAGTCGTGGTCCTATATGCCCATAAGACTTCTGGTAAGAGTTCTGGCCACATGCCCTTACACTCATCGAGCTTGGTTTTCAAATGATGCTTGATGATTTTATTCACTGCCTCAACTTGCCCATTTGCCTGAGGATGATACGGAGAGGTGCGAAGGTTGCGTATCTTCCACTTTTCACAAAATTCATCAAAGGCCGCGTTGTCGAATTGCATTCCGTTGTCGGTAATTATAGTGTGGGGGAGTCCATAACGGCATATGATATTTCTCCATATGAATTTAGTAGTTTGTTTCTCAGTATTCTAGGCTAATGGTTCTGCCTCGGCCCATTTGGTGAAGTAATCGACCCCCACTATCGCGAACCTGTTTTGTCCTTTTCCAGTAGGCAAGGGCCCGATGATATTGACCCCCCATTGCGCAAAAGGCCAAGGGCTATCAACTGGAATCATTTGCTTGAACGGTACATGAGGTATAGGAGAGTATCGCTGGCATTTGTCACATTTTTTTGAGAGTTTAATGGCGTCTGCCTTCATAGTGGGCTAATAGTATCCTTGCCTCATCGCTTTATACGCTAGGGATCGCCCCCTTCGATGGTTACCACATGCCCCCCGGTGTATTTCATCTAGAACACAATGTGCTTCTTCTGGGTGAAGACACCTTAAATAAGGCAAAGAAAAACTTTTACGTAATAGGATCCCATTCTGTAGAGTGTACCTGGCAGATCGATATCGGATTTGTCGTGCGGTTTTCTTGTCGTTTGGAAGAACTCCATCTTTAAGATAAATAGTGATGGGATCCATCCAACATGGAGACTGTTGTATCGCAACCACCTGCTCGAGAGTTGCTTGATCGATACTCGAGTTCTGAAGATGCTCGATAGGAATCGAATATGATAACTCGGATTCTGGTGCAGATGCGAGTTTTGCCAGTGAATCGGCGAGTTTATTCTCCTCACGGGGAATGTGTATTATTTCGTAATTCTTCAACTTTGCAAGTAGAATGAGCACTCGAGATTTATATAAGGCCATCCTTTCTTCTTTTGCTTCGAATTCGCCAAGTACTTGATTGACTATGAGATGAGAATCACTGTGAATGAGTAGGTTTTGAATTGAAAGGACGTTCGCTAGTTCGAGGCCAACGATCAAGGCCTTATATTCTGCTTCATTATTTGAGATGCGAGAATCGAAATGTAAGGCATATTGAAAATGCGACCCGTCTGGGGCGACTAGAATAAGTCCCACTCCACTACCAGTGACCCGTGAGGACCCGTTCACGAAGAGTGATCAGGAAGGTTAGTCGCTGATCGCGGTGTTTTCATCGGAAGAGGAATATGTGAATTCGGCGATAAAGTTAGCTACGACCTGGCCTTTGATTGCAGTCCTGGGGCAGAACGATATGTCGTGCTCACTGAGTTCGACCGCCCATTTAGTTAACCGTCCGGAAGCCTCAGGTTTTGAAGGATCTGCCGTAGCGGATGATTCGTTGGCACTAAAATAGCGTGGGCTTGAAAGTATGGTCGCAGTTTTTGAGCTACCGAGACTAAAGCCAAAGCCAGCTTTTCCATATCAGAGTACCGAGTTTCAGCGTCTACCATTGCTCGACTGATATAATAAACGGGCCTTTGTATCCCAGAATCTTCTCTTTTTAAAGCGGCGCTAACGGCCGTGGAGGATACAGATAAATAAAGGATAAGTTGTTCGTGTAGCACAGGTTTAGATAGAATAGGGGGTGTACTCATATATTGCTTCAGTTGTTGAAAAGCTTCTTCGCACTGTGATGTCCACTCCCAATCAGACTTGGCTGTGGCCCGGAGGAGCTTGAAGAATGGTAAACACTTGTCAGATGCTCGCGAGATGAACCTGTTCAACGACGCAATGCGACCAGCCAGACGTTGGACGTCCTTAAGGGTGGTCGGAGATTTCATCTCTATCAAGGCTTTTATTTTTTCAGGATTTGCCTCAATTCCTCGCTGGCCGACCATAAATTCAAGAAATTTTCCAGCAGAGACTCCGAACGCACATTTTTCTGGGTTTAGCTTCATCTGATATTTCCTCATCAGGTCGAAGGCTTCTCGAAGATCTGCAAGGTGATCGTTTTCTACGACGCTTTTCACGAGCATATCATCCACGTATACTTCCATATTCCTACCAATTTGCGCGGCGAATATCTTGTTGACGAGATGCTGATAAGTGGCCCCTGCATTTTTAAGACCAAACGGCATTACCTGGTAGCAATATAGACCTCGGTCAGTGATGAAGGCAGTATGCTGGCTATCGGGCGGATGCATCATGATCTGGTTATAACCAGAATAAGCGTCCATAAAACTGAGCAGAGCATGCCCAGCTGTTGAATCAACCAACTGGTTGATTCGTGGGGTCGGGAAGCTATCCTTGGGGCACGCTTTGTTCAGATCTGAATAATCGATGCACATTCTCCATTTGCCATTAGATTTTCGAACGAGAACTACATTCGCGACCCATTCTGGGTAGTCAACTTCTTTTATGAAATTGATCGTAAGCAGCTTCTCGACTTCGGCATTGATCGCCATTTGCCTTTCTGCAGTGAAAGCACGTCGGCGCTGGTGGACAGGTTTATACTTCGGGTCGATGTTCAGACGGTGTGCGATGACACTAGGGTCAATGCCAGACATGTCTTGGTGAGACCAGGCAAACACATCTTGATATTCAGTGAGGAGGCAGACCAAATCTACTCGAATGACATTCCTCAAAGAGGATCCCACAAAAACAACTTTGGATGGGTCACCTTCATCTAAGCGAATCGCTACTGTCTCTTCCCCAGGAGTTCCTGATTGGAGAGCATCCTCTCTTGGGTCCAGCGAGGTATCCGTTGGGGAATTGGATGAAGTTTGTGTTACCATCATAACCGGCATTGTTTGTGCTTTCTTCCTATCTTGTAGGGCTATTTCGTAACAAGACCGAGCTTCTTTCTGGTTTCCTCGTACAACCCCAACGCCATTCGATGTAGGAAATTTGACGCACAAATACAATGGATGTAAAGCTGCCCCAACCTTATTAAGAGATGGTCGCCCCAAAATGGCGTTGTATGCTAATCTTCGATCTACCACGAGGAAGTTTACGAAGATGGTCGTCTTCGCCCGACTCTCCCCAAAGGTGACTGGATGGTCAATGGTTCCTTTAGGTGTCACGACTTCGCCCCCGAAGCCGATGAGGGGGGTTGTGACTGGCTTGAGTAGGCTTCTGGCGAGTGCCATTTTGTTGAAAGCCTCTAGGTATAGAATATCAGCAGAGCTACCTGTATCCACCATAATACGATGAGTCAAATAATTTGATACCTTTAGTGCGACCACGATAGAGTCTTCGTGAGGGAAGTGAACTCCCTTAGCATCTTCGAGGGAGAAGGAAATTGGAGGATGACTGGTTCTTGATGCGTTGGGCGTCTGTTCCAGCCAATAAATATGTTGGGGCTTCTTGGACGCCTTACGAACGTATGCCTTTCTTGAAGCTCGAGAATCTCCCCCGCAAGCCGGTCCCCCGGCGATGGTCCGAATCTCCCCGGTGGGCTCAGCGTCTTCTTGCGGAGTATGTCGATGAGGTGATTTCTTCTGTTGTTGCGAGGCTTCCCCCCTTTTTGGCGAGCGACCTTGCCGGGCAACATAATCTTGAAGATAACCTTTTCGAATGAGAGCCTCGATGTGGTCACGCAAAGTTATACAGTCTTGGATAGTGTGTCCATGATCTTTATGAAAATAACAAAACTTGCTCTTGTCTCTTTTCTCAGAATCAAATTTTATTTTTGCGGGCCATTTCACATACGGTTTATGCTTAATCTTCATTAGCACCTTTTCTGGAGGCCGATTAAGGGGGGTGTAGTTGTGGTACTTACCAGAGAAAACTTTCTTGGGGGAGCGATCTCGTCGATCGCGCCTATACTTCTTGTCCGCAGAAGAGGCTTCCTCCGGCTTGTGTTTCTTGCCTTGTATACCATGACGTGCTAACGCCACCTCTTCAGCATTAATATACTTCTGAGCTTTAGCTTGGAATTCTGTCATAGTTTTGGGAGGATTCTTATCCAAAGCGAATCTGAATTTTTCGCTGGTGATCGCAGCTATTAGGGCGGTGAGGCCTTTTTCTTCGGTATAACCTTCAGTTTGGACTGCTTCGGTTGTGAACCGTACTGTAAACTCCTTTATTGTTTCCCCATGCTGTTGTTTCAAATCCATTAGGTGAGACGCCAGTTTCTTAGTACGTATGCTTCCCATGAATTGGGAAAGGAACAGCTCCGATAGCTGTGAAAAGGATCCGATAGATCGAGGTTTCAACCCTCGGAACCAAGTACGGGCTGCTTCTTTTAAAGTTAGGAAGAAGGCCCTACACATGATTTTCGACCCATGTCCCTCCAGCTCCATAAGAGACCTATAAGTTTCCAGATGTTCGAGAGGATCGCCAGTACCCGTATATGGGGTGATGACGGGTGTACGATACTTTCTTGGTAGAGGTGCTTCCATGACTTCGCTGGTGAAAGGGGACTCGGATCGATGTATCGACGCCACGGCGGCTGATGGTCGATTCGCCTGATATCGTTGCTCCATATCATCAAAACGATCATGGATCTTCTTGAGATCTCTTTCCCATGGTAGAGTATAACCGGAAGCTTCAATGGTGGACCCATGAGATTGTTGTTGGCGAGAGGTACTGGAATGTACGGAATGTGGGGATAATACGGGGGGTTGGTTGCCAATTGGCAATCGGTTCGATGGAGGATGATTTGGTTGAACCTGTGGTTCGTCCACAGAGTGTCTGGAAGCCATCGGTATGGGCTGTGTCGGCAACCCCCCGGAAGATGGCTTCTGAGGCTCTAGGAAATGTTGATCAAGTCGGTTAGACAAGGCTTGAAACCCAGCATTGAGAGTTAGAAGTGTGTTTCCCAGGAAACGCATGACATCTTCTTGACTTCCGGAAGCCTCAAGTAACGGGTTCGCCGATGGCACGTTTGGAGCTCCTTGAGGGATGTTTATTGAAACGGTTTGAGGAACAGGAACTGATTCCATAACGTCAGGTGGAGGTAATGTTTGCCTTGATGTGGAAGGATGAACTGTCTTTTTAGGAGGCATGGCGGAAGGATTTTGATCAGTGGTAGAACGATTGACTATGATGATCGAATCGTTCCCACAGACGGCGCCAAACTGTTTACGTCGAATTTTGTAACAGGGTCCTCCGAACGAACACCTTCTCTCCAAGAGATTCATTCTATGGACCTGAGAGGAAACAAAAAGCAACTAAGGGTGGCTGGGGTCCAGCCGTTAGCCCTCAGATGCTTAAATTAGATAGGATGAGGTTGAAAGAGAAGGATTGATCAATCGGGGTTAAAGATTGAGTATTGTGTACCTTTATCATCAATAGAGTCATCTATTTATACAGATCTCAATGATCCAATCCGCTACGCAAGCTGTTAAGATTAGCACTGATTTCATGGGATAAGGAGCTTATCTCGTTTAATCCTTGAATAAAGATGTAGTCAAAACATCCTAGACATCTAGCTGATTACGTCTCTGGATATTCGGAGCTAAGAATAGATATAAACTGAAACCGGCCTATACGGGCTGCTGGTACTAGTAAACGAAGACCTTCCACGCCAGAGACCAGGAACCACGATCATTCAGATGCTGGGAACTGCTCATATCTAGAGTGCTTTCATTTAGCATACGGAATGCGACCCCTTCTCTCGAGACCGAGCCGAGCTGCTCGCATTCTGGATGTGTGACCCCTTCTGTAGAGCCCGAGTCTAGCTGCTCGCATTCTGGATGTGCGACCCCTTCTGTCGAGCCTGAGTCTAGCTGCTCGCATTCTGGATGTGCGACCCCTTCTGTCGAGTCCGAGTCTAGCTGCTCGCATTCTGGATGTGCGACCACTTCTGTTGAGCCCGAGCCGAGCTGCTCGCATTCTGTAGATACGAGCGCGATTCCTCACATTTCTTTTTAACGCCAAACTTATCTACAACATTTACTATGATGAGGCTCATTTAATGATTGTATACATTAGATGATCTTATTGGTGGGCCCAACCTATTAGTAGGATTGGATGTCACAAGCACTTAATAGGTTGGAGGTAATCCACTGGCTGAACAGTAAATTGGGCTTGATGAAATTTAAGTGGGTCGGGTCTGGCAACGGGGTAATGGGTCCCTGGTCGGGTTTAGGCTGAAACTCTTGACTCATTTGCCCAACATATTGCCGCCCCTACCCGAACTTCCATCATTCGGGTCTGGAATAATATATGGGCTGGCCCATTAGGACAGAAATCGTGGCCCACTAACGGTGAGATCCTGTGCGTACCTGATAAGTCATCATCTACCGTTAAATACAGATTGGAAATGATCAGATCATAGTGATGGAGGATGGAAAACGTGGCCAGCGACACGTCCAAACTGATGCCAATGGAATTTTCCTCCGATTGCCGATCTCGACGGCCCACGGCAGGTAAGTATCGGCTATGATGCAGCTGATCGGCTGATCGGCTGATCAAGCTGATCCAGAGGCCGATCGAATGGATCGGCCATCTTAGTGTTGACGGCTTCGAGGAAGCTGGCGAAGTCGGCTCCGCGGACCTGCTCTGATGGGATGATGACATTGGGTATGGAGCGGAGCCGTATGTTGGACGGCTTTGGAGCTGAGCTAATTAAGCCGAGCCACTCCTCAGCGACCACAAAGGTTATGACTAGACCTTGATAGGATGACAGGAGCTTTCAGATGTTCATCATGAGGTTGATGTGGCCACGGCCTGGGTATGGCATGGCCACCACGTGGCAGCTGGGGATCGTGGCCATGTTGACAGTATCCATGGACTAGATCTGACGGTGGAGATTGATTCTTACTGGAAGTAGAGAGGAAGAATATTTGGTGAGGTAAGGAGAAGCAGTGGGAGAAGAAGATCCTCTCCTCTTCTCACCGGCATTTATGAAGTGGATTGGCTACTGAGTTACTGAGGATACTGTGGGGCCCACATAAAGGATGTGCGTATCTTATCTATATACCGTCTAGGGCTGGTAGAGGGAGATCCACCCAAGCCCATAAATAGGTCGGGGCTCATGGGTTTGGATCGAGATCTAGCATGCAAGCATTTTTACCCGAGGTTTAAAACCAGGTCTGAACAGATGCCTGGATGGGTGTTGTAACATAGACCAAAACTACCCATTTACTAAATGGGTTTGGGTTTGGATTTGGATTTGGGTTTGGGTTTGGGTTTGGGTTTGGGTTGGGTGGGGTTGGGTTGGGTTGGGTCGGGTCGGGTTAGGTAGGGCCTAATATAAAGCAAACCAAATCCAGACCCGTTTAGCAACTAGGTGTGTTATTCAACCCAGATTCGTACCATTTAATGAATGGGTTGGGTCTAAGTATCTCATTAGGTCCACTGATCCCTTTACAGCCCTACCGGCGTCCATCGTTTTTTCAGACAATTTTATTGCATGAGCTCAATATTGAACCATATCCAAATCTCAAGTGGACCACACCACATAAACAGTCGGGATAATGACTTTCACCCTTGAAACCTTCCAAGGGCCCACAGTGATGTTTATTTGTCATCCAACATCTTCATAACGGCATGTAAACCTGGATGAAGACAAACACAAAAGTATTAGCTTGATTTAAACTTTCTATGGCCTTAAGAAGTTTTCAATGGTGGGTATTCAATTCACACTGTTTCCTATAGTGTGGTGATCCACTTGAGCGGTAGGCATTCACTTCAACGGTAGGACACAATCCGCTTCCCATTTGGGAGGTCCACACCTGCATGTTGAGTCAGATCAACATACCCATGTAATACTCTCACATATGGTGTCTCAGGATCAAATTGTAGATATTTTTACGAAAATTTTGATGATTGTCAGACATTCATTTCTTGTTTGCAAACTTTTACTGGTTGATCACCCACATCAGTTTGAGGGGAGGTGATAATTAGGCATTCCTACATGCTCCTCCTTACCCCCGACTACTTGAGAATCAAAAGCCTTTGAATTTTGTCATGATGCTTTGGTTAGGAAGGTTACCGGGATCAAGTTTGATGGATGGATTCAGTCAGCGAAAGTCCCTCCAACTCGGTCAATATATATCTACAACATGTTGTGACCATGACGGTTTGTTCCGGCTTGGTTGAACAACTCTTCTCATTGGATGAGATGAGGAGAGAAGCTTTCCACCTAACACAGCTTGTGCACGATCAGACAAGAAAATGGCATGATGTAGCTGGCCTCCACTTCAACGTAATACCCACCAGGAGATGGAGGATCGAAGATCGGTCTTTCGGTGTGCTCTTAGAGTGATTTGGTCTTCCTTCGATCCCTCTTGTATCGTGGGCGGAAATCCATGCAGTGAACCAGACTTCTATTTGTTCAGTCACCTTACTAACTCCGTGACGGAGCCATCTTAAGCTCATTCACTTCGCGAACTGCTAATAAAATAGTATTGAAGGAGGGACGAAGGACCTACCACTACATAAGATAAGTCGTCGTGGGGTTTGGAAAGCTTCGAGCTTCCCTACATTCGCTTCGCGGGGAAAGAGTGAAATTACAATCTCTTCTGGAATGGAAGACATCCCATCCACTGACTACAAGACTATGCGCCTAAGACCCAAGTTAGCCTGATGGTTAGTTAAAAGAGTCACTTCCCCCTTCATATGATGAATTTGAACTACACTAATCTTGAGAAATGTTTTCTCGGATAAAGCAGATGAAAAATTATAAAACATACCCCTACCATAATGTGATGTGCTTCCAATGCCAATAAAAAGTAACCCATCCAATGGTATTTAACATTCAGAAAACTGTCAAATAAAATGCCTTATCAAGATGATTTTTTTTTTGTATGTCCATAGATTTTCATTAATACTTATCTTTGTATTGTATGTCCATAGATTTTCATTAATATTTATCTTTGTACAACACATTGTACATAATATATAAACTACATATAGGATAAAGCTCAAATACAAAAAAGCTTGGAGAATTCTCCAAAATCCTTTTGTGTTTATCAGGCTATCAAGTATTAATGCTAAATGTTCCTATTCTCAGTTACCAAATGCTCGATCTTTGTGAATCCATATCGATTCGCTAGTAGAAGCCATCTCTCCTTATACAACCGATGCAAGTTGAGTCTATTGAGCCGCCGAAAGCTCCTAGATCAATGTACGGAACCTTTATAGCCTTCACTTTCTTTCTAAGGTATACTCTATCGCTAAGCACCGATAGGCCATACACCGAGAGTCACACCATTAGCATGATCTTAGCTTGCCGATTGGAGAGTTTTTGCCCATTAAAGGGCTTTGGTTATATATTTTCCGACCTGCCAAACTTTTTAATTTGAGGCCAGGATCACCCAACTTGTGTGATTTCTAGGGACGCCCCATCCATACTACATACTATGGATTAATGGATGAATGGTTTGGATCGATCTTGCAAACTTGCGAGGGGTCCACGGATAATGTGTTGTTGATAGTCATTAGATACTAGCGCTAGATCCTCTTTCAAGAAATCAGTGGACATTTTAGTTGAACAACAATTGGTCTGAAACGTTTGTCAATAATGGATGCATAGATGGGGCTGTTCAAGTCATGTGACTGCTGGTCTGAGGCCATCAACCGTGCCACAAAGTAGACTCATGGTTCAGATCAAGTGTTCAATAATTTTTTATTTTATTTAAGATGGGCAAGATTTTACTAATTCCAAAAGGCTAATAGCCCAAAATACAGCAAAGAGTGATAAGAAAAGTCCATATCCCCAGTCAGGAAAGAAAAAATAAAAAATAAAGAGAGAGAGATTCATTACTTAGTCAAGGAAGCAGAAGAAAAGTTCACGTCCCAGGGAAGGAAACAAACAAGAAAACCAACACCCTAACCAACGAAACAAAGAAAAAAGAAATCCCACAATTCAAGATCAAGGATAGGAAGAAGCTTAAAAGGAAGGATGGGAAAAACGATAGCGAACACTAAAGAAGGAACAAAGCCCACCTCACACAAGTAATAAGAAAAGATCGATGGAAGCAAGATCACAGCCAAAAGGTTTAAATGACGAAAAGGAAAAACAAAGGGGGAAAAGATAATGGGTGCCATAACGATTGAATGCTTAAAAGCACATATGTTGCACGCTTGGAACTCAGGTAGAAGATTTGGACCGTACATCTATCTGGCCCTAATGTGGATGGTCTATATTCCAAAACAACTGGTTTTGGATGATCCTAACTACTTAGAGGAATTTTTCTCCTTGGATATCAAGCATTGGTTGGACTTCTCCCAAAAGTCGTCCAACCAATGGCTGGTATCAGCCTGCCAGTGTGTTCCTGGGTGATATCCCTTATGTTGCAAGGCCCAAGAGATGAACCGTCTGGATTTAGCACATGTGTGGAGATTTCAAAAATACACCATTCAATATCTAAAAGTAACTAACCACTCCATAGCATTTTTCCCAACAAGCTCTACAAACTAGAACAAGGCACTTATCGTAGATGATCACAAAGATAAGTGATCCAACTCAAAATTAGGGCTGATTGAATCATCACATATATAGACCAATGAATGCACTCAGACGACCAATTACTTGGCACATTTGTGGCTGACCCGATGATCTCCGACTAGTCTGATCGTTTAGGCAAGGAATACACAGAGTGTGGTGACTTCGATGAACGGCTAGGATCTCACACATGTGTGCCACGTGCCCACAAACTAATCTAAGGAATGGGAGATCTGCCTGAAGAGCTCTGCATCGTCTTCAAATAAGGTGAGCAAGACATCCACACCACCTTCACCAACCCCATGTAACGTAGGCATCAAGATCACCACACCTTCCACTGGGATCCACGAAGGAACAAAAGCACATAAGCTCCCTCCATCCCCAAAATCCACTTCATGGAAAGGAAACCCTAACCAGCTATCAACTTCCAGGTTAGGGCACAAAACTAACCCCTCCACATCCGTAACGGGCACTAGCACATCCCCACCGTTGATCGCCCCGAAGTCGATCAACGACCGGATATACCCATCCTGGACGTGTCCCACCGCATCATGCACTAATCGCGCCGCATCGGCGATGCTCCCTTCAGTCAGCTCCTTCACATGTGCCCTTGGGTAGGCGTTGAGGACCATGTTGCCAAAGTACTCTGATGGTGCGGCTGGTCGTAATCTTGGCCGTCCATTCACGGCCAACCTGATCTGACTAAGCATATCAGGATCAAGCCTACGAGCCCTCGTTATGTTCTTCCAAAGGTGGCCCATCAAAACATTGAAAGTAGAATATTTCTGTGGCATTTGAGCTTTGATCTTTGATATGAACTGCCCACTGTATTGGACCAGCATGTTACATACTTCATATGACTTTAGGGTGGAAAGATGTGAAGATGCTGGTGGTGGAAGGGGCTGAAAATCGGTCCCCCAATGGTTATGATCGCATCTCGGTGGGTCCCGGGGTACTAGCATGGTTGGATCATAGATCGGAAACCTCTCTACATGGACCCCACGAACCAACTTCCCCCATGTGATAAAGAATGAGCTCATCGATTTACCGTCAGCCACTCGATGGTGGGCCGTTATGCCGATCACTAAGCCGCCGCATGAAAAGCGGTTGAGCTGGATTTGGAGTAAGTGTTGGGCCACGTCCATTGGAGGGTGCAACTGCAGCAGCTTTGGTGATGGCTCCAGAGGCAAAATATCCATCAATTCCGATGCCACATTCGTTTCCACCACCAGAACACCTCCACCATTGCCTCCCATTGAAACATATGGACGGCAACGATCATCAGTCTGATCTGATAGGTGGCCCGCCAGAGTAGGAAAGAGCCTCGCAGCCTTCTGTAAGCCATCTTTCAATGCTGCGTTCAATGGCGTGGGTGGCTTGAAGGCGTATAAAACCGCGACATGCATGTTCGGTGCCAGCATGTCGAAGATGGTGAGGGGCATTTTGGTAATTTCGGTGGGAGGCAGGCCATGGGAAATGACTGTAGAACTCAGTACATGAACTTCCATTTTTGGGGTGATGGGCTTTCTTACTTTGTTAGGCTTACATTGATGGGCTCTCTTGGCATTTTATGGGCTTCCTTAGGCTCTAATTTTAGTTAAACACCGTCGCAATGTGTGGTGTATTTTTGACTTCTGAGGTGCATCTTTTGACAATTTCATCTTTTTCTCTCATTCCTACCACAACTTGGACCTTTTCTATGCGAATAAGGCATTCTCCTTCTTCCAAAGAGCACACGCGTACAGGTGGCAATAAGCCAGGTTCCATTAGTGGGAACTACACTCAAATTCATACTCATGTCGATCTTAAAATGGACACCCATATCTATACCTATTAGGTTGTCAGGTACCCATCAGAAATACCTATTTTACGATTTTGTATTTAAGAAAGAAAGAAAAAAAAAAAATGTAATACATGTGCCTCTCCTTATGCGTACACTGCCATGATCATGAATTAGTGGTGCGCATCAATAAGTAATATCCATCACGATTTTCTACTTTCCAATTCCATTTTGAGGCACTTTGCATGTGAGGCCCACCATAGTAAGCCCATGCCATCAAACCTACACATCAAGCTAGCCTGACCATGGGATGCCAAAAAAATTAGAATTATTCAATCCTTAGGTGGGTCACACTATAAAATAATGAACAACCACATGAATAAAAACCTTCAATTTCATTTGGTAGGCTAGGGGATGGTTGCATTGGCTTGAGTATTGAGTGCCCCACTCTCATGCAAACAATCCTATTGGAAGGGTTGGACGGCATATATACTTATAAGTGTTGTAGAATAAACTTATTGAAAATTATGTGAATTAAAAATATTAATAATTATTATTAATTAGTAAAATTTTAAATTAATTAGAATATTTTTTTGAATTGCATTCTTGTATGGAACAAAAGGTATTAGAGTTTGAAAAACTCTTGCTCTGATATCATGGTTTGAAAAATAATTCAATCAATGTTTCCCTTCTCCCTCTCGTTTATTTATATAGTTTGAGAAAACCTTTGAGAGAAGGGTAGTAAGATCACCTAATAAGATAGACACTCTAACAATACTCACGTGTGGCTAAATTATTAATCAGGCTCAAGTTAATAAACAAGTTCACACCCACACCCATTTAGCTACAACTATATCTGGCCAAGGGCAGATATCCATTGGGCCCACCCAGTCCATTGCCTCCTCCATGCACGAGTTCTCCCATCATGTGTAGCTGGGGGCCATGGTTCACTTGGACCATGACCACTTAATTTCTACAAATATATGATGAGGATATGTATTTGATAATGTGGTTTTCCAAGTTGAGCAAGTGGGGTCAATAGTGTTGGGAAAACGCCGACAGCGGAAGCAAAACCCGAACACCCATATTACAAAATATTGCAATCAAACGAGAACCACAATACAACCAATCACACAAGCATTCAACCACATAGAAAGGCAATCCGATTTTACATGGAAAAACCCCTCAACATGTAAAAAACCACGGCACAAAGCGATATACTATGAATCAGAAGATTATAGAGATACAACTCATAAGTAAGGAAACCTAAAAGAAAACCCAAGCTCTCTCTCTCTCTCTCAAAACACTCTCCCCTCTCCCTAATATACTTAGAAAACCTTGGACACCTTAGGATACCTCCTAATCCCAGATTACACCCCTTTAAATAGGTAAAAACTCAAAATTAGAAACAACTTACGCAGATCCGCGTAACTGCGTAAGAAACCACGTATACAGCTGACTGATCGGACCCCAATGACACATCATCCATCAGATTCTTCCTGACTACAAAGTATTTCTCTCGTCACTTGAGTGCGTACTCACTTTAACGTGCGTCATCAACACGATCTTGTCCACTAATCAAAATGGGCCATTCCTCACAGATGCCTTGTTCTAAAATCAGTTCAATCAATCCATGTCTTATTAGGAAAAAATCACGGCACAAAGCGACAATTCCATTATGAAGACGCAATTACGAAAAAATGAAAGTCAACTTATTGAACAAACCCTAACTTCTCCTTTCTCAAAAGCCCTAGAAAATCCTTATGCACGTTTTAAGATTATCCTAATCCCACATTACACCTATTTATATATTAATACAATTGGAGCACAATTGCACAAAACTAACCGCATCCGAGAGTGATCGAATAGGACTCTCAATGGGTTGGATCTGGACCGGATCCAGTTGGATTCTGCTCCAAGTTCAAAAATCTATAGACAGATTCAGATCGGATTCGGATCCAACTTAGATCCAAAAGGTGATATCCATATCCGATCCATTTATAAATAGCCAGATCTATTTTCGATCCAAAATCCATATAACCATCGGATTCAGGTCGGATCTAGGTCTGAATCCACCCCAACACAAATCTAAAAAATATATAATATAATATATTTAATTTAGTAGCAAAATGATGCAAATCCCACTATTTACTATGATACGGTCGACCTGAGATTGGCATATATCTCAATTTTGAGATGTGACCTAAAATAATCTGGAAAATGGATGGCTGGCATGGATATAACATATATAGTAAGGTGACAATAAGTCGGATTTGAATCAGATTCAGTTGGATCCGGCTCCAAGTCCAAAAATCTATAGACGGATTTGGATTTTCGGATCTATTTCTGTGAATCTAAATCCGATCCATTTAATTAATCGGACCTATTTTAAGATCCAAATCCGGTCCTTTAATTAATTGGACCTATTTTAAGATCCAAATCCACATTATACATATTCAAAGCGAATTAGATCTCAGATCTGACCCGCTCCATTGAGAGCCCTATGATCGAACCATCCTCGATTGCTTAAGGACATATCTTCTATCGACCGAACATACTCAAAATTGACCAGAGAATTAGCTAGCAAATTCTGAATTTCCACGATTGCTAAAGGCCTAGAGTTCCATCAGTCCAGCTCCAAAATTGTCCAGAGCCCCATCTTTCTAAATCCAGGCATGCTCGATCGAGTTCAGGGATGTCAACCGATCGAACACGGCACAGATTAAAGGCTCCATTCAACAATCCACATGGCCTACGAAGGAAACGGACGGATGAAAAAATCTTGTTATGTTTCTTGGAATCGAGATAAGAAGACAGCATCATCTAAATGGGCTGCATGTACAGTTGCAGGTCCCCTTGTAGCCTGTGGGGCACGTTTTCTCATTTTCACACAGCGGACAGAACCGACGGACGCCGCGGCCGTAGTAGAGAGGAGAAGGCTGCCGTGGAACCTTTGGGAATTTGGATTTTCCATTATCGCTATACTGTGTGCTTCTTTCCACCATTCTCAAATGACGTGGAACATTCACATACATCAAATCAATCCAGACCATCCAAATCGTGGGCCACGTTGCCAATTGAGCATATCTCGACAATCAATCCGATCAAGCCATCTTAACCATCTGATTTAGTATTTTAAATGATTGCCATCTTAGCCAATTGAGCATTTGATGACCTATAGTTAGCCGGTTAGGCTCATAAGGTGAGTGAGGTTTTTGGGATATTCATAATTCGCAGCTGGGGGCCGTGATTTGGATGGTTTAGATCAGAGATGTAGATGCACGCCACCAGTGCAATAGATGAGTGATCACCACCGTTTAGTAAGTGATGCAGAACACACACTGGATTTGTCATGACCTACGGATAATACCTATCTGTAGTAGGTGGAGTGGGTTGTCGCCAGACGTTCCACAGACCAAAGAGCAGTTAATGCGGTCCATAGCTCTAAAACTCGGTGACTAAGACTTAAAATGCAGATGTAGATGAGTCGCCAACTCAACTCTGTAAAAAATCAAACGAGTCGCCATTCTATGAACGCCATCCCTCCGTTGGAGGCTAAGTGCATCACAGCAAAGTCACTATTGTGTGAACGCCCTCCCTTCGATGGGGGATGAGCGCATCCCAGCAAAGTCGTCATTCTGTGAATGCCCTCCCTGCGACAGAGCACACGCATGGCCTGGAATACATGCAATGCGATTTAGGAGAATTCCTTTTATTGTGTGGTGTTTTCCTTAGTAGTTCGTGCGGTTGGTTCTTATGGAGTGATGGCGGCCAATTGCATATGATTTATTTGGTTTGGCTTGGCTTGGTTGTCTTGGTTGTGCAAAATTTTTTTAAGAGGTCAAGATAGTGTGTTTTGAAATGACAGGAGTCACCACTAGTCGATTTGGCAGTTTTGGTTTACGGTCGGCCAAAGCCGTAAACTTGCATAATGTGGCCAAAGAATCACAAAGATTATTCGGCCTGAATGACTCTGATATTGGCTTGCAATCCTGGAGATTGAGGTAAGGGTTTCGATTACAACAGAAGAATGGGTTAGGCACCTCTTCTTGCCTGTACTTACGTACGGTCTCTACTTTAAGGGAAGTGCAATTTTTAGGAAAATCACATATCTGCATTAGGGTTAGTCATATGACCATGCTATGCATAACCCTACAAGAGGGGCAAGCAAAATAAACAAAATAAAAGTGTAAGAAATATAAACAGTCCTAACCTTGCTTCGCAGAGATGATACCCTGGGCAGGCAAATAAAAATAGAAAAATGAAGAAACAGTAACAATAACAGACAGTAAATGTAAATAAGTAAGAAAAGGGGTTAGTATTTGCTCAGGAGGGAATATGCGGAATGAACCGTGTTATGAACTTTGATTGAGATGTGAGAAAGAGAAAACATGAGTCAAACACCCTTTTCTGAGTAAAAAAATGATAGTCGGACTCTCCTAATCCTGACTCTACTCAGTGAAGTCATTTGGCTTCCTTGAAAGAGTTGACTTTCTGGTTTGATTGAGGCAGACCCTAGGGAGAGGATATGATTGCTGCAGATATCCTAGGGGGCAGAGTTTCGTCGTTGCATGGTTTGAAAAATAAGAAAACAAAAAGAATTTTATAACTTCTATTCTTCTCCATCGTTCTACCTTTCCCACCGTCTCTCTGCCTCTCTCTCAAGAGGCCCGGGTGCTATTTACAAGGGCAGAGCCATGATTTTCTTGGGGGGTATAAAATGATCCTTCCAGATGGTTGGACGGTGTGGATATAACATATACATCATGGTGGGTCCCATAGAACTTAGTGACATCACTTTTGATCGTGGATGGACATCGTGATTGTTTTCTTAACAATCTTTGTGGACCACTGATTGAAGGATCTTGCATTCTGTTGGATTTTTGTGCATGGTCGGATCGATCATCATAACAACGGTTTGGATCACCACAACCACCAGGCCATGTGCAGATGAACTTGAGAGCTCTGGCTTATTTGAGTCAGCACACAAGGCTGACCCATTTAATATCTGGCTTGAAATTTAGATCTGCCATGGGTGGGGGCGTGGAAGTCACATCCACACCTAACACATGGCAAATGATCAAAACGGGCCTAGTTTGTGGTTTGGACTTGGCCTAAAATAGAAAATGTCAAGAAATGCAAGCTGGCTGGAATCACCTGGTGACTCGGACCAACTCATTCGATCCTGAGTCGAGTAGCATCTCAATTCAGTCAGGGTTGGTTGGGCTAGACTGTACCATATTTGACCGAGTCTGAGTCTGAGTCAACTCAGTTGCATGAGAGTAGTACATGTTTTAAAACTAAGTCAGCCTAATTCAGACCGATGGACCTAAAAGTTACACCCAATGAACCCTTTCTCTACCGGATGGGACTCGGATTGTTTAGTGTGGCATACACCATGTATTGACGTGGCAAAGTTCTTTGGGCCTCACCATGATGTATTTGTTATATCCACACCGTTCATCCATTTTTCCGGTTCATTTTAGGACAAGAACCCAAAAAATTGAGGCAGATCAAAAGCTCAAGTGGACCACACTACAGAAAGCAGTGGGGACAATGACGCCCACAATTGAGACCTTCCTAGGACCCACCACGATGTTTATTTTCCATCCAACCTGTGCATAAGGTCACACAGACGTAGATGAAGGGAAAACACAAATATCAGCTTGATCCAAAACTTTTGTGGCCCCCAAGAAGTTTATAATGGTAGGTGTTCAATCCCTACTGATTTCTGTGGTGTGGTCCACTTGAGCTTTAGATCAGCGACCCTAAAATGGTGCGACCCTAACGTGGTGAGATTTCATTCATCAAGGCCTCATACCGCACCCAAGTACTGCAGACACCATATTATCGCAAGCCAGCAAGTCGCCCAAATGATGCTGAGTCTCTCATTCTCTCCCTTTCTCTCATATCTCTCATCAAGGCCCAAGCAGTATGGCAATGGTGAATCCTCCAGTGAGGAGGAAGAACAAGAAAGCCTCTTGAAAAGCAAATGTCATTATTGTGGATGATGATTAGTGTTGTCGCCTATAAAAGTTTAACAATAACAACGAAGTCTTTTTATCAGGCATGAAGGGTGAGCAAGGCAATTAGGCCATGTGAGGACATGCTTAGAGTATCCTACTCTGGTTTCAACTTTAAAGGTGAAGAGAGGAATGTTTTGACGCGGAGTCTCCATTTTTTTATATTAGGAAAGTGTCAGAAATGTCATTCAACAATTATACCTTGGGTATACAAGATATGTGCAATGCATATTCTGTAAATAAAGAGAAAATATTCAATGATTTTCTTAATGTAACAACATTCCCTTTGCATAACAAAGCTTGCAAAGAGATATACCCACCTTAGTAGTTCATCAAACGATTCTTGGTGTAGTCCCTAGTGGAGCCGCTAGTTTTGTTGGCGATAAAATGGCTTTTGGTGATTTATGATTAGAAAATAACGTTTTAACATTTCTATTAGTCGTTGGCCATTGGGCATCTCATAAAGCCAAGTTTGGCATCATGGATTTGACCATGAGAGGCAATGACGTCAAATAGCCGATTAACAACTGAGGCACAAGAAAGTCAATATTCAATGGAGATGAATTCTTCTTCTTTGATCATATTAGAGAATTTTGTTTCCATTGAGGAGTTCTTGAGCGTATATATCTTATTTACAAACTATACAATACATATATGATGTGCACCCAAAGAAGGTCATGCTGAGTGGCTT
Source organism: Liriodendron chinense (assembly GCA_003013855.2). Classification (NCBI taxonomy): domain Eukaryota; kingdom Viridiplantae; phylum Streptophyta; class Magnoliopsida; order Magnoliales; family Magnoliaceae; genus Liriodendron; species Liriodendron chinense. The sequence goes on along the minus strand of PVNU02000629.1, from coordinate 1,544,347 downwards.
TCATTAACATTTAGGAGCATTAAAATTTCAAGTTGTTGTGACATGGGTTCTTAATTATATCTCTAGTGAAAACCCTTGATTAAAAGGTAAAACCAAAATGAATGTTATACTGCATGACATAGAACATTTAATAGTCGTATGTTTTTCATCTTCAAAGTCTCTAGTACCAAGAGAATCAGGATAACTATGACATATATGAGGAGTTGTCCCGAAATTCCATCAGGGATGGCTTGTCAAGGAAGGAGGGAAAGGTTTTTTTTTTTTCCTCACATTATTAGGTGATGAGACCCTTTTGTCAAGCACTAACTATAAGGAAGTATATACCTAGTTCAGGGATTTGGTTATGCGAGAGGTCTATTTGTGGGTTATATGTTCCCATAATCCTTTAGTGGGCTAAAGGAGAGCTTTGTACCTTGGTGTGGATGCCATGACAAATCTTCACTTAACCACAAAGCTCCATCTAATAGTACTCATCACATAGTGTGCTGGAGCTTGTATTCAGAAGATTTTAGCTCATGGCATAAGGCCGTTTCCTCTAATAGGTTCCTAGTGCATGACAATGGGTTCTCTTAGTGAGGGGGTGCGGAATGTTCACACAAGCAAGGTTCACCATAGGAGCACCTGCACCTAAAATTCCTTTTCTTCTTTAAAAAGTCTAAAGCCCTTCTCCGCTTGTTTCCTTATATTTACTTGTTTTTATGAAATGAGTACTGTAGTATTTATAAATTGGTGGGTTTGATTTTTCCGACTCCTTGAAGTGGGAACCTCTATATATGCTTGCGTTAACAGTCTATGTGGCATAGGAATCTCTGTACGTGGTGCAGGGGTCTTCTGTTGGTTCCTTCTTCCTCATCACAACGTGATTACACCATCATTTGGTGCAAAGCAACTAGAGTTGAGTTAATGGGGCACAAAGATATCATCTGATGCGTAAGAATCCATTTTAGGTAAGTACCAAAATATAGGTGTTAACGACGCCATGTGGCCAATCAATAAATAAGAAAAACTCATCGCATTATAGATTACTCTAAAAACTATGTCAATTTTAAAATTATTCAGTAATAAAATTATCTCGGATGCGTAACCAAGATCATCTTTCTTGTTGCAAGAATCTCATATAGAAACGAATAAAAGCCCATTAGAAATGTAGATTCCTAACTACAAGTAAAGAGAATACTACATACACTATGAGATCTAGAGATTCAATGGACTAGAGTTCCTATGAGAGAAGGGATTTATTCTATTCTAGGGTTTGAGAGAAGAAAAAGTGTTTTAAACCAAAACTTTACACCTATATATTTATTGATCTTTATCCTTGAGAAATTCAAATTAGGCTAACTACAATATAGTCTTATAGTATGGTGGCATTGATGTGTACCGAATTACCTTGCTCCCTCATAATTAAAAAAATTCTAATTGACACTTTCAAACCAAGTAGATCTAATGAAAAACCTCCAAGATTACAATCTTCCTTAGGGGATGACATCACACCAAATCCATAAGTGGGTTAGAAATTATTCATCCTAATTTCTAATCGCTTGTGGTAGACTATTGATCAGATCATACTCAATTGAGCACGTTGGATTCGCATATGTGCACATGCACATATTGTAATGCTCCAATCATGATGCATGCTTATCTACTTTTGATATTGAACATATTTTATCTTTGTAAATTTGATCAATTAAAACTCGTTAAAAATATTAATATAATATAAATATTTTTCTAAAAATAGTTTGTAATAAAATATGACCATTTATTCAATCTGTGCTTTAGGTGAGTTTCTTGTGAATCATTATCATCGTGTGATCATCTATGTTCTTCCTCTAACCCTATGTGTTTTTTACCTGTCTGTATTTGTGAGCATGGCCTTGAAAATGCACACTAAAGTAGCATCACTTCATCACTACCTTGCACATAGCATGGAGTGATAAGGACACAAGAGTTACGTACAGTTCTAGTGTACTCACACAACAACTGGACTTGAATCATTTGTCGCTTGTAGGTGATTGGTTAGCAACACGTGGCTCGATTCACATATCATAAATGATTAAGCATTCATTATCTACATCAAGATCAGGTAGGATTCGATCAACCAATGATCCATCCCTGCCACTATACACAGACCTCCACAATTTGACTGGGTACAAAGTTGTTTGTGCCAATCCTTTGAGATCTCATCCCAATCATCTCATAAATTACGACGGAGATACATCTATGTATATGCATCTCAATTTGTATCACTCCTACCATGCATACATGCACAACGATCAACATTGTGTGAAAAGAAAACCAAACTATTAAGCGAATCTCATCCAGATTGCCATTTTAGATATCTATGTGCATACATCATCATGAAACAATCACATCCATATATACATATAAATTCAAATATCAGAAAATCTAACCCAAGGAATATATATATATATATATATATATATATATATATATATATATATATATATATATATATATATATATATATATCATCAACAATATGATGGGCAGCACAAAGTCCAACAGGAGTATATTAAAAATTGTAATCTAAGTTTAATTAGTCTGACAATGCTATCAGCAGAGGAGAATGCTATTAGTTACAAGTGAATCTATAAAAAGCAAAAGGCTACTACTGAAGCGGGATGTTATTAGGCAAATTTAGTGGTTAAAGGGTTCAATAAGAACTACCAGGGGGACATGGCTAAAACGTTTCATCAAGTGACTAAAATCTCAAATGACCAACAGATGTTTTCATCTAACTCTCAGGCAAAAAAAGTTCAATCTTTTTTTAACAAAACTTGGAATTATTAAACGAACAAGACTACTCATGAAAAGAAAAAACTTCAATCAAACAATTTGAACAATGCATGATTCTAAAGAGGCAGAGAGCGCAATACATAGCTAAATTGCAATCTAGTAATTACAGTCCTTAAATTTATAACAATCTCAAGCTGATAGTTATGGTATTAAACTAATTAAACAACATTCAATTTCCGACTATTAACCTGATGGTTGCAGCCCTCGAACAACATCTCCAACAAAGGCATCCAGGCTAGCAACAGATGAGCCGCCGACTGATATCGCGCTCTTGCATGACTCTTGGAGTTCTCTAGCCCTTCTCCTCATCTCTTTACTCTCGTCTCCATCTAAGTCCATCAATCTTTGCACGGTCCGAGCAATTTCATCAGACTTGACCACATTCTCCTCTCCGATTTCTTTTTTTCAATCTGATGCCGACTTTCCAATATTCCACTATCATCTTAGCGTTCGTGATTTGGTCCCAAAATAGTGGAAATGTGAGCATTGGCACACCTGCAAAGACGCTTTCCATAGTAGAATTCCACCCACAATGTGTCAAGAAGCCCCCAATGGAAGGATGGCCCAAGACCCTCAATTGGTCACACCATGGCACTACTAGGCCAATCTCACTGTTGATCTTAGCGGCCTTTTGTAGGCATTGGATATCCCCTCGTGCAACCCAAAAGAAGTGGACCCCACTTGAGCGCAACCCCGATAAAAATTCATCCATCTGTGGACTGAGGACGGGTAAAAAGCTGCCCAGTGACACATATAGCACGGAGCATCTCGTTCTAGAATCGAGCCAACTGAAGTAGTCCACGTGGCTGTGATCCTTGCCGCCCGGAGATGTTTCCTGGAGGGACATGTATGGGATGGTGGGTCCCACAGGGTAGATGGGAAGTGGAAGTTTTGCTCTTAGGGAGTCTGTTGCATTAGTGTCAAGCTCGTAAAAGGAAGTGAGCACAAGGCATTGTGCTTTGGACACACAATATTGGATGGGTTCTAGGACTTTGTTCAGGGCTTTTGCATCCTTTGGAATGAAAATGGTGGGCAGCTCTCTTACTCTAATGGAAGTGATGCCTGGGATGCACTCCAGCAGCTCTTCTCTTCTTTCTACCACATGAAAAGTTGACCCATTTCAGCGACTGATTGCTTGCATATGTATGATACAATCAAAAGTAATAGCAACGCAAACGCAAAATCTTGAATAAGGACGCCGCAGTGGTCTGGTTTTAGTCGCCACTAGGGCTGCACATAATTCAATTTATGATCAATTTATCAATTGAATCGAATCGATCGAATCGAATCGAATCGAATTGTTCTCCAAGATTAATTAAATTCAATTTTTTTTTAAAATAAATTCAATTTCGATTCAATTTCAATTTTCGGTTTCAATTGATCGAATCAAATCGAAAATCGAATTGATCTGTATCGAATTGAATATATATATATATATATATATATATATATATATATATATATATATATATATATATATATATATATATATATGAGGAATGCTCACCTATGAACCATCTCTCACGACAACTCATGAGAGAATTTGGAGGACTCATCACACGTGATGTGTCCCTTAAATCTGAGCCGTTCATGTGATGCAGCATCCTGAAAAACCCCCAGCGCCCAACTCTAAACCTGGTTCACAACTCTAATGGGATGTGGAAAAAGGAAATAGTTTCCTCCCTTGATTTGCCTCTCACTCTCTTCTATGGCCCATAAGAGTTGTGGATCGGGTTGAAAGTTGGGCCTTGGGGGTTTTTCGAAGTGCTGCATCACGTGGACAGCTCAGATTTTGGGGGACACATCACGTGTGATGAGTCCTCAAAATTCTCTCACGAGTTCTCGTGAGAGATGGTTCGTGTGTGTGTGTGTGTGTGTGTACACACACACACACATATTAATGGACGGTATGGATGGAATAGATACATCATAGTGTGTTTTATCTATGCCATACATACATTTTTACGTCTGAATTGAAGAAAAAATTTCAAAAATTAGAAAGATATATATCTCATATTATCACACCACAACAAAACAATGGGGATTGAACGTCTACCATTAAATTCTTCTTAAGACCCATTGTAATGTTTATTTGCCATCCAACCTGTTGATAAGGTCACATAAACCTAGAGGAAGGGAAAAAAAAACAAATATTAACTTGATACCAAACTTCTAAGGCCCCAAAAAGTTTTCAACAATAAGTGTCAATCCCCCACTATTTTTTTGTGGTGTGGTCCACTTGAGATTTGTATATGTTTCATTTTTGGAATAATGTCTTAAAATCAGATGAAAAAATGGATAGAGGGCCTAGATAAAGCATATACACCATGGTGGGGCCCACAGAGCTTTGAAACCACCCTTTGCATATCCGTGCCCACCCAAGAGTCCAAGATGAATCAGCTTGCGTACTTAGTAACTCAATGCGCTTAGTGTCCTGAGTAAACTCTGTAGGGACCACAATGATTTATTCAATTTATCCATTACGTACATCCACTTTAAAAGATAATTTTATGGCTCGAGCCCAAAATTGAAGCGTATACAAAGCTCAAGTGGCACACACAACAGGAAACAATGTGAATTGAACCTCTACCATTGAAAAATTATTGTAGGCCAAAGAAGTTTTGAATCAAGCTAATATTTGTGTTTTTCATTCATACATGTCTACCTGATCTTATGAATAGGTTAGATGACAAATAAACGTTACTGTGGGCCCTATGAAGGTTTCAACGGTGGAAATCATTATTCCCACTGTTTCATGTGGCATGGTCCACCCAAGTTTTGGATATGCTTCAATTTTGGGCTCAACGGCTAAAATGAGCAGGCAAAACGAATAAACGATGTGGTAAACCAAATGCATTCAAAGTAGGCCCAACTAAGTTTAATTTGTATGACAAAAGCGTAACTTAATATGCAATCTCTAAAGTTCGCCCAAGAGTGAATTAAGTGTTATGTTGGTAACAACTTATTGGGTGTTACCCCTACCGTGTGGGGCCTAACTTGATGTGTTTTTTGTATATCCATTACGTCGATATAATTTTACATCTCATTTTAGGACATGATCCAAAATTATAAAAAAAATCAAATCTTAGGTGGACCATACTAAGAGAAAGAGTGATGAATAACCATTAAAAACATTCTTCGGGCCTCAAATCATTGGATCAATATGATCTTTCTAATTTTAATGTATGGACTAGTTATTATGCATATGTTTTTAGAAGTATTTCTACTAATATTACTATTTAAGGTACTATAAAATCCAAACCTAAAAAACCTACGTAGAAGTTTTCAATTTGCAATGTGTGAAAAATCGAATCGAATTGAATTAAAAAGTTCATCAATTCAATCTCAATTCAATTCCAAAAAAAATTGGTCAATTCAATTTCAATTTCAATTTCAAAATTTTAAGATCAATTCAATTTCAATTTCATCTAAAATTGAATTGATCAAATTAATGTGCAACCCTAGTCGCCACTCTAGGCCCGTGCCCTAGAAGTTCATTGGGTCTCGACCCGGCCCAACTTAGACAAAACAATGATAAAAATCTCTATTTCCCACCTAAAAATTTTCCTAATCTATTTGTTAATCAGGTGGACCACAAATGCACAAAGAAATAGTCATTTTAGATAAACAGAAGCAACGGTCTACATTCAAGATAGATAGGTTGGTTGGCTGACCAAAAATGAGTGGCATATGCCCAGGAAAAAGCTCATGTACATTTAAAATTGGGTTGGGTGGGGCTAAGAAGGCTTGAGCCCAAGCCTAACCTGAAGATTGATCAGGTCATGCACGAGCGTCCCAGGCCAGCCCACAGGTTAATCTTGGACCGAAGCCGGCCCCCTGGGGTGAGCTACTCAGCACATGTGAGCGGCATCCAAACCGTTCATCAGGTGGACTCCATGATGAATGTTCCTTAGCATAACATCCGAGGCCAGCCCCATTCACCAGGCGGGCTGCATGTGTAGGGAGAAATGTGCGGTTAGGAAAATTGATAAGCATCAGTAGCCACCTGATGAATGGTTGGATGGCTTTCTAGGATCAGACATTGCTCTGTCCACATGATCAACATTCAGGATCTTGCATATTGTTATCCGACCATCAGACAGACCATTTATGTAAGAGAAATGCTCCAGTGCTCTCACAGAACTAGAAGGTGCCGTGCTCCTAGTTGTATTTGGACAGTTAGACAGCCTATTCTAGTAATCTAGACCGTTCATTAGGTTCAATGCAACATTTCATTGGCTACCATGAAAACATGGCATTGATCTGACGAATAGTAACAATTTGATCGATGGCCTTTAATATGGATGGTTAAGATTGTTTTACTCACAATATGTCTAATAAATAATTTGGTCCATCTATTTGTTAGGGCCCATCATAGATTTCTTCTTGTTCAAAATAATCACTTTTGTCAGGCAATCATATTCATCCCATCCTAGGCTTGGAAAAGGGACGGCTATAGAAAAAAAAGCCAATTCACGGATGGATTGGATCATCCGATCATAGTAGTTTTTGCACGGTGGCCTGTAAAATGTGTTCTCGACTTAAGCCAATTCATAGGAATTAATATAGCATCTGGGAATCTTGGCTAATTTTCCAGCTGAAAAACTGTTGCTGTATTTCTCTTCTTAGCTATCTGTTTGCAGGACACCTACAACTTGATTGGCCAAGATTTTCCAATAAAAAAGGTTGCATTGTCCATCTGCATAGTGACACACCGAATCAATGGCTTAAATCAGTGAAGAGTCTAGTGAAGAGTCTAGCCAATAGCTTATGGGTTCAAAAAATTTGGATCATGCTCTAGCTCTAGAACTATATAGAAAATTGATGGACAATGTTGATCTAACACATAAATTATCGGTGAGCTTAAATAAGTGTCTCACGTTAAAATTGGGTTATGTATTACACAAGGGAGAAAAATCTCTCGCGCAGTGTGCAATTTTGATTTTTTTTTCTTTAAAAGAGTCACTAAACCTCCGTTGCCAAAAAAAATCGATAAAAAATTATGGAGCGCTTTCCAGTTCCATATTAACAAACAACAATAAATGTAAAGCGCTTTTAAATACTGCATTAAGTAAAAAAATTCAGTGTTAACAAACTGGCCCTAAGTCTCTAAACCAACCGCCCCTAAAAACAATCTCCTTTATGACTTTTGACTCATGGACCACAGAAGAAATGCTAAGACATGAATAGTTCAGTGGGGCCCACTTGTACTATTGCTGGCATCCAGACCGTCCATCAGTTCCCGTATTCCAGGGTAGGACTTGATGCCAAAAACCACCAAGATTTAAAATTCAGATTGGCCCTAAAATCTCAAAACAATACAAATTAAACTGTTATGGTTGAAATACTTGGAGCCCACCATCCACACTGCAGGTAGGGCTCTCAATGGGTCGGATCTGGATCGGATCCAGTTGGATCCAGCTCCAAGTCCGTATATCTGTAGACGGATTCGGAACGGATTCGGATCCAACTCGGATCCAAAAGGTGATATCCATATCCGATCAATTTATAAATTGTTAGATCCATTTCCAATCCAAAATCCATATAACCATGGGATTCGGGTCGGATCTAGGTCCGAATGCACCCCCATTACAAATCTAAAAAATATATGATATAAAATATATAATATAATATATTTAATTTAGTAGAAAAATGATGCAAATCCCACTATTTACTATGGTATGGTCCAAATGGCCTAAAATAATTTGTAAAATGGATGGCCAGCAAGAATATAACATATACAGTAAGGTGACAATGAGTCGGATATTAATCGGATTCGGATCTAACTCGGATATGTTCTTGTGAATCCATATCTGCTCCATTTAAGTAATCGGACCTATTTTAAGATCCATATCCGGTCCCTTTAACTAATCGGACCTATTTTAGGATCCAAATCCGCATTATATGGATTCGGAGCGAATCGGATCTCGGATCTGACCCGCTCCATTGAGAGCCCTAACTGCAGGGTTATTGAAATGCCGAACATTGAACTCTCCCCGGTTTGCACTCACAGCCAGCTGACAAAGTCGTGGGGACCACTGTGATGTTTAACCCATCCACCTTTGTAGCCACATAAATTTAGGAGGTGGGACGAAAATTCAGATAGATCCAACAAGCAAGTGGGCTACACTGCAAGAATCAGTCAATATAGAACGCCGACTCTTCAATTCTCTCCGGCCTGTAAAGTCGTGGTGCTTATCATGATGATTATGAGGAAATCCAGTTCACACCATTTTATCCATATAATTTTAAGGGTGAGCCCAAAACTCAGGCATGTCCTCAGGCAGATCCAGCTCTCTCTGACTGAAAAAGTCATGGGGCTCGTTGTGTTTGTTTTTTTTTTTTTTTTTTATAAATCCAACCCATCCACCATTTTAGCCACATAAATTTGGATTTGGATCCTATGTTGGCTGCCAACTGGGAAACTCTGTTTGGAGCTTTTTCATTGGTCCACATCACACTGCATAACATTGGTGTGATCAGGTTGCACTGAGGATGTGACATGATTGCAGACCTATGTGATGACGTGGACCAATAAAATGGCTCCAAATAGGGTTTTCCTGTTTAGTAACCAACAGAACATCGGGGATTCCATAAACTTAGGGCTAGGCCCAACATTAGGTACATTCAACAGTCAAGAGTAGGCCACACTAAATAGGTGATATTGAACAACTGTCATTGGAACATTATGGGGCAGTTGTGGGTCAATCTACCATATTTTGGTTTTTAATTCATGCGGCAGTCGTGTGGGAATGACCTTATTACTGGTTTGGGTGGAATATAGACAACATGGTTGGATTCCTGGAAGGTTTCAATGGTAGGCATTTCCTTCCCTACTATATACTATCTTTTGGCCTACTTGAGTTTTTGGATATGCTCATTTTTGGGCTATCTACTAACATCAAAATGAATGGACGGGGTGGATTTCTCAAAACATCACGATAGGCCTTTGGTAGGTTCCAACGGTGGTGCCATTATCCCCACTGTTTCAGTAGTGTGGCACGCTTGAACTCTGGATTAGCCTCATTTTGTGGAACATGCCCTAAAATGAGCTGGCAAAATGGATGCACCGCATGGATAAAACACATACATCATATAGGTCTCATACAGCAGTGCCATGCGTCCTACAAAAGGTAATCTCTTCCCGATTAATGCATGCATTCATGCAATCGTAAGTAAATAATGGATATTACACCTATGCTCAAGTGGCAGACTGAGTGAAGAGGCTCCTATGCTCAAGTGGCAGACTGAGTGAAGATAGCCTCGTTTCAACACTGAGGTCATGATATAGTGGTGTGGCTAACATCGTGATGTGACTAACAGGGGTGGCTGGGGGTACTAACAATGGGGTGTGTGAACTACCCATAAAAAAAATTTTAAAAATAAAAAAATGAAGAAGTAAATAATGGATATTGAAAACCCAAACTAAAATGCAGTGGGTGTGGGTGTGGGAAAAAAAAAAACACCCTTAAAAAACTCAGGGACCCACCGTGATGTTTGAAATAATCCACCCTGTCCACCAGTTTAGTTCGTGGGCTAAAAGATGAGGCAGATCTAAAATCAAGTGGGCCACACGGCTTGAAATAGTTGATTATAAATGCCACCATTAAAATAACCTCTCTCAATATGGCCGCTGAAAAAGTAGTGGACCCATTGTGAAGCTTTTAATAAAACCATCCTAGCCACTATTTTAGCCTGTTCATTTAAAGTAACGGGCTAAGAAATGAGGTAGATCTAAAACTCAATTAAGCCACATGGCTTGGAACAATAAACCCATCTTGTTACATGTCTTCTTGTCATGAAAGAGCATTTTTGTCAACTTAAAATTGCATAATGTCATATATACTCCTAACAGGGCGTGGGAATATGACAAACGATGGGAACCGTAGTCAAATATTTAAAAATACTTTAAAAGCAATTGTTGATGGTCTAAAAGGCAGGCGGCTTTATGCTAAATATTCTACTCTTAACCATCAATTTGATAGTCATCAACTGAATGGTCATCAGGAATTCTGATTAGTGTTAGTTTTTAGATATGATCCATTCGCTTGGTGGGCCACGCAAGTTTGAGATACACCCACACCTTCGGGACTGGTAGACTGGGTGAAGATAACCTCATTTCAACACTGAGGTCCTGACATGGATTCCCAACCTGGGAGGTGGCTAACATTGAAGTGTGACTAACACTGTGGGTGGGTGTACTAACAGTAGGATGTGTGTACTAATTAACCCAACAAATAAAAATAAAAAAAAGGGTTGTCTATTGATTAAAAAAGTGTAGTCTAAGTATATTACAGGGGTGGCACATCCGGTGAGTGGATGACTTTTGAACTTAGTTTTTACCACTTTAGTGTTGTTTCGTCCTTTTGAGTAGAGGTGGGCAATGATCCGGGCCGAGCCGAGTTAGCCCTAGTTTGGTTTGGTTTGTTTTTGTGTCACCTCAGTTTGTGGATTGGCTTGGTTTGGGTTTCGGGCCGACCCATGCGGCCCGAGTTTGGTTTGCTCCAGAAAAATCTAGTTCGAACTGGGATCGGTTTGGTTGAAAATTTCGAACCAGGCCAGGCCGAGTTCAAACAGATGGTAGCTCTTTTTCTGCTTGTTTATTTAAACAGAAAAGAAATTAAAAAGTCAGAAAAAAGTACAAACGTATCTTACTATAGGAATTTTAACATCCTCCAAAGGAGTGCAGCTTCAAAATAGACATGTAAGAGCATTTTCCAAACAAAAGTACACCAGCATAATTTTACAAGTGTAAGGAAACAATGTGCATTCATGTATATGTGTTATGTATTATCCATGTCATCATGTATATGTATTATCCACGCTGTCCATCTATTTTACATATCATTTTAGGTCATGATCCCAAAATGGAATCATATCCCAAGCTCAAGTGGATCAAACCATAGGAAGTCCATCTGTTTTACATATCATTTTAGGACATGATCCCAAAATGGAATCATATCCAAAGCTCAAGTGGATCACACCACAGGAAACAGTGTGCTTACAATCTACGAGCCGAATCAAGCCAAATCAAACCGAGTTGAATCAAATCGAGCTTCGAGCCGAACCGAGCCGGTATTGCCCTAATTTGAGCTTGGTTTGTTTTTTCAAACGAGCTTGACACCGAGGCTTGGTTTGGTTTGAACTTCCATTCGAACCAATCCAAGCCGTACTTTTTCAAACCAATCCGAGCCGAGCTTTCGAGCTGGCTTGGTTTGTGCCCACCTCTACTTTTGAGTGGGCCATGGGAGTACCTTTCTTATTTATTCCCTCTTAACAAGAAAATTTTTTGATACTCTGGCGGAGTGTGATGAATGATATACAGGCACTTTGAGATTATTTATGAATTACATACGTGGCACAAAATTAATTCAAATTAAATTATCCAAATTACGGTCCCAGAGTTTAGATGTGATATGAACTAAAAATTATACTAAATTAATTATTTTATTATCAGGACCAGTGGACATTTATTAGACCGTTAAAAATGAAAACTATCGATGGTCCTATTTCAACAAACAAGTGTCCATGAACCACAGGTTAGTATTGTTCAACCAATTTCATTTCAATACTAAAGTGAAAATTATTCACATTCGCAATTTTTGAGTGCCTACATATCAAGTGTCATACCCAGCCCGAGTATCAAATAACCCCCTTTTTTGCTGGGTTAGCCCGAGTATCAAATAACCCCCTTTTTTGCTGGGTTAGCCCGAGTATCAAACCCGGCCACATATTAACCGTTGGATTGGGTCCTTTCTAGTGACCCAAATCATCTATATGACGCAAATCATACTAACGGTGAGATCATGTGCGTACCTGATAAGTCATCATCAGCCGTTAAATGGAGATTGGACATGATCAGATCATAGTGATGGAAGATGGAAAACACGGCCGGCGACATCGTCCAAAGCGATGCCACTGGAATACTCCTCCGATTGCCGATCTCAACAGCCCACGTCAGCAAAGTATCGGCTATGATGCAGCTGATCGGCTGAACAAGCCGATCCAGGAGCTGATCGAATGGATCGCCCATCTTAGTGCAGACGGCTTCGAAGAAGCTAGCGATGTCGGCCCCGCGGACCAGCTCTGATGGGATGACATTGGGTATGGAGCGGAGCCGTATGTTGGATGGCTTCGGAACTGAGCCGATGAAGCCGAGCCACTCCTCAGTGACCACAAAGGTTATGATTAGGCCTTGATAGGATGATAGGAGCTTGCAGACGTTCATCATGGGGTTGATGTGGCCACGGCCTGGGTAAGGCATGGCCACCACGTGGCAGCTGGGGATGGTGGCCATGTCGACAGGATCCATGGCCTAGATCTAACGGTGGAGATTGATTCTTTCCGGAAGTAGAGAAGAAGAACATTTGTGGAGAAGCAACATCGGCGGAAGACCCTCTCCCGCAATTATTGAGAGAGAACCAACACGTACAGATGGCTGTATGTTATCCAACCATCCAGCCCCATCTTTCCTACAATTTTTCATCTTTTTCCGAATGTATCCCTGACTGTTGGGCCCACCGTGATTTATATATATTGCATCTACACCGTCCATCCGTTTCACCAGCTAATTTTAGGTCATGAGCCTAAAATTTCAGTAGATCTAAATCCCATGAGGACCACACCATAGGAAATAGTGGTGATTGAATGCCCACCATTAATTTTGTGGCCTCGAGAAGCTTTTAATGGTGTGCACTCAATCACCACTGTTTCCTGTGGTGTGGTCCATATGGGATTTAGATTGATTCATTTTTTGGATCATGCCTTAAAACGAGCTGTCAAAATGGATGGATAGTTTGGATATAAGGTACATACATCAAGCTGGCCGTCTGATCAAAATGATTTGTGTGTAAATGACAATCCAATGTAAGCCAGTCTATCCAATGGTCTGGATTGATTATTCCAGGTTCTACTTGTCCCAAACTAGGTATCTTCCTCCATCTAAAGTTAGAATGGTCCACCTATGGTGCGGCCAAGTGGGCCCGCACCACATTCCAAATTGCACACAAGTGTGCAGAGATCAGACTCTTAACAGGTGGCCCATTTATGAGTACCACCTTAATTTTCATGGACCTGAGCCCAATGATTTAGCAGACGGTCAAAACGTGTCCTTTAAAATGCTCAATTCTCTCTCTCTCTCTTTTTTTTTTATGCAGACTAATCCAGTTTTCTGTGTTGTGGTCCACCTGAGATGTGGATCTTCTTCATTCTTGGGATCATACCATAAAATGAGCTTTCAAAACGGATGGACGGATCAGATTTAAGATACATAAATTACAGTGGGACCCATATTCAGGGATCCACCGACCTCGGTGTATCCAGTTATATATACCGAAGTCACGACCAATTGAATGGGACTTATTCAAGCACTTGCGAAAGGCCCATCATATCAACGGCTTGGATAACTGAAAAGACCCCTTTCCGAAAGGCTGAGATCCCGAGCGTGTACCATTGCAAAACATCCGGATGTATTCTAGAAAATAATACTTGGTCCGCAAGTTTTCACAGTATACACGCGCTTGCAAAGTCTCGGGAGTGGGCCCCCAATTTGGAAATCTATACCATTGTTTTCTTGGGAGCGGATTAGGTGAGACCCCGGATCCACCGAGGTGGGTGGGACTGCTTACTTTGGGGTCCACTGTGATGTAGTGTCTACATCCACGCCATCCATCTGTATTGAAAGCTCATTTTAGGGCATGCTAAAAAAAATGAAGCAGTTCCAAATCCCAAACGGACCATAGGACAGGAAACCATGGTGATTAACCATTAAAAGCATCTTGTGGGCTACAAAAGCTTTTGATCAAGATGATATTTGTGTGGTCTCTTCATCTAGGTGTCTGTGACCTTATCAACAGGTTGGATGGCAAATAAATATTTTGGTGGAATCCATCAAGTGTTTAATGGTGAGGATTCAATCACGCTGTTTCCTGTGGTGTAGTCCACCTAAGATTTTTGTCCGCTTCATTTTTAGGATCATGCCCTAAAATGAGCTTTCAAAATGGTTGAACGGTGTCGATTTAAGGCAAATACATCACTGTGAGCCCCACGAGCTCCCGCCCACCCTATGTGGATCCGGACACGGTTTGGGTGGATTCCTAACTGTGGGGCTCACCTGTGATGTATGTTCCTTACATCCACACCATCCATCCATTTTGACAGCTCATTTTAGGGCATGTCCCAAAAATGAAGCATATCCAAATCTTAAGAGACCGTACCATAAGAAATAGTCTTGATTGAATCCTCACCATTAAAATCTTCATGGGGTCACTGGAATGTTTATTTTCCACCCAACCTGTTGATAAAGTCAGAAAGACCTGGATGTAGAGACCACAAAAATATCAGGTTGATCCAAAGCTTCTATGTCCCATGAGTAGTTTTTAATGATTGATTACCCCTGTTTGTTTCCTGTATGATGGTCTACTTGGGAATTGGATCTGGTTCATTTTTGGTATAACGTAGTAAAATGAGTTTTCAAAAAACAGATGAATAGCCTGGATATAAGGAACATACATCACGGTGGACCCCACGTTCAGGATCCACCACCTCGGTGGATCCGGGGATCCGCTGACACCGCGCCCGGTGGATCTGGGTCTCACCTAACCCGCTCCCTTTTACTTTAATAGCCCTAAGATGTGGTTATTTTTACTAAAAGTTTAATTTCTCATCTGGCTAATCTTTTCTGACCGAGAAATTGAAAATTTATGGCCTAGAATGCCCCTCTGACTACCACGTGCTCAGGGGGAATCCACTGTGCCCCAGGGGGAGTCCATCGTGGCCAGGGGAATCAGTCGGAGGGACATTTTCGACCATAAAGTTTCAATTTATTGTCAAAAGGCCTAAAATAATGAACCAGATGAGAAATTGGACTTTTAGTAAATATAAATCTCAGGATTATTGCTTTACAAATCCCCTCCCTATTTTGTTTTCTTTGGACGCGGATTGTACACTGACTAGGGCTGTTAACGGCACGGCCATATCTGATCCAGATCTGCTCCGATTTAATCGGATTCGGATCAATAATCGGATCATCGGGTCAAATTTGGATACCTAAAGATGATCCGTTTAATATTCAGATCGGATTCGGATCAACCTTGATCCGGCCAGTTAACGACCCGATTAAAAAAAAAACCAACCGTCTCCTTCGTCTCTACTCTCCACGCACACAACCATAGGCTGTATATCATATTCGGATATGGGGTCGGATCATATTCGGATCGAAAACGGATTTCAAAATATTTAAACAGGCCAGGTTCGGATCTATACTTGTGATCTGAATCGGATTCGGGTCGGATATATCCTTAATCGGATAGGATACCGATCATCATTGATCCGGCCCGTATCCGACCCGTTGACAGCCCTAACACTGACCCTGCTGTACCACGTTGCCTCTTGTGGGTCCTCCTTGGGCCCCACCCTGTTGTATATGTTTTACCCACAACGTTCATCCATTTTGCAGCTCATTTAAGGGCATGAGTCCAACAATTAGCCAGATGCAATTCTCAGGTGGACCATACCATAGGAAACAGTGGTGATTGAATACTCATCATTAAAAACTTCTCGGGGCCACAAAAGTTTTGGATCAAGCTGATATTTGTGTTATTCCTTCATCCAGTTCTTTTTTACCTAATCAACGGTTGGATGGAAAATAAACTTTACAGTGGACTCTAGGATGTTTTAATGGTAAGCATTCAATCACCCCTGTTTGCTTATGGTGTGGTCCATTTGAGATCTGAATTCGCCTCATTTTTAGGCTCCTGCCATAAAATAAGTGGGAAAAATGAATGGACCGCGTGGATAGAACATATACATTAAGCTCCGAATAGTAGCCACGTCGGTACTTACGTCCGTTTTCTTTTGCCAGTAAGAGAATGCCACGTGTGCCGTAGAACCGTGGCGAAATGTGGGCCGGATTATGTATTATATATCCACGCCTTCCATCCATTTTTCCAGATCCGTTTAAGGATATGAGCCCAAAACTGAAGCAGATGGAAATCTCAGTACCGGAGGAAACAGTGATGGTTGACCATTAAAAACTTCTGGTAGGCCACAAAAGTTTTGGATCAAGCCAATGTTTGTTTTTCTCCTTCATCCAGATTATTTTGACATTGTCAACAGATTGGATGGAAAATAAACATTACGGTGGGCCCTAAGAAGTTTTCAATGGTAAGAATTTAAATCAATTTATCTTCTAGTAGGGTCCACCTGAGATTTGGATCTGCTTCATTTTTTGAATCATGCCCTGAAATGATCTGGAAAAACGGGTGGACGATGTGGATATACATTAAATTCATTAAGGTGAGCCCTACTCTAAGGGACGGATCGTCTTGCACGAGGCCGGTGACGTACCAATCAGCTTCATGTGGACGCGGATTTCACCTTTTGGCAGGAAGTTCGTGGGGCCCACCGTGATGTTTTTTGGAAATCCACACCGTCCATCCGTTTTGTGAGCACATTTTAGTGCATGAGACCAAAAATGAGCTGGATCAAAGACTCAAGTGGTCCGTAAACGTGAGGATTGAACGTCCACAGTTGAAATATTAGTGGACCACATAAGTTTTGAATCAGGATATTATTTGTTTTTTCAGTTCATCCCATCATCCCAGTAGGAATGACGTTATGAACGGTATGGATGGCATATAAACATCACTGTAGACCCTAGGGAGGTTTTAACGGTAGGAATTTCCCTATCCACCTTTTCCTTTAGTGCGGCCCACTTGAGTCTTGGCTCCGGTTCATTTTTTTTCACATGTCTTAAAATGATTGCACAAAACGGATGGACGGGGTGGATTAATCACAAACATCACGGTGGGCCCCACCTAGGTTCCCAGGCAGTAACTTCCTGCGAAAGTTTCCCATCACGGTGGGCCCCACCTAGGTTCCCAGGCAGTAACTTCCTGAGAAAGTTTCCCATCGCGGTGGGCCCCACCTAGGTTCCCCTGTATATATAGTCGAAGATTAGGTGCTTTAACAAGCAGCCCGTCTCTCTTTCTCACACGATTTCTCGGTAAGTATCGCGATACACTCTCAATTTTCATTTTCTCGCCTCCTAATTATTTCCAAATATGGAATCAACATGTCGTCGTTCTGCTTCCTTTCCTTCTGTCTTATCGTTTTCTTTTTTTCTTTTATCCTTTTTTTTTTCTTCTTACGATTCGTTGGATGAGATTTCTTGGAACCGTTGATTTCAAGATCTTAATGGAAGGGTATTGTTCCAGTTCTTTCTATCTCATCCCACCGTGCAGATTTCTCTTCGGTCCTAGGTGGGCCAATCTAGGATCATCTACAACTGTGGACCCAACTTGTATTGGAGATGGTCTAAAATTCAATATCGGTTGATAAAAATCATCAGATATGGTATGCATGAGAATGGTCTCTTCTCCAATCCAAGGTGAATCCTTCCTACCCAGAAATCCACCATAACCGTTGGTGGCCCCACATATGATCAATAAATACGTTTGGATGGCAGGAACTCACCGTAGATTGTAGATAAACCTAAAATCATCAAAGTAGATAATCTTATCATAAAAACAAGGGCCTGCAAAATGGATGGTGACAATAAAAATGACCGTTGCTTTAATTTCGTAGGACCTTGTTTTACCACTTGTAATCACCCCATTAGGTGATAAGGGACTCTGTCCCTCCAATGGGCCCAATTACCCTAATAAGGTAGAAAATATTCATACTCGATTATCACTATTGGATCTAACCCAACAGTCAATGGCTATCAATCTGACTTTGGACCCGTTGGTACAGGCCTTGGATCAAAATTCGGCTAAGTATTTAAATGTGTGGGGTACATGGCCTCTCAAATTAAATCCACTCGACCTATCATGCCCAAAATTCAATTTTTACAATCATCTAATTAGACCCACCTACAATTGACCTGACCTGATCCAAGCCCTCTATCGATCCAACCCAAACCAGTTGAGAGCGAAACCTTGAATTTCCGAAGATATTTATTGCTTGCTTGGTGGATGCTTCAATTGAGATCATTTCATTTTAGTTCATCATAATTATGTATTAGAGATCCTATTTCTATTTTGTAAAGATAAAAAATAACTTTGATAATTAATAATTATAATGTCCAATGCATAATTATGTTTAATGAAAATGAGATTAACTTAATTTTAGTCGTCTACTAAACTGGCCCTTCAATTTTATTATATCTCATGTTCTGGCATAGAAGGTTTGTATGGATTTCTATTAATTTACAATATGTACATGTGCTAATAAATCTAAATCATTTTCAAACAATTTTTAATCACTAGCGTTCAATTAGTGTATTCATGACTGAGATTTTTTCTTAAAGAGTGGGCCCATTTGACTTAATCTATGTTGCATATGGGCCCATGGTCTGCTTGTGGGCAACTACTAGCGGGTGAGCCGCACACAATTAATACTCGAACATTTATGGTTAAATACTACCCGTGCAATGAACGTGACAAGATGCAATTAGAGCCTAAGGTTATCTATAGTTGGCACATGCCCTAAAAAATCCCTCATTTGCGAAAATCAAAACCATTCAATTGGTGTCCCATAATAGTAGGTTGAGGAAGAAAACAAAGCACTTGGCCACATTCCAACATAGAAGCTCACATTCTACCGTCATAAGGATTTTCGTTAGGAGTTGACCACATCATATATAGTTAAAAGACTCGGTGACTCTGACTCACTCATCTGGTCTTGAGTTGAGTCACAACACACCTGAGTCAACTTGAATCAGCCCAACTAAGCCAAGTTGGGGCGCCGGATCATCGGAGTGACTCATGGTCTCAAACCAAATTAGGTCTGAGTCACAGGAGACTAGATCAAGTCTTAAAATTGTAATTCTACATTAAAGTAACGGTTTATTATTTATTTTAATGAGAATAATGGTCGGATTTTGGGCAGGTTTAGCCAAAACCAGACTCGCCCATATATTAAATAGGTCTAGGCCTAAATTTTAAACTAAGACACTTTTACTGAATGTGCGGGTCAAGTGCGGTCTAAGTCAACCCCATCAAACCCATGGGTCTAGGTCTAGGAGAGGGAGATCCACCTAGACCTATTTACAGATGGATCAGGTCTTAATGCGTCTGTATCTCTGGATTTGGTATGCAAACATTTTTACCAGGTTTAAAACTGGGTCTAGACAGGTCCAAACCTAGATGGGTCCCTTGCAAAATAGACCAAACCTACCCAGTTACTAAATGGGTCTGGGCTGGGTCAAGTTGGGTCTAATGCAAAGGAAACCAAATTCAGACTTGTTTAGCAGGGTCTGTTGGTGAACCCAGACTCGTACCATTTACCAAAGGGGTCTTGTCTAAATGGGTCGGCTGAGGTACCCCATCAGTCCGCTGACCCATTTACAGCCCCATCCGCCGTAAGAAATCTTATCATATACTCATTTTAAAAAATATAAAATCACATGCATACTTATTTTCATTTTTTATTCCTGAAATCAATTATGCAGGTGGAGCGTTTGGACATCAGAAGGTTTGTGAAGAATCACATTCATCGGTGGCATTGGACATGTTGTAGACGGTTGGGGTGGCAGAGAACTCCGGTGACGAAGGCAGCGGACAGCAGGTACCAATCTGGCTGTTCATGGAACGTTCGTTCCCTGCATCCTGACAACAATCCTTCCGTTGTTTTCAGGCTGCTGGCAACGAATGTTCGATCAACGGTCCAGTGATGTACCTGATGTCCCATGCCTTGTCCACTACCACTCTGCTTCCCGAATCATCTACATTGTTGTCTGATGCCGTAGAGTGTGGACCAGAGGATTTGGCATGGACATCACAGATAAGCCATCAGAATCGCTACTAAACTTGTGGCTCAGATTACTATCGGAAGGTATTGTACAATGTAGCGATTTTGATCATATTTTGCCAGAATAACGTGCCAATCTGACCAGTCCACACATGTGGGCCCTTGGTTTTGTGATCCAGACCGTTGATCTGATGAGATTGAACCCACCTGGTTGGTGGGATATCCCCAAGATCTTTTAGATGGGAAGATCACAACCATTTGATCAATGGCTGGGTTACAAAAAAGAATTTAAAAAAAACAAATTGCAATGGGTTTTAAAATGCCGAAGATTTGGGTGGCCAGGATCTACTGATGTGGAAGAATTTTGGGATGTCCCTCACCTACCATAGGCCCCATATACACACCCATGTGGCCCACATTTAAAGTTCATCATCAATAAGGTAGGAAAAATCATACTAAATGATCTCTTCTTCTTTCTTTTTTTTTTCTTTTTTTAAATTCTCTGAATTATTGTTCAGGGTGCAAATGGGGCAGGTTGATCCGACTGCTCATTGGACCTGACCTAATAATAAATGGGTCTGGATCTTAATGTCCACCGATTATCAGGTGGGCCACATCATGGGGAACACTAGCGAGGACGACTACCATAGATAGGTCCAAGATTCAACGTAGCGCCCACCCGAGGTTTCTTCATGTCATCCAACCTGTGCATCAGGTTGCCACATCAAGATTACAGGACACCCACAAAAATTCTGCGCAATCCAACCATTTGATGGGCCCCACCAGTTGAATTTGTACGGTGTTGCACTCACTCCATACGCAACAGACCTGCATCCTCCATTGCCATCACGGTCCATGATTGCCAATGTCGCTCATGGAGGAGGTCTGCCGCCCATCTCACACCTACAGTAGTGGCACCATACTCAACCAACAGTCCTGCATCCTCCATTAACTCAATGAACCCATCTTTGTTCACTCATTGATGTAGAATAGGTCGTTGATTATTTCATGGCTCAGATCGACCAAAAGAAGACTAGTCGGGGTCGAAAGTGATCCGGACCGTCGGGACCGTAAACTAGTCGTATCTCGCAATCCGGAATGAGTTTCTGGACATATAATATATCATTTTGGGGTAGCTCGAGCTCCTTCAGCCGCCCAACCCCGCTATGCCGGATTGCCCATGCCGAAATCGCGAGATTCAACTATATCGATGGTCGTTAGGCTAGTTTATTTTCAGTTTTACTATTTATAATAAGTTTTAATTCGATCATAACTTTGGATCTGTAGGGTTTTAGAGTTAGTGCCCAACATGAAAAGGGCTTAGAATATTTAGCAGAACAACATGGTCTGGCCCGTTTGGTAACTTTCTATTTTTTGTCGAAAGCCAAGAGTTTTAGTAGGATTGAGCGACTTCTATAAATAGTAAGTTTACTATTTATAGTAAGTTGCGTTTTCTAGGAGTTTGAGTTGGAGTCTGATACTTTACCTAGGATTTAGTTTTCTATTTATATGCATTGTAATTCTATTTCTATTAATTGAATCTATCAAAAACAATTATTCAGAATTAATTTCCTCTTTTATTTCTTCATGTGGATTCGAGAAACAATTGGTAAGTGAGACGGTGATCAACCTATCACGTCCTCCCTGCGTCATTGGTATCAGAGAGAGGTTTCTTCCTTAGGACGATGACCTCTAATGAAGGGTTGGATCCTAATCCCAAGGACGATGCTCCAGGGGACTATCTAACGGTGACAGCTTTTGAAGCAGTGCAACAGGAGAACCGGTTGATCCTGCAAGGTATACAGGCAACCATCGACTAGATTGCAGCATCGCTAGCTCCGCCCAGAGCCCAAGGCGACCAACAACCACCAACGCTCGCTATACGGAACAATCATGTATTCCGTAGAGCACCCCAGGTGGATAATCGTAGGGCTACACCAGATGAATCGAAACCAAGCGATGACGAGGTCGAAGACATTTTGGTATGACAACCTGCGCTAGGGAATGAGCGTGTGGAATGAGCAGAATGAGATTATTGGGGTAAAGCTGATCTTCCCAGCTTTAATGGCCTACTTCGAATAGAGGAGTTCCTCTTTACTGGCTGGCAGAGGTCAAACGGTACTTCGACTATATGGAAGTGATGGACGACAAGAAGGTAAAACTAATTGCATATAAATTAAAATCCGGTGGTTTAGCATGGTGGGAAAACCTACAGGTTTCCCGCGCCCGTTAAAATAAGGCATCCATCCGAACATGGCATCGGATGAGACAGCTTCTTAGGACCCGATTCCTCCCTAGCGACTACGAACAAATTTTATTCCAACAATATCAAAATTGTTGTCAGGAAAATCGAACCGTAGTCGAATATCTCGAAGAATTCTAGCGATTGGCTACATGGAATAATTTATCGGAATCAGAGGCACAACAAGTATCATGGTTCATTGGTGGGTTGCGATTTGTAATCTAGGATCGGGTCCAGATGCATCCAGTCTGGATGTTGAGTGAGGCCAACCAATTGGCCACCCGGGCAAAAACACGGTTGTCGCGGCCCCCTGCTCGACCCTATCCGGTAACACGGAACTCCATCATCGGGCCCACTCAGGATACAATATTGGCCAAAGGCAAGGAACCTATAGGAGGGTGTCCTCAACCTCCTATGGTCACAAATCAGGACTGGGAAAGCGGTCCCTCAATGTCACGCCCCAAACCCGGGGACCGGGCTCACCAAATTCCTGATCGCCGACCTTGGTGCCAACAGCCTCCGTAGTACCCCATTCTCGGCTCCTAGCTCTCATGTGCCAGGTTTCGATCCTGGGATCCTACCAGGAGGATTTTCAGGGTAAAATTTTTTTTTTTTTAGTTGAGCATAAACACAAGTATACCAAATAAAAAAGCATCATATCACATATCCACTAAAAGTTTGTTGAGTACAATATTGGAAAGGGAAATACAACATAAAGTAGAAGTCCAAAATATCAGATACATGAACCGCCCTCAATGCTGCTGATAGGCTCTAGTACCTGCAGTGTAAACAAACACGCATGAGCTTCCTACGAAGCCCAGTAGAGTGCGTGTGTGCGCGTGTGATGCATATGACAAGTATGCAGATATCAGAGTAAGCGAAAGCAGTAGAGGGCTAAGTTACCAAATTCATGAATGTTATCAGCCATCCCAAGGCTATGCTATGCAAGGGCCTACATGGCCGAGTGTTACATGCTAGAGATGCAATGCAAATACGTCAATCCTCAACTGATCCACATATCAAAATAGTTATCATCTGGGACATCACCGGGGTCTAGTATACTCTCATATTGGCCGCCGCACATCGCGCGCGTAACCAAGCGAGTAGAAAAGACCTCACTATCCGCCTCGTCAGTGGTATGCCAATGCCCACCCGGCTCGCCGATAGCGGACCCATTTCATGAGCTGGTCAGACTCGACCTAGCTTACAGCCCACTTCACCCGAGCGGATAAGGTCACACCCCTTTCCAACCGACCTCGACACAGTGGGAGACGCGGCCTACTGGTATTTGGCACACGGGCGCTCATGTTATCCACTCGGTCTCGACGTTGGAGCATCCTACTGGTACCACAGGGTTTAGGGACTTTCACCCAAGGACATCCATAGCGCCCACGTAGTAGAACAAGTTTCCGGTGTCCAATACTGCCAACCATGATGTGACTATGGTGGCCACCACCCTGATGCTGCTAGGGTGTGAAAGCGATCGTGACATACATAATGCGAAATGCATGAGTCATACAATCCAAATCATGCACCAACTTACGCATACTGCGCAATCATGTGGGGCGACCCTGTCTCGCACGGGTCCCCTAAGTAAACAAGCCAACTAGCATATGCTATGGTTAATCATGATCCATAACAGGCATACAAATGATGCGTATGGGCATATGAATGAGCATGGTATTCATTATACTAAGCATGTTATCAGTGTGACTTATCAAGCTATCCATACTAGCATGTTGCCAACATATCATGTAACATTGGCCTTAAAAGGCCCAATATATATAAATAGAGAGTGGGACCCGGATTGTGGATCCCATTGGAAATGTAAAGGTCTTCGTGGTATAGCCCACTTGAGACTACATCGGCCCCATACTTGGGCCTGCACATACAAGATAGGCAGCATGAATAAAACAGATACATCATGGTGGAGCTAATAGATACATCACGTTGGGACCCATAGGGTGGGCCACCTGCTGGGCAGTGAGGTACCCATCTAGTCCCAATAAGTTTTGAATCAAGCAGATATTTGTGTGTTCTCCTTCGTCCATATCCATGTGATCTTATGAACAGATTGGATGGCAAAATAAACATCACTGTAGAACCTAGAAAGGTTTCAATGTTGGAAATCATTTCCCTACTATAGCATGGTCCACTTGACATTAGGATATGCTTAAAATTTGGGCCCCGCCACTTATGGATAGGTTGGGTGACAAATAAACATCATTGCGGGTCTAGGAAGGTTTCAATGGCGGAGATTATTATTCCCACTGTTGTCCCATGGCATGGCCCACTTGTCATGTGGATATGCTAAGATTTTTTTGGGCTCGGCTACTTATGAAATAGGTTGGATGTCAATTAAACATCACTGTAGGGCTGGGAAGGTTTCAATGGTAGAGATCATTATTCCCACTGTTGAACCGTGGCATGGCCCACTTGTCATGGGGATATGCTTAAATTTTGGGCCCAGCCACTAAAATGAATTGGGAAAACATATGGACAGAATAGGTAAGGCCCATACATTCTAGGTGGGCTCAACGAATGGGGCCCATTGGGTGTCACCACAAGCTGCTGGGCAGCAGTATCCCCTGGACGCTGTCTATCCAGCTCACTTTCTTTCTTTTTTTTATTTTATTTTATTATTATTATTATTTTTTTAACGCATCAAGTGGGGCCCACAGAAGTTTCTGATCAAGCTGACATTTTTGTTCTCCCTTCGTCCATGTATGCGTGAACTTATGAACAGGTTGGATCTCAAATAAACATCATGGTGGCCCGTAAGAAGGTTTCAACGGTAGGGCACTGTCCCTACTGTTTTCTGTGGTGGGGCCCCCTCGGGACTTGGATCTGACTCATTCTTGGGGTCATGCCCTAAAATGATCTCCCCAACTGGATGGACGGTGTGGATACAACACATACATCATGGTGGGACCCACAAGTGGGCCACTGCTGGCCGAGCCAGCGTGCCAGGACGCTGGTACACCCAGCGTCAGCGTCGCTGACGCTGACTCTTCCTCTTTTTTTTTTTTGTATTCATATCAAGTGGGGCCCACATGGGTCTGATCCACTCCGTTCATCAGGTTCCCCATCTCGTGGGGGACCCAACAAGCCCCATATTGGATATGTAATTCCGTTTAGAAACGTTAAGGTGGGCCAAAAGATTCTGACAGTAGGAATCATTGTTCCCACTGTTTCAAGCGGTGCAGTCCACTGAAGATCTGGATCTGGCTCATCTTTGGGCCCTGGCCCTAAAATGATCTGGGAAAACAAGTGGACGGCGTGGATGGAACACAAACATAAAGGTGGGTCCCACGAGTGGGACCCCTTACAACGTCCAAGGTGACGCTGGACGTTCCAGCGTCAGGACGTCCAAACGCTGGACGTCCCAGCGTTTCATATTTTTTTTTCTTTTTTTTTTGTTTATCTAGTGGTCATTTCATGTGGGGCCCACTTAGTGAAGATCTGATCCGTCCATTAGGTTCCCCTTCTCATTAGGGACCCAACAAGCCCAATATTGGGCGGCTGATTCAGTCCCCAAACATCACAGTGAGCCATGGAAGTTTCAATAGTAGACGTCCTTGCCTCCACTGTTTTCCTTGGTGTGGTCCACCTGAGATCTGGATCTTCTTCATTTTTGGGCTCCCTGCCCTGAAATGGGATGGAGAAACAGATGGAGGGCGTGGATTGCATGCATACATCAAGGTGGGTCCCACATGTGGGGACCTGCCAATGCCCAAAAGGGGTTCTAGTAACGTGCTGCTGGGCAGCAGCGCCCTCTGGACGCTGTCTGTCCAGCGGCAGCACTTCCCCTTTTCTTTTTTTTTCTTTTTTATTATTATTATTATTATTATTATTATTATTATAAGGTGGGGCCCATCCATGGATGATCCAATCCATCCACCAGGTTGTCCACCACCAGGTGGGCCCAAAAGAAAAGGAAAATGAAAGAAAAAAAAGGAAATGGGGGATTTATGTCCCCCTTGCACTCACCTTGAAGGATGGACGGTTGGATGGGATCGGGTTGATGATCGGATGATCCGGACGGTCCGGATGATGGTTGGGGCCCTCCAAGCTTGGATCTACACCCTCAATCTCTCTAATCTCTCTCTACTTCTCTCAAATCTCTCTCTTTCTCTCTCCTCTCTCTCTCTCTCTCTTGCAAATATGGGATGTGAGGAAGCCTCCTCTCCCCCTACGTATGGTATTTGTATGGGGGGGGAGAGAGAAAGGAATTATGGGTAATGATGCTAGCATGGGAGAGAGGTATGGGGGTATGGGCCTTGGTTGACTTTGGAAGAGAGAGAGGGATGGGGGTATGATGTGTGTAGGGTAGGGGTATGGGATAGGTATAGGTGAGAATGATGGTGATGGATTTGATTGATGTGACATATCTTGGAATTTGTGCAAGTGGGGCCCACCACACACGCACGTTGTGCGGCCCACCTCGGATTACGCGATTGATCATAACTTTCACACCGGGTATCGCAATGGGGCGTGCCGCGCGGCGTTGGAATCGCAGCGCCTACGCGGTCGCCGGGGTATAGGTCTCGGGTTGATGCGGTACTAAAATAGGGTCGCGATCAAGGCTCGCTAATCTGATCCGTCTGGGACGTACCGACACCGGAAATTAAGCGTACGGAGGGCAAATAAGGGTACGGGTCTTACACTCAAGGCCTCAACGTGCAACTCCCACTACAATGGGTCCTAGTAGGATCCCCAACCCATATAGTCGGCTAAAGCCAGACCATTGTCTCCGCTGTGGCCAACTAGGACACTGGTTGAACGCTTGCCCTTAACGCCCTACATCCTACTTAACTAAGAATGAAGGTGGCGCGGAAGGTGAAGTAGCAGAAGACAACCCTAAATTGGAACAGGCTGAAGAGGGGGACACAGAAGATGTAGATTGACTAACTAAAGATAATGGGGAATCGCTAGTAATGAGACGACTACTTTACACTCCCAGGAGGGAAGTGCATCCACAACGACATAATATCTTCCGCACAAAGTGCACTATGCAGGGTAAAATTTGTGATGTGATCATAGACAGTGGGAGTAGCGAAAATATTGTCTCGAGAGTTATGGTGGATAAGTTACATCTGCCTATAACGAAGCACCCTACCTTTTACTCGATCGATTGGTTCAAGAAGGTAAATGAGACAAAGGCAACTCATCAACGCATTATCTCGTTTTCCATTGGTAAAAGCTATAAGGACGAGGTCCTTTATGATGTGGTTGACATGGAAGCCTGCCACATGTTACTTGGGCGATCATAGCAATCGGATCGAGATGTAACACACAGTGGACGGAAAAACATATACATGTTCACCAAGGATGGTCAAAAAGTTGTTTTAGCCCCTATGACACCAGAGAAACACCCTGAAGCTTCTAAAGTGGAGGGGAATACTGTCCTTACTATTCACGAGTTTGTTAAAGAATCAAAGAAAACGGGCGAAATATATGCCATTGTGGTAAAAGGGGAAGAGTCAGGATCCTCTAATATTCATCAACGCCTTAAATCGTTGCTAGAAGAATTTTGAAGTATTTGGCCTGGAGATTTACCTGATGAGTTGTCTCTCATGCGAGACATACAACATCACATCGACCTTGTCTCAAGGTCCAGCTTGCCCAACCGACCACATTATCGGATGAGTCCGAAAGAGTATGAAATTCTACAAGGACAAGTGGATGAACTAATCCGTAAGGGTCTTATTAAAGAGAGCATGAGCTCGTGTGCCGTTTCGGCACTCCTTACCCCAAAGAAAGACGAAACTTGGAGCATGTGTATCGATAGCCGCGCGATTAATAAAATAACAGTTAATTATCGATTTCGAATACCGCGATTGGATGACATGCTTGACATACTCGAGGGCTCCAACGTGTTCTCCAAACTGGACTTACGAAGTGGATACCATCAAATCTGTATTAGGCCAGGTGATAAGTGGAAAATGACCTTCAAGACCAAGGAAGGGCTATATGAGTGGTTGGTTATGCCCTTCAGTCTAACTAATGCACCAAGCACCTTCATGCGTTTAATGAACCAAGTGTTGAAGCCGTTCATTGACCGTTTTGTTGTCGTTTACTTTGATGACATTCTAAAATACAGTCAGGATGAAACGGAGCACATGACCCACCTCGGAAAAGTGTTACAAGTGTTGGCCAACAACAAACTATACTTAAATCTGAAATAGTGTAGCTTCTTAATTGATCGATTATTGTTTTTGGTGTTCATTGTGTCATCCACGGGTATCCGAGTGGACAAAGAGAAAGTTCGAACAATTCGGGATTGCCCGACTTCGACGAACATTCATGAGGTATAAAGTTTCCATGAGTTGGCAACCTTCTATCGTCAATTTGTGTGGAAGTTCAGTAGTATCGCCGTGCCAATTACCGACTGTATGAAGAATGGTCCGTTTCATTGGACCAAAGGGGTAGAGAAGAGTTTTGCAGAAATCAAACATCGGTTGTCCACTACACCAGTCTTGGTAGTCCCCAATTTTAATAAGTTGTTTAAGGTAGAATGCGACGCATTTATTGTCGGCATTGTGGGAGTCCTTTCTCAGGAGGGTAAGCCAATTGCCTTCTATAATGAGAAACTCAGTGACGCACGACAGAAGTGGTCGACCTATAAGCTTGAATTATATGCAGTGGTTCAGGCACTATGCCATTGGGGCCACTATCTTATTCAGAGAGAACTTATACTGTACAATGATCATCAGGCCTTAAAATTTGTCAATACTCAGACTAATGTGAATCGTATACACGCTAAATGGATTTCATTTTTACAGGAATTCACATTCGTCTTGAAACACAAATCAAGACAGTAGAACAAGGTAGCAGATGCACTTAGCCGACGTGCATCCCTTCTTATCATCGTGAGCAGTGAGGTGGTCGGATTCGACTGTCTCAAGGAACTTTATTCCGATGACGAGGATTTTATAGATGCATGAAAAAATACCAAGAGGGTCACTCGAGTGACATTATAATTCAATATGGTTTTCTCTTCAAAGAAAATTGACTTTGCATTCTGTAGACTTCGTTACAGGACAAAATTATTATCGAGCTACATGGCAGTGGCCTCGGCAGTCATCTAGGACGAGATAAGACTAGAGCGATGGTGGAAAAGCGGTATTACTGGCTGCAACTTGCTCGTGATGTTGGCAAGGCAGTACAACGATGTCATATTTGTCAAACCACTAAGGGGCAATCTCAAAATACAGGTCTTTACACGCCATTACGTACTTGTGCCAGATGCCCCTTAAGAGGATTTATCTATGGATTTTGTATTAGGGCTCCCACGAACACAACGCGGCATGGACTTAGTGTTCGTGTTGGTAGACCGATTCTCCAAGATGGTACACTTCATTCCGTGCAAGAAAACCTTTGATGCGGTACACATTGCGAACCTTTTCTTCAGAGAGGTTGTGTGACTACATGGGATTCCTAAGACGATCATTTCAGATTGAGACACGAAGTTTGTTAACCATTTTTGGCGAGCCTTGTGTAATCGCTTCGGTACGCGACTTCAGTTCAGCAGTACTTACCATCCACAGACAAATGGACAGACTAAGGTCGTAAACCGCACATTGGGAAATCTCATCCGTTGCCTTTTAGGTGATAAGCTGAAGCTGTGAGACATAGCCCTGGGTCAAGCGGAGTTTGCGTTCAACAACATGGTAAACCGATCGATAGGAAAATCCCCGTTCTAGATTGTTTATGGGTACATGCCTCGCACACACTCGATTTAGTTCCCCTGCCCAAGCTTCCGAGCATAAGCGTTGCAGCTGAACATATGATGGACCGAATCATGGACATACATACAGACTTGCGTAACAAATTACAGACTTCGAACGAGAAATACAAGGAAGCGGCAGACAAGCATCAGCGTGCCAAAGTGTTTGAAATAGGTGATCAGGTGATGGTCCATTTACGTAAAGATCGATTTTCTACCTGGACCTGCAACAAGTTGAAACACAAGAAGATTAGACTGGTACTGATCATTCGCAAGATCAATGACAATGCCTACATTGTTGATCTTCTGGATGACATGGAGATTTCAAAGACTTTCAACGTGGCAGATCCGTACGAATATCATAAACCAAAGCTGGACGAGAACTCGGGGTCGAGTTCTTTCGAAGTGGAAGAGACTGATGTAGAACGGGTCACTGATTATTTCATGGCCCAGATGAACCAAAAGAAGACCGGTCGGGGTCGAAAGTGATCCGGACCGTCAGGACCGTAAACTAGTCGTATCTCGCAATCCGGAATGAGTTTCTAGACATATAATATATCATTTTGGGGTAGCTCAAGCTACTTTAGCTATCCAACCCGCTACGCCGGGTTGCCCATGCCGGAATCGTGAGATTCGACCATATCGACGGTCATTAGGCTAGTTTATTTTCAGTTTTACTATTTATAGTAAGTTTTAATTCGATCATAAGTTTGGATCTGTAGGGTTTTAAAGTTAGTGCCCAACATGAAAAGGGCTTAGAATATTTAGTAGAACAACATGGTCTGGCCCGTTTGATAACTTTTTATTTTTGGCCAAAAACCAAGAGTTCTAGTAAAATTGAGCGACTTCTATAAATAGTAAGTTTACTATTTATAGTAAGTTGCGTTCTAGGAGTTTGAGTTTGAGTTGGAGTCTGGTACTTTACCTAGGGTTTAGTTTCTTATTTATATGCATTGCAATTCCATTTCTATTCATTGAATCTATCAAAAATAATTATTCGAAATTAATTTCCTGTTTTATTCTTTTATTTCTTCTCGTGGATTCGAGAAACAATCGGTTAGGGAGACGGTGATCGACCTACCACGTCCTCCCTATGTCACGCACCCGACCGTAGCCATACAAAGCAGCCCCTCCATTATTTCTCGCTCCCTCTACTCCATTATGCGTCCTACAAGGCGAGGTCCATCTTCTCCATATAACCCATCTGTTGCGCCCTCTGCTCAGTTGCGAGCAGCACCTTCCCTCAGCCCATTGCAGGCGCTGAAGCTTGGATCTCTATTCGAGCTCTGGTTTCCCAGCTCTAACCACCATCTCTGTCGAGCTGATAGCAATTGCGGCAGTGTTAGTCAACAGCCCGACGCTTCTGCTATTGTTTCCTCAACCATTGACATCAGGGAGGTCTGGCTGAAGGAGACACACTAACCCCACTGGTGGGTGGGTGCATTGTGTGACTAACCAAGTGGGTTCGCTGCCCAGCTAACAAGGTGGGTGAAGCCAGTTTTTACCCACTATAGCTGGGATTTTGATCAAAGTAGCCCTGTAGTATGGCCAAATACCTTAAAAGTTAGGATTTTTAAAACATCCAGAGATAGCCACCTGTCAACTTATTCAAAAATTTTGGGACAAAATTGTGCCTCACAACTAGAGGTGGGCACAAACCAAGCCAGCTCGAAAGCTCGGCTCGGATTGGTTCGAAAAAGCTCGGCTTAAATTGGTTCGAATGGAAGTTCAAACCAAACCAAGCCTTGGAGTCAAGCTCATTTGAAAGCTCAAACTAGGGCAATACCGGCTCGACTCGACTTGAAGCTCGATTTGATTCAGCTCAGTTTGATTCGGCTGGTAGATTGTAAGCACATTGTTTCCTGTGGTGTGATCCACTTGAGCTTTGGATATGATTCCATTTTGGGATCATGTCGTAATTAAAATGATATGTAAAACAGATGGATAGCATGGATAATACATATACATGATGACATGGATAGTACATAATACATATACATGAATGCACATTGTTTCCTTGCACTTGTAAAATTATGCTCTTGTACTTTTGTTTGGAAAATACCCTTACATGTCTATTTTGAAGTTGCACTCCTTTGGAGGATGTTAAACATCATATAATAAGATACGTTTGTACTTTTTTTCTAACTTTTAAATTCTTTTCTAATTAAATAAATAAGCAAAAAAAGAGCCGCTGCTTTTTTGAACTCGACCCGGCCAGGTTCAAAATTTTTGACCAAACCAATCTCGACTCGAACTAGATTTTTCTGGAGCAAACCAAACTCGGGCCGCATGGGTCGGCCCGAAACCCAAACCAAGTCGATTCGCAAACTGCGATGGTACAAAAACAAGCCAAACCAAACTAGGGCTAACTCGGCTCAGCCCAGATCGTTGCCCACCTCTACTTACAACCTTTTCCAGCTCCTGATGGCAAGAGGGATTCGAATGGGATAACACTGTGGGGCTTATTATGGTGTTGTTAGAAATCCACACCGTTCACATGTTTTATGAAATTATTTTATGACACAAGCCCAAAAATGAGGTAGATCCAAAGCTCAAGTAGGCCACACAACAAAAAACAATAAAGATCGTATGTCACACCTTGAAATCTGGACACAGAGTGTGCACTCTCAGACCTAGGTTATGAGGTATGACTTGTGCACAAGTGCACTTTATTCAAGAGTCAAACTGTTATAGAGGCATAAAAATTAAAATTTACTAAGTTCCAAATAGCATCATTGTTGGGGTCCCAAAAGTCAGGATCTTAAAAAAAACAATGATAATGAGTGTCCAAATCATCACCTGATTAAATTTAGGGCCAGTGCATCGGAAATCGCGTTAAAAATTGCAACACACATCAGACTTAACCAAAAATGGGAAATTGGGCCAGTGGTGGACCCCACCGGTCATCATGATCGAAACCCTCCAAATTTGGGAGGGTTACCTCAATCAGGAAGAAATAGGACCAGTGCATCGACATTCATCGCAAAGCGGGCCCCACAAGCCCTCCATTTCGCAAAACTCAATTTTATAAAACACGAGTACGTCAGCGCGTCCAGAAACTCGTCGCCCAGCGCATCATGAAATTCAGTCATTCGTAGAAAGTGAATTTCAGGACGCACTGTCCCCAGCGCGTCCAGAAACTCGTTGCCCAGCGCATCATGAAATTCAGTCATTCGTAGAAAGTGAATTTCAAGACGCACTGTCCCCAGCGCGTCCAGAAACTCATTGCCCAACGCATCATGAAATTCAGTCATTCGTAGAAAGTGAATTTCAGGACGCACTGCCCCTAGCGCGTCCAGAAATTGACCCGGTGCATCATGAAATTCAATCATTCGTAGAAAGTGAATTTCAAGACGCACTGCCCCCAGCGCGTCTACAAATTCGCCCGGCGCATCCAATAATTCAGGAATTTCTGGACGCGCTGAGGGTCAGCGCGTCCAAAAAATCGGGCACTTTCAGGAATTTCAGGACGCACTGACAGCCAGTGCACCCTAAAAATCAGGATCCCAACAAAGTTATTTTCAGATGCGCAGAGTGATTTTCTCGACGCGCCAATCCATTTT
Organism: Liriodendron chinense; assembly: GCA_003013855.2. Classification (NCBI taxonomy): domain Eukaryota; kingdom Viridiplantae; phylum Streptophyta; class Magnoliopsida; order Magnoliales; family Magnoliaceae; genus Liriodendron; species Liriodendron chinense. The sequence continues at coordinate 1,510,248 of PVNU02000629.1, read as the reverse complement.
CTCGACGCGCTACACGTGTCGCCTCCTATTGGCCGACTTCGGCTATAAATACCCCTCTCACCGCCTCATTTGCACGGATCGAGAGAAGGAGAGAGTTTTTGGATTTTGAGATCGCCGGAATCCCTCGTCGGAATCCCTTTTTCGACCGCCGGAAACCCTTCGCCGACCGTCGGAAATCCCACTTCTGACCACAGCAGGTCTGATGGAAAACCAAAATTATGGAAGTATAGTAGCGCATCGTGAAATACGTTAAACTAAAATTGTTTTATCGATGCACTGGCCTCAGCGCATTATAAAAATACCTCAGCGCATCACAAAAATGCTCCAGCGCATCAGAAAGTACCCTCAGCGGATCAAATAAATCAATATCTTAAAACTATCATTATCGACGCACTGGCCCCAGCGCATCACAAAAATCGCCCAGCGCATCAGTAAAATCAGTCGCCTACAAAACTGAAGTTATTTTCGGACGCACTGGCCCCAGCGCATCACAAAAATCGCCCAGCGCATCAGTAAAATAAACATTCCAAAACGAAGTTATTTTCTGACGCACTGCCCCCAGCGCATCACAAAAATCGCCCAACGCATCAGTAAAATAAACATTCCAAAACAAAGTCATTTTTGGACGCACTGGCCCCAGCGCGTCAGAAAAATAGCCCAGCGCATCTTGAAAATAGACCATTTTTAACAATCATTTTTGGACGCACTGGCCCCAGCGCATCAGTAAAATCAGGCCAGCGGATCACAAAAATCAGCACTTTAAACGTTCATTTCAGCACCTTTAAACCTTCATTTTATGATGTTTTCGGGCCCCGTTTGGGCCTATTTTGGGTATTTCGAGCATTCCAGATGCAACAGAGCAGTTAAATAACTCATCCGAGCCACCCAATGAGCAGAACACAAGCCTTCGGAGTTCGATCCTATCCAACGAGATGAACGAAGTAACTTCTCGAAAAGAGGCCGCTAGTGCCCAGAATCATACTAATGTATCATCATCACATGTACTATCATAATATGACCCGGATTCAAGCCTGGACTAATCAAAGGGGACTATGGTTAACACGATAAACCATACCAGGAGAGTTCTAAACTATCACACACAATTTGTTAAAGACTGACACTTCAAGAACAGTCGATGCCCTACCCATCCAAACGGCATCCGCTGGTTGAGCTGCTCAGGTACATACAACTGCAGATCGGTCTTCCCGCAGTCACCCGTCACAAATGACGGGCACAAGCCTAGAGTCACACCCCTCGGTTAAAAGCCCTGACAGTCTCAACCCGGATCTCTGGTCAAAACATGGGACATAGACATCCAACTCGTACAAAGATGGATCAGTCCATAACAGAACACAACAAATACAGGTCTCCGTGACCATATAAATACAGATCTCTACGACCACACAAACACAGGTCTCCACGACCATGAACTCTGAGACCATAGTCCCTGCTGACTAGTCTTTTGCCTTTTAATCAAGGGTCATCGATCATTCGATGTAATTAAAGGCTCGTGCCAGATCACGGCCTGGAATGTACATGATCTCAGGATCTCTGGAATAAAATTCGCCTTGTGATATTTTTTCTCTTATGTACTTTTGTGAATGCTTGTGATTGTCTACGAATGTTCCTATATTCAGAACCCCAGAGCAACGAAACACCACATTTCAGAAAATGTCTATTGGGATCCATTTTCTAGTTCTAACAAACTGGCGACTCTGCTGGGGACCGAACTATACCAGAATCTCTGGTTATAACTGAATATAGGGACACTCTAAGATCAATTACTTGCAAACACGAATCTACGCATAGGAAAGTTACCGCGAGGTGTAATGTTTCGGCGCTCTCGGGCGTCAAACTGGCGACTCTCAACGAGAACGTTCTTCCCTTCATCTCTAAGGCAATAGACATTTAAAAAGGTTTCCAAACCCACAAATTTCCACAACTACACGTATTTGTCTCCGTCTTGCTTATTTTTGTCGGTTTATGCACTGCGATCGATGGGCTCATGCTCCCGACCGCACTTGTGAACTGTTCTAACCATTTTTATAACGCAGCAGAATTAGCAAGATACTAGGACAGAGCAGAAGAAATGGCATGCTCAATGAACAGTTTGTGCACCTTCCTTGCCACCGGAGGCTTCAGCTTCCCTCCCTTCATCCCAACCACGACAACTGCTTCTAATTCAAGATGGCGGTTGGTCGAAACGCGCCGACAGAAGAAAGAGCAGAAGAAAGCAGCCAGCTTAGCAGCATATAAGAAGGTGAGTGTTGTAAGACCTCGCCCTGCGACCAAGAGACAATGGCAGCCAAAACAAGGGCAGGAGATCCCCATCAACAGTCAGGTCGCATCAACCAGGTCCCTAGTGCCTGCGATGACGGTTGAACAGTTTCCACCATTGTTCAAGACCACCCGTGTCACGCGCAAATCGACCGAAACCGCACTTGTGAAGAGCCCCAAGCTCGTGACAGTTCTCGACCCAAGATAGGGACAGTTTCGGAAGGCCCGACCAGTGCTGATCGCAATGGTTCAAGTAGCAGAGACAGAAGAGGGATCGTATGAAGCGGAAGAATTGCCTACAGTCCAAGATCAGATCGACAGATTAGTTCAGGCCAATCGAAAACGAATGAACGAATGAGGATAATTCAAGAAGCATTGACCACTTTGATAGCTCAGAGTGCTACTAGAAGTCTCGTACCACCTATGCGCCCATTAGCCGAAGAATCTTAAGGAGCATCCGAAGGGCCAGCTAGTGTCGAACCGCTTACCCAGGCCAGAAGAGTTCCAGGCGAAATGAATAACAGTCCCGACTGCGCAAATGACGAGAGAGGAACATGCACAAACGATTACAAGTCTCATGCGACAAGAAAAGAAGAAGGAAAGAGGAACCGGGTATAAATATCAGGTCCCATACCCGCTGGAGATAGAAGAAATACCATTTCCGGTCAACTTCAGATGTCCGGATTTCGAAAAATTTGATGGTAGGGGGTCACCAGAGGAGCATATCACTCACTTCCTCACGACGTTGGGAAATTGGTCGACCGTCCCACAGTACTGTATGAGGTTATTTGGGTCAACGCTGACAGGGAAAGCTTTTCAATGGTACATGTCGCTACTAGCCGGATCAGTGAGGTCGTGGGAGCAGATGCGAGACAGTTTTATCTCAAAATTCTTCGCTATAGAAAGAGAAACATCAGTGACAGATCTGGCCTTGATCAGACAAAGACAAGGCGAACCCGTGGAGAGGTTCATGGACCGATGGGGGACGATAGCCGCTCAATGCCAAGAGTTAGCCAGCGAGAAAGAATAGATAAAGATGTGTATGCGAGCCCTGGACCCAATGATATCATACGGGTTATCAGGGAATAGTTTTCACTCTTTCCGAGAACTGGCCACCAAAGCACACCTAGTAGAAGAAGCCGCAGCACGAGTGAACCTCAGGCCCGAAAGGCAAAAAAGAGAAGGAGTAAGGATTGCAGAAACACACAATATAAACAAAGGCAAAGGTATAATAGATCGGAAGCGGCCCACCGTGGATTTAAAGACGGACATGAAAGCAACACCTACCCAAGACAGAGGCAAGAAGCCCTACGTTTCTCAAAGAATAACAATAGCCGAGAGAGAAAGAGCCAACGGACCGTACACCTTCGACATGGCTGATCTGATCCCTATCATGGAACAATTAGTGGAAGAAAATGTAATCAGCTTACCAGAACCGATTCGGCCCCACGAAGTTGGGAAGGTAAATGATCCCCAGTATTGTAAATACCATCAGGTGTTTGAGCTACAAGACAGAAGACTGTTTTAGTCTAAAAGAAAGAATACAGGGGTTGATCAACCAAGGGGTGATCAGTAAGAAGTCACCAGAAACGACAACGAAGGAAACATTGGGGGTAGTTTCAGCCTTCCCCTCGGACGAAAGCATCCAATTGCACGCCCCGTTCCCTGAACCTGAAGAACTCTGGACTTTGGTTAGCAGCCGGAAGAGGCTCGAGAATCGAAGAAGACTCCTCGACTGCAAGAAGAACGGGACGAGAAAGAAGGATAGCCAAGAGAGGAGCCAACTTATAGAGGCTCAGGTACATTGTGTGATGGTATCATTCACAGAACAGCCATCAACGGGAGAGACATTGCGGGCAAGTAAAGAAGAAGTCAATGCCGTCATCTTCCGATCCGGAAGCCAAATGCCGGAACGCGTTTGGCCAGAACCAGTCGACCCGATGCAAGAAGACGGAAACCCGGATGTACCCTCAATAAGGCCCCAGGGGCAGAAGTTGAAAGAGAAAGTTGTTGAGGCCACGTCCAGTCGGTCGGAGCCAAGGCAAGGGGCAGCACCAGTAGCATATGATGTCGTGTCACACTTGCGAAAGGTCCCGGCTCGCTTGAGCATATACGATGCCTTGTGCCTCTCAAAGGTATATAGGGAGATGTTGATCAACGCGCTGCTAGACAGCGAAGTTAGAGAAGTGATGATGACAGAAATCGAAGCAGAAATGAACGATCCAGATAAATTTTGGGAAGGAAATGCACCAATTCAGCAAGCAATGCAGATAGATCACCCCTCTGTAGTCACATTCTCTGAAGAAGACCGCATGATTGAAGCAACAGACCACAACCATCCATTGATGGTCATAAGAACGATTAGAGATACGGAAATTAAGCGATGCATGCTTGACGATGGGTCCGCAGTAAACATCATGTCATTGAAGACACTGCAGAGGTTGGGTTACAGACCATCAGCCCTGCGTCCCAGCACCATGGTTATTCAAGGGTTCAATCAAGACAGCCAGCGCACTCTAGGGTTGATCATCGTGATGCTAGAAATTGAAGAGCTGAAGACGAAAGTAACATGCCAAGTAATCGACGCAGTAACAACATATAATCTTCTGCTAGGGAGGCCGTGGCTCCATCAGAATCGCGTCATTCCCTCAACCTATCATCAATGCTTCAAATACAACAGGGAGGGAGTTCAGTACAGAGTGGCAGCAGACTCAAAGCCGTATACAATTGTAGAATCATTCTTGGCCGATGCCCGGTATTATGACCTGGTCGACGAAAGAGAGGTCGTGAAGAAGCCCGACGTAACGCAGAAAGGGCAAGGGGCAAAACCTAAAGTCAGCAAGTTTGTACAGAGAAGCAAGCCTCAGTTCATTACTCAAAAAAAGACCACAAGTCAGTCAGCTGAAGAACCTCAAGGGACTACCAAGAAATTCTATATAATCCTGAAGCACTTGCGACAACCAGGGCAATCCGTCCTAGAGATGATATCGAATCAGCACATGAGTGTGCTCAAATCTAGCTTCAATATGCCAGTGCCGAAAATAGGAAGAGTTAAGCCTTTCCCAAGAGCTCCTAGCCAGTTTGTGGTACCACCGAGTGCTAATACGGAGAAAGGAAATCAAATTTTATTCAGTACCAAATGAACCCGCGCAGTCCAAGGACGAGGTCGAAAAATCACTCCATTTACCTCAACCAATAGAAGAGGAAAGATACAGTGAAGCTAGCCGTAACATTATGAAGAATATGGGCTTCTGTTACTCGGAATTAGCCTCGAATGGTTGAATGTTAGCCCCATTCGAAGAAAACACCGAAGCTTACCAAGGAAGAGAAGGGTTAGGGGCAAAGATGAAGGTTAGACATGTCAACATGGTGACAATCAGTTCCACAGAAGAGGCGCAGTCGCAAGAGGTAGTCGACATCATTCAACCCAGCGCCGCAGCTGCACAGATAGAAGACGGGGGACAGCCCACGATAGATGAGCTTGAAGAAATAAATCTGGGAACCCCAAAGGACCCTAGAAATACATACTTGAGTAAAAATGTCCCAGAAGAAGAGAGGGAGAAATACATCCAACTGTTGAAAGAGAACAAGGACGTGTTCGCTTGGACATACTCAGAAATGCCAGGGCTTAGTCCAACAATTGCGATACACATGTTGGGCATCCTGAAAGGGAAGAAAGCGATCAAACAGCCTCAACGACGATTCCACCCAGACATAGTGCCCAAAATCGAAGAAGAGGTTGAGAAGTTAATCCAAGCTGGATTCATCAGAGAAGTCAAATACCCACGATGGATTTCAAACATTGTGCCGGTCAAGAAAAAGAGCGGTCAAATCCGAATCTGCGTAGACTTTCAGAACCTCAATGAAGCATGCCCTAAGGATGATTTCCACTGCCTATCCCAAAACTACTGATCGACAGCACGACAGGGTACACAGTGATGTCCTTTATGGACAGTTACTCAGGGTATAACCAGATTCGTATGGCCCCAGAGGATGAGGAATCGACAGCATTCCGTACAACGTTGGGCATATACTGTTACCGCGTGATGCCGTTTGGGTTGAAAAATGCAAGGGCAACATATCAGCGTGCGATGCAAGTAATCTTCCAGGACATGATGCATAAGCATGTCGAATGTTATGTAGATGATCTGGTAGTAAGGTCGCCCGAACATGAACAGCATAGAGAACATTTACGGCAAGTGTTCCAAAGACTGAGAAAGAAAAGCCTCCGTATGAATCCGTTGAAGTGCGCATTCGGGGTTTCCTCTGGCAAGTTTTTAGGATATGTTATCAGACACCGAGGCATAGAAATCGACCCAACGAAGATTAAGGCGATTAGGGAAATGCCACCTCCGAAGAATCTCAAAGAGCTGAAAAGCTTCCAAGGCCGGGTCGTGTACCTAAGAAGGTTCATCTTGAACTTATCCGGTCGTTGTCAACCATTTTCGCGCCTCAACAAGAAAGGGGTACAGTTTGAGTGGAATGACGCTTGCCAGAAAGTGTTCGACTCTCTGAAAGACTTACTCAAAAAATCTCCAGTTCTTACAGCGCCGATCAAAGGGGACACACTAATCCTCTACATTGCCGTCGGCGAAAATTCACTGGGAGCCCTCTTAGCCCAGAAGAACGAAGAAGGAAAGGAAAGCGCACTCTATTACCTGAGCCGCACGTTAGTGGGAGCTGAGTTTAACTACTCAGCAATTGAAAAGATTTGTCTAGCATTGATCTTTGCCGTAAAAAAACTCAGACATTACTGTCTCTCTCACCAGGTAACGTTGATATCCAAAGCGGATCCCCTCAAGTTTCTCATGAACAGACGCATGTTGTCCAGGCGGTTGGCCAAGTGGGCCCTTCTCTTGTCAGAATTTGACTTGACATACATACCGGCTCGGGCCGTCAAAGGGCAAGCAATTGCAGACTTCCTTGCCTCACATCCAGTACTGAGCGATGAAGAAATAGAATATGACCTCCCAGACGATCAGGTTATGGCGACTAATGAAGCACGCCATTGGTAGATGTATTTCGACGGCGCGACCAGAGCGATAGGGTCAGGGGCAGGAGTTATATTCATCAGTCCGCAAGGAGACTTATTACCCTATGCATTCACGATAGTCCCAACATGCACCAACAACGAAGCAGAGTACCAGGCTCTTATCATCGGGTTACAGTTGGCCCTGGAAATGCAGATCAAGGAAATACGTATCTATGGTGACTCTAGGCTTGTCATCGAACAACTGACGACAGAGTGCGAAGTCCGCAAACCTGAGTTATCACCCTATTGCCACCAAGCGCAGTCCATGTTCGATCAGTTTCGGAACAGCAGTATCTCGCATATACCGAGGCAGGAGAATGTACAAGCAGATGCACTCGCCAGTTTAGCCGCTGCTCTGGCTAACCCTGGGGGCAGCCCACTTCAGGTAACAATTGAAGAAAGAAGAATTCTACCGACAACTGCGTTGCGCAATGGAGAATTGAGTGCCAATCCTATTTGCTGCTTCGAAATTACGAAGGAAGATGATTGGAGAAAATCATTCATCGATTATCTAAAGTACGGATTTCTACCGGAGGATCCCAAAATGCGCACACAAATCAGAAGACGTGCTAACTCATTCGCACTCCAGAATGACGTGCTTTACAAACTATCACACAAGGGAGTACTGCTGCGATGTCTAAGCCGAGATGAAGCAATTATACACTAAAGGAAGCTCATGGAGGAGAGTGCAGTGCTCACCAAGGGGGCAAGAACCTACATCATTGTGTGCGACACATGGGTTACTACTGGCCTGCTATGACGAAGGACGCAATAGAATACGTAAAGAAGTGTCACCAGTGTCAAATCCATGCCGATATCATACATTCACCACCGAAAGAATTGCATCAGTCGGTGATGTCCTGGCCTTTCGCAGCCTGGGGCATGGACGTGATCGGGCCGATTAGTCCACCATCCTCCCAGGGGCATCAGTACATCCTTGCAGCGACCGATTATTTCTCTAAATGGGCTGAAGCAGTCGCCCTGAGAAACGTGAAAGCCAGACATGTCGAAGGTTTCATTCGTCACACCATATTATACCGACATGGTATCCCTGAGAGAATCACCACGGACAACGGGGCACCCTTCAAGAAAGCTACTATTGATAAGCTGTGCGCAAAATTCAAGATCAAGCATCGCTATTCATCGCCCTATTATCCTCCTGCGAATGGACTGGCTGAGGCATTCAACAAGACTATTGTGAAGATTTTGAAAAAGACAGTGGCAGAAAATAAGAAGGACTGGGACAGACGATTGCCCGAGGCACTATGGGCATACCGGACTACACACCGTACAGCCACTCGAGCTACGCCCTACTCACTGGTGTACGGTACGGAAGCTATGATCCTGATGGAAATACAAGTTGAGTCACTACGGGTCGCTCTCTGGCACTCCCTGACAACCGAGCATAATGCCAAGATCCGAATGGTCGAACTCGATGATTTAGATGAAAAGAGGCTCGCCGCCCAACAAAGGCTCGAAATGTATCAAAAACAAATTTCCGCTGCGTACGATAAGCGTGTCAGGGGCAGATCATTCAAGAAGGGTGATCTCGTGCTAATGATGAAGCGTCCGGCACTGACCCAAGGACTGAAAAGTAAATTCGACTCGAAATGGGATCCCGTATCCATTATCGATGAAGTATATTCCAACGGAGCCTATCGGGTAATAGATTGCAAAGGGCAGGGCATCAGTTCGCTAGTGAATGGCCGATTTTTGAAAAGATATTACACCTAACATAAGCTTATCATCGCAAGTTGTAAACACCCCAGTAGAGGAAAAGTGTAATAAAGTAGATACTAAAAGAAAGGATACCATACAATGACTAAACCAAAATGCTAATCATCTACTTTATGATTGCACAGGTATCAGAAAGGTCGTTAAGGCTCAAGATACGTCAAGCAGGATACCATGCCTCTTCGAGACTGTTGAAAGTCGGGATAGGCCCTAAGCTAAGGCTCGGCTACATCTTCGTTCACATGTGTAGGTTTGAGTCCTAACAGGGGGACGCTCCTTTCCAAATAGCACAATTTATTTGCATTCAAACTCAAATAAAACGACAAGCAAGCTAAAAGCACAATATAAACCCAGAACTACAATAATATACATATTGTTGCAACATCCATTACAGCGTGTTTCAAAATTACAAAAGAATCATCATTACAGCCTAACCGTTTAAAGTTCTCAAACATTGTTCTAATAGGTTAACGGCAGATTCTTCGATCGCCTTTTGTCTTACCTCAGCCTCGGCTAAGACTTGGGCAGGGTCAGGAGTATCTTGGAGAGACCGCTTCAGCTCCGTAACTTATGCCCTCACGGCGTTACACTTCGCCTCGCGCTGGTCGATGATGGACTGCAAGCGTGCCTTCTGACCACTGAACTTCGAGAGTTTGAGATGGACGACAGAATGTTCAGCTCATAATCGGGCCATCTCATTTTCAATCCCCGCGAGACGTCCGGTGGCCTCTTGGTATTCAGCGTCTACAGCCTGCCAATCCCTCTGTACTGCGGCCACGTCCGCCTCGTGTAACTCAAGTTCCGGAAGAAGGGACCGCAAGTGACTGCGTTTTTCTTCGACAGAAGGGTCAACCTTGAGGTGCCTCGCCTCGTTCACTTGAGCCATCCCATCTTTGAATTGGAACACATGGCTGACTATCGAAGAGATGTCAATCCCGAGCCACGTTGCGTTAAGCTCCAACGCCTGTAGTGCCTCATCCAAGATAGGCCATTCATCTCCATTCTTCAACGAATCAATGATGTCAGACAGTAAGCTCTTGAGAAGATTCGCCTTGGTCCTTGACAAGCCTCGGAGAGATGAAAGGAATGCCTCAGGCAAGACTACAGGAACCGGGATGCTGGCAGGAGCAATGGCTGGCAAAAGAAATGGTAATCATTAGCACACTAAAGAAAGAAAAGAAGCAAGCAGAGCATAAGGCACATTGTATACCAGCAGGGATTTCATCACCCAGTGCACTAGTTGAGGCAACAGGTGTTGATGAGCTAGTGGCACATCCAGCTACAACTTCCGCTGCCGGCTCAGGCAATTTAGGAGAAGGAAGAACGACGATCTCACGGGCGGTGATAGCTTGAACTGGTTCAGTGATGAGGGGTGCTTCGGCAATAGGCTCTGGTGCGCTAGCAGCATCTGAAGGCATGGTTCCTCGGGAGGGGAGTGCTGCCTCTTCCGTAACAACAACAGGTCTCGCCTCAGGAGTAGGGCTAGGGTTCGCTGCAGCCTCGGTATTGACAGGGTCGGCAAGAGGTGGATCTTCAGCTTGTGGCTCACCGTCAATGTCCATAGGGATGGGTCCTGTGTCTGCTTCGGGAACAGATCTCTCGTATATTGGCTCGTTACCTTCACCTTCTTCCGTAGGACGATCTCTGCTGAGGCTTGCCTGCGAGCTCATCTCCCCTTCCTCCCTTGGTCCGCTTGCATCGTCAATCGGGATGCTACCGGCAGCCTGGGAGAGTCGACTCCGTGCCTTCTCGACCTTGTACAGCTTCCACAGGTCCTTTATTTTCTTTCCTCCATCAGCAACGGGGACGCGATGAGCGGTCTTTACTCGAGGCCCAGAACGCTCAGGAGATGGTTCAGAATCACTATCCTCGGGAACAGAATGTCTGGATAGGCTCGTCCGACTGGCCAGGCTCTGACCGCGACCTCCCTGACCACCGGTCGACGAGGTACCTGCTGCCGCAACATCACCCTCTCCGCCACACTCGATATCATCACCCTCTCCATCACCCTCTGTATTTTCATCACCATCATCGCCCTCAACATCGCCGACACCTCCCCCAATATTGCCCTCACCAACATCATCATCATTATCATCCCCTCCATCGTCATCACCGGCATCCCCCGCCACGTCGGCCTCATCATCATTGTCATCGCTGATATCATAACGCTCTCTCTGTCCCTCTGCCATGGGACCAACGAGTGGGGAATCCAGATTCCCTTGCAGTGTGACCCTCTGCCCGTAAGCGACCCACCCTTCAAGTGTGTGCTCAGGTTTCTCATGATCTATTATAACATTCAGAGAGGTCATAAGCTTCTGCACGCCCGGAGTAGCTAAATGACGGAGCGGCTCTACCACATAGCCTAAGCCGTCAGCAGGAGCTGGATTGACAATCGGAGGAGAAACAAAAATAGGGTCGGCTACGTGTCGATTGTTCCAGATTAGGGAATATTAGTGAGCCCACCACCTCATCCACCCGTATGTGGCACCGGGAGTATACTCTGTACTCGGGATGATGAAGGAACAGCCTAACCCGGTTAGCAGGAGTTGACGCCATATCCACTTCCAGTGAATCGGTCCTGTGCCATAGGCTCGCTGCTCTCGCGTCACCAGTTCAAGAGTTTCTGGTACCCCCTGGTCATAACCAAATTGGCGAGCGAATCGGTTCGGATAATACGGCTCTCTCCAAAACTCAGCCCCCTCCCTCAAAGGTAACGAACTCGGGCGAATGGACACCAAGAACGAGCGCTGATAAGAACTAAGACTCTCATCATCATCAAGCAATTCTGGATCCTCACTGTTGGTCCTAGAGAAAAGGAAGAAGTCGACGTCATCATGACGAGCTATCTTTGCCTCGATAGTCGCCAAGTTTCCGCTGATCATCTTCCGCTTCTGAAAGGCATGCAGCGGAATCGACCCCCTCCGGATGAAGTCTTTGAGTTTTATGCCATAGACCCATGGGAAGTAAACCCCGAGCCATCCTGAAAAGAAATGCCACCCGTAATAGGAAGAATTCAGTCCAAAGGAAGCCGAGCCCTTGTTGCTGATGACACCGCCAAAGGCCCGATATATAGAGCACAATACCACCGGGGCCAATGCATAGCGATGGCCATTAGCCAGACTCCCTGCTACAGCGAAGCAGGAGACTCTCACACTATCTGCCTGCTTAGAGCTCGGAAGGGCCACACAGCACAACCAGTAGGCTAAGAACCCAGCGAGTTCGCAGGTGGGAGATAGCTTGTTCGGCTATGGGAACTTCTTCTTCATCTTGGACTCCAAAACCAATTTATCCCTGCGGCCTTCATCATACGATCCATAATCCAGGCTGAAAAGAGAAAGGGAAACATCAATAAAAGAGAGAAGACGAAATGAAATAAAAGCACGGGACTCAAGTCGAGAAACTCACTTCAGGCCATGATTGAAGTAAATCAGCCAATCCTCAAAAGGCACTTTGTCTCTGGAGCCTAGGAACTGCGGCAACTCCCCAAATAATTCATAACAGGCTTCAGAGTCGAAACCTTCATCGACGCCCTTTTTCTTCCTGGATAACTCCTCGTTGCTGGGCGTCCATTCATCGTAAATTCTGCCGCGGATGGGAAGACTGGCTATCCGATACAAGTCCCAGAGCGATATGCTCATTTCCCCGTACGGCAGGTGGAAGGAGTTTGTAATAGAGCTCCAGTGATTCAGGAACCCCCTTGTAGACGCACGGTTTTCGATAAAAGTAGCTCGACGTCGCCTGAATGGCCCGTAGGAGACCCACTTGCTTCAAAGTCTCTTCATGCTACTAGACTATTCGGCTGGCCCAAGCTTCGTAGCCAGGGTGAGGACTCAGATGTCCTCGGGTCCTGAACCCCCCGGTCGGCCAAATTTTCAGCGTCGGACAGAGGGCGAAACCTTTGGCATAAGGTCTCGTAGTAGTGTGTTGGAAATGGTAGGTGGGGATCATGGTTTGGCTCCAAAAATATCATGTCCTTCTCCCCAAGGACAGACTGCAGTGTACTGTTCTTGGATACAGCGCAGTTGACGAATGTCTCTGGAATGGACGTCCAGGAGTCGACGCTGTAAAATGAATTTGCACGACACACATCAGATGGCTCGATGCTCGGTAGAGAGCGATATCTCTAGAAGCTCTTGGGAAATCGGATGAATTGCTTTGTGTAGGGGTTACGGATCACAAGAGATGACACCGCCAGCTTCACGGAGGACCAGACAACCCTCATTCTATCAGACTTCGACTTAGCTTGATTCTCCATTTAGACCTGCTTGGCACTTATTCCAGTCGTCTTCGGGCGACCTTGTTTAGCAGACTGAGTAGGCACAGCTGGGCTCGCTTCACCCTCTTCGGACCCAACAACCTCGTCGGTCCGGAAACCTTACAAAGGAGTGTACCATGCATCCCATTCTTCTTGAGTACCCTCGTCAGGAGGGGTCGGTAGGGCTTTGTCGCAGAGTATCTTCCATTGAACATTCTTCGGAAGAGTCAAAATGCGTTCATAAAAGTTGAACGTCTCCGGAGGAAGGAACCATCGCGGATTCTCAGCTGATGGCCTGGAAACCTTTTTTGCAGCGGCACGCTTACGCTTCGACGGAGTTAGCGATGGATCCGAAGGACCAGCCTGTGAAGGATTGCTAGCCATTATAATCTGCAACGGCATGTAAAAGGCTTAAGTACAGGGCAAAGGAAAAGTGTTCGCATAAAATCGATCCAACATTCACAAAATCCAAAGGGATATAAAGCAGCGGGTGAACAAAGTACAAGCGCCAATCCAGGCCCCGGCAGAATACATTCAAAACGAATGAAAAAAGAAATAAAGCAACAAAATTCACAACCACAACACCGTCATCACAAACACACGAGCAAGGAAAGACAGAAGTAAAGCAGAAAGATATGATTAACATTCATCAACCATAAGGACAATTCCAAATGTCTAAATTGTTATGTCAACCGTTTAAATGATTAGAAATTAATGGTCAATGTAAAATGACTCAAAATTGCATGGACCCCTCCCCATAACCAGAAAGCGAGGATCTCAGTCCTGCACCAGCGGAAGAACCCGAGCTTTCAACTCGTCCACCTTCGCCTGGACCTGGGCTTCCTTGAAGATCAAGTCCACTAGGATGGAAAATGCATTGTTGCACAAAGTCAAAGTTCAGGTGCTCGGCATTGGCATAATTCCTTATAATGGAGACGTCGATTGCCAGCCTGTCATGCTCTCGTAGAGCCTCCCTGACCATCCTCCAGATACCAGCGCGACGATCTGGAAACTCGGCCTCCACCAGCGGGACAAGCCAAGCTAAAAATCGTCTGCTCTCCCTCTTTTCCTCCTTCAGGGAGTTAAGCCGTTTTGAAAGAGATAAGAAAGAAGCGGCCAGAGAAGGCTCCACCGCCTCGAGGATCGTCAACTCTTCTAAGAGGGAAGAATCGCCGATGAAGCTAGAAATGGCCTCCTTATGCTCGTCAGAAATGGAGGCCATCAGTGAGACGTTCTGGATAGCTTGAAAAATAGGGCGGGAGTCCGCGCCCAAATGGGTCAAGGCTTCGGCCACCTCTTCACGCCGAGCAGCGAGAGATGACCAAGTCTCAGGGTGGTCCTAGAGCGCCCAGAAGCCTCCTTATACAGTCTCGGGCCGCGTGTAAAGAAGCGCGAGTTATGGCCATCGTCTGTTAAAAACAAGACGTATGAACCAATGAGGCAGTCCGACAAAAGAAAAGAAGGAAAAAGCACTTGAAGTTACTCGCGTAAAGTCAGAAAGGCTAAGAAAAGACATGCAAAGGTATGCTTGAAACATCACTTAAATTAGCCACTAGAATTGCCCATTTAAGCTGATGCGATCTGAAAATCTTCTAAGTGCGTGAGACCCTACGCCTCCCTAGGACAACTGGCACGCATGCGCAAATGCGAAGCAGAGGTATAGGGGCCCACACCCTTTAGAGACACGGCAAATCGCCAGAATAAAGTTCGCAAAAAATCTCAAATTCCACCAAGTCCTATGGGCTGGGTGCGTGAGGCTTCACACGCCCCGGTAATGTTCAAAGGCTGTCAGGTTGAATTTGAGGGTGCGTGAGGCTCCACGCACCTGAAATAATGGCCCCAAATATCATGAGCAATGATCAGATGAACCCGATTATGAGGGCGTTAAGCCATGATAAGCATACTTAATCAGGACACCAAAATTGGGGGATTTCACGAACTCAGAAATCAATGCGCGTCAGCCTTAGCGCGTATGGACCATTAAAAATGAAGTTTGCAGGGCCAAAAACAGTATGCAATTGAGTAAAACCATTAGTCTGGGAGTATATGCGCGCTGGGCTCAGCGCACCCAAAGGCCCAGCACATCAATAAATTAGACGCGCCAGGCCCAGCACATCAAGAAAATAACCAAATTGGTCCAAGTCCATTTCAGGACGCGCCGGCCCCAGCGCGTCTCAAAATTCCCCAAAGTCAGCTGTGCTGACCCTGGCGCATCACATAAACGGATTCCAAGTTTGAATTTTCATAAGCGCTACTGTTAGAACTTAGAAAAAAGAGGGGAAAGATCGGAACTACTCGTCAGCAGTCCTTCTTTCTTTTTTTCATGTTTCTTTTATTCTGGGGGAATTCTGAGTATAGAGACATTCATAGACAATCATAAGCAATCACAAAGTGTACACAAGAGAGAGATATCGCAAGGCGAATTTTATTTCAGAGATTCTGAGATCTTTTACATTCCAAGTTGTGATACTGGTCACGAGCCTTTAATTTCATCAACGGCTGATCACCCTTGATTGGAAGGCAAAAGACTAATCCGCCAGGGATTATAGTCTTGAGTTCATGGTCGTGTAGACCTTTATTTTCTTGTTATGGACTGAGCCACATTTGTTAGACACGCCGGATGTCTATGTCCCATTTTCTTTCGGACTGTCCGGGTTGAGAGACTGTCAGGATTCGAGTGGTGCAACTCGGGGCCCACGCCTGTTACTGTGAACAGGTGACCGCTGGAATACACGAACCTCGAAATGTTGGTCGGCATAACCTAAAGCCTGCGCCCGTATTTTTATGACGGGTGACCTTAGGAAAGCAATCCGCAACTACCTCATCAGCTCAACCGACGGACCCGTTGTCGATGGGTAGGGCATTGACGGTCTTTTTCATAGTGGCAGTCCATAGCAAGATGTTTCAAGCTTAGTTAGAACTCTTTGTTTGTGGTTTCTTGTGGTAACCATAACCCCTTAGGTTTAGCCTCAGACCTTTATCCGGGATGAATAGAGCTTTGTACGGTAAAGTAGATGTATTTCTTCTGGAGTCGGGTGACTCGGCTTTGAGAACATTCTTTCTTCTGAGTATTTTCAATGATCTGTTTGGGATCAAGTAGGCTTTGTCAAGCCAAGATCTTTTGAGGATCCAAATTCAAGGGGCTGGATCGGCTGTTTCGATGCCTGTAAGTGGCTAAGTATAGGGTCCAATGGGTACCCACATATGCCAATTTCTTATGAATAATGGGGATCGGTGCCCCGTGAATGCTTGACTCGGCTGTTGGATAGCCTGAATACTTCAGTTTCGCCTCGGCGTCTTTGAGATCGCGGTTGATTTCAACTGGCATTAATCAATTCTTAAGTCAACAGGGCACTTCCCAGGGCTGAAAACGACTAAGTAGTGAACCTGCTTGCGGTTTGATTAGAGAAATCGATGAATATTATCGATAACCATCTTTGAACAGGGGTGGATTACGTCCACGAAGATCGCTGTGCGATCGCGTTTCGATTTGCTTAGTAGGAGTCGATTTCCTGGCCAACAGGGCACTTCCCAAGGGTGAAAATGACTAAGTAGCGGGCCTGCCGACCGCTTGATTAGGGTATTCGAGGGTCCTGAGATCGGATAACCTCGTCGCGGTGCATGATTATGGTGTATCATGTCATGTAGAAGAAAAGTTTCCCTCTCGGGCTCGGTCCAATTCTGCCTGATTCTTCTCGTTTTTTGCCGTTTTCGGCTCTTTCGGAAGGATTTTCGGATCCGCCAAATTGGCTAAGTGTTGGTTATTTTGGACCAAAACACTGATTTGAGCCATTTATCATTGACCGTTGGAGAATCTGATCCGGTGGATGGATAGATCTCATCGAGACGCATCAAGGAGAGGCGGTTTCATCAAAATCCGATCTCGGACGAAGGCGGGCCGTGCGACGGAAGGCCCACCCCTCCCATCAGCGTCCAGGCGCATGGGGGAGTGTGTACAGGCACATGTGCCTATTTTTCAAGCGCATGTGACCATTTTACAAGCACATGTGGTGTTGCATCATCTGTCAAGCGCATGTGGTCATCATCCGGGCGCATGTGGTCATTTTGCACAAAACACAGATGAAGTAGAGGTGTTCCGGGCGCATGTGGCAGTGCACATGCGCCTGGACCTAAGGAGTAAGCGCATGTCTCTCCCAGACTTAGAGAAAATTCGGGATTTTCCGGCCAGAAAAGCCGGAGCATGTGGGGAAAAAGCCAGCGCATGTGAGGGATATGCCGGCGCATGTGCCCAGCACTTAGAAAATTTCAGGATTTTCTTCCTGAACTTGGGATTCCGGCGAGGAAATCCCTTTCCGGTGAGGGAATCCACTCCGGCCAAGGCATCCGACGAGGGGAGAGAAAGTAAGCGCATGTGGTGCTTACATCACTCTGAGGTCGGCGGGGGATGATCTCGTGCTGATGAATGAAATGACTTCACTATTTATAAGGGATAATCGGGTTCGGGTCCGATCCGGCGGATATTTCCCGGCGCATGTGGTAGAAAACAGTGTCAAGTGCATGTGGTTGGAGGCCAGGTGCATGTGGTTGGAGGCCAGGCGCATGTCCTTTATCGGCGCTTTTCGAAAAAGTGTTCAATTTACTTCCTTTCGCTGATAGAGTGCAAGCGCATGTGGATAGAGGCCAAGCGCATGTGGTTGGAGGCCAGGCGCATGTGCTTTGCCGGCGCTTTCCCACTACTTAGCCAGATTTTCAGGATTTCAGCACTTAGAAAATTTCAGCATTTCAGCTCCGACGAGGGACCTTCAAAGGACAGCTACCTTTTCTAGACATGCACTTATTGTCGCTAAGCCACTTTTAGGCTAGGATTGACCTTCTGAATGAACGGGGTGGGGTGTGGAAGTCCAGATGTTGCTAATTTTGGTACTTCCTTCCTAATTTGGAGCCTCCAGGTTGGCTTGTCGTATAGGAACGTTATTCCGGGGAGTGCGCGCATGGAAATACGCATCGTAATGACTTCAAACTTGCTACTTAAGGGTTTTGGGGCGCTCCGGATCATTTGGCGGTGAAGAGCATGTCCAGTTCCACTCTGAAATGGTAGCTGTAGGCTTATGGACCCTTTTTGGTAAGCTCCAAACGGGGATGAAATGCATTTCGAGGTGCGCAGGTAAAAATATGCACGGGATGACTCTGAAACTTGCAGGTTAAGGGTTTTAAGACATTTCGGATCATTTTGCGGTGAAGCGCATGTCCAGTTCTGCTCTGAAATGGTAGCTGTAGGCTTACGGACCCTTTTGGTCAGTTTCGAGCAGGGACGAAACGCATTTTGAGGTGCGCAGGTAAAAATATGCACCGGATGACTTCGAAACTTACAGGTTAAGGGTTTTAGGACATTTCGGATCATTTGGCGGTGAAGCGCATGTCCAGTTCCGCTCCGAAATGCTGTTTATGAATTTTGGTCGCTACCAAGCGATCAGGGTTGTGTAGGCGTTTTCGGGGCTCTCCCGACCTCGAAACTTATACAAATCGTTGCCACTAAGCCATGGGATGTCATTTTATAATGGGTGCAAATTTGAGCCCCAACATCTACACCTTAGCGCGTCCATCAAATGGGTTTTCCTAGGCACGTGAGTACGCGCTGGGGCTGGCGCATCGAAAAAATGCCAGGAATACACTAAGTGCTACTCGCTGGACTCAGCGCGTCATGAAATGAGTTTTACCAAAACACGGGAGGACGCGCTGACCTTAGCGCGTCAATAAAAAGAGAAAATTTTGAATTAATCAACGCGCTGAGGTTAGCGTGACCATTTAACCCACGCGCGATACTATGGAGCGTTCAAAAACCCAAGTCCAATTAAAGGCCGCGCTGAGGGTAGCGCGTCGATAAAAGGCCTGACCTCGAATTACTTGACGAGCTACCCAATTAATTGACGCGCTGGGGATTTCTTCGATGCGCTGGCCGAGAGCTCTGGTCGCAAAAATGAATGGAAATGACGCAAATGACCCGGGCTTTCCTATTTATAGTGGGATCCGGAAATTCCGACGCGATGCAATGGACGTCCGACGTCCATCCCAACGCATCGGAGGAGCATCTGTTGGGGTCCCAAAAGTCAGGATCTTCAAAAAAAATAATGATTATGAGTGTCCAAATCATCACCTGATTAAATTTAGGGCCAGTGCATCAGAAATTGCGTCAAAAATCGCAACACACATCAGACTTAACCAAAAATGGGAAATTGGGCCAGTGGTGGACCCCACCGGTCATCATGATCGGAACCCTCCAAATTTGGGAGGGTTACCTCAATCAGGAAGAAATAGGACCAGTGCATCGACATTCATCGTAAAGCGAGCCCCACAAGCCCTCCGTTTCGCAAAACTCAATTTTGTAAAACACGAGTACGTCAGCGCGTCCAGAAACTCGTTGCCCAGCGCATCATAAAATTCAGTCATTCGTAGAAAGTGAATTTCAGGACGCACTGTCCCCAGCGTGTCCAGAAACTCGTTGCCCAGCGCATCATGAAATTCAGTCATTCGTAAAAAGTGAATTTCAGGACGCACTGTCCCCAACGCGTCCACAAACTCGTTGCCCAGCGCATCATGAAATTCAGTCATTCGTAGAAAGTGAATTTCAGGACGCACTGCCCCCAGCGCGTCCAGAAATTGACCCGGCGCATCATGAAATTCAGTCATTCGTAGAAAGTGAATTTCAGGACGCACTGCCCCCAACGCGTCCATAAATTTGCCCGGCGCATCCAATAATTCAGGAATTTCTGGATGCGCTAAGGGTCAGCGCGTCCAAAAAATCGGGCACTTTCAGGAATGTCAGGACGCATTGACAGCCAGTGCGCCCTAAAAATCAGGATCCCAACAAAGTTATTTTCAGACGCGCCGAGTGATTTTCTCGACGCGCCAATCCATTTTCTCGACGCGCTATACGTGTCGGCCTCCTATTCGCTGACTTCGGCTATAAATACCCCTCCCACCGCCTCATTTGCACGGATCGAGAGAAGGAGAGAGTTTTTAAATTTTGAGATCGCCGGAATCCCTCGTCGGAATCCCTTTTCCGACCGCCGGAAACCCTTCGTCGACCGCCGAAAATCCCACTTCTGACCACAACAGGTCTAGGTGGAAAACCAAAATTATGAAAGTATAGTAGCGCATCGTGAAATACGTTAAACTAAAATTGTTTTATCGACGCACTAGCCTCAGCGCATTATAAAAATACCTCAGCGCATCACAAAAATGCTCCAGCGCATCAGAAAATACCCTCGGCGGATCAAATAAATCAATATCTTAAAACTATCATTATCGACGCACTGGCCCCAGCGCATCACAAAAATCGCCCAGCGCATCAGTAAAATCAGTCGCTTACAAAACGAAGTTATTTTCGGACGCACTGGCCCCAGCGCATCACAAAAATCGCCCAGCGCATCAGTAAAATAAACATTCCAAAACGAAGTTATTTTCGGACGCACTGGCCCCAGCGCATCACAAAAATCGCCTAGCGCATCAGTAAAATAAACATTCCAAAACAAAGTCATTTTTGGACGCATTGGCCCCAACACGTTAGAAAAATAGCCCAGCGCATCTTGAAAATAGACCATTTTTAACAATCATTTTTGGACGCACTGGCCCTAGCGCATCAGTAAAATCAGGCCAGCAGATCACAAAAATCAGCACTTTAAACGTTCATTTCAGCACCTTTAAACCTTTATTTTATGATGTTTTCGGGCCCCGTTTGGGCCTATTTTGGGTATTTCGAGCATTCCAGATGCAACGGAGCAGTCAAATAACTCATCCGAGCCACCCAATGAGCAGAACACAAGCCTTCAGAGTTCGATCCGATCCGACGAGATGAACGAAGTAACTTCTCGAAAAGAGGCCGCCAGTGCCCAGAATCATACTAATGTATCATCATCACATGTACTATCATAATATGACCCGGATTCAGTCTCGGACTGTAAGAACCCACATCCTTGTTAGCAAACATACACACTGGTATGCCCTCGAATCTTAGATTCACAAAACATGTAAGACACTTTAGGGAAATATCTTCATTAGTTAGCTTAGTAGGTGGATCGAATTTCGAGGACGAAATTCTGTGTAAGGATGGTAGAATGTAATACCCCAAAATTTTGGGCACAGGAGTAAGTACACGAGTGCATGATCACACGTGAAAAATTTAATTTAGGGGCTGTGTTGTTCACACGCATACACATACGTATATACTTTTATACGCATTCTAACACTTTTTAAGGCCTTTGAAAACTCAGTATATTTAACTAAACCAATAAACTGACCGTTAGAATGATCTATCGTTGCTAGACCTAGAGGATCTAACCGTCTACTCCAATTTCCAATTACGCGATCGATGCAGAACCGCCGTGCATCGCTCTATACACATGTCTGTCCATAAAATTGACCCGTACATCATGTTCGTCACAAGGCAGGTGCTTAGACCAGGGATTTCTTGGCCCTATGAACTTACTCGGGTGTGTTTCTAACATCCTAGGATCTTAGAATAATGTAAATTATAGATTAGTTAATTAGTTAGTGAATTAAATAACTTAAGTATTGATAAATTAATATTAATTAAACCATAAGAAATTAGAGTATGTTCCCTTTATTAAAGTTGCTCCAAATGAATCCTAGAATAGCGCGGAAGTGTCAGACCTCATAAAAATCATAAATTTATAATAAGTACGAAAATTCCATTAGTTAAACTTAAGTTATGTGGCCATTTTCAACCATCATGATTTCGGACGATCATTATCGTGCAAAACTCTATATATTAGCTCTAGTACATGATCTAACCATACATATGAAGTTTCAAACCTCCGATCATCCTACAAAGGCTCTAATCAAAAATCGTGCCATAAGTGGGCCACTGTAGCTCGGATCTGCCTCATTTTTTTGTGTCACACCTCTAAATTTGATGGCCTACCTGATGATTGGAGCGGATCTTGCATATACATCATGATGGGACCCACGTGCACAGCGTGCACGTCAAGTGCACGGTCAACGCCCGTTGACCGCGCTTCTCTCGTAACGTGGACGAAGAGTCCTCTTCGTATACAGTTACAGCGACAGCGGCACCGCTGCCGCCATTAACGACCTTCACCGTCCGTCATGAGGATCCCATCAGCCGATCCAAGCAGTTCATCTGGTACGGAGGGGGATTCCGACCAAGCTTGGGAAGTATGCTACCGTTGTGACGCCGTTAAGAGCACAAAAACTCCAGCGCAAGAAACCGTGCGCGGGAAGAAATTTCGAAAAAAGGAATGCTCGGTCGCCCTTTTTGACATAGGATTCTTGGGTAGGAATCCTCCTACAAAACCGACGGTGATCAGGTGTAGATATTCGGATTCCGTGGAGCGCAAGCATCGGCATATCGCGATTTCGGAAGAAACAGCGTTCGATCGCTGTCAACATTCGACCGGCGTTCGTGCATTAGGGTGGGCCCTATTGGTTGATCTAAACCGTCCATTCGATGGGCCACCCTCATGTTAGTAAACATCTGAAATTATCGGAGGATTAGATAACGTATAGAGTCACAATGTCAGGTGCAGGTGGGCGTAGGAGTCCTTGCGCGTATCAGACTCGTGCAGATCCGACGCCGTGTCGGCCCTGGAGAAGCTATAAAAACCCCTCTCCCTGGCTGGGAGAGGGCAGATCTTATGCAAGGAGATAGCGAGAGAGAGAGAGAGAGGGGCAATAGAGAGAAGGAGAGCAGCGGTAGAGAGAGAGGGTGTGAGGCAGCATACGTGCTGCTGTTGCCGCTGTTGTTGCTGATTGCTGCGGTTGCTGCCCGAGCTGGGGCAGCAAGAAAGAAGAAGAAGAAGAAGGAAAAGAAGAAGAAAAGAAGAAAGAGAAAGAAAGGAATAAGGAAAAAGAAGAAGAGAAGAAACGAGAGAGAGAGAGAGAGAGAGAGAGAGAGAGAGAGAGAGAGAGAGAGAGAGAGAGAGAAGTGCACCTGTGAGATCACTCGTCTCTCCAAGCACTGTTGGACTTCGGTGTTCCAGCCAAGAAAGATAAAGAAAGCTTCAAGGGAGAAAGAAGAAAGAGGGAGAAAGAAAGAAAGAAAGAAGAAGAAAAAAAAGAGGATTTTTACTGAGTTAACCTAGTAAACTAACTCGCCGAGTCGACTCATTAACAAATTTGAGTTTGTTGGAGCAAGGGAACATTGTATACTGTGAGTGATTCATCTTGGGTTATTCTTGTTGATTTTCCTTGAGTTGCTTCTTGTTTCATTCGAAGTTTTGCCTTCTTTATTCGTTCGTAATACAATTCTAGGTAAGGAATCTGTTTTCTTCTTTTCCTTTCCTAAGTCTTAGATGTGAGTTATTATTATTTCTTTCCGCCATACATATCCGGTCGTAACTAATGGATTCGTATCTTAATGCGTTCTTAAGTTCCAATTATTCCTTCTTAGTTGCACAAGTCTAGATTCTAGATAAAACGAAACTTAGAAGCACCAAGACAGTGATGTTGGTACAAAACCTTAGTGACGTACGTCCTTCTCAACTCTCTTGATTTACTGATAAACTAAAACATTTAGATGATGAATTATTTGAATAAAGACTAATCATGCACAGTGTGATTGGATTTGAATTCGAGACACATTGTATGCTTGATGAATGCTTCCATAACTCATGTCATATACAACTTTTATACACAACGACAGAACAGGAGCATGGTTGATTTGACTCCTGGCGTGCATGGTTGATTTGCCACCTCGCTGTACCGGTTAGGTGAGCATGGTTGATTTGCGACAGGTTCCTAATGTTCAGTGGCAGCGAGTTCTGGTCGTTTCACTTATTGAGCATGGCTGATTTGCTCGGTTGGATCAGTGGTGCATGGTTGATTTGCCCACTGGCGTACATAGTTGATTTACCGCCTTGCTGTACCGGTTAGGTGAGCATGGTTGATTTGCGATAGGTTTCTAATGTTCAGTGGCAGCGAGTTCCTAGACGTTTGTTGCTCTCACACGTATCATAATATACATGACATCATATTCCATTCATGATAAAACATAAGTGTATTAATCACAACCTTATCCTCGTATATTTCATACAATTTTATCCGTTGATGATTCTCATCCTATTTTATTAACTGGAATATTACCTGTGATGGAAATGACCTCACTGGGCTTTTAGCTCACCAAAATCACCACAGTTTTTGCAGGTTTTCAGGAAGGAAAAGACGTAGACGGAGCAGAGTATTCAGATGATCACATGTTACTTAAACGCCAACTGTAGTTGATCTATTTTATCTTGTAAAATTTAATGTAATAATATATTAGTGGAAAGGAAACGTTATACTTGGGATTTGTTTTTAGTTATGCGATGTGTGAAATGGAATCTCATGGAATCTACGCTCGAATTTTCAATTCACACCCTGGAACTCGGGCTTTTGGTTATTGTACTCGGGTTTCAAATTTCAGGGCATGACACGGACTAAGCAAAGGGGACTATGGTTAACACGATAAACCATACCAGGAGAGTTCTAAACTATCACACACAATTTGTTAAAGACTAACACTTCAAGAACAGTCGATGCCTTACCTATCCAAACGGCAGTCCGCAGGTTGAGCTGCTCAGGTACATACAACTGCAGATCGGTCTTCCAGCGGTCACCCGTCACAAATGACGGGCACAGGCCTAGAGTCGCACCCCTCGGTTAAAAGCCCTGACAGTCTCAGCCCGGATCTCCGATCAAAACATGGGACATAGACATCCGACTCGTACAAAGATGGATCAGTCCATAACAGAACATAACAAATACAGGTCTCCGTGACCATACAAATACAGGTCTCTACGACCACACAAACACAGGTCTCCACGACCATGAACTCTGAGACCATAGTCCCCGCTGACTAGTCTTTTGCCTTTTAATCAAGGGTCATCGATCATTCGATGTAATTAAAGGCTCGTGCCAGATCACGGCCTGGAATGTACATGATCTCAGGATCTCTGGAATAAAATTCACCTTGCGATATCTTTTCTCTTGTATACTTTTATGAATGCTTGTGATTGTCTATGAATATTCCTATATTCAGAACCCCAGAGCAACGAAACACCACATTTCAGAAAATGTCCATTGGGATCCATTTTCTAGTTCTAACAATCATCTAACCATCAACTAATCAATTAAACAATCTGAAATCTACATCTATGGTCCACCCATTTAGGACTTATTTATAATATCATCAACTAAGCAAAAAGGAAACAGAAACAACTATCTGAATATCAAATTTATGCATCTTGATTTAAAACTGTTACTTCTTCTTCTGTTAAGTAGTGCAAGTTATTTTGCAGTTCTTCCATAGGTTCAACTTCATTTTCAGGAACAGTCCCTGATGCATTAACTGCTATGTTATCTGTATATGTTTAATTTAC
This sequence comes from Liriodendron chinense, assembly GCA_003013855.2. Taxonomy (NCBI): domain Eukaryota; kingdom Viridiplantae; phylum Streptophyta; class Magnoliopsida; order Magnoliales; family Magnoliaceae; genus Liriodendron; species Liriodendron chinense. The sequence continues at coordinate 1,484,594 of PVNU02000629.1, read as the reverse complement.
TTTCGTCACTTGAAAGCCTAGTGAGTGAAACCCATCATAGTTCAAATGCATCACAATTAAAATAGAAATATCAAACTATTCATATTAATGTAAAATGTATGCCACATGTTATGTATGCATGATGCATGAATCAAGTGGGAAGCACATCCACTTGCTTGAGTTGGACTCCATCAACTCGCATCAACCCTCTTAGGGTCGGCATCTACCCAACTAAGTGGGTAGGCTTCCACTATTGTGTGGGCATCCAGGATGAATCCCTAGGACACCAGGTACTTAAGTACCTACCGGTCATCAGGAGATATCCTCCCAATATACACATTTTGCATGATTCATGATGTACATGTAATGCACATGTTCCACTTATCCTCTTGTATCCCTTTATTAGAGATAAACCACTTCAATCAGCCCTTCTCATGTTTTGAGAAATAAACCACTTTCAACAACCATTCTCGTGATTTGAGAGGTAAACCAATTTTCCTGTTCCAGTTTCCAACCGTATGAATGCTCAACAACTTATAATTTGCAACTCGACATCATATCATTCAAAATTAATCTCAATACATCATATCAACTAACAACTATCTTAACTACAATGAATAGGAAATATAGTGGGATTACTTACCTGTTAATGGTGATCAAAACTCTCATTGGTTCCATCACAAGCTTAAGTTATTAGTGAATTCCGGATCTACAATCATTATATTATATTCGCTTAATACATCACTTCAAGGTGGTCCTTAAGTGGCCTAAAACATTAACTCCCTAATAAGTATACCTGGTTGGTCCACAACCAAGCCTAATATCAATTATAAAGTGAGCCCAACAGGGTGGGGCCCAAGAATGTTCCAATCGTGGCCAGTTTGACCCCTTTTACATACTGTTTACTACTGTACGGCCCATCTTGATAACTGAATTGGGCTAATATTTGATATCATATCCTAAAATATCTTAATAATTCGGATTCGTGGAGTAGATGAGTCTGGATAGCAAATTGGGGGCCATATATAATTATGGTACGGCCCACTTGAGTTGTGGATCTACCTAATTCATTGTCACATGCTCCATAATGAAGTGGTAAGGAAGATGGTCCAACTAGATTTCACAGATACATCGAGATGGGATCCATAAAATGGTCCAACCATAAAAGCCCCACGCACTCCCCACTATTTCTTTCAGTATATCCCACCTGAAAATTTGATTGGGCTGATTTTTTGTCACAAGACCTACAACTCACTGACCAAGATATTTAGTAGAATGGATTTCCCAAAGGAATCACAGTGGGGCCTACAACCATCGAAATATTGGACACCTACCGATCCCACTGTTTCGATTGATGCGGCCTACTGGAAAGTCAGATACGGTTCATTTTTTGTCTCAAGCCAGAAAACTGGCTGGGAAGATAATGGATGGTTTAGATTTCCTAAAACACATCCAGGTGGGTCCCAAAAGTAAACAACAATCCAAACTTGGATTGGTTCAACCGCGGGTGTCACTATCACTACTGTTTCAAGTGGTGTGGGCCACCAGAGATTCAAATTTGTTTGATTTTTAGACCCATACTCTACAACATTATGAGGAACTAGATGGTCAGCATAGATCTAACAAATACATCACAATGGGGTCCACTTGAAATCTGGTCCGTCCATTGGGTTGGCCACCTCATAGTGGGCCCAAAAGATTGTTGAAATATAAAATATTCATCATAACAATTAAAATAAATAAATTCAAAAGCTATAATTAAAAGATGGTCCACTGATCAAGTGAATGATCGTATGATCAATCTGATTCGTCCATTAGCTGGATCGATATATGCTAAAGCTATAAAATAAAAATAATGGCATTGGAGCCTACTTGAAAAAATTTATCTTAGTAGAGGCAAGACTTGATCCCAGGTCTCTTCTCTTAACCAAGAGGACCTTAACCATCTTAGTTTATGTTTCCTTTTGTTTATTATGAGAAATTAATTCATTTAATCACATTTTCTATGATTAAGAAAAAAATTAAACGGTAAAAATTTTTGAGTCGTTACATCGTACGCCCACGGTTGAAGCATTCATGGGGCTACAAAAGCTTTGGATCAGACTAATATTTTTATTCTTTCAATTCATCCCCATGGTAAGGACCTTAAGAGTATTTCGGGCCACTTTATGAATGGCTTAGATTACATATAAATATCATAGTGGAACCTAGAAAGGTTTGAATGGTAGGTAACCCCTTTCCAATGTTCCAATCATGTGGCCCACTTGAGTTTCAGATCTATCTAATTTTTTGTCTCGTGTCTAAACATGATCTTCCAAAATAGATGGATGAAGTGGATTTCCCACAAACATCACGGTGGGCCCAACGTAGCTTCCATGGAGGGACCTACCTGCAAAAGGCTTTTGCTTGAAATCTGCATCAACGTGATGCAACGTGGCAAGGGTAGTTGGACCTAGCTAAAGACGGATGGTCTTGTGGGGTCCACTATAATGTATGTCTTTTATCCGCGCGATCCATCCATTTTGAAAGTATATTTTAGGGCATGAGCCAAAAAAATGAGGCATATCAAAGGCCCAAGTGGACCACACCACAAAAAGCAGTGAGATTGAAAACCTACCATTGAAAACTACTTGGGGCCATAAAATTTTTTAATGTAACTCATTCTTTGTCCCATGACGTTAAATTAAATTCTGAATCCAGTGGATGCAATGGATTCCACATATATCTCACGGTGGGCCCCACAACCTAGACTCATAACACATGACAACCACGACCCAAGCTGTTAACACATGACAACCTTGACCCTTAGCACATGACAACCTCGTCCTTGACACATGACAACCACGACCCTGACCCTTATCACATTACAACTTTTACCCTTAGCACATGACAACCACAACCCAGCCCCTTAACACATGACAATCTCAACCCTTAATAAATGATATATGTTCATTGTCTTCTAAGAAAATACATTATAAAATTTAAATTATATCTCCTTCATTGTCTTCCACATGACAACCACAACCATCCATCTCCACCTTAAATTCCTTCTGACAGTCACTTCTCCCCCACGACAACAACAATGGCCATCCCTCTATCCACAGCAAAAAGTGGCTTACATCTCTAAGAAAATGTTCTTTTGCAAAAAAAAATAAAAAAATAAAATAAAATAAAATAAAATTCATTCAAAATGTCTTCCATCTATCATGGCTTCCATCTCTAAGAAATGTAGTCATTGGAGAAAAAATAACACTCATTTTTAGGACTATAGAAGTTGTTGGTGGTGCCCAGGCACCAAAGAAGTTGATAGCGGAGTATGTACACCGGAAAATGCAGTTGGAGGGGTAGTAGTAGGTCCCCAAAAGAAATGCTTTGAAAAGGAAGAAGAGTCGCAGGGAAAAACAAAGGAAGAAGAATGTCCATACAGGCACTACCCTATAAGCAGGGCAATTTTGTCCTAATTTTTTTAAAACTATCAGTGGGCTGCATAGGGAATATTTTAAAAAGATTTTCTTTTTAGGGTATTGGCCATGCCACAGGGCTCCTTTGCTTAAAATCCCCCTTTAGTTGCTACCAAGCCTCCAATAATGTTGCCTCTTGAATGGTATATGTAAGACTTCAATTAGGTGTGCCAAACATGATCATCGATTTTAATCTGACTCATTAAGCAATTCGGTGGGGCCCACTACAGTTGTGATAACATAGAGGTTTGGGGTAAAGCACATGGACCATGGTTCCTACACAGTTATTTAAACAAATATAGGAGCCTGTGTGGAGACTCCAAAGGGGCGAAGTATGATGGATAATCTTTTTTGCCTTCTTTTTCTACGAATACAAGTCTTTGTCCCTTCACCTACATATACAAAAAATCCTAGTTTCATTGAAATGTTTTCAGAAAGAGAAGAATGTGCGAAAGATCAATTTCCCTCTGAAGTGGCATCGGCACGCAAATTGGCATTGACAAGATTGCTCTTGCGATTGATCATGTCTGGGTTCAATCTCTTCGATCTATATCCATGCTTTAGAAATCAAATGTTATTACTTATAGGTATTCTTAGGATTGGACCCTTGATTATTTTGTATTGTATGCAATTTTACTACATGCAAAATCAAAGGATCTTACAGTATTACCATCGAAGAGAAGAAGAAAAACTATAAAGACAAAGCTTATTTGTTTGCCTTTGGTGCTCTGCTTGTGTATTCTCTTTGGTACACCTCATTTTGCGATAAGAGTCCAATTAATTAAACACCATAACAATTGGACGTCAAATTTTGGGACAACAACATCAATTTCTCAATAAATCTATTAGTACGACTTTTTGTAGTGATCTCTTTTCATCTCCTTTTAGCTAAGTCAATAAAAGGGCAAAAGCACAAAAAAGATTCTAGTATCTAAATACCACATTTAAATTTAATGGAAACAATTTCTCTCATCGTCTCAATCAGCCAAGTTCCTTTCTTAGTGGAAATGGTAAATTAAGGTATTTCAATGGCAAAACTTCTAATTACCCTAAGTAGGAATCAACCAATTATCTAGTTATGTCATGGCTTTTCAATTATCTAGTTATCTGTATGTCCCTTTTAACTGCTTTTCCTACAGATTTAGGTATCAGAGCTAGGAAGATCGGTATTTGCAGTAAGTAGTAATTGGTAAGTGCGTATCTCCTAGGCAGCATGGCAGGTAATACAAATACAGTGTAAGTAGATATCAATTGAATGTTCCCATCTTCAATGGCAGTAATTATCAATTTTGGTGTATCAAGATGAAAACTCTGTTTATTTCTTTTGATTTATGGGACTTAGTTGAAAATTGACGCAGGGAGGACGTGGTAGGTCGATCACCGTCTCCCTAACCGATTGTTTCTCGAATTCACGAGAAGAAATAACAGGATAAAAAGAGGAAATTAATTTCGAATAATTGTTTTCTTAATAGATTGAATGAATAGAAACGGAATTACAATTCATATAAATAGGAAACTAAACCCTAGGTAAAGTACTAGACTCCAACTCAAACTCAAATTCTTAGGAAAGCGCAACTTACTATAAATAGTAAACTTACTACTTATAGAAGTCGTTCGATCCTACTAGAACTCTTGGTTTTCGACGAAAAATAGAAAGTTATCAAACGGGCCCAACCATGTTGTTCTAATAAATATTCTAAGCCCTTTCCATGTTAGGCACTAACTCTAAAACCCTACAAATCCAAAGTTATGATCGAATTAAAATTTACTATAAATAGTAAAACTGAAAATAAACTAGCCTAATGACCATCGATATCGTCGAATCTCGCGATTCCGGCATGGGCAACCCGGCATAGCGGTTGGGTGGCTAAAGTAGCTCGAGCTATCCCAAAATGATATATTATATGTCCAGAAATTCATTTTGGATTGTGAGATATGACCGGTTTACGGTCCTGATGGTCCGGATCACTTTTGACCCCGACCGGTCTTCTTTTGGTCCATCTGGGCCATGAAATAATCAGTGACCCGTTCTACATCAAAAATGGTATGGAGAACTTGCTAAACAGGAGAGGTTAACAACAACTCAATGTAATGAATTGAGGGAGAAACAAAAGAAGGATGCAAAGGGTCTATACATTATACAACAGGCCCTGGATGATACCATATTTCCAAGGATCGTGGTTGTTACCACCTCGAAAGAAGCTTGGGATATATTAAAGGAAGAATCTCAAGGCACGCCAAAGGTAATTACTATGAAACTACAGACTTTCCGTCGTAATTTTGAGAATTTGTCCATGAAAAGTTCTGAAACAGTGCAAGAATTTTTTTCACAAGTTAGTTCAGTTATAAATCAAATCAGATCACAAGGAGAGGAATTGATTGACCAAAAGATTGTTGAAAAAATATTACGGAGCCTTCCTCCTAGATATGATCATGTTGTTGTTGCCCTAGAGAAATCTAAGGACTTATCTGTGTATTCTGTGAATGAACTAATGGGTCCTCTTTAAGCACATGAGCAGTGGTTAAACAGGTCCAGCTCTGATGGGATGACATTGGGTATGGAGCGGAGCCATATGTTGGATGGCTTTGGAGATGAGCCGATGAAGCCGAGCCACTCCTTAGTGACTACATAGGTTTTTTTTTTTTTTTTTTTTCATTTATTTAACACGACCCTGGCCTGAACACCCAAGCCCGAACATAAGCCAACCCGGCTGCGAACCCGACCCGGCCCAACCGAAAGCACCCAAAGGTGCTGCTGGTGTGTCTGGAACCTAAGATCAGCTGGTTGATAAACTCGGACTCAACTAGCTGGGCCCTTTCACCACCACAAAGGTTATGACACACCAGCAGCACCATGCCCTACCCAGGCCATGGCCACATCAACCCCATGATGAACGTCTGCAAGCTCCTATCATCCTATCAAGGCCTCGACCACAAAGGTTATGACTAGGCCTTGATAGGATGATAGGAGCTTGCAGACGTTCATCATGGGGTTGATGTGGCCACGGCCTCGGTAGGGCATGGCCACCACATGGCAGCTGGCGATCGTGGCCATGTCGACCGGATCCATGGCCTAGATCTAACGGTGGAGATTGATTCTTTCCGGAAGTAGAGATGAAGAACATTTGTTGAGAAGCAGCGTCGACGGAAGACCCCTCCCGCATTTATAGAGAGAGAACCAACACGTACCGATGGCTGGATGCTAACTAACCATCCAGCCCCATCTTTCCTACAATTTTTTATCTTTTTCCGAATGTGTCCCTGACTGTTAGGCCCACCATGATTTATACGTCTTATATCTACACCGTCCATCCGTGATTTATATGTCTTATATCTACACCAGCCACGTCGCTGGTGTGGGTACGTGGCGGAGGCAGATGAGGGCGCCAGTTCTCAAGTACCGTGATGATAAGAATGGTTTTAAGAAGATTAAGGCTATGCGGACCCCACAATGATGTATTTAGTACATCCACACCGGCCATCCATTTGGAGAGATCATTTTAGGGCATGATACAAAAAATAAGTTATATCCAAATCTCAAGTGGACCACACCACAAAAGGCAGTGGGACAATAATTCTCACTGTTAAAACATACCTAGGGTCCACCATTATGTTTATTTTCCATCCAAACCATTCATAAGGTCACAAGGACATGGAAGAAGGGTAAAAAAAAAAATATATATCAGACTGATCCAAAACTTCTGGGACCCCAAGAAGGTTTCAATGGTTTACCTTCAGTCTGCCGCTGCTTTCTGCAGTGTGGTTCACTAGATCTTTGTATCCGTCTTTTTTTTTTTTTTTTTTTTTTTTTTTTTGTGGCTTAAGCTATATAATGATCTCAAAAAATGGTCGGACGGTTTGGATATAACACGTATCTTATGGTGGGACTCGCATAACCTGATGATGTCACTACACCAGCCACTTTGCTTTGCTGGTGTGCAGTACACCAGCCAATCCACTTCCATTTATGACTTATGAGTACCAACTTAATTTTCATGGACCTGAGCCCAGTGATTTCGCAGCCACCTCACGGTGACGGTCAAAGCGTGTCCTTTAAAATGCTCAGTTCTCTTTTTTCTTTTTCTTTTTTTATGCGGACTAATCCAGTTTCCTGTGGTGTATGTGTTTTAGCCACAACGTCATCCATTTTGCCAGTTGATTTAATGGCATGAGCCCAAAAATGAGACAGGTCTAATTCTTAGGTGGACCACACCATAAGAAACAATAGTGATTAAACGCCCATCATTAAAAACTTCTCAAGGGCCACAAAAGCTTTAGATCAAGTTGATATTTGCTTTATCCCTTCGTCCAGGTCTTTGTGACCTAATCAAAGGGTTGGGTGGAAAATAAATTTTATAGTAGACCTTAGGATGTTTTAATGGTAGGCATTCAATCACCAATGTTTGCTTATGGTGTAGTTCATTTAGGAACTAGATTTACTCATTTTTTAGCTCATTTCTAAAATGAAATGCAAAAATGGATGAACCGCATGGATAGAACACATACATCATGGTAGAGCCCACTGAGCACATAACAGTAGCAACGTGGGTACTGACATGGTCAGTACGCAATTGCCGTCCGGTTTTTCTTGCCAGTAAGAGAATGCCGCGTGTGCAGTAGAACCGAAATGGACAGCAGATTAGGTAAGGCCCTTAACGTGGGTCAATATATTATATATCCACGCGGTCCATCCATTTTTTCATGTGCCCAAATTCGAAGCAGTTCGAAATCTCAGGTAGACCATACTGCAGGAAACAGTGATGATTGATCATTAAAAACTTATAGTAGACCACAAAAGTTTTAAATCAAGCCGGGCATTGTTTTTATCCTTCATCCGCATTATTTTGACATTATCAATAGATTGGATGGAAAATAAATATTACGGTACATACTAAGAAGTTTTTAATGGTGAGAATTTAAATCATTTTTTCTTCAATTTTAGAGTATGATCCCAAAATTTAAGCTGACTCAACTCTTAGGTAGACCACACCACATAAACAGTCCTGACTGAATTTCTACCATTGAAAACTTCGTGGATTCCACTGGAATGTTTATTTGTCATCCAACCTATTGATAAGGTCACAAACACCTAGATGAAGAGATCACATAAATATCATCTTGGTCCAAAGATTTTGCAGGCCCACAGCAAGTTTTTAATGGTCGATCACCACTGTTTCTTGTACTATGGCCCATCCGGGGTTTGTAACTGCTTCATTTTTTTGGTTCATGCCCTAAAATGAACTTTCAATACGGATGGACAGCATGGATGCAGTCACATACATCATGGTGGCTCCACAGTCAGGGGTACCACCCACTTCGGTGGATCCAGGGTCCCACCGCACACGGGGTCTCAGTGATGTACCGTCTTGCATGAGGCCAGGGACGCATAAGCGGATTGCCTACTAAGTAATGAGTAACCTCTGCAGGGTTCACCGTGATTTATGTATTTCATCCACTCCGTTCATCCATTTTATCATATAATTTTATTAATTGAGAAGCAAATGAAGCATATAAAAAAAGTTAAGTGGACCCCACAATGTAAAATAATGTGAATTGAACTTGTTCCATTGAAAATTTCTTGGGGCCCGTGGAAGTTTTGGATCAAGATGATTTTTTTTTTCCCTTCATCAGTATCTTTGTGATCTTTTGGACAGGTTGGATGACAAATAAACATCACTGCAGGCTCTAGAAAGGTTTCAACGGTGGAAATCATTATACCCACTGTTTCTTGTGGTATGGTCCACCTGAGTTTTGAATATGCTTCAATTTTGGTTTCAACCCCTTAAATGATCTCCAAAAGAGGATGGACGGTGTAGATAAACTACATACATTTACAGTTGGCAAAACTGAGTTTACTCAGCTTACTGAGTAACTCAGGACGCAACCCGATTTCCCCGTCCGCTTGGGGGAGGGGATTGTTACTGCGATAGCCTGAGCTTGTGGCTATTTTTACTAAAAGTCCAATTTCTCGTCCGGTTCATCTCTTTTGTCCTTTTGACGAGAAATTGAAAATTTTACAGTCAAGAATGCCCATCTGACCACCATGTGCTCAGAGGTAATCCACCGTGCCCCAGGGGCAATCCATAGTGCCCAGCGGGAATCGGTCGGAGGGGCATTTTCGACCCTAAATTTTCAATTTCTCGTCAAAAGGTCAAAAAGATAAACTAGACGAGAAATTGAACTTTAGTAAAAATAGCCAGAAGGGCTATTGCAGTAAAATTCCTGCTTCGGGAGCGGATTAGGTGAGACCCGGGATTCACCAAAGTGGGTGGGACCCTGACTGTGGGGCTCACAGTGATGTATGTGTCTTAAATCCACAACATCAAACCATTTTAAAAGATCATTTTAGCGTATGAGTCCAAAAATGAAGTTGACTACAATCTTAGGTGGAACACACCATAAAGACAGTTCTGACTGAATCTCTACCATTGAAAACTTCATGGATTCCACCGGAATGTTTATTTGCCATTGTTTTCCATCCAACCTGTTGATAAGGTTCAAAAAACTTAGATGAAGGGACCACATAAATATCATGTTGATCCAAATCTTTTTTGGCCCACAGAAAGTTTTAATGGTCAATCAGCACTTTTTCCTATACTACTGTCCATATGGGATTTGGAACTGACTTATGTTTTGGATCATGCCCTAAAATGAACTTTAAATACAGATGGACGGCGTGGATTTACTGACATGCATCACAGTGGCCCAAACTCAGGTGGATCCAGGGTCTCACCAAATCCGCTCCCGTTCGCTTTCGTATGGACGCCGACTTCCTGCAAAAGCCTTCCGCAGCAAGTTTCTGCGCTGGGAACCTAGGTGGGTCCCACCGTGATGTTTTGGAGAAATCCACGCCGTCCATCCGTTTTTGACCTCATTTAAATACATGAGACTAAAAATGAGCTGGAACTAATACTCAAGTGGGCCAAAACGTGAGGATTGAACGTCCACAGTCGAAATATTCGTGGGGCCACAGAAGTATTGAATAAGGCTCATATTTGTGGTTTCAGTTAATCCCAGTCCGAATGACGTTATGAACGATATGGATGGCATATAAACATCACTGTGGACCCCAGGGAGGTTTCAACAGTAGAAATTTCCCTATCCACCTTTTACTTTAGTGCGGTCCACTTGAGACTTCGATCCGGTTCATTTTAGACTACATGTCCTAAAATGAGCTCACAAAACGGATGGACGGGATGGATTTCTTACAAACATCACGGTGGGTTCCAAATAGGTTCCCAGTGCAGTTACTTCCTGCGAAAGGTTCCCCATCGCGGTGGGCCCCACCTAGGTTCCCCTCTATATATATGTAGAAGATTAGTTGCTGTTACAAACAGCCCCTCTCTCTGTCTCACACGATTCCTCGGTAAGAATCGCGATACTATATATATATATATAAATTCATAAATTCTAATACAAGTGAGACTTACTATTGTGGGTTAGCTATGCCGGATTTCATTTTTCTGATCGGTGCCTAGTGACATTCATCCACATGCACCAAAGCATCTTTGTGCAAAACTGATCATTGGGTTTCAACCACAAAGCCTAAATGTAAAACCAACGAAGCTTTTAAATATTGCACAATTGTAAAGTCAAAAACAAAATTAATCAAAAATTTCATTTACCTATTTGATGCTTAAACACTAAAAAGATATGCTAACAATACAATTATATCTTGGAGACTGCAAAAGGTTCCAAATGCGTACAGATTGCATTAACCACAACTACATTTCTTGAACCAACTGCATAAAATAAAATTAAAAAAAAAAAACTCATTATAGAAAGGAAATAATTGGAAAGGGTCCAAGGCTTAAAGGAGTATACCTGCCAAGGATAAACATACGCCAGACCTGTATAAGTGCTCAAAACTTCTGATCGAAAGGCAAGTGCCTTCTCATAATGTGAGATTGCCTCATTGTACATCCTAACAGACAATCATGAATTTGTTTAGTTCTTTCCTTTACAGTTTTTGGCATCAAGGCTAATGAAATATGAACTCCATTCAAATTCCACAATTAGTCATGTTGCGTGGTAACCTATAGTTTCCTACAAAATGAAAAAAAGCCCATAGTCAAACTTCAACTCATTCTATAATAATTCAATAGCTTTAATGCAACGCAGTAGCCACCATCGAATTTTTTATGCTGAGAGTCCATATAATCAAAACAGCAATTAATGCTATTCACTTACTCATTTTATACAAATACATAACTTCCTGCACGCATATGCAAGATTCACCAACATTGGTTCTCACATTTCATTTCATCCACCATAACTTGAGGCATATATGCCATCATTCCAAATTGTCCAAAGCACGCACACCATTTTTATGGACACTACAAGAAAAATCACCTTTACCTAGGAAATTTTTACCAAGGAAGCAAATTTCCTGGGTAATAGTATGTTTTTACCGACGAAAATTGCTTTTACCAAGGAAACTTTTCCTTGGTAAAAGGGCTAAATATCGACGAAATTAAAATTTCCTGGGTAAAGATGGAAATATTTCGTGGCTAAAAAGATCGGTTTTAGCTTACTTTTACCGAGGAAAATATTCCTAGTTAAAAGCTCCAATTACCCAAGAGCTTGTAATTTCGTTGGTGATTGTCCATTTTACCGAGGAAAGTTTTCCTGGGTAAAAGCAAATTTTTTTCCAAGGAAAAACTTCCTCGGTAAAAGAGTAAATCACCAATGAAATGCACATTTCTCAGGTAAGTAGGAATTTTACCAAGGATTATTTTTCTCGATAAAATAGGAGCCTTTACATACGAAACTTTTTCTTGGTAAAAGTTATAAATGACGACAAAATTTAAATTGCGTCGATAAATGAAAAGTTATTTCGTAACAAAAAATGCAATAGTTTTAACTTAGTTTGTCCAAGCTCCGTGACGGTTGGGCTATGCTGTGTTGGTCCACTAAAGTCCGGCTTGCTTTGGGCTGAGCCTTGGATCTTGTGATAGTTTGGGCCTGCATATAGACGGTTGAGAAAAACAGCAACTGTATACTTTCAACTGAAAAGTGTCACAAGATTGGTCTAATAGTAGGATGCAACATACCAATGGTCCAAATTACCTAAACATGTGGTCCACTTGTCATAATTAACAGTCCACGGTCGTGTATCCTCTTTCTAAATGAGATCAGAAGAGGTGGACCCCATTTTCTTCCTCCTTCAATCGCATATTGCAAAAGTAATTGTTTGCTGATTCCACACACGTGTGAGAGACCTTCAGTAAGACACGTGTGAGAGATTTGAGTTTTCCATCAGGTGAGCTAAAATCAGGCCATTTCACAACTCAGGTGGGCCACAACATACCAAAACAAATGAATAGCAAGAAAAAAAGGATATCTGACCGTCGATTTACTTTGTAAGTTCGTGAGCTGTACATTTTGTCTGTTTTGAAGCAGGGTATCTAAGGATGATTTCCAACCTTATGGAAGGCTCAGATCACACACGTGTTTAACATTTGCACGTGCCTTTGGGTGATGTGTAGTGGTGGACACGCGTGTGGGATTAGCAAACCTCATAAAAGACATTGGACCATTTATACACATGCATACAGGCATTGCACACGTGGCACACCTGGATCACATCACGGTGGATGATCTCTCCGAATGGATGTACGGTGGTGTGGATATAACATACACATCACAGTGGGGCCCACAACGTCAATAGCCAAACCGCGTCCCCCCAAATGAAACCACATTTTCCCTCTTTCGTTTTCCCTCTAAAAAGAAACCCCTCTTTCGCTCTCCCTCTCAAAAACCTTTCATTCTCTCTCCTCTCACGCCAGATCTCTCCCTCTCCCTCACCCTCACCCTCACCCTCACGGCCATCGCTCCAAATCTCTCTCTTCTCTCTCTCTCTCTCTCTCTCTCTCTCTCTCGCCGTGGCTTCGATTGTCGAGGAGTATCCTCTTGCCGTGGCTCCGATTGTCGAGGAGCATCACCAGATCTCCCAAGGTATTTTTTTCTCTTCCTCTTTTCTTTTTCTTTTTCTTTTTCTTTTATTTATTGTTTTCTGTGAAATCTTGTGGAAGATTAGGGTTTGAAATGGCATTTTGTGAAGCTCTTTGTTGTTAGGGTTTTAATTCTTTTCATATAGTTAAAAATGCGATTGGATAACCTCGTCCACATGAGTTTGGGATGGAGCTGTATTTACACCTCACATAGTCCTGCTTCTACGGTGGTGAGACATCAGATCTGGAAATTTCAACGTCTCCCGGCTTACGAGAAATAAGGAGACGAGAGAGCTCGTCGCAATTTGGTAATTTTGCTTGTGTCTTGTTAATCGATTTTCTGTTATGAGAAATATTAGTTTTTATTTTTATTTTTGCAGATTGACGAGAACGTGGCGAGGGAGATTATAAGTCACAGATCATTTCGCCATCCTAATATAATTCGATTCAAGGAGGTGTGGTTTATACCTTGCGATTGGCTTTGGATTGTGTTGTCTATCAAATTTCTGGGTTTTTTGTGGAATTTTTTTTTTTGGCAGGTGGTTTTAACGCCCACGCATCTGGTACCGACCGGAGTCTGGATCTAGACTCGATTTAGGTACCCTAAGATTTCTACTGATGATTTTCCATACCCGCACAGCAACTGCTCAACCAAATGTCCATTTAGGATATAGCTGATGATCTGCCCATACCCGCACAGCAACTGCTCAACCAAATGTCCATTTGAAACATAGCTGATAATTTGCCCATACCTGCACAGTAACTGCTCGACCAAATGTCCATTTGGGACATACTCATTTTTAGGTGTCTACCAAACAAGACCTTAGCTTTTCTGTGAAACGATCCCATGTAGTTATTTTAACATCTTTGAGCTCAGTCCCGAACTAGTAAGTACTTTCATATTCTAGTTCCTAAAAGTTTTTTGCATCACCATGCTTACTTGGGTGCTGATGTGTTCTGGTTCCAAAACTGTTGTTTTACGTATACCTTAGGATGGGATAGTACATAGTTCCAAATCTAGAGTGATGCAATATGCCTGTTGATACTATTTTTGCATTAATGGACTCTGTTATAGTTGTTGATGAAAATGCTCCAGTTGCACATGTTGTGATTCACAAGTGGCAGCCAAACCCACCAGATGGCCTTGGCACACCTTTCCTATTTCACACAATAAACACACAAAGCTTATTGGTGAAATGTCCAAACCACTTTAAAGTACCAGTGTACCACAATTCTGTTTGCTCTTTGATGGCAAGTGAAAACTCAAATTTGTGTTCTCTGCTCTCTACCATCACAGGTTGTTTGTTGAAAACCTTCATGAATGAAAGGGCCCTGTTTCAAAGAAAACATACAAAATTGAAAGTAGTAAAGATGTGGCATCTGGCATCCCAGTTTGGAAGCACACCAATAGCATTTATCACTATTCAATGGCCAGTAAGTGAGACTGTAAAAAACAACATGATCTGAAAAACTGAGAAGTTCCTTGTTTGCAGGAAAAATGGATGTGTGTCGTCTGGCTGGGAGGACGATAAACATTACTCCTAATAAGGTAGCTTCTACGTTCTTTCTTAATAAGCTCATTTGCATTTATGCTTGTATGCCATTTAGCATAATCCAAACAAATAAGAAATGCTTCTTGATTGTGACAATTCTTGGCAATGCGGGGCTTACGTCTCCATGTCCGTCTTTAGGAGAATGGTCCTTGAGAGTTGATGAGTTCTGTTCTTTCTCTAGGCAAAAAGAAAACTATCAACATTTGGGCCTCTAGAGGAGAAAAAAAAGAAGACAATATGAACTTTTGGTGTTCTCTCCATGAAAAAATGGAAAAGACAGTGATGCTTGAATTTAGCTCATGTGTTTTGTCTCCAATTACCTGCAGATAAGTCGGCGATGCTTGAATTTTGCTCATTGGAATGAAAGAATGGTTTTCAGTAAAATGTCTCTAAAATCCTCTTCTTATAGGATGATCTGGAATTACCAATAGGCATGCAACATTTTCCTTTAGAAGGGTGCATGTTTTGTAAGAGGCATTTTTTGCAGCCAAATAATTTGTTGCTTAAAGCTTACTAATGTCAAAGTTGAAGGACAATTGCTATGCGTGCTTTCTCACATGAGGCTGAGTGTCATCTTTGTGGAAGATCCATTCATCTGAGCGATGTTTTCTTCTTCTTATTTTTTTAATGCAGCTGAGAATTGGTCAAAACCTGACATCATATTGGAGGCATTTAAGGCAAGGTCTGTTAGGTTAGCTATGGCTTGTGCTCAAAACATAGGCAAGAAACCAAATCCAAAAGAAGGTACTTGCTTTTGTGTTCTCCAAATGCGCAGATAACACCTTTATTTCATTATTTCTTCCAACAAGCAAACATGTATCTTTCTTCTTGTATCATTTGGTTGAGATGCATGGAGACTAATGTAATGTTGATTTTTAATCTTCCATACCTGCTTTTTGGCTGTCCTTCTAAAGCTGTTGAAATGCAGAGAATCCATGTGTATCATTCAGTCCTTGCATAAAGTATTCTAATGTGTTGACGAAGGAGCCTTGAAATGGGATGGTGAGTTTTCCTCCTTTCCTTCTAATATTTTGGACCCACTTTCTAAATGGGATGAAACCCCTATGGGAATTGAGTCATAGCATAAAAGCTAGCTCACTACTAAAATTGTCCAAACATCACCAATGATCATTTGGATTCATTTTAGGATAGAATGGCAATTTCCAAGATTCATACATATCAAAGCATGGTAAAGGATTCTAAGAAACCCAGCCACGTATTGAGTAGAGTATATACATGCACAGCATAGAAGTATTTTTCAAGAAAAAAAGTGGGCTTTCTGCACATAAGAAATCAGTCTAGAGAAATAAATTTCTTTGGAACTATTAGTCAACCAAGAACATTGTCCAAGCATCAAACAGTAGACTCATGTCCTAGGTGATGGTCTAGGCTGTTATGTACTCAGGTTGCAGAGAATGAAAGACAAGTACAACACCCAGAGTCACCTTTAAAAAAAAAAATAGAATATTAATACTGGTAAATGATCTATAAGACCGTATGATGGTTCGTTGTGATGAACTAGCTCCAAAGTATCTTTGAATTAATAAAATTGTCTTTGCAGTAGAGGTGTGCCGTCCATGGGGTATCAATGGTGGGCCCCCAGCTGTTGAAATTGCACATGGTCATGCCTACATGGTCTTAATCTTCAATTCAAGTTGTATTTAGTTTCATAATGTGATTTGAAAAAGAAAAATGAACACCAAACTGCATGTTTTATTTGTAAGTTATTAATTACTAATATTGTATTTTATTTTATTTTATTTTGCAGTTGGTGATAGCAGGGATGTTCATGCTGATTGTTTTTTTTTTTTTTTTTTGTTAGTTGTATGTACGGGTGGGATTGACATTTCGATTTTATTCAAAGCATTATTACGGTTGAATGGTCATTTTGATTGGTATATTGAATATTGAATGTTCTATCAGGTGATTGGGATATTGAATATTGAATGCTTTCAGGTGGCAGGGATATTGAATATTGAACGCTTTCAGGTGGCAGGGATAGTGGATGTTCCAAAGAAATATTTCGTTGGCAATGAAAGGGTAATTTTACTACCTTTTCCAAGGAAACATTTCCTTGGTCATAGAGTTTTTCCAAGGAAAATTTTCCTCAGTAAAAGTCGCATAATTACCAACGAATTAAACAATAGCCACGATATTGTTGACTTTTACCGAGGAAATTTTTTGTTGGAAATGGTCAACTATTTACCGACAAAAAATTTAATTTCATCGGTAAATCTTTTTCCCGAGGGTGATATTTCGACGAAAACAGCAACGAACATTTTCGTTGGGAATAACTTTTACCGAGGAAATTATGACATTTAGCCAGGAAAAATTTCCTCGGTAAAAGTCATATTTCTTGTAGTGGGAGTAGAGACCAAATTTCATGGTGATCCAACAATCCTAACTATCCAAGTGGTAGCTAGCAACTAGACAGTTGAAGAAGTTCGGCTGTCCAAATTCAAAAAGCAAATTAGATAGTCAAGATCTTTCAATCAGTCTGCAGGGCCAGTAATTCGGATAGTCCAGATTGGTGGCGGTACACCAAAACCTTAAAAAATGAAAAAGAGAAAATATAGGTGCATGGTGAACCATCAATGTAATCCAAACCTTGTTGGATCAAGCAATTTTTTCATCTTAGTTCAATGAAATTACGCTCAAACAATCTTGGCTCTTTGAAGTAAGGTTGACACATCAAATTCAAAGGTGAGTTGCCCATGGCCAAAATCGTTGGCTTTTTTAACTAAGGTCGACATATCATATTCAAAGGGTGAGTTGCTCATCGCCGACACATCAGATTCGGGTCATTTGCCCCTGGCCAAATTATAGATTAACATTCTTAGCGTTCAAATAACTATGACACGTAAATGTAGGAATCAAAGGATTATGGTAGATAATGTTCACCAGGAAACTATCCAAAATTTGATCCTAAATAATATTGCAGGCTTGGGAATCTATGAGTAAGAGAAGAGTTTCCTACCCATACATCTCCAGTGGAATTTCACCAGATGGGTGATAGTTTCACAGCCACAGCGAAGATGGTTGCACATAGCCACAAGGATGGGTGATGGTTTCACAACCATAGGGAAGATGGTTGCACAACCACAGGTTGAAACCTTGGCATATAGTAAAGGAGAGATCCATTATTTGCTAGAAAGTCGCCTGGAAAAAAGAAAAAGAAAAATGAATAAAAAATACCACATATCATGAAGCAATTGGTGATGTCTATTGGGAAAACCGGCAGCGAAAGCGGAAGCCGAACGCGTAGAGTAATGCGAGATCAAATGAGAAACAATATGAAATCAAACCACACATAAGCATTCACGACAAGAGAATCTGAATTTACGTGGAAAAACCCCTTAACGGGTAAAAAAAAAAAAACACAACACAAAGCGATCCACTATGATTAACAGAAGATTACAAAGATTGACAGCCCACAAGCAAGGAAAATAGAGAAAACTCAAGCTCTCTCCCTCTCGAAACACTCTCCCCTCTTCTTAATATGATTAGAAAACCTTAGACACCTTAGGAGACTTGTTAATCTCGTTTATAACCTGTTTAAATAGGTAGCAAACCCAAAATAACAACTTCTTACGCACTACCGCGTGGTTGCGCAAGAAAACGCATACGCAGTCGACCGGTGGCTCGACCGGTCGCACCTTGCACAGAAATAGTCCAGGGGAGAATACATCCACACTACCTCACCACCGATCGATTGGAGCCCCCTGCAGACCGGTCGACTGACCGGTCTAGGGCAACATAGAAACTGTCTAGGGGCCTCGCGTGCATCTGGGCTACACGTCCAGACCGGTCGCTCAACCAGTCTGAACACTTAAACCTCCCGCATGTTTGAAGGCACTCCAAAAATCTCCACCGAGGCTTCAAACGTCGAATCAACACCACTCTCGCAACGTTATCTCATCTTCAATCATAGCTCCACCGCTTCTTGTGCCACCATCGACTCTAACCTTGCACATTTACGCCCTTTTCCGCTCTTCTCATGTAGCCCTTGAGCACTTGCCATATACGAGCAACCGTGGATCTCGCTGCCGATCCTGCAGCTCTACCGTGAATTGTACTCCCAATCAACTTGTAAAGATGGCCGTGCCTCTGGGCCTTCATACACACGAGTGCTCCATTCAACACTTCACAATAAAGATCGTGGCCGATGAACACGCACCCTTTCGCTTCGAGTACACCAAGAGAAATCACATTCATCTTCATCTTGGGGACAGGCTTTACATCTTCCAAGACTCATTCAACCCCATCGAATATCCTGATGCGCACCGTACCTATACCCACAACCTTAAGAGCGTAGCCATCGCCTACAAACACTGATTCACCACCATACTCCCTATATGTCGTGAATGAACTTTGGTCAGGACAAACGTGACATGAAGCCCTTCAATCTAAGATCCACTCACTACCGTGAGATCCCTTGCCAGATACAGTCAGAACTTCACATAGATCGCCACTGTTATCTACCGTATTGGCTCCCTCTTTAGAAGAATTTTCATACCTCTCTTGCTTCAACCTGGGATTCTGACAATCCCCTCTCATGTGGCCCTCCTGACCACAATTTCAGCACTTCACCTTAGACTTCCGTTTACCATTGGCTTTGGATCCCGATTTCGAATATCCTCCATTCTCAGAACTTCTTCCCCTCATAATCAGTGCCTTTGAGGAATAACGGAGCGTCACGTCACCACTTTTCTTTCTCATCGCCTTCGACTGGAGGGTTGAGATAATGGTCTCAACATTTATGATTTCCCTTCTTGCGCACACAGAGTCCCTGAATGACTCATATGAATCTGGAAGAGAATTTAACAGGATGCATGCTTGATATTCATCCTTCATCGGTTCATCGATCTCCACCAACTTGCAAACCAGTCTATTGAAATTGCTCCAGTGGTCATCCACTTCCGTTCCCTCAACTATCCTCAAGGTGAACAACTGCATCAACACGTACATACGATTCTCTAGAGACTTCTTGGCATAAACCTTCTTTAGCTTCGCCATCGTTTCAGCTGCAGTCTTCTCCTTCATGATATGATAGAGAATATCATCTATCATCCATAAGGTTTAACAGGATTGAGATTCTAGCCTTCTCGTCGAGCCTCGTCTACTCATCATCTTTCATAGCCTCGGGTCGCTTTCCAAGAACTTCATCAAACCCTTACTGAACTAGGAAGGATTCAACTTTCACCTTCCATAGCTCAAAGTTATTTTTTTCGAAAAACTTCTCTATCTCGAACCTTATGCTTGATTCCATCTTTTCGTCTCAGATCCAAATTCTACTCTACCCCAACTTTATCTCTGATACCACTTGTTGGGAAAACCGGCAACGGAAGCGGAAGCCGAACGCACAGAGTAATGCGAGATCAAACGAGAAATGATATAAAATCAAATCACACACAAGCATTCACCACAAGAGAAACCAAATTTACGTGGAAAAACCCCTCAATGGGTAAAAAAACACGGCACAAAGTGATCCATTATGATTAACAGAAGATTACAAAGATTGACAGCCCAAAAGCAAGGAAAATGGAGAAAACCCAAGCTCTCTCCCTCTCCAAACACTTTGTGCCGTGTTTTTTTACCCGTTGAGGGGTTTTTCCATGTAAATTTGGATTCTCTTGTGGTGAATGCTTGTATGTGGTTTGATTTCATATTGTTTTTTAGTTTAATCTCGCATTACTTCCCGCGTTCAGCTTCTACTTCCACTATCGGTTTTCCCAACAATGTCGACTTCAAGAGAAGGCAATTTTGCATTTTTCAGGACTAAAAAGACTTCCAGAATCAACTTGATGGCAAGAGTTTCGAAACAAAATGCATGCATACCTATTCAGCTGAAGTGCAAACTGAGTTCTGAAGACTTAAAGAATCAACTTGCTGTGATCATGTTGAAGTATTTGAAAAAAAAAGGAAGATAATACAACTACTTGAAGAAAAGACAACACAACTGCTTGAAGAAATTTTCATGTAGGACAATCTGTAAATTTCAGCAACTATTCTCATGTAAGAAAAAGTAGGCCAGCATTTAGCACAGAATTCCCAGATTTGGTTCAAAACTATGATAAATTCAAATAGATGCTCTGATCTCTTTTTTTGGATTTAGATGTTGTGATAAACTTTAGGAATTCAATGTCTAATCTACAAGACTGGTAGTTCACACCTTATGCAGATGTCCAAACACACCCGAAACTACTCTTAAAAAAAATCAATTCATTCAAAATAATTTAAATTATCTTAGAGAAAGGCCATTACCTCAGCCGCAAAAAAATTTGTTAAAGGATATCACATCTTCCAGTGATCTGATTGGAGAATGGAGCAGCCACCCCAACTGCTGACCCAGTACTTGATCCACATGGATTTGCGGATAGCATGTATGGATTCTGAACTTGCACAACAATGATTGTCTTAGTGAATGTTTAAATATCATTTTTTGGAAGTCACATAAAAGAGTATAGAATCAGTCTCAAAATTATGAAAAAAGATGAGAAATTTTAGAACTAATGCAACAATCTTATTAATAAATGAAGATCCTGCATGGAAGAAAGTAAATTATATGATCAACATGGTTAGAGCCGTAGAGGACAGCAAAACAAACGTTCATTCCATTATTGATTGGTGATATAGCTTTATGGCATCCAGGTCTATAAAAAAATGTGGATAATACTTCTATTCACAAATGAAGATGATCCTTTTGGCAACATTAAAGGAGCAGTACAGAAAGACATGATTAGGACAACGATAAAACGTGCAGAAGTACCATTTCATACATGATATATCCAAGTCACCACCAGTAGAAGGAAAAGAAGCAGAATAATTTTATAAAGTGTATTGGTGCCAAAAGGATGGATTACGTATATAAAGACTCATCAATCACATTCCATTCCATAACCCTTCCTCGTTCCACTCAAGCTTGTCCTCAGCCAACGAATTTTCCAAAAGATTCTTTTTGTTCTGATTCACAACTGTTCATTTGATAGTTCAAATATTGAATGAGCCAAACTCCAAAATCGCATAATTTGGAGAACATTAACCTTTTCTTGGAAGGATTGGCAAGATTAATAGCAAGCTCCAATCCATATTGAAATACCTTTCATCTATATGAGAACAGGGATAAAAACCATGACCCAAATATTAATGGATTGGGTTTGGCACCATGACCCAAACTACTCTAGCCAGAGCTGATCCTTATCATGATTCATGACTGGATCTTGAGAAGTTAGGGCTTTGGTTATCCGCCATATTCAAGTTTGTCAGTTTTCTGAAATGAACATGCTGTTGCACTCTCACAATGAAAGTGCTGGCAAAGAAAAATGATCACAAAACCAAGGACTGTAAAATGGCGCAACACCATGTTTGGATGTTCCCAAAATCAATTTGCAATTGACCGGAATGCTCTGCCATAATAGATGTTCATCCGTTCCACCGAGCATTTAAGGTGGCGGATAAGTAGAAGTCATTAGATGTGATCCTATTTTTCTTACTTTTTCACCCCATACAAATATCGAAATCAATGCCAGTAAGACAGGCGAACAACATCCCAAGAAATGAATTCACTATGCCCATTGGGTGTGTTTTTCAGTTTGACTGTCCAATAAATCTACACCGATATGATAGTAAGATAGTTTTTGTTTCATAATTCATCTAAATTGGAAAAAAAAAAAAATGTACGGTTTGACTTGAATAATCACATGCCAAATATGCAATTTCTATGTGCCTGTGTGTCATCTATCACACCCTACCAGAGTATCAAGTTTTTGTCTCTGTCGGGACACAGGAACAAGAACCACCTGTCATTGCAGTACACTGGGCCCGCATGGTGATTTTCTCGCTGATCAGGACCATCTATGTTGCGGGATCATTTTTCAGCAGGCCACCATATGAAAATTTTGTTGAATAAATGATTTTTATCATCACAATCTGTAGATAAATTAAGAACAATGAAAAGAAAATTGTCACTGGATCTTACTCAACTCCAAAAATCATAAGGATGGTATTAAAGACAGATTTTTAGGTAGAAAAGAATTTTAGTGGTCAATTTTTGCATATGGTGGCTCACCTGTGAAGATAAATATTGTCTTATTTTTAGGTAAAAGATCTAAGCATTATTTCAAACCGTGTGAAAAGCTCAAATCCCACATACGTGTTATATTTGTACATGTGATCACATGTGGATGTGTAGCACACGTGAGTGGAATTCATGGGTGGATGCTTATATGTATGTATGTACATACCTGCACGAGCGTGCAGGAGCTGAAGAGGTTAGGGAGTCCATGGGCTATTACAAGCCCAAGTCCACCTATGGAACCATTGGTTTCACATGTTAAATTCCGTCTCTTAAGAGCGCCGTTCAATTGAGCATACCTGACATCATCCACAATCATGGCCGTCAAACGATCCTCTTTGAATTGTTTACTTCACTTTTCCTTGTGTGGGCCCATAAGTGCACCTGTTGCTCCACTTGGGCATCTCTGCCATACAAAAATCAACAATGATCAAGGAGTACTTGAAGAAGGGTAGTGTAGTACTCACATCACGCTCTGGACCTAAAACCTAGAGCTGTACTCGAGCCGAGTCTACCCGAGCTTAGCCATGTTCGAGCTAGTATCAACCAATGACCACCTTGGCTCTTGTTCAGCTCGGCTTGGCCATCGAGTTGGAATTTGATGTTCGAGCTGACTTGACTGAGCTTTCGAGCTGATTTTGAGCTTGGGCTTTTTGAGCTAAGGGTCAAGCTTGGAATGTGTATATAAAAGTTTCATATACCGACTGACACAGTTAGGACGAGGTTGGTCGGACGGTGCTGCTGGAAGTTAACAGGCTGTTGGAGGTCTGACGGGGCTGCTGGAAGTCGACGGGCGGTTGGAGGTCAGACGGTGCCTCTAGAGGTCAGATGGTGCCTAGTGGGATGGGCTGCTGGAGGTCAGACGGATGAGGGGGGACGGTAGAACGATAGAGAGAGAGAGAGAGAGAGAGAGAGAGAGAGAGAGAGATTTCCGACTGGACTCGTCGGCCAGACTATGGCAAGGGGGCGCTCCGGCAGGGTGGGGTTTAGGGCCCCCGGGGGGGGGGGGGGGGGGGGGAGCGAATTAGGATTTTTACTTTTATTATTATTATTATTATTATTAATATTATTATTGAGTCGAGCCAAGCAAGGCCTAGCTTGCACTCGGATCGAAATTCATTTCGACCAAGGGAAAAAGGCTTAGCTTGGTTCAAAGCCCTCTTTCGAATTAAACTATTCTGAACCCAATCGAGCGAGCTAACCGAGCTGGCTTGACTCGTGTATAGCTCTACTAAAACCTGGGCTGTCGACCGACTGGGTTGGGGTTAGCTTTAGCCTGATTTTGAACTGTTGGACCTAGCCTGATGAGGCAAGCCTAATAAAAAATTTTGAGTTTCCCTGGCCCAAGCCCAGTTAATTGACAGCCCTACCAAAAAGTTCGAATGAATGAGAAAAATTAAATTTTGAATCACCGGCCACGCATTATTCGAGATAGTGAAACTATGTTTTTAGTTATTTTTGTTTCTAATATACACTTTCGTGCAATCACGTTGCAACTTATATAATTTTCTATTTGTTGTTTATACGTCCAGCAATATTATTTTAAAATTCCAATTACAACAAGATAAAATACTAAAATTTGAGGAAGGCTGAAAAGCCCCCATGTGCACTCAAGGTATAAAACTTTGATTAAGAAACTTTAATTGCTATACTTACAGTCAGGTGGGTGCCACGAAAAAAAGATAGGTCTCACCTATCATATGACTCCATATCCAAACTTAAATTTCCAATAACAACAAGATAAAATACTAGCTAAAACTTTAAGGAAGGCTGAAATGCCCCCTGGGTGCACTCAAGGCTATTTTTATAGTGGACAATTAACTCATTTATTTGAATCATTCATTAGATTTTGCTTACTCTTCATGTGTGCTCCTAAATAATTTGATCCAACGGAGAAAATTTTCTATATAGATTGATGCCATGAAAAATGATGGTTTGAATTATGTAAATAAAATGTGGAACAGTTACCTTCAATTTGGAGATTTCTTTTTCCTTGCCTCCTCAAGTATTATCGGGGTATTATTCGGCTTAGTGCTATCTAGTTCTTCAAACGCTCAGCTACTTTCAGTAAAGGATCTTATTCCCATCTTTTTCGGCTAGTTGTGTGAGCTAGGTAGGCTTTGTCCTTTGGAGTACAAAGCTTTTGGGCTTTAATTGCTTTCCTTTTAGGCTTTATCCTACCCTTTCCCAAGTAGTTTTTCCTTTAGTTAATTTCTATCCTCAAGTTTGGGCTTTTCTTCCTGCTCTTTATTTTATTTGTATTCTTGGACCATCGGCCCTTAGGGAGTAATAAATTTCTGCTCCTCGTAAAAAAATAAATAAATAAATAAATAAATAAATCAATGGATAGAGTCCACCTTAGATAACACATGACTTCATAACCATTTTGATTATATTGCAATAACCATTACATCGGTAGCCCTAGAAACCCATGGTTAAAGAAAAAGTAGGGTCCTCATGGTTAAAGAAAAAAGTAGGGTCAATGTTTACACTAAAGTTTGGAGGGTTTGGATACTTTTATCAATATGATTTTTAAATTATAGTCCATGTAGAATGGTTCGAATGTATTGGCCCTAATATTGGCCGATCCATGATTAGAGAGTCCAACAAAGTCCAATGTGTTTAAAATACCATACAGTACCCCTCTTTGCACCATCCAGAAAAGCATAAAAAAGCAAGAAGTGAGTGTGATGTCCCATGGCAAACGTTCACAAACTCATGGTCTTCATGATCTATGGCTGAGATAAACCAAATCTCATCTACATGGCCAGTGCATGCATTAAGGTTTGTATTGATTTTTCAGTATACATAATCTAATAGTAGGGCCACCATGCAATCAACATCTGATTGAAAATTACTAAGGGCTTGTTTGGATTGAAAATCACAACACTTTAATGTAATGGAAAAGTGTCATAATTATGATTTTATTGCATAAAACCAAACAAGGCCATAGTTGGTCAAGACCAGTAAAAATCCACAATCATTACACTTTTCAATTACACTATAATGAAAATCTCAAATAATATGTTAATATATAAATTTAATAATTTGACATTAAAATAACAAAAATAAATGAAGAAGTATAAAATCATTGCACTTTTTCATTTAATGTGGTGTATTGCTCAATAATATTGTTTGTACGGATAGTTCATGTGATGCATACGGATGACACCCATCCGATTCCCAGAAGGTTTTGATTAGACATAGCTGCCTCGGAGATGACTCGAGCAAAGCAAAAATTTTTAATATTCGAACGTGTCAATTCTAATTAATTGTCCACCAGACTTTTTAGAGGCCTGGAATCGACATAGCCGCCGTAGGATATGACACAAGCAAAGCAAGGTCACCCTAGCATCCGGTCAAATCCGGTAGAGGCCAGTCCGCAACCTCCAACGGATATGCCTGCGGAGTCTCCCGTTCTCTGCTCCACAAAATGCGAGAAATTTTTTGCTACGCTAAGCTACACCGGGTGTAGAAATGACTTTACAATGATCTATGTGTTGTATTCACCCCGTCTATCCAGTTTGCGAGATCATTTTAGACATGACACCAAAAATCAAGCAGATTTGAAGGTCAAATGTCCCCCAATAAATTTTTAATAGTTGACGTTCAATCCCCGCTATTTTCTGTGCTGGATCCACTTGAGCTTTGCATCTACCTCTTTTTTGTGTTATGACCTACAATGATCTCGCCAAATGGATGGACAGCATGGATACAACATATGCATAATAGTGAGTCATCGCTACACCCAATGTAGCTAGCGTAGCTAACTCGTGGGTGTAACAATTTTTTTTTCACAAAATGCCAAGAGAAGGTTGTCATTTTCTTCTGCATGCTTTCCATACTGTCAACAAATATCCTCCTTGGGACCGCTTGGAAGAAATGCGCCCACCTACAGAAAAATTTTGGTACACCCACGAGTTAGCTACGCTATCTACACTGGGTGTAGCAATGATCCACCATGATTTATGTGTTTTATCCATGCCATCCATTTATATTTTGAGATCGTTTTAGGGCATGACACCAAAAATGAGGCAGATCAAACGCTTAAGTGGACCTAGCAAAGAAAATAATGGGGATTGAATGCCAACCATTAAAAACTTATTGAGGGCTACTTGAGGTTCAGATCTGCCTTATTTTTGGATCCATGTCCTAAAATGATGTCATCAAATGGGTGGACGGCGTGGATCCAAAACATGCATCATGGTTTGGTCATCGCTACACCCGGCGTAGCTAGCGTAGCTAACTCGTGGGTGTGGCAAAATTTTCCTCACCCACCTCCTTGGAAGAAAATGCGGCATTTGTCTTATATCCACGCCGGCCGTCCATTTTGAAATCTAATTTGAGAGATTGATAAAAAAAAAATCAAGCATATCCAAATCTCAGGGTCCAACTAGATTTTTTATCTTCAATTTTTAGATGGTGGCCTGAAATGAGTCAAACTTACGTACGGGGTAGATTTAAGGTACCGGTACATGCACCATGGGCTGCCCATTCAGGGGTCCACCGTGGTAGGTGGATCCGGGGATTCACCGAAGCTGCGCCCGAACTCCACCGCTTACAATAGTTGAAACCTGTGGGCCCACCGTGTCGTGTGTGTTGTATCTACGTAGTCCATCCATTTGGTGAGATCATTTTAGAGCATGACACCAAAAATGAGGTAGATCCAAAGCTCAAGGATACCCAATATAGAAAATAGTTGGGACGCCAACCATTAAAAACTTATTGAGGGCCCTTGAGATTTTGATCTGCCTCATTTTTTGTGTCATGCCCTAAAATAATCTCCCTAAATGGATGGACTGTGTGGATACAACACATACATCATGGTGGGGTCATTGCTACATCCGGTGTAGCTAGCGTAGCTAACTCGTGGGTGTAGCAAACTTTTTGTCAGCCAAGTGGGGGAGAAAGAAGAAAGAAACAGACAGTAAAGAAAGCCCGATCCGGATTTAGGTGGGCATGTGTACATTACATTGAGGCCGTTCATCTGGCTAGCCTCAGCATCTCTAAA
Source organism: Liriodendron chinense (assembly GCA_003013855.2). Taxonomy (NCBI): domain Eukaryota; kingdom Viridiplantae; phylum Streptophyta; class Magnoliopsida; order Magnoliales; family Magnoliaceae; genus Liriodendron; species Liriodendron chinense. Next base: position 1,456,563 of record PVNU02000629.1, on the reverse strand, counting down.
AGTCAGCCTATCCAAGACTCAAGTGGGCCACACTGCGGAACTTAAGAAGTTTAAGGCATGGCTTTACATGGTTCCCCGTGGTGCGGCCCACCCGATTTTGGGATCGGTCTTATGCTTGAGATGTTCGGTGAATATGAGCTGGCGCAGCTGATGGACCGAGTAACTTTCACCACCAACACGGTGGACCCCACATGACCTGGACGTTTTATCCTCTGCCTACAACAGTTGCTGTGTCGGAATCAGGTAAAAAAGAAGCGGGCTATGTAAAGAAACCAACGAACGGTCTACACTGGATACTTTTCCCGGTGAATGTTCATGATGTGGCGCACACCCATCCTCACATGAATATCATCCAATCCATCCATTAGATGCATTCCAACGTTACGTCTATGATCCAAAATCGGGCCTAATCTAAACCCAGGTTGGCCACAGCAAAGAGAAAAATGGGGGCATTGAGAAGGGGGACGCCCATCGCGGAATCTTCACTGTGGAGTCATTGGTGTCGTTTATATGTCATCCAACCCCTTCATCATGTCATGATGAAACTACACAAAAAAACCCAAGCACCCAATCCATTGCAAAATTGAGGTGGGCCACCACAAGTGAATATATAGGTAGTAGGTGTTGGTTACATTGATACTTGTGGTGTGATCTACCTGAGTTTTTGACAGGGATGAATCTTGCTATTTACGGTTCCCATGAGGAGGCGCTGAAGATGCACAGTTTGTATTTCTTAAAGACATCATGGGTGGGCCCCACGAGCAACCCTTGTAGACCATACTTGTTTTGAAGGGACTTGTAGAGGAATCGACCTCTTAATACAGAGCTGAAAGTAGCTTGTAGGGTTAATGTAACCAAATCTATCTCTTTATATAGGCTTGTGAATGAGCAGGTGTTAAAGAGGGGAGTTACTGATGGCACCCATTGAAGGAGAAAGTGGCCATGAGCTGTTGCAAGCCCAAACCCACGTATGGAACCATCTCTTTCATTACGTAAACTCCATGTCCCTCAAGTGTGTCGTTCAGCTGGGCATACCAGACATCATCCACAATCATGGCCGTCCAATGACCCTCTCTAAGTTGGTCACTGCACTTCCCATCGACTCATCCAAAGCCCCTTACTTGGGCCGCCTCATGCACCTGTTGGTCCACTTGGGCTTTTTTGCTGCGGAAAATATCAATGGCGATCAAGGAGGAGTTGAAGGAGGTTATGTTCTCACACCACCTTCTAGACTCCTCCGCAGAGGTGCCGTGGCCAGTTTGTCGCCCTTTGTGCTAGGGAATCTAGACCCGATGCTATTAACACCTTGGAATTTCTTAAGTACTTGGTTCCAAGGCAATGAAACGACAGCCTTCGAGACAGCAAACGGAGTGAGTTTCTGGGAAGGCGCAGCCCAGAGCCCTGAACTTAGTGGCTTCTTTAACGAGACCATGGCCAGTGATGCACGGTTCATCATGAGTGTGGTCGTTAAAGAGTACGGTCAGGTTTTCGATGGGGTCCGGTCATTGGTCGATGTTGGGGGTGGGACAGGAGCTGTAGCTCGGGCTATTGCTGATGCGTTCCTGTTGGAGTTTTCCTCCTCATGCAGAGGAGAGAGTGTGCCTTTTTATGAGGTCCGACCAGCCGGTGCCCCTGGCCGACCGGCCGGACAAAGTGGCTAGAAACCACATTTTCTCTGGACGAAAATTGTGAAGGCCGACCGGTCATCCGACCGGCCGGCCGACTAGTCGACAGACAGGTCGGGTATATGTGTTTTAACACAGTTTCTCTCTGGATTGGCTTTTGATGGGTCCAACCGGCCGGCGGTTTTGGCCGACTGGTCGGAGGTGTGCGCGGATTGGTACTGCAGTTTCCAAATCGGGCTAGGACTCTTGCAAAACTACATATATGGAGTTCTAATTCGGGATTTGATGTTCCCACAAGGTGTTCTACACGTCCTAGGTGAGAGAGAGAGAAAAAGAGAAAGAGAGGAAGAGAAAGAGGGAGAGGAAGTTTGTTGGTAGAGGAGGCATTGCTCGAGAAGGTGATTCCCAGTGCAACGACGTCTCGGCTCTTCAACGTCCTCATGCTCGGGTGAGATCTCTTAGTTTTCTTATCCTTTCATTGTTATCCATCCCTGTGTGGGTGAAGAAGGTTTGATCCAAGCGGTGTGTGCTTGTGATCAGTTGTAACAGTTCTCTGGTATAGTGGATTGTTGATCTGGACTAGGTCCCGTGGTTTTTACCTCTTTCGGGGGTTTTCCACGTAAAAACTCTTTGTGTCGTGTGGTTGTTTGTTTACTCTTGATTATTGCTTTATCCTAGTCCATAATTCTAGTGCATTAGGGGGCGAGATCCTCAGGCTTGTGTGAAACGCACCCAACAAAGTGGTATCAGAGAATTCAGGTTGTTTGAATGGTGTGGGATTGATTCTGAATTATGGAAGGTGGCTCATCAAGAATGATTAGTCTCAATGGATCCAACTGGACCATATGGAAGGCTAAGATGGAGGACTTGCTTTATTGCAAGGACCTGTATGCTCCAATTATAGGCGTATCAGCGAAGATGAAGGATATGTCAGATGATGATTGGAAGAAACTGGACTGAAAGGCGGTGGGGTTCATTAGACAATGGTTGGACGATTCGGTCTTCCACCATGTGTCTACAGAGACCTCAGTCGCTAGCCTATGGCTGAAATTACAAGGGCTGTATGAGAGGAAGACAGCTGGTAACAAGATATTTCTGATTAGAAGACTTGTAAATCTCAAGTTCAAGGACAATGGTTCTGTGGCTGAGCACATGAATGAAGTCAGCAATATTGTGAACCAACTCTCCGCTATGAAGATGGTCCTGGACGATGAACTACAGGCTTTGCTACTGCTTAGCTCATTGCCTGATAGTTGGGAAACATTGGTGGTGTTTCTAAGTAACTCCGCGCCAGGCGGAAAGATATCCATGGAACAGGTAATGAGTTGTCTCTTTAATGAGGAGACAAGGAGGAAGTCTCTAGGTCTACTCAGCAAGAGGCCCTTGTGACACAGGATCGGGGGAGAGGAAAGAACAGAAAGGGCGGGAAAGCCCGAGAAATCCAGAGGCAAGTTTAGTGTCAGGAAAGATGCTGAATGTTGGAACTGCGGCAAGAAGGGCCATTAGAAAAGTGAATGTCGCAAGAAAAAGGATCAGCAAGGAAAAGGGAAGGAAAAAGATGATGAATCGGATTCTACTGCGGTCGCCTTAGATGGTGACGTTGTAGTTATTCTCTCAGCAGATTATGATGTTTGTCTCACGGCTGCGAATCTGGACACCAATTGGGTGGTCGATTCGGGAGCGTCGTTTCATGCAACTCCACGAAGGGATTTCTTCACAAGTTACAAGCAAGGCAGCTATGATACAGTGAAGATGGGGAACTCTGGAGTGTCCCAGATTGTGGGAGTTGGTGATATTTGTGTAAGGACCGATATAGGCTGTACATTGGTTCTAAAAGATGTGAGACATATTCCAGGCCTTCGCCTCAACTTGATGTCGACGGAAAGGTTGGATGTAGCCGGCTATGAGAGTCGGTTTAGTGGTGGGCACTGGAAGCTCATCAAGGGTTCGATGATCGCAGCAAGAGGGAAGATGTGTTGCACCCTATACAAGACATGTGTCAGTATATGCAAGGGTGAGTTGAACGCAGCAGAAGATTTAGCGACAGACATGTGGCACAGACAGCTCGGCCACATGAGTGAGAAAGGACTTCAACTACTAGCAAAGAATCACCTCCTTCCAGAGTTGAAAGGTACACCCCTTAAAACCTGTATTGATTGTTTATCAGGGAAACAGAACAGGGTTTCATTTGTAAAAACTGCTTCTCATGTTAAGAAAGTACATCCATTATATTTGGTTTATTCTGATGTTTGTGGTCCTATGAGAACTAAAACCTTGGGTGGGGCATTGTATTTTGTCATGTTTATAGATGATGCATCTAGGAGGGTTTGGGTCTATGCTTTGAAATCTAAGGACGAGGTCTTTGGTGTGTTTAAAACTTTTCAAGCCATGGTCGAGAGGGAGACAGGTAGATCATTGAAGTGCATTTGCACTGACAATGGTGGTGAATACATTGGCGACTTCCATGAGTATTGCAAGTCCCTAGGTATACAGCATGAACAGATGGTACCCAAGACCCCCCCTAGCACAATGGTGTCTCTGAGCGTATGAATCGCACCATTGTAGAGAGAATCGGGTGCATGTTATCCCATGCGAAGTTGCCCAAGATGTTTTGGGGAGAAGCATTGCACACAGCAGTGTATCTGATAAACAGGTCTCCATCAACCCCTTTGAATGGAGAAGTACCTGAGAAGGTGTGGACTGGACGTGATCCTTCGTACAGTCATCTCAGGGTATTTGGATGCAGGGCATCCGTTCACATACCAAAGGACGAAAGGTCCAAGCTCGATATGAAAATCAGGCAGTGTGTGTTCTTGGGGTACGGTGATGAGAAATTTGGCTTCGGGTTATGGGATCCGATCGAGAAGAAGCTCGTCAGGAACAGAGATGTGGTTTTCATTGAAGATCAGTGTATAGAAGACATTGGAAAGCCAGAGAAGACCCAGCCCAGTTCAGATGAGCTGGAAGATTTGGATCCCACTACTCCTCCCGTGGTGCCTGATGACGGGGGAGTACAGCAAAGTGTAGAGGACGAGAGAGTTCCTACAGGAGATGGACAGGGGAAGCAGCCCCCACTTGATCCACCTGTTGAGCCACAGGTGAGGAAGACATCTAGGGACAGGCACCCGTCCAAGAAGTACTCGCCGCATGAGTACATTATGCTTACTGATGGGAGAGAGCCAGAAGACTATTCTGAGGCCCTAGCCGACGAGCATAAGGGAGAGTGGTTAAAAGCTATGCAAGAGGAGATAGAATCCTTGTATAAGAACCACACATATGACATGGTGAAATTGCCTAAGGGCAAGAAAGCTCTGAGCAATAAGTGGGTGTTCAGAAAGAAGATTGAGCAGAAGAATTCACAGGCAAGGTACAAGGCCAGACTCGTGGTGAAAGGTTTTGGTCAGAGGAAAGGAATAGACTTCGATGAGATATTCTCACCAATGGTGAAGATGACATCCATACGGATGTTGCTTGGGTTGGCGGCTAGCATGGATCTGGAGATAGAGCAGTTAGATGTTAAAACTGCTTTCCTCCATGGTGACCTGGAAGAAGAGATCTATATGCGACAACCAGAGTGGTTCGAAGTCAGGGGCAAAGAGCATATGGTGTGTAGGCTTAGGAAGAGCTTGTATGGTCTGAAACAAGCTCCTAGGCAATGGTACAAGAAGTTCGACTCGTTCATGTTGACACATGGGTATAATAGAACGGAGTCGGACCACTGTGTGTTCACTCGCAGGTTCTCAGATGGTGATTTCTTAGTTCTGCTCTTATATGTTGATGACATGCTCATCATGGGAAAGGACATCAAGAAGATTGACAGGCTGAAGCAGGAGTTGGGCAAGTCGTTTGCGATGAAAGACTTGGGCCCAGCCAGACAGATCCTAGAAATGGAGATAACCCGTGACAGAAGGAGTAGAATGCTTTGGTTGTCACAAGAGAGGTATATTGAGAAGATCTTAGAGCGGTTCAATATGAATGCAGCGAAGTCGGTCAGTACTCCACTGGATGGTCACTTCAAATTGAGCAACAAGCAGTGTCCCAAGACGAAGGCAGAGGTGGAAGAGATGCAGAAGATACCCTACGCCTCGGCTGTAGGAAGTTTGATGTATGCTATGGTGTGTACGCGTCCAGACATAGCATATACGGTTGGTGTTGTCAGCCGGTATCTTGCCAATCCTGGCAAAGAACATTGGGCAGCGGTGAAGTAGATACTACGGTATCTGAGAGGCTTATCCAGGTTGAGCCTATGCTATAGTGACGGGAAACCTGTGTTAGAGAGTTACATAGATGCAGATATGGCAGGTGACATAGATTTCAGGAAGTCCACATCGGGTTTCATGTTCACGTTTGCTTGGGGAGCGGTTTCTTGGCAGAGCAAGCTACAGAAGGTCGTAGTATTGTCAACGACAAAGGCCGAATACATTGCAGTCACAGAAGCATGCAAGGAGATGCTTTGGATGAAGAGGTTCCTACAGGAACTTAGCTTGAAGCAGGAGAAGCACGTGGTCTATTGTGATAGCCAGATTGCGATACACTTGAGCAAGAATCCAAGTCAGCATTCCAAGTCAAAGCACATAGAGATTCGGTATCACTGGATCAGGGATACTTTGGAACAGAAGGTGTTACAGCTTGAGAAGGTCCACACGGACGATAATGGGTGAGACATGATGACCAAGGCTCTGCTCAAGGGAAAATTTGAGGCTTGTAGAAGCCGAGCTGGCTTGAAGACGGTGAACTCCTCCTGAGTCAGAAAAAGGGGAGATTTGTTGGAGTTTTCCTCCTCATGCAGAGGAGAGAGAGTGCCTTTTTATGCGGTCCGACCGGCCGGTGCCCCTGGCCGACCGGACGGACAAAGTGGCTAGAAACCACATTTTCTTTGGACGAAAATTGTGAAGGCCGACCGGTCATCCGACCTGCCGGTGGTCCTGGCCGACCGGTCGGCAGACAGGTCGGGTATATGTGTTTTTAACACAGTTTCTCTCTGGACTGGCTTTTGGTGGGTCCGACCAGCCGGCGGTTTTGGCCGACCGGTCGGAGGTGTGCGCGGATTGGTACTGCAGTTTCCAAATCGGGCTAGGACTCTTGCAAAATTACATATATGGAGTTCTAATTCGGGATTTGATATTCCCACAAGGTGTTCTACACATCCTAGGTGAGAAAGAGAGAAAAAGAGAAATAGAGGAAGAGAAAGAGGGAGAGGAAGCTTGTTGGTAGAGGAGGCATTGCTCGAGAAGGTGATTCCCAGTGCAACGACGTCTCGGCTCTTCAACGTCCTCGTGCTCGGGTGAGATCTCTCAGTTTTCTTATCCTTTCATTATTATCCATCCCTGTGTGGGTGAAGAAGGTTTGATCCAAGCGGTTTGTGCTTGTGATCGGTTGTAACAGTTCTCTACTATGGTGGATTGTTGATCTGGACTAGGTCCCAGTGGTTTTTACCTCTTTCGAGGGTTTTCCACGTAAAAACGCTTTGTGTCGTGTGGTTGTTTGTTTACTCTTTATTATTGCTTTATCCTAGTCCATAATTCTAGTGCATTGGGGGGCGAGATCCTCAGGCTTGTGTGAAACACACCCAACAGTTCCCACACGTGAAATGCAAAGTGTTTGATCAACCTCATGTGATTGCCACATTGCCGAAGAGTACGAAAATAGATGCGGTTGGAGGGAACATGTTCGAGTCAATCCCCCATGCAGACACTCTGCTGCTCAAGGTACGTACTTTATATATTTCATTTACAACTAGTTATAGATCTAAGCAATTATACAACCCATCTACTAAAGTCTTGATAATTGCCACTTGGGTGGATCACCAAACTTAAAAATGTTTCACCCTTGGACAGAATGTTCAGCCCAGTTAAGTAGCCTCGAAGATTTGATCCGACTCGAGTTGACACAACTCCACCTGATATTTAATTATTATAAATTGAAAATATTAAGTATGTTAATAATTTTTAAAATTAATTATATCTTAGTATTAAAATTAATTAATGCACTTCCAACATTTTTCTTAACACAATCCCTCCCTTCATAAACTGAGTGATTCGGTTCAAGTTGTGCCAAGTCGACTCACCAACTCTCACCGAGTCCAGGCCAAGTCACACCCACTACTGAGTTTGTGAATGACTCGGCTCGAAATCTTGCCAAGCCGAGTTGACTCGGCTGTTATTTAAGTTGAGTCAACGAGTTTTGGAACTAAGCTCAACACAATTGTTGCTTTGTATGTGTTCTTCTCCACAGGGGCTACTGCCGGAAGCTAGTGAGCCGTAGGCAAGCAATTGAGCCTAGACTGCTATGTGCTGGGCTTGTGCTTCTTCAGGCCCGAGTGTAGGTCTCACAACATTTGTTACATGAAACCGAGCACAAGGCCAGAAGCAAGCCCGTTTGTGACCAAAATCATCGCACTCGTGATTGAGTTCCAAAAAAAAAAAAAACTACTCAAGCCACGTTCCATACAAATAGGGCAGTTCATGGGCTGATCCAACCCAGCCCATTGCCATCTGCGTCAATGGCTTCTAATCATTGTGAAAATGGCTCGCAGTGGATCCTACACGACTGGACCGACGAAGAGTGCATGAAGATATTAAAACGGTGCAAAGAGGCGATTCCAACTAAAGAAGACAGAGGGAAGGTGGTCATACTAGAAATAGTTATGAATTCTGCTGCAGATGATTGCAGGATGGTGGAGACGAAGCAAAGAAGCTTTGCTTCGATGTGTTGATGATGGTGCTCACGCCAGGCAAGCAGACGGATGAACACGAGTGGCGGAAAATCTTCATTGACGCCGGTTTCTCTGACTACAAGATTACACCTGTGTTGGGATTCCGGTCGATTATTGAAGTTTATCCTTGATTCTTTCATGATTAAAGAAAAAGAAATAAATCATAGTCTGTGATTGAGAAGAGGCTTGTCTTAGTTAAATAAACTAGGCTCATGTACTTGGTGTGAGATATGCTTATGCATCCTTTTATCTTTGTCTTTGGTAAGGCTTCTATATTACTTAGGTTGATTACTTTGTAATAATTTCCTTTTCCATGGAAGTGGATTGAGCCTTTTAAGTAGACAAAATATCACTCTCTCTACAACCAGTAATTCATTTCTCGCATACAATATACTATTAAAAAATGTATGAATGGGCATAACAGGATGTGAAATGATGGGCAGTCAAGAGCTACATATCTACATTCCAGCGTGGATAGTCTAGATTAGATGTGTATGATGTCCACAAATAGAAAAGTTAGATGTTCGAAATCACATTATCAGCGTTCATAGATGGACTGCCACCAGATCAAACGATCATTCTCTATACATTAATGGCCCAATCTATTTAGCAAGTGATTAATATGGACGATTGAGATCTCCCCAAAATGTGGCCGAAAGGATTACCCAATTCAGACAGTTGGGATCTATCCAAAAAGTGGCCAATATGGACTGTTCATATTCGTACAACTACCATCCATATATGATAGGCCATTCCTTCAGAGAAGGTATTCGTTCGTTGTTTTTTTGTTGGGATTACTGGTTCTGTTGCAAAGGTGAAGGTGTTTAATTAGCGGCGAGTTTTGATGTCAGCCGTAGCCTTCACCAGGGCCACTCTCCTTCAATTTCTAGTAGCAGTGATTGAGTGGTGTGATCCATGGCCTCATGGTTTTATTTTAGTTATGTTTTGGCTATCGTTCAATGCGGTCTTTGTATTTATTTTGTTGATGCTTTTGGTGGGTCTATACAATAGATGAAGCCCGAGTTTTCTGTGGGTCACACCCAAATGGCTGTATATCTTTCTTGGACTATCTTACATGTAATGTGGTCCCACCTTTTTGATTAAAAAAGAAAAAAAAATCCATGATCAGCGGTTAGATGGATGGTCCTCCGCCTCCGTTCCTTCGGCCATCCTTAAGGTGAACAACTGCATCAACACGTACAATGCGATTCTCTAGAGACTTCTTAGCATAAACATTCTCTAGCTTCGCCATCGTTTCAGCCGTAATCTTCTCCTTTATAACATGGTAGAAAACATTATCCGTAAGGTTTAACAGGATTGATGTTTTAGCATTCTTGTCGAGCCTCGTCCACTCATCATCTTTCATAGCCTTGGGTCGCTTTCCAAGAGCTTTATCAAGTCCTTGTTGAACTAGGAAGGATTCAACATTCACCTTCCATAGCTCAAAATTATTTTTTCCGGAGAACTTCTCTACCTTGAACCTTGTGCCTGATCCCATCTTCTCGTCTCATATTTGAATTTACTCCACCCCAACTTTAGCTCTGATACCACTTGTTGGGAAAGCTAGCAGCGGAAGCGGAACGTCGAAACGCGTAGAGTAATGTGAAATCAAACAAGTAAATAAGATGCAATCAATTACACACAGGCATTCACCATAAGAGACTCCAAATTTACATGGAAAAACCTCTCAACGGGTAAAAAATCATGGCACAAAGCGATCCACTATGAATATCAGAAGATTACAGAGATTGACAATCCACTAGCAATGAAAAACAAAGAAAACCTCAAGTTCTCTCTCACACACACCTCTCCCATCTTCCTAATACGATTGGGAAACCTTGAACACCTTAGGATACATCATAATCCTGGATTTATGCCATATATATAGCAAGCGACCCCGAATTAAAAACGTCTTGTGCAAATCCGTGCAATAACGTAAGAGATAACTTGCTGCGCAATTCACGCATGACTGGCCGACGGTCGGACCGGCCCAAAAAACTGTCCAAGGACAAAATACACACAGCCTTTATACTGGCTGACCGGTCAAGACCAGTCGGCCCCCTCTGTCCAACCGGTCAAGACCGATCAGTGCATAGTTCAAGGCAATTTGAAGGCTTTTCTTCCAACAAACTCCTAATCCCACATTACATCTCTTAAATAGGCAAAAAATCAAAATTAAAAATACCTTGTGCAAAATCATGTAAGAAACCGACTCAAATTAGGAAACTGCTAACTGACCGACTAGTCGACATCCTACAACTGATCAATGAGTACTCTTGTTGCTTGAAGATTTGAGGCACCGATTCCTACAAGTTCTACACATTAGAACACCTACACAATTAGACCCACGTGACGGATGGCTTTAATATTGCACCTGTCGAACTGCCCTGTATATGTGGTGGTGTGTAAATGGCAGGCCTTTTTTTTCTTAAATATATATTTATATATATTGATGGAGAGGAAAGGGTACAGACCCTGCACACGTACGGATAGCCTGAGACCACAAAATCGGCTCGAGCCACCTATCATATAATCTACGACCAAAACAAAAGAAACTCAGCACAGTAATATTAGAGTTTGTTTTAATTTTGATTTTTATAAGTTCTAACAGGGCTTGAACAACCGAGATTGTTGGACATGGAATGGCTCCTGAGCCAAACGATTTAAAAAAAGAAAAATCCACATTCACGTACTGAAATTCGAGGTCATTCCACAAATTCTCGACCGAAATAGTACAATGATAGGGACGAGTATTGAGAATCAGGAATAAAATCGGAGATTCGGAGAATGTTGACTAAGGTTTGTTTGTATATGGAGTGCGTATCCTCTGCGTTGAAAGCATAGGAAATTCCAGTGCCGGCGATTCTCATTCGCCCACGTCATTTTCAATCTCTCCAGCTAACAAAATACTCCAAATTTCTCTCTTCATAGTACATTGCGCTCTGTCTACACAACTTTTAACGTGTGAAACTTCACCGCCCTCACTATGACCTTTGTGTTACATCCACACCGTCCATCAATTTTTCCAAATAGGTTGATAGCATGAGTCCAAAAATGAGGTACATTCAAAGCTCAAATGGACGACACCAAAGAAAGCAATTAGGATTACACAAACTGTGGTTGAAACCTTCCTAAGGCCACGCATGAGGCCACGCATGAGGCTTATCTGACATCTAACCTGTTTAGAAGGCCACCCATATCTGGATGAAGGTACAGCACAAATATCTACTTGATCAGAGCCGTCTGTGTCCCTAAGAAGTTTTCAACAATAGCATCAATTCCACTGTTTCCTATGGTGTGTTCCACTTGAGCTTTGGATCTGCCTTGTTTTTAGGCTTATAACCTAGGAAGATCTGAAAAAAATATATGAATGATGTGGATCTCGGAGATAAATCATCATGTGCCTGCATAAATTTCCCACATCAAGAAATTTGGCTGCTAGCTTAAAGAGAAGAATGGTTGAAATGTGGAACTTCCATGGGGGCCATTATGATTTATTTATTAGATCCACACTATCCATCCATTTTGTTTCATACCTTTCGGTCACGAGGTCAAAAACGAGTCAGATCCAAGGCTCAAGTGGGCCACATGACGGGAAAGAGTGGGAATTGAACGGCTGCCATTGAAAACTTCTTGAGGCTGCCGCCGACTCTGACCAAGATGACATTTGTGTTTTTCCTTCATCAGTGACCTTATGAAGAGGTTAGATGGCAAATAAACTCACAGTGGACTGTAGGAAGGTTTTGAAGTTACTCGTTCAATCCCATGCTTTTTGTTGTGTGGTCCACTTGAGCTTTGGATGTGCCTCTTTTTTGTCTTATGCTTTAAAATAATCTGAAAAAATTGATGGACGGTATAGATCTAACAGATAGATTATAGTGAGGCCCAGAAAAATTCCATACGGTAAAAGTGGGGTTATGTAGCACGCAATCCTTGAGAGGGAAAATGGGCTTGTTTTGTGAGCTGACGTCATTAGTGACGTAGTGTACTAATGAGAATAGATGGCACCGAATTTTTACGTGGACAATCCACACATCTAATACCAGAAGGAAATGGCCAAATTCTTTGTTGGCTCCCAGCAAAGAGACCCTGCTGGAAGTCTTTTTATTGGACCACGTCATCACATAGGTCTACAACCTTGTCACATCCTCAATGCAACCTGGTCACACCCCAGTGTAACCTAATCATATTGACATGATGCAGTGTGATGTGGACTAATGAAAAAGCTCCAAGTAAGGTTTTCCACCTTGGCAGCCAACAGAGGATCCGGACTCTTCTCAAAGAATTTGGATCCTGAGCCTTTTTATTGGACCACATCATCACATAGGTATGCAACCCTGTCACATCCTCACTACAACCTGGTCACACTTTAGTGCAACCTGATCATACTGACATCATGCAGTGTGATGTGGACCAATGAAAAAGGCTCTATGCAGGGTTTTCCTGCTTGGAAGCCAACAGAGGATCCGGACTCTTTATCAAATTATCCATTCTGTGACAGAGAAAGTTGACTACGGTTTGTGCATGGTAAAAGGAAATGGCCAAATTTTCATCTTTTTTCTCATTTCAAGTGTTTGTATCCATTTTGCATTGAATCAGCAAATGAGTAACATCAACCACAAAGCATATGAACAAACACCAGCACTAAGAATTAAAGCACATGTTTGGATGTCTCGGTCGTCCTATTTGGATGGACCCACAATCATAGGGATACCAATTGCCTACTGATGTTGGCAGTAGTGAGGTGGCTGCTGGACAGTGCTCTTTGGCCCCACCTTGATGTATGTGTCTTATCCACAGTGTCTATTTATTTTTTTCCGGCATAAGCCAAAAAATGAGATAAATCCAAATCTCAAGTAAACCACACAACAAGAAAATAGTGGTGATTGATCGCCCGTAATTAAAAACTTCTTAAGGCTCATTTTAATGTTTATTTGCTATCTAATATGTTGATTAGGTCACACAAACTTAAATGAAGGGAAACACAAGTATCAACTTCATTTAAAACTTTTGTCACATACCTAGATGAAGGGAAAACACAAATATCAGCTTCATCCAAAACTTTTATGGCCCTAAGAAGTTTTTAATGGTGGGCATTCAATCAAAACTATTTCTTTGGGCATGGTCCATGTGAGACTTAGATCTGCCTCACTTTTTGTGTTCATGATTTAAAATGATATGCAAAAATGGGTTAACGGCGGAGATAAAACATATACATCATGGTGGGGCTCATATAGCACTGTCCAGTTGCTACTGGGCAATCTGCATCCCAATCACAGTGAGTTCCACAAAGATGGTAGGTATGCAACCCATTCGATCTTATGCACGCAGTCACTTTCTTAGACACGTGATTAATATGTATTTCTCTTTCTACGGGGGTTGGTGAAATATTTTAATTATTCATTTACCATCAATTAACGTGGGAAGTGGAAAATCAAACACTCCCTAGCATTCTTCGAAGTTCTAGATTAGACATAGCTGCGTCAGGGATGATCCAAGCAAAGCAGCTTTGAAAGTTGCTAGTTTACTGGTACTAAACCCGCCAAGCAGCAGCCTGCCATCGTCAAATCTGGCAGCAGCCAGTCCCCATCCTACTACAGCCTCCAACAGATTTCCCTGCTAGCTTCCCGTGGGCTTGGACCTTTGGACTGAATGCCGTGAGATCCAGCACATACAATGGTTGAACCCGTGGGCCTACTGTGTCCTGAGTGAGACGCGCCGGATTAGGTGAGGAAGGGGTAAGAAGTTAGTGGGTGAGGCCCTGAGTGTAGGGCCCACCTTGATGTATTTGTTGTATATCTACTTCTACGTCTGAATCATCCATCCGTTTTTCCAGCTCATTTTAGGGCATTGTCCCAAAAAATGAGGCAGATCAATCTCAGGTGGACCACTCCATAGGAAAACAGTGGCCTTTGAATGCCCAATATCATTAAAACTTCCCAGGGCCCAATGTAATGCTTATCTGCCATCGAAGTTGGTGATAAGGTCACACAGACTTGGATGAAGGGAAAACACAAATAGCAGCTTGATGGTGGGGCCTATAGAGCTTTTCCTGCACTGACCGGTACTGAGCTCAGCATTGGAGGGTTCACTATGGAAGCCGAAACTGACGAACGGTCTACACTGGAAGTACAGTTATAGCCAGCTGCCTGATAAGTGGAACAGATGGAATGTGAGGCAGATGTATTTTCGTGGTTATCCTCCTCTTATGGATGTTCATGATCTAACACTCACGCATGCCATTCCATATTGTGCGTTTTCCATAGTTACATCTCATGCGAGCGGGACGCATACGGGGACTTATGGGGAGAATGGTAATTGTAATTACACAAATTGAGTGTGGGGCCACTGTGATGAATGAATACTATATTATCCGTCCATTAATTAGATGCATCCTAATCTTAATGATGTAGAGGCTGTGGTGACCTCTACGTGATGATAGACCAAAAGAAGGATCAGTGGAAGACCACCAAGAAGGAGCTGAAGTCCATGAAGCCGACCCAAAAAACATCTCTGCCGACTGGTCGACCCATCTGGAAAATCAGTCCAAACTCACTGGATTGATTTTGGCCAAAACCGACCAATCGCCCGACCGGTCGGACACTTTGACCGACTAACCCCAACCGGTCGGATGACCGGTCGGACCTCCTTCCAAAGAGTGTTGAACTCTCTGGACTGTTTTGGTCCAAATCCGGCCGGTAGGACCCCCCTGTCCGACTGGTCGGCCAGCATCCAAGAATACCCGCGAACTTGTTATTTTCAAACTTCCTTTCCCGTTTTGCATTGGTTTTTTCTTTCCTTTTGCAAGTATGACACCTAGGCTACGAGGCTTAGGGTTTTGTTAGTATAAATATTGTTTTATTTTCGTTATTAAGGATTCTTGAATGATTTTAATACAATTTCTCAGACTTTTCTTTATTTTGGCTCGTGTTCTTCGAGTTGACCCTTGAGAGATCAAGGAAGATTAGACTATTTGTTCGATAGATCCGTGGATTCAGATCGATTATCCTATGAGAGAGACGGTGCTCAATCTTACCCCGCCTATGGCTGCGCTAAGTTGGTATCAAAGCAAGGCTTTTCCCTCAAATGATGACTTCTAGTGACAATCGAGGCTACAATCCCGCTGATGGTGATCAGGGATTCAGTTTCTAGCAGAAAGGATGGAGCTCCTCCAGAGATCGATCGAGATGTTGATGCAAGGGGTGCGCAAGTTTCTCAATCAGATAGATGCGACCTTGGCCCTATGGCAAGTTCCAGGTGGGTGTTCTGCCACCCGCAGTCAAAGCTAGAGAAAATCCAGCGATTCGCCTAGCCCTCCCAGTCGTGAATCGACGACAGAACTATGTCAATCCGGATGGCAGTGATGACGACATTGAAAACATCCTTGTACGGCCTCAGACGTGCGGTAGTGATCGCTGGGATTG
Source organism: Liriodendron chinense (assembly GCA_003013855.2). Taxonomy (NCBI): domain Eukaryota; kingdom Viridiplantae; phylum Streptophyta; class Magnoliopsida; order Magnoliales; family Magnoliaceae; genus Liriodendron; species Liriodendron chinense. Next base: position 1,440,799 of record PVNU02000629.1, on the reverse strand, counting down.
TAATGATTATGGTTATAGAGATAAGGGGGAATTCCTTACTTTTAATGGCATGCTTAGAATTGAAGAATTCCTGGATTGGCTAGCGAAGGTAGATAATTTTATTTATTTCATGGAAGTCCTCGAAGATCGAAGAGTTAAACTTGTTGCATGCAAGTTGAAGTCGGGCGCATCAGCGTAGGTGTGAACAATTACAATTATCCCGCACCCGACAAAACAAATTCCCATCTGGTCATGGCCTCGGATGCAACAATTACTCTGATCGCACTTCCTACCTCGCGACTACGAGCAAGTCATATTTCTGCAATACTAAAATTGCCATCGGGGTAATTGGACCGTTGAGGAATATGCCGCTGAGTTCCATCGGCTAGCCACCCGTAACGATTTAGCGAAAACGGAAGCGCAGAAACCGCGAGGTTTGTTGGCGGTCTAAGGCTCAACATTTAGGATCAAGTACACATGCAGCAGGTATGGCCGGTAGAGGATGCCCTACAGTTTACTAATCGCGCCCAAACTCGATTTACAAGAGTTCATAAGCGATCATATCCTCCATCTCGTGCATCTCCTACCACAGCGGAGCAGGAAGTTCCCCAAGTCAAGGGAAACGAGCGCGTTGGTGGGTGAGTCCAACCTCCTCCCATGACCACAACCCGGGGAGCGGGGATCAAACCTTCCAGGCTGCAACGAATTGTGTCATCCGCGACTAGCCCGAGCCAAGCTCCAAACCCTTATGCACGACCCCGACCAAATCATTGTTGGAGGTGTGGCCAATCGGGTCACTTGTCTAATGCATGCCCGAATCGCCCAGTGTCTAGAAAGTAGAGGTCAAATCATGGAAAGATGAGGTAAATACTTGAGGAAATAATCATTTACCCATTTGCAGGGTATTTACGTAGGAATTGAAAAATCTAGCAAGTAATCATTAAACTCCTTTGTCATAGTTTCATCACCAGTGATTCCTGTGGTGTGGCCACTTAAGATTTGGATCTGCTTCAAAATTTATTTTACAATGCCCTAAAATGAGCTGTCAAAATGGATGGACAGTGTGGATATAAAAGCACATACATCACAGTAGGCCCTAGTCAGGAATTTGGGGATCCACCGAAGGCGGTCTGCTGTCAAGTGGCACATGCAAGCATCTTTGTGGACCAATAAAAATGTTGCAAACAGACTTCGTTGATAGTTGTTGAACACGAGATGGACTGGGCCCGGCATTTATGGCAGCATGCGGTCCAAGTTTTCCGCTCAAATCCCACTATGGCGGCATGCAGTCCAAGCATTTATCAGCTTCGTATAAAACTTGTCCTTCGGGAAGTTTTTAGTGGTGGGCATTCAATCAGAACTATTTCTTGTGGTGTGGTCTGCATGAAACTTGTATTTGCTTTATTTTTCAGTTCGTGCCTTAAAATGATATGAAAAGAATAAATAGATTACATGAATAAAAACACATGTTTCATGGTGGGGCTCATAGAGCACCGTCCTGGCAATCTGCATCCCAATCACACAGTGAGATCCATAGAGATGATATCTGTAACCCATTCAATTTCATGCATGCAATCACACGTAATTAATCTGTACTTCCCTTTCTGCTAGGGGTTGGTGAAATATCATAATTGTTGAACTACTACAATTATTTATTTAGCATCAGTTACTGATGGGTGAAATGTTATAATTATTTATTTACCATCCTGTCAAATGTCGAATGGCACATGCAAGCATCTTTGAAAGTCATTTGTTGGATTCCATTTGTTGAAGCAGCCCGGTCCAAGCTTTTCGCTCAATTCCCCCAACGTCAGCAAAGGTATTCACTACAAGAAAAATGACCTCTACTCAGGAACTTTTTACCAAGGAAACGAATTTCCTGGGTACTAATACACTTTTCCCAACTGAATACAAATTTCTAAATACTGCTTCGATTTTACCAAGGAAGTTTTTCCTCGGTAAATGTAATAAACACGGATAAAATTCACTTCGTGGGAAATGAAGGGGTTATTTCGTGGCTAAAAATATAAAGATGATCCGGTTGGTAATTAGTACTTTTACTAAGGAAAGTTTTCTTATGTAAAAGTTCACAAAGGAAAAAAAAAAATTCAACCTTCTATAGGGCCTTACCCTAAAATGACCTATGGTGTAGTCCACTCCAGCATTAGATCTTGCTTCTTTTTGGGCCCGTGTCCTTAAATGACCTATCAAACTAGATGGACATTGTGGATAAAACACATGCATTATGGTGGCCCCCAAAGAGACACTGACACGATCGGCCATCTCAACCTTGGTCTAGTGGGGTAGTACGCAATCCGCACCAACAGGATGTGGATGACTTTCCCATTAGTTCTTGCATTGGGAACTTAGGTGGGGGCCACTGTGATGTTTGTGAGAAATCCACCCTGTCCATCTGTTTTTTGAACTCATTTTAAGACGTGCAACAAAAAATGAGCTGGATCCCAGACTCAAGTGTATAAAACATGAGGATTGAATGTCCACAGTTGAAATATTCATGAGGCTATAGAAGTTTTGAATTAGGCTAGTATTTTGTTTTCAGTTTATCCTAATAGGAATGATATTATGAACGGTATGGATGGCATATAAACATCACTGTGGACCCAAGGATGTTTCAACGGTAGGTATTTCTCTACCCACCTTTTCCTTTAGTGCGGCCCACGTGAGTCTTGGATATGTCTCATTTTCTGTCACACCTCCTAAATTGATCTCAAAAAATGGATGGACAGGGTGGATTTCTTAAAAACATTATGGTGGGCCCCACCTAGGTTCCCAACCTAAGAACTTCCTATGGTCTACAAAGCAGGAAATCCACATCCGCGTTGAAAGCGGATGGTACTGAGTAACTCAATACACTTGACGTACTGAGTAAACTCTGCGGGGTCCACCATGATTTATGTATTTTATCTACTTTATTCATCCATTTTAAAAAATAATTTTATGACTTGAGACAAAAAGTGAAGCATATAAAAATCTTATGTGGACCACACCACAGGAAACAATGTGAATTGATCCTATACCATTGAAATATTCTTAGGGGCTGCAGAAGTTTTGGATCAAGCTGATATTTGTTTCTTCCCTTCATCATGTCTGTGTGATCTTGTGAACAGGTTGGATGACAAATAAACATCACTGCGGGTCCTAGAAATGTTTCAACGGTAGAAATCATTACACCCACTGTTTCTTGTGGTATGGTCCACCTTAGTTTTGGATATGCTTAAATTTTTGTTTCAACCCCTTAAATGATATAGAAAAGAGGATGGACAGTGTAGATAAACAGCATACATTTACAGTGGGCCCAACTAAGTTGACTCAGTACGATAAGAGCCTCCTGAGTAACTCAGTTCGAATAAGATTTGAGCAAATTCTTCAACATAGCAGAACTTCTCATAATTGGAAATAGAAAACACTCAATTAGGAAGACATGTTGGCCATTTGAATTTTTTGTTTAATTCTTCAGACTGCATGAATTTGATCAAATTATGTTGAATTAGAACATTGTACTAGTCCATTATACTAGTTGAACCCAAACTATGAATTGAATGAATTGAAAAAACAAGCAAATGGGCCTACTTTTTTTTTTTCTTTTCTTTTTGGTTAGTACACACCTCACAAATAAATGAATTTTGACAAATATCAAACTAAAAATTGTAAACTAGAACTCCAATTGGTCAAGCCATTCTCTTTATTTACATATTGCTGATAAGGTTTTAACTCGCCAATACCATCAACAGTTTGCGTCTGCTGCCTCGCTCTCTATTTATCATTCACTAACCCCCACGAATTTTCTGTTATTGGGTTCATTTTGCATTGTTGGGTAAGGTGGGTTAGGCTTGCTAGGTTAACAAGATAAACAAGATTTGTTTATGGATACAAAGCAATAATTTTTTTTTGCATCTAAAAATAAAAACTGCTGACTGGCACTGGACCATCATTCCATCATTTTGGTCTCTAAAATCATTTTTTAGGGTCCTTCTAGGCTTCTACCCATTTGAGATGGATAGGAGGAATCAGGCATTGTAGAGCATATTAGGGCAGTGGCTTTCATTCCAAGAGGGTTCGGAAGATCAATGGCTTTCGAGTACAATATTAACATGAAGAATAGGAATGGTATATATGATACTGAAATTCACCATGTGATTTAGATTGATTCTATGCAAATTCATGAATTCCCTAACCTTAAGTTCATCAAAGTTCAATCATTTGCTTCAAAGCCAAACTTTGCTAGTTAATCAGAGCTCGCATAACTCAAATTCATAAAATGGGTTGAATGTTTGGCACCATTGCCTTGAACACCGGACATCTAATGTTAATGAACCACTTTATGTAAATTAATGTCTTCGTTTAATGAATTGAATTGTTTGTGAACTTTTTGAAAATATATGTTGTGATACCAACTGGCTGGGAATCAAACTCCCCAAACTGAAAGCATTAGACGCCCTGCTACAAATAGAACCCAAACTGAACTGAAATGCGAACCTTGCAACAATGGGTATTCTTGTGGGGATCTGTGGGAGTTCCGATTCTACCTAGCTCTCGTTGCCTCTTCGAGTTGCTGCAATTATTAATGATGTACTTGTTGCAATTGTGCATTTTACTCACACTTGGGGCGCTATGCTTTCCGGAAGCTCAAAGAGTGGTGTGGAAAAACGTACCCCCTGCCTTGCCTAATTAATGTAAGGGAAGCCAAACAGGCCCTTAGCTTGTTCCACACCTATGGCAAGTCATCTAGCCCAGCCCATTGATAACTTATATGGGCGGGTTGGGTCTGGTAAGGTTCAAGCTGGTGAGGCACGTCTTATGAATGGATTGGATGGCATGCACAGAACAGGGCAGGCCCTACGCACAATTTGAAAGTTTTTAATGGTGGGCGTCCCCATCCCAATTGTCCCTCGTGGTGTGACTCGCCTATGTTTGGGACACAAATTCCTCTATCGGTATATCCTAGTGACCCAACTCTGTGGTACCCACGAAGATCTATGCATTTTATCCCTGTTGTCTATCCCTTTTGCTATATTATTGTAGGACATAGGCCGAAAAATGAGGTAGATTGAAAGATCAAGTGGACCATACCACATGAAATAGGAGGATAATGGTACCCACCATTGTACTGGTCAAAATCACGTAGGCATGAATGAATGAAGCATGCCTACATGGTCTAAATCTTCAATTCAAGTTGTATTTAGTTTCATAATGTGATTTGAAAAAGAAAAATGAATACCTAACTGCATATTTTGTTTATAAGTTATTAATTACTAATATTGTATTTTGTTTTATTTTGCAGATTATTTGTTGGTGAAAGCGGGGAAGTTCGTGCTGATTGATTTTTTTTTTTTTTTTATATTGGTTATATGTATTGGTGGGATTGACATTTCGATTTTATTCAAAACATTATTACGGTTAAATGGTTATTTTGATTGGTATACGAATGAATGTTCAATCAAGTGATTGGGATGTTGAATATTGAATGCTTACAAGTGGTAGGGATATTGAATGTTCTAAAGAAATATTGAATATTGAATGCTTTCAGGTGGTAGGGATATTCAATGTTCCAAAGAAATATTTCGTTGGCAATGCCATTACCTTTTCAATTGGTAATTCTACTACCTTTTGCAAGGAAACATTTCCTAGTCATAGCATTTTTCCAAGGAAGGTTTTCCTCGGTAATAGTTGCAAATTATTGAGGAATCAAATAATAGCCACGAAATTGTTGACTTTTCCCAACGAAAATTTTTGTTGGAAAAGGTCAACTATTTACCGACAAAAAATTAAATTTCTTCGGTAATTTTTTTTTGTCCCAAGGGTGATATCTTGATGAAAACCACAATGAACATTTTCATTGGTAATAAATTTTACCCAAGAAATTATGACATTTACCCAGGAAAACTTTCCTCGGTGAAAGTCATATTTGTTGTAGTGGTAAGAGCAAAGGCAGTTTGGCTGGTGACCCAAACATCAGCCAGCTAGCTGATGTCAAAGTCGTGGGCCCCACCATGATGTATGTGTTTTATCCACATCATCCATCCATTTTGCGAGCTCATCTTACAGCATAAACCAAAAACTGAGTCAAATTCAAAGCTCAAGTGGACCACACCACAGGAAATAGTGGGGAGAATTATGTCCACTGTTGAGAGATCAAGGAAGATCGGATTGCTTGTTTGATAGATCTGTGGATGCGGATCAATTATCCTATGAGAGAGATAGTGCTCGATCGCCCGATCGGTCGTACACCCTGACCGACTAACCCTGACCAGGAGAATGACCAGTCGGACCTCCTTAGAGAGAGAGCTGAACTCTTTGGATTGTTTTGGTCCAAATCCGACCAGTCGGCCAGCGTCCAGGAATACCTACAAACTTGTTATTTTCAAACTTCCTTTCCCGTTTTGCGTTGGTTTTTTTGTTTCCTTTTGCAAGTAGGACACGTAAGCTATGAGGCTTAGGGTTTAGTTAGTTTAAAGATTGTTTTATTTTCTTTATTAAAGATTATTGAATGATTTTAATACAATTTCTCATAGTTTTCTTTTTTTTGGTTCGATATTCTTCGAGTTGCCCCTTAGAGATCAAGGAAGATTGGATTGCTTGTTTCGATATATCCGTTGATTGGGATATGTTATCCTATGAGAGAGCCGGTGCTCAATCTCGTCCCACCTATGACTACGCTAGTTAAGCCAATGTTGCCATCCAAGCTGTTGACCACCGAGTTTTTAATGGTGGGATTTCAATCCCTACTGTATGGTCCACCTGAGATTTGGATCTGCCTCATTTTTTCGGAACATGCCCTAAAATGATCTAAAAAAATAGATGGACGGTGTGGGTATACAAAAAATACATCGAGGCGGGCCCACAGTCAAGGCCTCAACCACTAACTTGTGACCCGCCTCACCTAATCCATCCATTCTGTCAATCAGTGGAGCCCCTCGACTCTAATCAGTAATCCCTGAGAACAAAAATCAGCCCGTACCGCATTCAGGCTCGCGTGCTTGGACGCGGATTGGCGAGCGACCCCAACACCAGCCCCTGGGCTGGTGTCAAAGCTGTGTGGGTCCCACCATAATGTATGTGTTTTATCCACGCTGTCCATCCATTTTTCCACCTCATTTTAGGGCATGGGCCCAAAAATGAGGCAGATCCAAATCTCAGGTGGACCACACCACAGGAAACAGTGGGAATTGAATTATCACCGTTGAAAACTTCTTGGAGGCTACAGAAGTTTTGGATCAAGCTTCTATTTGTGCTTTCACTTCATCCAGGTCTGTGTGACCTTATCAACAGGTTGGATGGCAAATAAACATCACGGTGGGCCCTCGGATGTTTTTAAGGGTGGACGTTCAATCAACACTGTTTTCCTGTGGTGTGGTCCACCTGAGATTTGGATCTGCCTCATTTTTTGCCCATGCCCTAAAATGATGTACAGCGTGGATAAAACACATAACATCATGGTGGGGCCACACAGCTTTGACACCAGCCCCGTGGCTGGTGTTGGGTCACTAGCCAATCCGCGTCCTGCGTGCTTGGTCTACCATCATCTGTACATTAAGTCCAGTCCGTTCATCAGGCTAAATTAACCTGTCCAAGACTCAAGTGGACCACACACTGAGGAACTAAGAGTTTAAGGCGGGACTTTACATGATTCCCGTGGGATACTGTGGCCCACCAGATTTTGGTATCGGTCTTATGCTTGGCATGTTCGGTGAATATGAGCAGGTGCAGTTGATGGACGAAGTAACTTTCACAACAACAACACGGTGGACCCCACCTGAGGTGCGTGTTTTATCCCCTCCCTACGACAGTTGCTGTGTTCGATTCAAGGTCCCGTGGCAACCACTTTTTATTTTTTTATTTTTTTCATGAAACGCACCATCTTGATTCTTGGGTGAGGCCGGCGCCGCACCTAATCCGCTGCCCCCATGAGGACGCTCACAAGTCACGAGATGCACATTTTGGATGCGCACGGTTTGATTGGTGACAAAACACCAGCCTAGCCGGTGTCAAAGCTATGTGAGCCCCACCATGATGTATATGCTTTATCCATCCATTTTTATGGCTCATTTTAGGGCACGAGCCCAAAAAACGGTAGATGTAAAGCCCAAGTCCACAACATAGAGATTAGTGGGGAGGGAGCACTTACCTTTCTTTTCTTTTCTTTCTTTCTTTTTCATGCAAGGCACCCACCCTATTAGCTGCTGCAACATATCCACCCCGTTAGTCACATGATGCACCCACTTATCGGTGGGGTTAGTGTGTCTCCTTAGCATTTCAAACCTGAGACCTGCGGTTGAAACGCCTACGAAGTCTTCCAACTGGGCTAGCATGCGAGTCGCTGGGATGGTACTTATTGCTGAAAACTTACTTGAGGCCAAGTTTTGGATCAATCTATATATGTGTTTTCCTTTCATCTAGGGTTATATGACTCTATGAACAGGTTGGATGGAAAATAAACATTATGGTGGGCCTCAAGAAGTTTTCAACGGTAAGTGTTCAATCCCCACTGCTTCATGTGGTGTGACCTACTTGAGCTTTGAATCTACCTCATTTTTTGGGCTTACACCCTAAAAATGAGCTGGTAAAATGGATGGACGGTGTGGATAAAAGACAAACATTATGGTGGGGCCAACAGAGCTTTGTCACCAGCTAGCTGGCCTAGTGTAAGGGGCACTTGGCTAGCAAAACGGCGTCCAGTTTGGATTCAATATACACATCATAGGTGGCCCCCAGACGCAACCATAGTAGCTAATGCTTGTTTCATAGGGACTTGTAGGGGAACCTCTCATAAAGAGCTGCAAGTGGCATGTAAGGTTAATGTGACCAAACCTATCTCTATATATAGGCTTTTGCATGAGCAGATGTTGAAGACGGGAGTTAGTGATGGCGTCCATTGAAGGAGAGAGTGCCCATGAGCTGTTGCAAGCCCAAACCCACGTATGGAAGCATCTCTTCCATTTCGTAAATTCCATGTCCCTCAAGTGTGCCGTTCAACTGGGCATACCAGACATCATCCACAATCATGGCCGTCCAATGACTCTCTCTGAGTTGGTCGCCGCACTTCAAATCAACTCATCCAAAACCCCTTACATGGGCCGCCTGATGCGCCTGTTGGTCCACTTGGGCTTCTTCACCGTAGAAAACATCAACGCCGATCAAGGAGGAGTTAAAGAAGGGTATGTCCTCACACCACCTTCTAAACTCCTTCGCAAAGATATGGCGGCCAGCTTGTCATCCTATGTGTTAGGGACTCTAGACCCAATTCTATTAACACCTTGGAATATCTTAAGTTCTTGGTTCCAAGGCAATGAAACGATAGCTTTCGAGACAGCACACGGAATGAGTTTCTGGGAGCGCACGGCTCAGAACCCAGAGCTTTGTGGCTTCTTCAATGAGACCATGGCCAGTGATGCACGGTTCATCATGAGTGTGGTCGTTAAAGAGTACGGTCAGGTTTTCGACGGTGTGCGGACATTGGTCGATGTTGGAGGTGGGACAGGAGCTGTAGCTAGGGCCATCGCTGATGCGTTCCCACACGTAAAATGCACCGTGTTTGATCAACCACATGTGATTGCCACGGTGCCAAAGAGTACGAAAATAGATGCGGTTGGAGGGAACATGTTCGAGTCAATCCCCCATGCAGATGCTGTTTTCCTCAAGGTACTTCATACATTCCATTTACAACTAGTTATAGATCTAAGCAATTCTATGATCCATTACTAATGGATCACCAAACTATGTTATAGTGGGCTTCACATGTGGCCATTTTCACGTTAGAGTAGAAATGTCTTGCGCATGAAGACACCTCATTACTGATATGTTAAATATCTAACCATATGGTTTTAAGTTCATGTTATATTTCATAGCATGTATGTCTCAACACCATGTTTCAAAAACCTGAAAACTCGATTGGACTCAATGTTCAGCCCAGTCAGGTAGACTCGGAAACTTGACCTAATTATTGTAAATTAATAATATTGATAATTAATTAAATTACTTAAATCTCTTATTATTAATAGAAAAAAAAAAAAAAAAAAACATAACATTGTTGCATATACCTCCATGGTTAAGGTTTGCTTTGCTTAGTGAGGTTGGAGTTTGAATGGCACTCTCAACATTTTTTTTTTTTAACAAAATCCCTCCATAAACCGAGTGACTCGGGTCAAGTGAGTTGACCTGGCTGAACAACTCTTTCTGAGTACAGGCCAAGTCACACTCACTACTGAGTTTCCCAATGACTCGGCTCAAAATCTTGCCAAGTCGAGTTGACTAAGCCAAAATTTGAGTTGAGTCAACAAGTTTATAACTAAACTCAACACACTTACTGCATTTGTATGTGTGCTTCTCCACCAAGGCTAGTGCCAGAAACTAATGGGCCGTAGGCAACCAATTGGGCCTAAACTGATATGCGGGCTTGTGCTTCATTAGACCCGGGTGTAGTTCTTTAAACATTTGTTACTGATTCCAGACACATTGCCAGAAGCAAGCCCATTTGTGAACAAAATGCTTATGCATGGACTTGAGTTCAAAGAATAAAATAAATAAATAAAATAAAAACTCAAGAGGCATGCATAAAATAGGGAAATTCATGGGCTAATCCAACCCAGCCGATTGCCATCTGTGGCAATGGCTTCTAATATTGTGAAAATGACTCGCAGTGGATCCTACATGACTGGAATGACGATGAATGCGTGAAGATATTAAAACAATGCAAAGAGGCGATTCCAACTAGAGAAGACGGAGGGAAGGTGATCATACTAGAAATAGTTGTGAATGCCGACACAGATGATTACAGTTCAATGGAGACGAAGCTTTGCTTTGATCTGATGATTATGTTGCACTCGACAGGCAAGCAGAGGAACGAACAGGAGTGGCAGAGAATCTTCATCGACGCCGGCTTCTCTGACTACAAGATTATACCTGTGTTGGGCTTGCGGTCGATTATTGAAGTTTATCCTTGATTATTCGATGGTTAAGGAAAAATCAATGAATCATAGTATGTGATTAATAAGTGGTTTGTCTTAATTAAATAAACAAGGCTGATGTACTTGGTGGGAGATGTGCTTATGCATCCTTTTATCTGTCTTTGTTAAGGGTTCTATTTGTACTTAGGTTGTAATACTTTCCTATTCTATGGAAGCCTATTGAGCTGTTTAAATGTGACCAAATTGTTGGGAATAGAGATGCCGCCAGCGGAAGCGAAAGCCGAACAACACCACAGAGTATATAAAATCAAATGAGAAACACAATGCAATCACACCACACAAGCATTCAACCACAAGAGACAATCCAATTTTACGTGAAAAAAACCCCTCAACAGGTAAAAATCACACAGACAGTCGGCAAATCGGTCGTAGACTAGTCGCACATGGAGCAAAACAGTCCAAAGAAAAATCACACATCTGCCTCACCTTAGACCTGTCGCCCGACCGGTCTAAGCCTCCTGCAGACCTGTCGCCAAACAGGTCTAGGGTAAGAGAAAACAGTCCAGCAGCCTCCTGTGCATTTGCTCCAAATAGCCAAACTGGTCGCCTGACTTGTCTGAGCACCCAAACCGTGCACTTGTTTGAAGGCTCTCCAAGACAAATCTCACTCTCTCCCAATGAATTGTAGAGAGTCCACCATCAGATATGCCACATCATGTTAGGATCAGGGCCTGAAACTCAGGCTGAATTGTGATTCAAATGGGCCACAGTAAGGGAGTACATTAGAGAGGGAACATCCACCGTTGATTTCGCGGGGCCCCACCTGATGTGCAAAATGACCTGGTTATTTGCATGCCCCCATCATCCAAGGCAGATAAAGAGACAGTTCAAATTCCACATAAACAGCATGGTGTCTCCATTTCAATTTTTCCCTTGGTGCGTCTCAATTGCTCAAACCTGATGCACAACCCACTTAAAAATTCATCGAGTACAACTAGACTCGAGTCGAGAAGCATCTGTCCGTGTGCTGACTTTGCCGGTGACCAAGACCCGTATATTGCGGAATCTTTTTTCTGCAGGCCACCATATGAAGATTTTATTTAATTAAATGATTTTAATCATCACAATGTGTAGATAAATTAAGAAAAATAAATAGAAAAATTTCAATGGCTCTTCCTCAACTCCAAAAATCAAAATGATAATACCACCATTAATGCAAGATTATAAAAGAAAAGGTTAACTTTTTTTTTTCTTTTTTTTTCTTTTTAAAGGGGTTAGGATGGCATTTTTTTCAAAAGATTTTATATCATATCACCTGAAAAGGGACTTTACAAAGGAGAGACCATTCGGGTAGCCACCATAACAAAAAAAAAAAACAAGAGGCCACCTATCATATACTCCAGATTAACCACTGAAACTAACAGCGACCCATCACCGGGACCCTCCTCGACTACCTCACGATTCTCTAATAGCACCCAATCCAGTTTTGTCTAAGACCAGCTTTCCCCCAATAACCGCTGGCAGCGACCTTGTATTTTAAAAAACCATCAAGCTTTGCGAGGCATTGCCCATCTTAGCCACACTATCTGCTACTTGATTCCCTTCTCTAAGAATATGGACCACCTTTACTTGAACCCTCGCTTGAAGAGCTATAAACCTAGCCCTCAAGTACCAAAGGTTCCAAGGAAGCTTCGAACCTTTCATTAGCACATCCACCACCGAAGCTGAATCAGTTTCCATGATGATTTTCGTGCAGCCACGGGCTACACTAGTAGACAGCCCATCGATTAAGGCTTTAGCTTCGGCTGAGGAGTTCATGCCGATCCCATAGCTGCTAGCAAAACCGAAAATGAACTTACCATTCCAATCCCTGCACACTCCTCCTCCTCCAGTGTTCCTCGGGCTTCCACAACACGAACCGTCCACGTTAACTTTCACCCACCCTTCCTTCGGCCTCGACCACTTAATCACTGACCAAAAAAGATTTTCCTGCCTCTTAAGGTGAATGTGAAGGTGTTGAAGAGTTGTCCTTCTAGCTCTGAAAGTTTCTATTGGAGCTGGAAAAAATTGACTGATGTACCTCATCCAACTGAGGACCCTAGATACCACCCTGCATTTTTCCACTCTCTTGCCTTTGAATCTGCTACCATTTCTCTCTCGCCAAATCTCCCAGATGATTAGGCTAGGAGCTAGACCTCTTAAATTGGAGTAAGAGTGCATGGTCGACGCCTCTCACCACCAATGCGAGAGCCGAGCTTCCAACGGTTGATCTCGGAAACAAAACACATCAAATGCATTGCTGAAGTAGGTCCAAACCTGATGAGATAGCGTGCTAAGTGAGAATAGGTGACCAATCAATTCAGTGGCAGCAGCGTTCTCTAGCGGACAACAATTGCATTTCGAAGCTAGAGATATTCCTTTCGCTTGGACCCTTTCGTCCACCGGGATTCCTTTTAGGAGTATCCTCTAGACAAACATCGAAATCTTCGGTGGCAACTTTGCATGCCGCACCCACCTTGCCCAATTCTTCTTGCCCCTAGCAGTTCTACTCAGATTCCAAGCATATTTCACAGAGAATTCACCAGATGACTCGAGAGGCCAAATTCGGCTATCCGCATAATCATTAACAATCATACCTTCACTCTCAATGTGTGCACGCACTTTCGAGGTAATAAGAGAAATCGTCGGTGAGGCCTGAATGATACCCTCATGGCTCAAAGATCTTTGACTTGGAGACTCCTTAGATGGGAGGGCACTTGCTGCCCACAAATATCTTCAAGCGGACCAAGCCCCGTCCAATTGTCTGACCATAAACTACACTCGCCTGTCCCCACCATCCAGCGAGCTTGCTGATCAATTAAGGGGAGAAGTTTTAGCACACTCTTCCACGGAGGGGAGGCCACTCTAGCCCTAGACCTGGGAACAGCTGAACGACTATTCCACCCATATTTAGACTTCATAAAATCTCCCCATATTGACGACCCGAAGTCGCTGCTAACCTTCCATGCCAGTTTCATCCTGAGGCTATTCAAAATGTCAGCTAAACACTTAACACCGATCCCCCCTTCCTCTTTGAGTACTGCAATGGATTTCCAACTGATCCAATGTTGTTTTTTTCTACCCTCATCCCATCCCCAGAAGAAATCAGCAAAATTTCTCTCGAGGTCTGACAGCACCTTGATTAGAACCATCGAGGTAGCCATCGTGTGTACTGGAATGCTACTTAGAACGTGTTTGATCAGCACAGATCTCACTGTTGGGTTCAGACATTTGCTCACCTAGTCCGCTGTCCTGGCTATAATCTTCTCTAGTAAGGTTTGGAAATGAATCCTCTTGCTTCTCCCTTGAACAATGGGGATTCCCAGGTACCTGAAACTCTCTGCCGAATTATGAATTCCTATCAATCTCTGAACAGATCTGATCCTAGAGGAGGGCAACTTGCTCGAGCACATAAAGCAGCTTTTATCCACGTTAATCCTTTGTCCAGATATTTGCTGGTATCTCTTTTAGTGTTGGATAAAGACCTTTTGTTGCCATTGGTGAAGATGATGGTGTCGTCTGCAAATAGCAGGTGCGTGACAATCTGACTTCCTCGGCCTACGTGGAAAGGAAGACACATACCTGACTGAGTAAGCCTCTTCAGCCCTCTGCTCAAGATCTCAACCATAATGACGAACAGCGACGGGGAAAGCGGATCTCCTTGCTGAAGCCCCCTAGAAGATTTAAAGAACCCCGTCGGTTCCCCATTCACCAACACCGAGAACTAGTTGGAGCTCCAACATCCCTCTACCATGTCAACCCATTCCGCACTAAATCTGAATTTCAGCAACACCGCCTTCAAGAGAGACCACTCCACTCTATCGTATGCTTTCTCCATATCTAGTTTGAAAATGAAGTTCCCTCCCCTTACTTTCCTGGCAATATCTCTGAACAACTCTTGGGTAAGCGCGATACTCTCCGTCATCGATCCCCCCTGGATGAAGGCACCTTGCTCCCCTGAAATAAGCTTAGGGAGCAGAGAGTTAAGACGAGCGGAAATAACCTTTGAAAAAATCTTGTAGACATAGTTGCAAAGGCTGATCGGCCGAAAATCTGATAATCTCTCGTGAGATCCTGATTTTGGGATAAGGCAGATAAGCATCGATGAGAATGCGCGGGAGAATTCCTCGTTTAAACAGAAATTTTATAGCATTCATGATGTCCTCGCAAATGATGTCCCAGCATCCACTGAAGAAAGCTCCCGGAAGGCCGTCAGGACTAGGTGCCCCGTCCTTAGGCATTGCATCCACCATATGATCATTTGACCATATGAGAAAGTGGGCATGGCGAACACATGCGCTAACTTCTAGACACGCCAGGGGAGGGGGAACAGATCTATGGGAAAGCTTCCCTTGATTCTTGAGGCTTGCTGGCTTGCTGACTCCACACATATGTGGAACACATCCACATGCGAGTGCATGTGTTACGGTTAGAGGATGGCGTATCAATTTATATCAAGGAACACTAACACTCCCTCGCAGGGAACATACTGGGCAAGGGCGGAAGGACACACAACTCACACAGGACCTTCCCCTCTTATACCATGTCAAATGACCACTTTCTCTAAAAGCTCGAGCTATTAGGGGATGACTTATTAATGTATATCAAGGGACTTTAACAAGGTTGGATGACAAATAAACATTACTTTAGGCCTTAAGGAGGTTTCAATGGTGTATGTGATTATTCCCACTATTTCATGTAGTGTGATCTACTTGAACTTTAGATATTCTTCAATATTGGGCTCATGCCCCAAAATGAGCTAGTAAAACAGATGAACCCCATGGATCAGACAAATACAGCCCTGTGACCTCCTACAGAGTGTGTATGCAATCCACGTCCGTCCACAGCCTCTTCTAGTTGCCCCGCTTCTCTCCAATCGCTTGATGTGCCACAAACCATGTGACACCCTGGATGTCAAGGGTCAAGGGCATCCTCGACCCCCAATATCCTAGGCCCCACTTGATGCAAAACATGTAATGAAATAGGCAAGTTACTAGAATCAGAATAATACTCAGCTAGAAACAAACACATGAGATATCCATATCCAAAAGAAGAAGTGAGCATATATATATAAGTCAAAAGAATCAATTAACATCAACAACTCACTCGACGGGACCCGTCAGGGGCCCCGATCACTAGTCTCCAAAAATTATAGCAAAGGTCTATACATTGCGCCAACCCGACGCTATCCCCCATGACAAGAATCCCCTATTCACCCTCTATATTGGTCGTTTACATACTGAATGTATGGGTCCTCGCCAGCGGCTAACTCCTTGTATTCTGTCACTTCGCTCTCCTCCTGTAAACTTGGGTCACATGCGGCGTCTGGGTGGTGTTTTATAACACCGTCCCCAGAATGGGGAGTGAATGGCCAACTTAGTAGTAACATTACATACAAGTTATCAATGCACAAATGAAAGCATACATAAATAATGGATTCTATTACACATCATTCCTAACTGAGATATCCATATCAACAAAACACAGTTATTTAGTGCATGAGTGTATGCCCCAAGCACCAGTTTGTCACAGCGAACAGTGTGTGGCACCACCACATCACTTACACAGACTGGGCCTCCATAACAGGAGCACCACCCCAGTCACCGCCCGAATGAATGCTATGCCGGACCATGAATGATTATCCGAGTCCTTAGTTATACCAGTTTAACACCTAACCGATTGGCGAAGCCATCATACCATTACCGTATCACTTGGCCGATCAGGGATCATCTGGCTCCCTGTGGACGAGTACATATCATCACCCAACCGATTGGCGAAGCCATCATACCATTACCGTATCACTTGGCCGATCAGGGATCATCTGGCTCCCTGTGGACGAGTACATATCATCACTGGCGCAGCGTAGACGGGTGAGGGATCGATCACCGTCTCTCCACTCGAATAACTACTCCAAATCTATGGAGCTATCGAGAATCCTCAACTGATCTTTTTCGATTTCTTGAAGGACTGCTTGAATCCACAAGCAAGAGATGAAAACTCAAGAGAACTTTGATAAAAGATGATTAATCTGGACCGTTGGGGACGCAGATTGGGAGAAGATGGATCCGATCCTGCATCGCGGGTCATAGGCCACCTATGAATCTGGCAGTCCTCTCAGACTCTGTTTCAGACAACTCGTTTTGAACTGTTAACCGGTCGAACTCAACCTGATATTCAGTGACGGTCCTAGACCCTTGTTTACAATTTTGATATTATTGGAATAAGATTTGGTCATAGTCGCTAGGTAAAAATCGGGATTTCATTAATCGCTTCATACTTGGCCAATTTTAGATTGGTAACTTGTTCTGTCGGATACGGGAAAGTTTGTAATTGTTCCCACCATGCGGAAGCTCGGGATTTTAGCTTGTAGGCTACGAGCTTTACTTGCTTATCTTCCGGGACACCAAAATAATCGAAGAACCTTTCAACTTCCACGAGCTAATCAATAAAAGCTTCGATGCTTAATGAACCATTGAAGGAAGAAAGCTCACATTTACCCGGAAAGCCTCTACCATTGTGATCCGCGGGAGCATCCCCCTATGCGGCTTGTTGAACAATGATGTTTTCGACGTCTTCGTTGCTGTGTTCCTCATCATCATGTCTGGCTCTTCGAAGCGCTAGTTGTGGTGCTCAGCGAAACACAGGATTGTCCCGAATTGCAATCGCTGGTTGTGACGCATTGCCCTGGGTTTGTGGCTAGAGTAGAGCCTGCAAAACCCTATCTAATGCAGCGATCATCCTCTCTATCTGCGCCCTATTCGCTTCTTGGAGATTGTCGATCTTCTCTGTCGATAACTGAAACCCTTGATCAACATCAGGAGGGGTGGTTGTCACGGATGTCACTAGAAGCCATCTTTCTAAGATTGTTCCTCACTCTAATACTAACTTGGCACAGCGTAAATGGGTGAGGGATCGATCATCGTCTCTCCACTCGGATAACTACTCCGAATCCACGAAGCTATCAGGAATCCTCAACCGATCTTCTTCGATTTCTTAAGGATTACTTGAATCCACAAGCAAGAGATGAAAACTCAAAAGAACTTTGATAAAAGATGATTAATTTTCCTCCTACTATAAAATAAAAGAGTATTTAAAGGTCTAACTACAAAATAGAAACCCTAATTGCAAAATATTAAGTATTCTAAATGAACTAAGAAAGAAATAAACTCAAATTGGAAAGTTTCCGCAAAACTGCGCAACTGGATTCGCACATGGTCGGGCGCCCAGTCAGGACTCGTCAGGCACCCGATGGAGCAAAAACTCGTCCAGAGGGTTTGGACAATAATTAGACTAATTTCGGGCTACCGGTCAAAGTTAGTCGGGCACCCGATGACATGGTCAAGCGCCCGATGACCTGATGGTCAGGCGCCCGATATTCAAGAGTTCAGTCCAGTAACTCTCTGGACGATCAAACTCATGGTCGGGCACCCAGTGATGTGTAGTTGGGCGCCTGGTTGGGTGGAATTTTCTGAAGTTTGGCCATCAACTTGTCGCTTCGCTTAGACTCCTTCCAATGGTCCAGATTCTTCATGTAGGCTTCAGTGACACCCTCTACATCAATCACCAGTAACCCCAAAGATCCCAGCTCGGATAAACAATCCGAGTGTCCGATTCGACCATGACTCGTCAGCCATGTCCGACTCAGACGAGGGTAGGCTCGGTCATGCTATTTCCCCATAATCAGACAAATGGATGGCTTACTGCCTCCATGAGTGCTCAAGGACATTACGGAGGGGCACCATCCCAGCGTAGGCCAACAGTGTGGGCATCGGTCCCATACCACCATGCTCGGCCCATAAGTCTTTAGGGATCGTTCGTCATGTAATTATTAGTGGGCCTATCCAATAGTTGTGTTGGTATATGGATTCAAATATAAATGTTTACACAAACATTATGCCTGAATCGGGTTTGTTGAGCCGGTGGTCCTTAAGCAAGGGGACAACAGGAGACTGACCTTGGGTACTGTGCCCCACGCGGTTCACGAACCACGAACAGTATCCACATTTCACCACGCCTAAGGATTCCAACTTTGAGGATATAGTCAACCTGTGTGGCCGACCCAAACTCTATGAATTTTTCGATCCAGAAACATATAAAATCATGGGACTATGCTAGGAGCTAAACATTAACTTACTCTACTACATAGATGGTACACACATGTGATAATATTCCAGAATTCTAAATAAATCAGAAGAAATCAACAATTTTTCCAAAGATACAACAGCAACATACACATGCATCTCACGGAACAATAACAGTGCACAATCAATTAAACATGCATGATGATCAAACAATATAAACATGGAATTCATAGTCTTAAAGACATCGAGAGCAGTAACCCCTAAGAGATCCTACATCTACCTAGCAAATCTGTCTAGAATTTGAGACATTATTCACGTGGGCTTGCATTTGATGCAAGACAACCTGTAGGGAATGATACACACCTTATATTTCTAAAATCCCTTGCAATTCCTGCAAGAGAGGGGTTGTATGTTAGGAAATTGCATGGATTCAGCAAAAAATCAGACAGTTCCACGTGTATACTTCATTTCAATTACCTGGGGAACTGGATGAAGCTAAATCCGGTACTCTTCTAGCCCTATGTAGCGAAGGTGGCTAAGGAATTGCTCTAAAGTGACATGCACAAGCCCTCCTTCAGTTGATCTCCTTCTTTCTCAATTTCTCTTCCTCACTCTCTCTTTCTTTTCTCAGCTAGACGTAGAGAGAAATGAGAGTGATTGAGAAAAAATGGGCTATTATAACCTTGAGAAATTAGGATATATAACCCTCAACTTTTTAAGTGGCTACAAGTAGCCCTTTTGGGTCTACTTTTGGTTGTGTGGGGCCCTAGCGGGCCCATCTAACTCAAGCTAAACCGAGGGATAGTCCTCCTGGCCCAAGATATGGCTGCATGCACGATCCTACGAGAATATGATGCGGTAATTGCGAGATATGACTACGGATCAGTTCGACGGTTACCGACTGTCGATTGGGGCTGCAAGTTTGGGATTGTGGTGGATGTTATATTTAAGTTTTAAGTTCTTAATCTCAACACCATGCAAGGGTGCAGAAGAGTCACACAAGAAAAGTATTTGTTATAATGATTGGTTTACTTAAGGTTGGTAAGAGTACACTTGCGCATAGGGTATAATCGCAGTGTTGTGCAGTTTTATGATTTCGGGTATCAATTTCTGTATGCAAATCCAACGAAGGCACCAGGCACGACATGGGGATCGACTATTTAAGTCTCAGACCCACCTAACTCGAATTGGATAGCACAATGACCTGACGGGTGTGCACGTGGAGCCTGGATTAGGGAAGCCTCGATTTCAAGAGGCTACTATTGGCCAATTAAACACCCTAAAATGATGTAAGCTTGACATGGCCCGAGGATATATTTGGGTTCTAGGGCAGGTTGTTTTACGGGGCGTTATAGACCAATGATCTCGTGGTGCAGTTGACGTCATCTATCGACCTATCATGATGTAAATGGTATATCCATGCCACCCTCCATCTTACAAATCATTATAGAACACTGGTGAATAAAAAGGCACATCTAAAGCCCAAGTGAAAAACAGCACACAAGGCAGTGGGGATAATGATGGCTACTGTTGAAACCTTCCCAAGGCTCAATATGATGTTTATTAGACATCCAACTTGGTGGCACAAACTTCAATGAAGGGTAAATATAAATATCAGCTTAATCCAAAACTTTTGTGCCCCCAGTGAAGTTTTTAGTGGTACGCACTCAATCCCCCCTGCTTTTTGTAGTGTGGACCACTTGAACTTTGAATCTACCTTATTTTTGGGCCCATGAACTAAAATGTTCCCGTCAAAATAGATGGATGGTGTGGATATAGTACATACATCATGGTGGGGACCACCGAACCTGCTAACGTTAACACAGGCACACCACGCAATCCACTGATTACCATTTCCTACTGATTGAGGATTGTCATTATTGGAGGCACATAAAAATTCACTGCCATCTATTCTCATTGGTCCACATCATCACTAATGACGTCAGCTCCCAAAACAAGCGGATTTTTCAAGTATGATTGCGTGCTACACAACCCCACTTTTACCCTGTGGAATTTCTCTGGGCCACACCATGATCCATCGGTTAGATTGGCACCATCCATCAATTTTTTCAGATTATTTAAAGTATAAGACAAAAAATGAGGCACATCCAAAGCTTAAGTGGACCACACGACAAAAAGCATGGGATTGAATGAGTAACGTTGAAACCTTACTATGGTCCACTGTGAGGTTTATTTGCCATCTAAACTCTCACTCAAACCTTGATGAAGGGAAAACATGAACATCATCTTGATTAGAGTCGTCTGTGGCCCCAAGAAGTTTTCATTGGTAGGCGTTCAATTCCTAATCTTTTCTATCGTGTGGCCCACTTGAGCCTTGGAACTGACTCATTTTAGACCTCATGTCTAAAAGGTATGAAAAAAATAGATGGACAGTGTGGATCTAATAAATACATCATGATGGCCCACGGAAGTTTCACATTTCAACGTTCCGATTTTCTTCCGAGCATCGGAATTTCTTGACGTGGGAAAATTTATGCGGCCGATGATTTATTTCTAAGATCTACACCGTTTGTATATTTTTTCATATCTTTCTTAGGTAATAAGCCTAAAAACAAGGCAGATCCAAAGCTCAAGTAGAACACACCATAGGAAACAGTGGAATTGATGCTAGAGTTGAAAACTTCTTAGGGCCACAGACGGCTCTGGTCAAGCAGATATTTGTGTTGTACCTTCATCCAGGTATGATAAGCCTCACGCTTGGCCCTAGGAAGGTTTCAACCACAGTTTGTGTAATCTCCATTGCTTTCTTTGGTGTGGTCCACTTGAGCTTTGGATGTACCTCATTTTTGGAATCATGCCCTCAACCTGTTTGGAAAAATTGATGTACCCTGTTGATGTAACACAAAGGTCATGGTTAGGGGCGGTGATATTTCACACGTTAAAAGTTGTGCCGTGTATGCAATGTACTGGGAAGATGAAAATTCGGAGTATTTTGTGAGCCGAAGATATTGAAAATGACGTGGGCGAATGAGAATAGCCGGCACTAGAATTTGCTGGGAACATAGACGATCTGCACTCTTTCCTATTCAGTAGGTTGGTGAGGGAGAAAGTTGACTGAGGCTTATTTGTCTTGGGAGCATATTAGGTGAGATCCCAAATCACCCAATAGGGCCCTTACCGTGGGGCCCACCTTGATGTGCCCACCTTGATGTATGTATTCTGTATGAGCTCCCATTAGGTACTACTCCCACTAGGATGCAGCCGAAGACGGATGGGTACCTGGCGCAGGTGGGGCCACACCGATGTGACAGGTCTGTCAACACTCCATCAATACCAAGGTGTGGGCCCCTACTTTTCACCAATATCGAGGTGTCACGCACCCATTGGTATCCAGCTGCGCCCTCATGGGTTTAGTAACTAATCCGAACTCGTTCTGTACCCGCTCCATCCATTTTTCCATATCAGTTTAAAATATTATCCCAAAATGAAGCTGATCATTCAATTATCAGGCTGGCCATCCCATAGGAAACAGTGGATATTGACAACAAATGGGCCACAAAAGTCTTGGATCATGTTGATATTAACAGATTGGATGGCAAATAAAAACTATGGAAACGTTAAGGTGCACCCTGAGAAATTTTCAATGATAGGTTGTTCAATCACCAATATTGTTTCCTATGGTATGGTCCACCTTATAATTTGATCTGATTCATTTTTTGGTTAATGTCATAATTTTATGTAAAAACGGATGGATGGCATGGATATAGAATACACACATCAAAGTCGGCTCCATGGTAAGTGCTGCACCGTCTTGGGTGGTACAGGGTGCATGAAGGAAATGGCGGAATTTTCCACCTTTGTCATGCTGTGTGTCAGAGAAAATCAGAGAAAGTTGATGACCCCGATTTGTTTGTGTTCGGGACAAGGAGGGCATGGCCGAATTTTCTACACTTTTGTCAAATTTCAGGCGTTTGGATCCATTTTGCATTACATCGATGAGTAACATCAACCACAAAGCAGATGAACATACACTCGCACCAAGAATTACAACACCTGTTTAGATGTGCAGATCGTCCTAATTGGATGGACCCACAATCACAGGGAGCCTAGTGAAACTGCCAGTCGCCAGGTGGCTACTGGACAATGCTCCATGAGCCAACCATGAGGTATGTCTTATGGACTGTGTCTATCTATTTTTCCAAATGGCATGAGCTCAAAAATAGACAAATCAGGATAAGAAAATAGTGGGGATTGAATGCCCTTCATTAAAAACTTCCTAAGGCCCATTGTAATGTTTATTTTCCATCCAACCTGTTGATTAGGTCACATAGATCTAGACGAAGGAAAAACACAAATATCAGCTTCATATAAAACTTGTGGCCTTCAAAGAGTTTTTAGTGGCGGGCGTTCAATCATAACTATTTCTTGTGGTGTTGTCTACATGACACTTGTCTTTGCTTTATTTTTTGGTTCATGCCCTAAAATGATCCCCAAAAAATGAATAGATGATATGAATAAAAGTACATACTTTATAGTGGGGCTCATAGAGCACTGTCAGGCAACCTGCATCCCAATCACATAGTGAGGTCCATAGAGATGATAGGTATGCAACCCATTCAATTTCATGCATGCAATAACACGTAATTAATCTGTACTTCTCTCTGCTAGGTGTTGGTGAGAAATCATAATTGTTGAAATATTACAATTATTTATTTAGCATCAGTTGCTGATGGTGAAATATTATAATTATTTATATTGCCATCAATTAACGTGGGAAATGGGAAATCAAACGCTCCCTCCCATGCATTCTTGGAAGGTTTAGATTGGACATAGCCACATCAGGGTTGATCGAAGCAAAGCAGCTTTGAAAGTTGTTCATTGACTTACCGGTACTCGGCCAGTCAGCATCCTATGTCCCATTCTTCTCCTTTACAGAGTGCCAAGAAGAGTCAGCAAAATATCATAACAGTGTCTGCCTGCTAACCCAGCTGAAAGATGCCTTGGGGTTTCAACAGAAGGTCTCAGGTTCAAATGGTAAGGAGATACACTAATAGCATCAGTGGTGCATTATGTGAGTAACCGTGTGGGTGCGTTGTGCAGACAATAAGGTGGGTTCAGGTCGGCTTTGGAGCAAATGCTGTGAGAACCAGCACATTCAACGGCTGAAGCCTGTGGGCCCATCGTGTCATGTGTGCGCCAATGCCAGATTAAGTGAGGCAGGGGAAACAACTAAGTGGGTGATACCCTAACTGCATGTAACCTTGATCTATGTGTTGTATATCTATGTAGTTCATCCGTTTTACCCGCTCATTTTAGGGCATGGTGGAAAAATTGATAAAATCTATATTTCCAACTTGAATGTTCCAAGTCCATCTATTGATTAGGTGGGCAAAACTTTAAAAAAAAACAAAGAAAGAAAAAAAGAAAAGAAAAAGACATTTCGGAGAATTAGAAAGGCATGTCTGTGATATATAACACATGTACATACAAAGTCTGGTTTGGGCTTTCTTAAATTGAGCCCAAACCCAAAGTAGAAATTGTCTGCGCCATGTATACGAGGCCCAAACTACTAGGTCCAACCTGGGAGGTCAACCCAGTCCGTTGCCACCCGTTAGTCAGAAACCAGTGCTGCGCTTTAGCTTCTTTAGGCCTAAGGCATGGGACTAGGTTTTCTATGATCATGAACTGAAATTGGGCCCAGGAGCAAGACCAAGCCCATTTGCTACCCACGAAATTATTCTTCAAATCATGTGCTAACAAAACCGGCGTTCTGATTCGGTTTCTTAGGTCGTTTTCTTTGTTAGAGCATAACAGAGGGTCCTAATGCATTGACGGTGAGGATTCTTGAGGATCAAAGACTCCATGCTGAAGCATCTGTCAACTGACTCACAGTCCATGCAAGACAGGTTTCTCCCAGTTTTCTGTCAGCGTAGATTTTCTTGAGAAATTGTACGGTCTGGATCTCCCAGATGGACGGTTTAGATATATCTTGAGATAGTTCATTCGAATTCATAGGCGATTAATCCCTCATGAGAAGGAGAAAAGAGATTCCGTTTAAATGTGGTTTCGCACTCTGGTTATGGGAGCTGGAAGATGCTCGGGTTTTCGATTTTAGGGTGTGCAATATGGATGGTAATGATCTCTCACAGGGATGGTTTGGATTGTTCAAAGATTGGACACAAATTTTCCCACTGACGCTGTTAGTAGTTGGTGGGTAGCTACTAGACGATTCTGTGTGGGCCCCACCATGATGTATGTGTTTCGTCTACTCTGTCAAGTGGCCCAGATCTACTGAAGCCGCCTCCGCTGTCAAATGTCACATGCAACCATCTTTGAAAGTCATTTGTTGAAGCCTGCGGTTCAAGCTTTTGGCTGAAATTCCCCAACGTCTGCAAGGGTACGTAAGAGCGGAGGTGGTTTGGCTGGTGACCCGAACACACCATCCGGCTAGCTGATGTCAAAGCTCTGTGGGCCCCACCATGATGTATGTGTTTTATCCACGCCATCCATCCATTTTTGCGAGCTCATTTTAAGGCATGAGACAAAAACTTACTCAGATTCAAAGCTCAAGTTGACCACACCACATGATATAGCGGGGTGAATTATGTCCACCGTTGAAACCTACTTAGGGCCCACAGTGATGTTTATTCGTTTTCCAACCTGTTGGTAAGGTCTCGAAGACTTGGATGAAGGGGAAACACAGATATTAGTTTGATCCAAAACTTTTGTGGCCCTTAAGAAGTTTTCAACGGTAAGTATTCAATACCTGTGGTGTGGTCCACCTGAGCTTTGGATCTGCCTAAATTTTTGTATAATGCCATGTAATGAGCTGGAAATATGGATGGATGGCGTGGATAAAATACTTACATTATTGTAGAGCCCACAGAGCTTTGACAGGAGCTAACACCAGCCAAACTGCTTCCGGTAAGAGCGCATCGTACTCTTACTGCATACTCAGCACCCTATACCCTAGTGTAGTGAGTAAACTTTGTGGGGGCCACCGTAATTCATGTGTCTTATCCACACGGTCCATTCATTTTTCCATCTCATTTTGGACACCAACTCCAAATTAAGGCATATTTCATGTTCAAGTGGACCACACCACAGGAAGCAATGGGACTTGAACAATTACCGTTGAAAACTTTATGGGCCACAGAAGTTTTTGGATCAAGTTGATATTTGTGATGGATGCTGGATTCCTCAAGTAGTCATGGCAGCCCCCTTCTCCCGCATCAATCGAAAGCTAAAGTTTTGGAATAGAGCTTCAGCTCCTTGCGTCATCTTTTGCGGTCATCTGTTTCTCTCGTGTCGATGCCGAAAATCTCGGTTGAAATCAGCCTTTGAGAGAGAAGGCAAGGGCAGGGGAAGGTGTTTGTGAGAAAGGGGCCTCCTTTATCAACCGTTGAAGGTCGTTTTGTGTTTGTTGAGGGTCTCTCCTTCATGTAGTGTTTATGGGCCCTATCTATTGTGCTGCTTCCAGTGAATTCTGTTTTGGGCCTGAACCTATTACAAATCCTTTGGGACCATTTTGTACTTTGGACTTAGTGGGCCTGATCCTGTATGGGTCCTAGCTCATTTAAAGAGATAAGTGCATGCGATCTGATTCATATTTTATTGGGCGTATCATCTTGGTAGCTCACAAGGTGGCAGGTCTTGGATTTATATTGATCGTCATATAGACTCAAAGCATTGGATTTTTTTTTTTTTTTGAATGGACCCTAAAGAATGACGAGAGGATCTAATCCATCCAAACAGTTCAACTGTGAGCATTGGGATCAGATTTGGTGTGTCCATTATTAATATGAATAAATCTTATGGATGAAGTTTTGATTAGGCCATGGGCCCATTATCCATCCTAAGAGTTGACACAGTCCATTGGAATGGGGTAGTGAGACATAATCGTCTGTTTTCACCTTTTGAATTCCCTTCTTTCAACCTTCAGTATTAACTTTTACTAGGCCAAATTAAATTATTTATGATTAGTTTGTTGAGGGCAAGACTGAAATTGCAATTCTAAGTCTAAATTTGTGAGAATTGGATCCGGTAGGTGTTAGCCACCATAGTGACCTCAATCAGTGAAGATTTTCATAAATCTAGACTTATTATTAGGATCCAGGAACAAGGTGCATATAGTTGCATTCACATCCCATGCAGACGATGACGAAACTACAGATGTTCATCGTCTGGCAGGGAGCTAGATGATGTGGAGTAAACGGTGCTGGTGGTGTAAAGATGAGATACTTATCTCGCCCGCAGGTGTTGAGTACCTTGGATTTAAGTCATTGGCATTGTTTAGCTTCATGTAAAGGAGAATCATTTATATGTCGTGACTACCATTCATAGGAGGAGTGATGATGATGTGGCCGATTCTCATCAGGATTGATCGGTTGGGCCCATCTCCATCCTGGACGATTCAATTCAAAGCCCTAATCAATTTAATTAATAATTTTTTTTACTGATATTCCATTTATTTTAATTAATAAATTGCTAATTTGAGTACATTATTTTGATAACTATTTACAGTTCCAACTTAAACGTATTATATTTCTTACCTTAACTGGGTCCAATTATATCCAATGGAAGGAATCCATAGAAATAGTCCTGGGAGTCTTACAGCTGGACCTTGCCTTAGTGAAACTAGAGCCTCTAAAACCATCTAACCAAGCTTTTGAATCAAAGGTTAAACGGTACGAGGTATGGTCCAGATCTAATAGTATGTGTCTCAATATCATAAAACATTCGATTTTTAAGCCAACGATAGGTGCCATGCCTGAAACAAATAAGGCTAAGGTTTTCTTATCCGAAATGGGAAACCGGTTTAAGAAATCGGATAAGGCTAAAGTTGGTCACTTACTGAACAAATTGGCACACTCATCCTATGACGAAAAAGAAAACATTCTGGAATTTATTATAGAGCAGATTGAAGTGGTTTATAAAATCCATTCTTTGAGCCTGGAAATCAAGGACGATCGATTAGTTCACTTAATCATAAACAACCTACCTCCTTAATATGGAACATTACTTGTAAACTATAACACGCTAAATGATAAATGAACGTTGAACGAACTGATTTCTCAATGCATCCAAGAGGAGGATAGGATCAAGCAACTAGGCAAGGTACATATTGCTAATTCAGTAATATCAGGACATGAAAATGGACATGGATATAATGGAAAAAGGAAAAGGAAACAAGGTTCTAATAAGGGATCCTCAGGACCTCTTGCAAGCAATCAACTTGGGAATGGATCGAATGGATCAAACAATAAGTGGGCTAAGAAGAATAATTGCTCCTTTTGCAAGAAGCTGAGTTATCAGAAGAAAGACAGCATAAAGTATTAGCAGTGACTCATAAAGATGGGTAATAATACTATCATGGTCTGTTTTAAATATAATTTAACTGATGTGTCGGTAAATTCCTAGTGGATAGATTCAGAAATAACTATTCACATCTGCACTTCTATGTAGGACTTGCTACAGAGCAGGCCACCAACTGATGCAGAGTGCTCAGTATATGTAGGCAATGGTGTTAAAGTTTACATGGAGGCAGTCAAAGTCTATAGGCCTAGGTTAGAGTCAGGTTATTCATTGGATCTAGTTAATACATTTTGTGTGCTTTCTATAAGGCGTAATTTGATTTCTATTTCTCATTTAGACAAATTAAGATATTCATTTAAATTTCTCGTAATAAAATTTTGAGTATTTATTTTGATTCAATTATTGTTAGCACTAGCTGTATGGTAAACAATCTATACTAATTAGGCTTTGATGCCTCACACGTCTATAATGTGAATACCCTACATAGAAATAAAGTGGGTTCTAAATGAAAGTTGTAGCATGAAAATTTCTCCATGTTGTGACACAGACGATTAGGTCATCTCTCGTGAGAGATTGGAAAGGCTAGTGAGGGAAGACATTCTTCATTTTTTAGATTTCTTCGACTATAAAGTATGCACAGATTGCATTAAAGGTAAATAGACCAAAGACCAAAATAAAGAAGAAATGTGCAACAAGGAGTGTAAGACTCTTAGTAGTGATACATATGAATATTTATGGCCCATTCCCTATAGCATCTTGGAGTGGACGCAAATACTTTATCGCTTTCATAGAGGCTACTCTCGTTTTGAGTACCTCTATCTTATAAAGAAAAAATCAAATGCCTTGGATGCTTTTCAAATCTATAAGGCAGAAGTTGAAAATCAACTTGATAATAAGATTAAAGTCGTTAGGTCTGACCGTGGTGGTGAATAATATGGCAGATATGACGAATCAAGTCGTAATCCAGGACCCTTCGCTAGATACCTACAAGAACGTTGCATTATCGCCCAATACACCATGCTTGGAACTCCAGAGCAAAATGGTGCAATTGAAAGGAGCAATCGCACCCTAATAGACATGGTGCGTCATAATGAGCAATTCGATATTGTCAGAATCTCTGTGGGGTGATGCGATGAAAACTGCAGTTCATATCCTCAATAGGGTTCTTACTAAGGTTGTAATGAAAACGCCTTTTGAGTTGTAGAATGGAAGAAAACCAAGTCTCCGATATCTCTACATTTGGGGATGTCTTGTTGAGGCTAAACTGTATAACCTGCGAGAAAGGAAACTCAATCCTAGAACCGTAAGTTGTTTCTTTATAGGATACTCAGAAAGATCAAAAGGCTATCGATTCTACTGTCCTTCCCATTTCATCAGGATTGTTAAGATTGGGAATGCCAGATTCATTGAAGACATTGAAAATAGTGGGAGCAGAAATAGAAGGAATTTTGTATTTAAGGATGAGAGAGATGTCTCCTGTCACAGCCATTCCAGATCACGTGGACATAAATCTTACAGTTGAACCTGCAGTCATTGTATATCACTATGATGAACCTCTTAGACAACCCATTGAAGGAGGAAATCAAAATCAAAGTGAGCCATTAAGGAGATTAGACGGAGAGGGGAGGCCTACGATTTCAGATGATTACATCGTGTATTTATAGGAATACGAATTTGACATAGGGGTGGAAAATGAACCTAAATCCTTTACACAAACCAAATAGAGTATCAACTCTTCTCGATGGATTGATGTCATGAAGGATGGATTAAAATTGATGAGGGACAATAAAGTTTAAGATCTTATTGAATTACCCTAATGAATAAAGCCGATTGATTGTAAATGAGTATTTAAAACCAAACAGAATTCTAAGGGTAATATTGAAAGATATAAAGCTAGACTTGTTGCTAGGATTTTAACTAACGTGAAAGCATTGATTTTAAGGAGATTTTCTCACTAGTGTCTAAGAAAGACTCATTCAGGATCATAATGGCTCTTGTGGCTCATATGGATTTGGAGTTGCACCGGATGGATGTTAAGACAGCGTTTCTCAATGGAGATTTATATGAGAACTGTATACTTGTTGCAACCTGAAGGTTTTAGAGTCGATAACTCAAAACATATGATGTGCAAACTTAAGAAATTCATCTATGGGTTGGAACAGGAATCACGACAGTGGTACCTAAAGTTTCATTGAGTAATTTCCTCATGATATGGTTTTATGGAAAACACTGCAAATGAGTGTATCTACTTCAAGATCAATGGGAGTAAGTTTGTCATATTGATTTTTTATGTCGATGATATTCTATTGGCTAGCAGTGACGTTAGGATGATGAGCGATACTAAGAAGTTCACGTCTAAAAATTTTGAAATAAAGGATCTTGGTAATGCCTCTTATGTCATTGGCATTGAGATATGCCATAACAGATCGCGTGGACTGTTTAGCCTATCACAGAGGGCCTATATTGTTAGGATACTCGAAAGGTATGGCATGCAAAACTGTGTTCCTGGATAGTCGCCCATTGTAAAGGGTGATAAATTCGGCCTATTCCAATGTCCTGAGAATGATTTGGAAAAAAAAAATTGAATGAAGAAAGATATTCCGTATGCGTCAGTAGTAGGGAGCATCATGTATGCTCAAGTTTGTACACGACCGGACATTGCTTTTACAGTTGGAATGTTGGGCAGGTATCTTTTCAATCTAGGAATGCAGCATTGGTAACTGCAATGAAAGTCTTGCACTACCTGTAAAGGACAAAGGACAAAGGACTCACATACTGAAGGTCTGACCATTTGGAGTTGGTTGGGTACTTAGACGCAGATTTTAATTACTACGTTGATACAAAGAAGTCTAACTTAGGCTACATCTTCATAATGGTTGGTGGGGCTGTGTCTTGGAAAAGTATGAAATAGTCGACAACAGCCTAATCCATTATGGAAGCTGAGTATATTACTTGTCATGAAGCATCAAATCAGGCATTATGGTTATCGTATTTCTTCTCAAGTTTACAGGTATTGGAGCATATACTGAAACCATTGAGAATCTTTTATGATAATTCAGCTACGGTTTCTTTCTCTAGCAACAATAGGCACTCATCAATGTCAAGGTATATTGGCATTAAGAATTTTGTTGTAAAAGAAAGAGTTGACAAGCCATCTAGTATCTATAGAATTTATCAGCACTAAACAGATGATTGCGGATCCGCTCACTAAAGGACTCCCTATTACGCTATTTCAGGAACATGTGACATCCATGGAAATCATTGATCTCATAAATGTATTCAGTTAGTAGGATTTTAGCATAGTTCATTTTCTTAAACATTAAAAAGATCTCATTTATGAAGTTTTGATGATTCTAATATATAGTTAATTTTCTACTTCTCTTTTAAGTATGCGCAATTTATTTCAAGTAAGTGGAACTATAGTTATCTTTTATTGGAAACATGTTAAAGCTCCTGCACCTCTTGAGGATAGGCACATATGATCACACTGCGTGTGTAATCCTCATACCACACTTCTTAAGCCATAATTTATGTCATTAAGGCTGATGGTAATTGTGACTGTGCTTAGTCTCACTTCGCCGTATATGTTGTGAAGGCTACCACGATTCTATACTAGAAGTCTTGATGGACCAGATTATTTTGGCGTTGTCCGTATGATTCAACATTGGTTAACCGTTCAGGTATTTTCTTTATCAAAAAATGTATTTTCAAAATTAAATCATGACATTGATCAATGTGGCCCAAGTGGAAGAATGTAAGTTTTTTGTAAAGTGAACCTAATTGATCAACAAATTGGATTTACTTAAGGGTTGGATCTGATGGTCGGGTATAGCAGTGGACCCCACTAAAGACATGATTGATCTAAATTCGTGTATGGGTGGTGCGCTACACCTATGTCGCACGCACAGTATTATAGTTGGGTTAGAATACTCCAAATTCATGTGGAGCGCTAAGGTAGAGGAGTTTCGATGGGTTTCAAACTCCTCACCCCTCATACATATATAAACAGGACCGAGTCCCCAATCCTAAACATGCTGAAAGCTTCTCATCCCATCTCGGTGCTTTCCTAAAGGTGTAAGGTGCGGAAGACTACGGCATTCGTCTATAACCATGTCATCCCTGCCAAGTACGAATTTCACTTTGGGTTTCCGTCCTCATTTCCGATGCACAGCACGATCTGTTTCAATTCTACAACCTAGATTTCACACATCCAACCATCCAAACCACCATATTGAGTGCTAGCGTTGGTCCAGAAGAAGCAGCATGGGAGCCTATGATTTAGGATTTTAAAACCAAATTTGTTAATCAAATTTAAATTCCTTTGAATATAATAGAAAATTCCAATGCATTCAAGCACAAATTTTCTTCTTCTTTCTTTATTTTATTTTTTTTGGTGCATTGCTATTACGAAGCGGTCAAATACACAGGAATCGGAATTACCTTAATTCCTATGTGATTATGATTTAGATTCCAATGCATTCAAATACAAGCTGCCAAACATCCTTGTAATTGTATGAGTTTAAGTGCGTTGACCACCACGATTTATGAATGCCATTCAATCCATCCATCAGATGCATCTCAACGTTAGGCCTATGTCCTGAAATCCAAACTAATCACCACACCAATTAGAAAAATGGGGGGCATATGGAAGGAAGGAGGACGCCCATCATATAATCTTCACTGTGGAGTCATTGCTATTTATATTGTTAGGAAAGCCGGCAGTGGAAGCGGAACGCCGAACGCGTGAAGCAATGCGAAATCAAACAAGTAAACAAGATGAAATCAATCACACACAAGCATTCACCATAAGAGATTCTGAATTTTACGTGAAAAAACCCCAAAACGGGTAAAAAAACCACGAAACAAAACGATCCACAATGAATATTAGAAGATTACAAAGATTGACAGCCCACTGGCAAGGAAAAATAGAGAAAACCCCAAGTTCTCTCTCACACACACATCTCCCCTCTTCCTAACACGAATAGGAAACCTTAGACACCTTAGGATATATGTCTAAGTCGGATTACAACACCTTAAATAGGAAGAAATTCGAAAATAGAAACACCTTGCGCAGTACTGTGGACTGCGCAAGGAATCTGCGCGCACAGCCGACCGGTCGGCCAATACAAAAAATAGTCCAGGGAGATTTATCCACACAGACCCGACGCTGCCTCACATCCGACCGGTTGCCCGACCGGTCAGAGCCCACTGACGACCGGTCGGCCGACCGGTCTGGGCATAGAAACTGTTCATGGGACTCTTCAACTGCACTTGGGTCACGCTGTTCGGCCGGTCGGCCGGCCGGTCGGAGCACCCAATTATTGCCAAGTTTGAAGACTCATCCCAACAAACTCCGTCGAGGCTTCAAAAGTCGAATCAACACATTCTTGCAACGTCATCTCATCTTCAATCATAGCTCCACCACTTCTCGTGCCACCATCGACCCTATCCTTGCAAATTCACGCCCTTTTCCCGCTCTTCTCATGTGGCCCTTGGGCACTTGCCACAAACGAGCAACCGTAGATCTCGCTGCCTCTCCCGCAACTCAACCATGAATTGTGCTCCCGATCAACATGTAAAGATGGCCACACCTCCGTGCCTTCATACACACGAGTGCCCCCTTCATTACTTCACAACAACGATCGTGGCCAATAAACACGCACCCTTTCGCCTCGAGTGCACCAAGAGAAATCACATTCATCTTCATCTTGGGAATGTGCTTCACATCTTCCAGGACTCTTTCGACTCCATCGAACATCCTGATGTTCACAGTACCAATACCCACAACCTTATGAGTGACTCCATCACCCACAAACATCGATTCTCCACCATACTCCTTGTATGTCGTGAATGAACTCCGGTCAGGACAAACGTAACATGAAGCCCCTGAATCAAGGATCCACTCACTGCCGTGAGATCCCTTGCTAGAAATAGTCAGAACTTCAAAAAAATTGCCACCGTCCTCTACAGGTAGTTGGCTCCATCTCCAGAAGAATTTTCATACTTCTCTTGCCTCAACCTAGCATTCTGACAATCCCCTCTCATGTGGCTCTCCTGGACCACAATTCCAGCACTTTGCCTTAGACTTACCTTTGCCCTTGGCCCTTGATCCCGATTTTGAATATCCTCCATGCTCAGAACTCCTTCCCCTCATAGCCAGTGCCTCTGAGGAATAACGGGAAGCCACGTCACCGCTTTTCTTTCTCATCGCCTTCGACTGGAGGGCTGAGATAACGGTCTTGACGCTTATGGTTTCCCTCCCTGTGCACACAGAGTCCCTAAACGACTCATATGAATCTGGAAGAGAATTCAACAGGATACATGCTTGATACTCATCCTTCATCGGTTCATCGATCTCCACCAACTTGCAAATCAGCCTATTGAACGTGCTCAGGTGGTCCTCCACTTCAGTTCCCTCAGTCATCCTCAAGGTGAACAACTACATCAACACGTACATGTGATTCTCTAGAGATTTTTTGGCATAAACCTTCTCTAGCTTTGCCATCGTTTCAGCCACAGTCTTCTTCTTCATGACATGATAGAGAACATCATCCGTAAGGTTTAACAGGATTGAGGTTCTTGCCTTCTTGTCGAGCCTCGTCCACTCATCGTCTTTCATAGCTTTGGGTCGCTTTCCAAGAGCTCCATCAAGCCCTTGCTGAACCAGGAAGGATTCAATCTTCACCTTCCATAGCTCAAAGTTATTTTCCCAGAGAACTTCTCTATATCGAACCTTGTGCTCGATCCCATTTTCTCGTCTCAGATTCGAATCTACTCCACCCCAAATTTATCTCTGATACCACTTGTTGGGAAAGCTGACAGCGGAAGCGGAACGCCGAACGCGTGAAGCAATGCAAAATCAAACAAGTAAACAAGATGAAATCAATCACACACAAGCATTCACCATAAGAGACTCCGAATTTTACGTGAAAAAACCCCAAAACTGGTAAAAAACCATGGCACAAAATGATCCACTGTGAATATTAGAAGATTACAGAGATTGATAGCCTACTAGCAAGGAAAAACAGAGAAAACCCAAGTTCTCTCTCACACACACCTCTCCCCTCTTCCTAACACGAATAGGAAACCTTAGACACCTTAGGATACATGTCTAAGTCGGATTACAACACCTTAAATAGGAAGAAATCGGAAAATAGAAAGACCTTGCGCAGTACTGCGGATTGCACAAGGAATCCGCGCGCACAGCCGACCGGTCGACCAATACAAAAAACAGTATAGGGAGATTTATCCACACAGACCCGACGCTGCCTCACATCCGACCGGTTGCCCGACCGGTCGGAGCCCACTGACGACCGGCCGGCAGACCGGTCTGGGCACAGAACCTGTCCATGGGACTCTTCAACTGCACTTGGGTCATGCTGTCCGGCCAGTCGGAGCACCCAAGTCATGCCAAGTTTGAAGACTCATCCCAACATATATGTCATCCAACCCCATTATCAAGTGTGTCCTATCATGATGAAGCGACACACCAAAGAATCTAGATTCTCTGCTTTTACAAAGATGGAAAATCCTGCTTTGCACCTCTGTCATCCAACCCCTTTAGCAAGTGCGTTGACCACCTCTGACACTATCAGGCTCAGTTGGCCCAATCAAAGAGGCAACAGCAAAGGTTCTCTGCTCGGTAAAAGCATAAGGATCCGGATTTCCACACAAAAACCCAAGGACCCACTCCATTCCAAATTTTAGGTGGGCCACCACAAGTGAATATATAGGTATTAGGTGTGGTTTACGTTGACACCTGTGCTGTGATTTACCTAAGCTTTTGAGAGGGACATATCTGGCTATTAACAGTTACCATGAGCATACTCACGAGATGCAGAGTTTGTAGGGTTAATGAAACCAAATCTATCTCTATATATAGGCTTGTGAATGAGCAGGTGTTCAAGACCGGAGTTAGTGATGGCGCCCATTGAAGGAGAAAGTAGCCATGATCTGTTGCAAGCCCAAGCCCACGTTTGGAACCATCTCTTTCATTACGTAAATTCCTTGTCTCTCAAGTGTGTCATTCAGCTGGGCATACCAGACATCATCCACAATCATGGCCGTCCAATGACCCTCTCTGAGTTGGTCACCGCACTTCCCATCGACTCATCCAAAACCCCTTACCTGGGCCACCTGATGAACCTATTGGTCCACTTGGGCTTTTTTGCTGTAGAAAATACCAACGGCAATCATGTAGGAGTTGAAGAAGGGTATGTTCTCACACCACCTTCTAGACTCCTCCGCAGAGATGCCATAGCCAGTTTGTCATCCTTTGTGCTAGGGAGTGTAGACCCAATGCTATTAACACCTTGGAATTTCTTAAGTCCTTGGTTCCAAGGCAATGAAACGACAGCCATCGAGACAGCAAACGAACCGTGCTCCCCTGAAATAAGCTTAGGGAGCAGAGAGTTAAGATGAGCGGAAATAACCTTTGAAAAAATCTTGTAGACATAGTTGCAAAGGCTGATTGGCCAAAAATCTAATAATCTCTCTTGAGATCCCGATTTTGGGATAAGGCAGATAAGCATCGACGAGAATGCTTTAGGGAGAGTTCCTCGTTTAAATAGAAATTTTATAGCATTCATGATGTCCTCGCAAATGATGTCCCAGCATCCACTAAAGAAAGCTCCCGGAAGAACGTCAGGACCAGGCGCCCCGTCCTTAGGCATAACATCCACCATATGATCATTTGACCAAATGAGAAAGTGGGCGTGGCAAACACATGCTAACTTCTAGACACGCAAGGGGAGGGGGAACAGATCTGTGGGAGGGCTTCCCTTGATTCTTGAGGCTTGCTGGCTTGCTGACTCCACACATATGTGGAACACATCCACATGCGAGTGCATGTGTTATGCTTAGAGGATGGCGTATCAATTTATATCAAGGGACACTAACACTCCCTCGCAGGGGAACATACTGGGCAAGGGCGGAAGGACACACAACTCACACAGGACCTTCCCCTCTTATACCATGTCAAATGACCACTTTCTCTAAAAGCTCGAGCTATTAGAGGATGACTTATTAATGTATATCAAGGGACTTTAACAAGGCTAGGATGACAAATAAACATTACTTTAGGCCTTAAGGAGGTTTCAATGGTGTATGTGATTATTCCCACTATTTCATGTAGGGTGATCTACTTGAGCATTGGATATTCTTCAATATTGGGCACATGCCCTAAAATGAGCTAATAAAACAGATGAACCCCATGGATCAGAAAAGTACAGCCCTGTGACCTCCTACAGAGTGTGTATGCAATCCACGTCCGTCCACAACCTCTTCTAGTTGCCCCGCTTCTCTCCAATCGCTTGATGTGCCACAGACCATGTGACACCCTGGATGTCAAGGGTCAAGGGCATCCTCGACCCCCAATATCCTGGGCCCTACTTGATGCAAAACATGTAATGAAATAGGCAAGTTATTGGAATCAGAATAATACTCAGCTAGAAACAAACACATGAGATATCCATATCCAAAAGAATAAGTGAGCATATATATATATATATATATATATATATATATATATATATATATATATATATATATATAAGCTAAAAGAATCAATTAACATCAACAACTCACTCGACGGGACCCGCCAGGGGCCCCGATCACTAGTCTCCAAAAACTATAGCAAAGGTCTATACATTACGCCAACCCGACGCTATCCCCCATGACAAGAATCCCCTATCACCCTCTATATTGGTCGTTTACATACTGAATGTATGGGTCCTTGCCAGCGGCTAACTCCTCGTATTCTGTCACTTCGCTCTCCTCCTGTAAACTTGGGTCACATGCGGCGTCTGGGTGGTGTTTTATAACACCGTCCCCATAATGGGGAGTGAGTGGCCAACTTAGTAGTAACATTACATACAAGTTATCAATGCACAAATGAAAGCATACAAAAATAATGGATTCTATTACACATCATTCCTAACTGAGATATCCATATCAACAAAACACAGTTATTTAGTGCATGAGTGCATGCCCCAAGCACCAGTTTGTCAAAGCGAACAGTGTGTGGCACCATCACATCACTCGCACAGACTGGGCGGCCATGATAGGGGCACCACCCCAGTCACCCCCCGAATGAATGTTATGCCGGACCATGAATGATTATCCGAGTCCTTAGTTATACCAGTTTAACACCCAACTGATTGGCGAAGCCATCATACCATTACCGCATCACTCGGCCGATCAGGGATCATCTGGCTCCCTGCGGGCGAGTACATATCATCACTGGTGCAACGTAGACGGGTGAGGGATCGATCACCGTCTCTCCACTCTAATAACAACTCCAAATCTATGGAGCTATCAAGAATCCTCAACTGATCTTTTTCGATTTCTTGAAGGATTGCTTGAATCCACAAGCAAGAGATGAAAACTCAAGAGAACTTTGATAAAAGATGATTAATCTGGACCGTTGGGGACGCAAATTGGGAGAAGATGGATCCGATCTTGGATCGCGGGTCGTAGGCCACCTATGAATCTGGCGGTCCTCTTAGACTTTGTTTCATCCTTTTAAATTGTTAACTCAGCCCGATATACGGTGACGATCTTAGATCCTTGTTTGCAATTTTGATATTGCTGGAACAAGATTTGGTCATAGTCGCTAGGTAAAAATTGAGATTTCATTAATCACTTCATACTTGGCCAATTTTGGATTGGTAACTTGTTCTGTCGGATACGAGAAGTTTGTAATTGTTCCCACCATGCGGAAGCTCCGGATTTTAGCTTGTAGGCTACGAGCTTTACTTGCTTATCTTCCAGGACACCAAAATAATTGAAGAACCATTCGACTTCCACGAGCTAATCAATAAAAGCTTCGATGCTTAATGAACCATTGAAAGAGGAAAGCTCACATTTACCTGGGAAGCCTCTCCCATTGTGATCTGCAGGAGCATCCACCTGTGCGGCTTGTTGAACAATGATGTTTTTGATGTCTTCGTCGCTGTGTTCCACATCATCATGTCCGGCTCTTAGAAGTGCTAGTTGTGATGCTCGGCGAAACACAGGATTGTCCCGAATTGCAATCGCTGGTTATGACGCATTGCCCCGGGTTTGTGGCTAGGGTAGAGCCTGCAAAACCCTATCTAATGCAGCGATCATCCTCTCCATCTGCGCCCTATTCGCTTCCTGGAGGTTCTCGATCTTCTCTGCCAATAACTAAAACCCTTGATCAACATCAGAGGGGTGGTTGTCACGGATGTCATTAGAAGCCATCTTCCCAAGATTGTTCCCCGCTCTGATACTAACTTGGCGCAGCGTAAATGGGTGAGAGATCGATCACCATCTCTCTACTCGGATAACTACTCCGAATCCACGGAGCTATAGGGAATCCTCAACCGATCTTCTTCGATTTCTCAAAGGATTGTTTGAATCCACAAGCAAGAGATGAAAACTCAAAAGAACTTTGATAAAAGATGATTAATTGTCCTCCTACTATGAAATAAAAGAGTTTTTAAAGGTCTAACTACGAAGTAGAAACCCTACTTGCGAAATATTAAGTATCCTAAACGAACTAAGAAAGAAACAAACTCAAATTGGAAAGTTCCTTCAAAACTGCGCAACTGGCTCGCACATGGTCGGGCGCCCGGTCAGGACTATTCAAGCACCCGATGGAGCAAAAACTCGTCTAGAGGGTTTGGACAATAATTAGACTAATTTCGGGCGCCTGGTCAAAGTTAGTCGGGCACCCGATGACATGGTCAAGCGCCCGATGACCTGATGGTCGGGCGCCCGATATTCAAGAGTTCAGTCCAGTAACTCTCTGGACGATCAGGCTCATGGTCGGGCGCCCGATGATGTGTAGTTGGGCGCCTAGTTGGGTGGAATTTTCTGAAGTTTGGCCATCAACTTGTCGCTTCACTTGGACTCCTTCCAATGATTCAGATTCTTCATGTAAGCTTCAATGACCCCCTCAACATCAATCACCAGTAACCCCAAAGATCCCAGCTTGGATAAACAATCCGAGTGTCCGATTCGGCTATGACTCGTCAGCCATGTCCGACTCAGACGGGGGTGGCTCAGTCATGCCATTTCCCCATAGTCAAACAAATGGACGGCTCACTACCTCCATGAGTGCTCATGGACATTACGGAGGGGAACCATCCCGGCGTAGGCCAACAGTGCGGGCATCGGTCCCATACCACCATGCCCGGCCCACAAGTCTTTAGGGATCGTTCGTCATGTAATTATTAGTGGGCCTATCCAATAGTTGTGTTGATATATGGATTCAAATATAAATGTTTACACAAACATTATGCCTGAATCAGGTTTGTTGAGTCGGTGGTCCTTAAGCAAGGAGATAACGGGAGATTGACCTTGGGTACTGTGCCCCACGTGGTTCACGAACCACGGACAGCATTCACATTTCACCACGCCAGAGGATTCCAACTTCGAGGATATAGTCAACCTGTGTGGCCGACCCAAACTCTATGAATTTTTCGATCCAGAAACATATAAAATCATGGGACTATGCTAGGAGCTAAACATTAACTTACTCTACTACATATATGGTACACACATGTGATAATATTCTAGAATTCTAAACAAATCAGAAGAAATCACCAATTTTCCCAAAGATACAACAGCAACATACACATGCATCTCAAGGAACAATAACAGTGCACAATCAATTAAATATGCATGATGATCAAACAATATAAACATGGAATTCATAGTCTTAAAGACATCTAGAGAAGTAATCCCTAAGAGATTCTACATCTACCTAGCAAATCTGTTTAGAATTTGAAACATTATTCACGTGGGCTTGCATTTGATGCAAGACAACCTGTAGGGAATGATACACACCTTATATTTCTGAAATCCCTTACAATTCCTGCAAGAGAGGGGTTGTATGTTAGGAAATTGCATGGATTCAGCAAGAAATTAGACAGTTCCATGTGTATACTTCATTTCAATTACCTGGGGGACTGGATGAAGGTGAATCCGGTACTCTCCTATCCCTACGTAGCGAAGGTGACTAAGGAATTGCTCTAAAGTGACATGCACAAGCCCTCCTTCAGTTGATCTCCTTCTTTCTCAATTTCTCTTCCTCACTCTCTCTTTCTTTTCTCAGCTAGATGTAGAGAGAAATGAGAGTGATTGAGAAAAAATGGGCTATTATAGCCTTGAGAAATTAGGATATATAGCCCTCAACTTTTTAAGTGGCTACAAGTAGCCCTTTTGGGTCTACTTTTGGTTGTGTGGGGCCCAGCGGGCCCATCTAACTCAATCTAAACCGAGGGATAGTCCTCCTGGCCCAGGATATGGCTGCATGCACGATTCTACGAGAATATGATGCGGCAATTGCGAGATATGACTACGGATCAGTTCGACGGTTACCGACTGTCGATCGGGGCTGCAAGTTTGGGATTGTGGTGGATGTTATATTTAAGTTTTAAGTCCTTAATCTCAACACCATGCAAGGGTGCAGAAGAGTCACACAAGAAAGTATTTGTTGTAATGATTGGTTTACTTAAGGTTGGTGAGAGTACACTTGCGCATAAGGTATAATCGCAGTGTTGTGTAGTTTTACGATTTCGGATATCAATTTTAGCGTGCAAATCCAACGAAGGCACCATGCCCGACATAGGGATCGACTATTTAAGTCTTAGACCCACCTGACTCGGATTGGATAGCACAATGACCCGACGGGTGCGCACGTGGAGCCTAGATTAGGGAAGTCTCGATTTCAAGAGGCTACTATTGGCCAATTAAACACCCTAAAATGATGTAAGCTTGACATGGCCGGAGGACATGTTTGGGTTCTAGGGCAGGTTGTTTTACGGGGCGTTATAGACCAATGATCTCGTGGTGTGTTGACGTCATCTATCGACCTATCATGATGTGAATGGTATATCCATGCCCCCCTCCATCTTACAAATCATTATAGAGCACTGGTGAAAAAAAAGGCACATCCAAAGCCAAAGTGAAAAACAGCACACAAGGCAGTGGGGCTAATGATGGCTACTGTTGAAACCATCCCAAGGCTCAATATGATGTTTATTAGACATCCAACTTGGTGGCACAAACCTGAATGAAGGGTAAACATAAATATCGGCTTAATCCAAAACTTTTGTGCCCCCATGAAGTTTTTACTGGTACGCACTCAATCCCCCTTGCTTTTTGTAGTGTGGTCCACTTGAACTTTGAATCTACCTTATTTTTGGGCCCATGACCTAAAATGTTCCCGTCAAAATAGATGGATGGTGTGGATATAGTGCATACATCATGGTGGGGACCACCGAACCTGCTAACGTTAACACAGGCACACCACGCAATCCATTGATTGCCATTTCCTACTGAGTGAGGATTGTCGTTATTAAAGGCACATAAAAATTCACTGCCATCTATT
The DNA here is from genome assembly GCA_003013855.2 of Liriodendron chinense. Taxonomy (NCBI): domain Eukaryota; kingdom Viridiplantae; phylum Streptophyta; class Magnoliopsida; order Magnoliales; family Magnoliaceae; genus Liriodendron; species Liriodendron chinense. The sequence continues at coordinate 1,398,140 of PVNU02000629.1, read as the reverse complement.
CTCCTTGGTCCACATCATCACTAATGACGTCAGCTCCCAAAACAAGCGGATTTTTCAAGTATGGATTGCGTGCTACACAACCCCACTTTTACCTTGTGGAATTTCTCTGGGCCACACCATGATCTATCTGTTAGATTGGCACCGTCCATCAATTTTTTCAGATTATTTAAAGTATAAGACAAAAAATGAGGCACATCCAAAGCTCAAGTGGACCACACGTCAAAAAGCATGGGATTGAATTGAAACCTTACTATGGTCCACTGTGAGGTTTAATTGCCATCTAACCTCTTCATAAGGTCACTCAAACCTTGATGAAGGGAAAACATGAACATCATCTTGATTAGAGTCGTCTGTGGCCCCAAGAAGTTTGCAATGGTAGGCGTTCAATTCCTAATCTTTTCTATCGTGTGGCCCACTTGAGCCTTGGAACTGACTCATTCTAGACCTCATGTCTAAAAGGTATGAAAAAAATAAAAGGACAATGTGGATCTAATAAATACATCATGATGGCCCACAGAAGTTTCACATTTCAACGTTTCGATTTTCTTCTGAGCATCGGAATTTCTTGACGTGGGGAAATTTATGCGGCCGATGATTTATTTCTAAGATCCACACCGTTTGTATATTTTTTCATATCTTTCTTAGGTAATAAGCCTAAAAACAAGGCAGATCCAAAGCTCAAGTAGAACACACCATAGGAAACAGTGGAATTGATGCTAGAGTTGAAAACTTCTTAGGGCCACAGACGGCTCTGGTCAAGCAGATATTTGTGTTGTACCTTCATCCAGGTATGATAAGCCTCACGCTTGGCCCTAGGAAGGTTTCAACCTCAGTTTGTGTAATCTCCATTGCTTTCTTTGGTGTGGGCCACTTGAGCTTTGGATGTACCTCATTTTTGGAATCATGCCCTCAACCTGTTTGGAAAAATTGATGTACCATGTTGATGTAACACAAAGGTCATGGTTAGGGGCGGTGATATTTCACACGTTAAAAGTTGTGTTGTGTACGCAATGTACTGGGAAGATGAAAATTCGGAGTATTTTGTGAGCCGAAGATATCGAATATGACGTGGGCGAATGAGAATAGCCGGCACTAGAATTTGCTGGGAACATAGACGATCCGCACTCTTTCCTATTCAGTAGGTTGGTGAGGGAGAAAGTTGACTGAGGCTTATTTGTCTTGGGAGCATATTAGGTGAGATCCCAAATCACCCAATAGGGCCCTTACCGTGGGGCTCACCTTGATGTGCCCATCTTGATGTATGTATTTTGTATGAGCTCGGATTAGGTACTACTCCCACTAGGATGCAGCCGGAGACGGATGGGTACGTAGCGCAGGTGGGGCCACACCGATGTGACAGGTCTGTCAACACTCCATCAATACCAAGGTGTGGCCCCCTACTTTTCACCAATATCGAGGTGTCACGCACCCATCCGTATCCAGCTGCGCCCTCATGGGTTTAGTACCTAATCCGAACTCATTCTTTACCCGCTCCATCCATTTTACCATATCAGTTTAAAATATTATCCCCAAAATGAAGCTGATCATTCAATTATCAGGCTGGCCATCCCATAGGAAACAGTGGATATTGACAACAAATGGGCCACAAAAGTCTTGGATCATGTTGATATTAACAGATTGGATGGCAAATAAAAACTATGGAAACGTTAAGGTGCACCCTGAGAAATTTTTAATGATAGGTTGTTCAATCACCAATATTGTTTCCTATGGTATGGTCCACCTTATAATTTGATCTGATTCATTTTTTGGTTAATGTCATAATTTTATGTAAAAACGGATGGATGGCATGGATATAGAATACACACATCAAAGTGGGCTCCATGGTGAGTGCTGCACCGTCTTGGGCGGTCCCGGGTGCATGAAGGAAATGGCGGAATTTTCCACCTTTGTCATGCTGTGTGTCAGAGAAAATCAGAGAAAGTTGATGACCCCGATTTGTTTGTGTTCGGGACGATGAGGACATGGCCGAATTTTCTACACTTTTGTCAAATTTCAGGCATTTGGATCCATTTTGCATTGCATCAATGAGTAACATCAACCACAAAGCAGATGAACATACACTCGCACCAAGAATTACAACACCTGTTTAGATGTGCAGATCGTCCTAATTGGATGGACCCACAATCACAGGGAGCCTAGTGAAACTGCCAGTCGCCAGGTGGCTACCGGACAATGCTCCATGAGCCAACAATGACGTATGTCTTATGGACTCTGCCTATCTATTTTTCCAAATGGCATGAGCTCAAAAATTGACAAATCAGGATAAGAAAATAGTGGGGATTGAATGCCCTTCATTAAAGACTTCCTATGGCCCATTGTAATGTTTCTTTTCCATCCAACCCGTTGATTAGGTCACATAGACCTCGACGGAGGAAAAACACAAATATTAGCTTCATATAAAACTTTTCTGGCCTTCAAAGAGTTTTTAGTGGTGGGCGTTCAATCATAACTATTTCTTGTGGTGTTGTCTACATGACACTTGTCTTTGCTTTATTTTTTGGTTCATGCCCTGAAATGATCCCCCAAAAAATGGATAGACGATATGAATAAAAGTACATACTTTATAGTGGGGCTCATAGACCACCGTCAGGCAACCTGCATCCCAATCACATAGTGAGGTCCATAGAGATGATAGGTATGCAACCCATTCAATTTCATGCATGCAATAACACGTAATTAATATGTACTTCTCTCTGCTAGGTGTTGGTGAGATATCATAATTGTTGAAATATTACAATTATTTATTTAGCATCAGTTACTGATGGTGAAATATTATAATTATTTATATTGCCATCAGTTAACGTGGGAAATGGGAAATCAAACGCTCCATCGCATGCATTCTTGGAAGGTTTAGATTGGACATAGCCACGTCAGGGTTGATCGAAGCAAAGCAGCTTTGAAAGTTGTTCGTTGACTTACCGGTACTGGGCCAGTCGGCATCCTATGTCCCATTCTTCTCCTTTACAGAGTGCCAAAGAAGAGTCAGCAAAATATCATAACAGTGTCCACCTGCTAACCCAGCTGAAAGATGCCTTGGGGTTTCAACAGAAGGTCTCAGGTTCGAATGGTAAGGAGATACACTAAAAGCATCAGTGGGTGCATCATGTGACTAACCGTGTGGGTGCGTTCTGTAGACAATAAGGTGGGTTCGGGTCAACTTTGGAGCAAATGCTGTGAGAACCAGCACACACAACGGCTGAACCCTGAGGGCCCACCATGTCATGTGTGCGCCAACGCCAAATTAAGTGAGGCAGGGGAAACAACTAAATGGGTGATACCCTAACTGCATGTAACCTTGATCTACGTGTTGCATATCTATGTAGTTCATCCGTTTTGCCCGCTCATTTTAAGGCATGGTGGAAAAATTGATAAAATCTCTATTTCCAACTTGAATGCTTCAAGTCCATCTATTGATTAGGTGGGCAAAACTTTAAAAAAAAAAAAAGAAAAAAAAAGAAAAAAAAAAGAAGAAGACATTTTGGAGAATTAGAAAGGCATGTCTGTGATATATAACACATGTACATACAAAGTCTGGTTTGGGCTTTCTTAACTTGAGCCCAAACCCAAAGTAGAAATTGTTTCCGCCATGTATACGAGGCCCAAACTAGTAGGTCCAACCTGGGAGGTCAACCCAGTCTGTTGCCACCCGTTAGTCAGAAACCCAGGAGCAGGAACTGATCATGAACTGAAATTGGGCCCAGGAGCAGGACCAAGCCCATTTGCGACCCACGAAATTATTCTTCAAATCATGTGCTAACAAAACCGGCGTTCTGATTCGGTTTCTTAGGTCGTTTTCTTTGTTAGAGCATGACAGAGAGTCCTAATACATCGACAGTGAGGATTCTTGAGGATCAAAGACTCCATGCTGAAGCATCTCTCAACTGACTCACAGTCCATGCAAGACAGGTTTCTCCCAATTTTCTGGCAGCGACGATTTTCTTGAGAAATTGTACGGTCTGGATCTCCTAGATGGACGGTTTAGATATATCTTGAGATAGTTCATTCGAATTCATAGGCGATTAATCCTTCGTGAGAAGGAGAACAGAGATTCCGTTTAAATGTGGTTTCGCACTCTGGTTATGGGAGCTGGAAGATGCTCGGGTTTTCGGTTTTAGGGTGTGCAATATGGATGGTAATGATCCCTCACAGGGATGGTTTGGATTGTTCAAGGATTGGACACAAATTTTCCCACTGACGCTGTTAGTAGTTGGTGGGTAGCTACTAGACGATTCTGTGTGGGCCCCACCATGATGTATGTGTTTCGTCTACTCTGTCAAGTGGCCCAGATCTACTGAAGCCGCCTCCGCTGTCAAATGTCACATGCAACCATCTTTGAAAGTCATTTGTTGAAGCAGCCTGCGGTTCAAGCTTTTGGCTGAAATTCCCCAACGTCTGCAAGGGTACGTAAGAGCGGAGGTTGTTTGGCTGGTGACCCGAAAACACCATCCGGCTAGCTGATGTCAAAGCTCTGTGGGCCCCACCATGATGTATGTGTTTTATCCACGCCATCCATCCATTTTTGCGAGCTCATTTTAAGGCATGAGACAAAAACTTACTCAGATTCAAAGCTCAAGTTGACCACACCACATGATATAGCGGGGAGAATTATGTCCACCGTTGAAACCTTCTTAGGGCCCACAGTGATGTTTATTCATTTTCCAACCTGTTGATATATAAGGTCACGAAGACTTGGATGAAGGGGAAATACAGATATTAGTTTGATCCAAAACTTTTGTGGCCCCCAAGAAGTTTTCAACGGTAAGTATTCAATACCTGTGGTGTGGTCCACCTGAGCTTTGGATCTGCCTAAATTTTTGTATAATGCCATGTAATGAGCTGGAAATATGGATGGATTGCGTGGATAAAATACTTACATCATTGTAGAGCCCACAGAGCTTTGACAGCAGCTAACACCAACCAAACCGCTTCCGGTAAGAGCGCATTGTACTCGGACTGCATACTCAGCAACCTATATCCTAGTGTAGTGAGTAAACTTTGTGGGGGCCACCGTAATTCATGTGTCTTATCCACACGGTCCATTCATTTTTCCATCTCATTTTGGACACCAACTCCAAATTAAGGCATATTTCATGTTCAAGTGGACCACACCACAGGAAGCAATGGGACTTGAACAATTACCGTTGAAAACTTTATGGGCCACAGAAGTTTTTGGATCAAGTTGATATTTGTGATGGATGATGGATTCCTCAGGTAGTCATGGCAGCCCTGCAGTTGCAGATTGTGATGGATCGGTTGCTAGTTTTTTTTTTTTTCCCCCTTTCTCCCACATCAATCGAAAGCTAAAGTTTTGGAATAGAGCTTCAGCTCCTTGCGTCATCTTTTGCGGTCATCTGTTTCTCTCGTGTCGATGCCGAAAATCTCGGTTGAAATCAGCCTTTGAGAGAGAAGGCAAGGGCAGAGGAAGGTGTTTGTGAGAAAGGGGCCTCCTTTATCAACCGTTGAAGGTCGTTTTGTTTTTGTTGAGGGTATCTCCTTCATGTAGTGTTTATGGGCCCTATCTTTGTGCTGCTTCTAGTGAATTCTGTTTTGGGCCTGAACCTATTACAAATCCTTTGGGACCATTTTGTACTTTGGACTTAGTGGGCCTGATCCTGTATGGGTCCTAGCTCATTTAAAGAGATAAGTGCATGCGATCTGATTCATATTTTATTGGGCGTATCATCTTGGTAGCTCACAAGGTGGCAGGTCTTGGATTTATATTGATCGTCATATAGACTCAAAGCATTGGATTTTATTTATTTATTTTTTTTTGGATGGACCCTAAAGAATGACGAGAGGATCTAATCCATCCAAACAGTTCAACTGTGAGCATTGGGACCAGATTTGGTGTGTCCATTATTAATATGAATAAATCTTATGGATAAAGTTTTGATTAGACCATGGGCCCATTATCCATCCTAAGAGTTGACACAGTCCATTGGAATGGGGTAGTGAGACATAATCGTCTGTTTTCACCTTTTGAATTCCCTTCTTTCAACCGTCAGTATTAACTTTTACTAGGCCAAATTAAACTATTTATGATTAGTTTGTTGAGAGCAGAAATTGCAATCCTAAGTCTAAATTTGTGAGAATTGGATCCAGTAGTGTTAGCCACCATAGTGACCTCAATCAGTGAAGATTTTCATAAATCTAGACTTATTATTAGGATCCAGGAACAAGGTTGCATATAGTTGCATTCACATTGACGAAAATACAGATGTTCATCATCTGGCACGGAGCTAGACGATGTGGAGTAAACGGTGCTGGTGGTGTAAAGATGAGATACTTATCTCGCCCGCAGGTGTTGAGTACCTTGGATTTAAGTCATTAGCATTACTTAGCTTCATGTAAAGGAGAATCATTTATATATCGTGACTACCATCCATAGGAGGAGTGATGATGATGTGACCGATTCTCATCAGGATTCATCGGTTGGGCCCATCTCCATCCTGGACGATTCAATTGAAAGCCCTAATCAATTTAATTAATAATTTTTTTTACTGATATTTCATTTAATTTAATTAATAAATTGCTAATTTGAGTACATTATTTTGATAACTATTTACAGTTCCAACTTAAACGTATTATGTTTCTTACCTTAACTGAGTCCAATTATGTCCAATGGAAGGAATCCATAGAGATAGTCCTGGGAGTCTTACAGCTGGACCTTGCCTTAGTGAAACTAGAGCCTCTAAAACCATCTAAAAAGACTACTAATCAGAGGTTAAACGGTACGAAGTATGGTCCAGATCTAATAGTATGTGTCTCATTATCATAAAACATTCGATTTTTAAGCCAATGATAGCTGCCATGCCTGATACAAATAAAGCTAAGGTTTTCTTATCCGAAATGGGAAACCGGTTTAAGAAATCGAATAAGGCTAAAGTTGGTCACTTACTGAACAAATTGGCACACTCATCCTATGGCAAAAAAGGAAACATTCTGGAATTTATTATAGAGCAGATTGAAGTGGTTTATAAAATCTATTCTTTGAGCCTGGAAATCAAGGACGATCGATTAGTTCACTTAATCATAAACAACCTACCTCCTTAATATGGAACGTTACTTGTGAACTATAACACGCTAAATGATAAATGAACGTTGAACGAACTGATTTCTCAATGCATCCAAGAAGAGGATAGGATCAAGAAACTAGGCAAGGTACATATTGTTAATTCAGTAATATCAGGACATGAAAATGGACATAGATATAATGGAAAAAGGAAAAGGAAACAAGGTTCTAATAAGGGATCCTCAGGACCTCCTGCAAGCAATCAACTTGGGAATGGATCGAATGGATCAAACAATAAGTGGGCTAAGAAGAATAATTGCTTCTTTTGCAAGAAGCTGAGCCATCAGAAGAAAGGCAGCAAAAAGTATTAGCAGTGACTCATAAAGATGGGTAATAATACTATCATGGTGTGTTTTGAATATAATTTAACTGATGTGTCGGTAAATTCCTAGTGGATAGATTCAGGAACAACTATTCACATCTGCACTTCTATGCAGGACTTGCTACAGAGCAGGCCACCAACTGATGCAGAGTGCTCAGTATATGTAGGCAATGGTGTTAAAGTTTACGTGGTGGCAGTCAAAGTCTATAAGCCTAGGTTAGAGTCAGGTTATTCATTGGATCTAGTTGATATATTTTGTGTGCCTTCTATAAGACGTAATTTGATTTCTATTTCTCATTTAGACAACTTAAGATATTCATTTAAATTTTTCGTAATAAAATGTTGAGTATTTATTTTGATTCAATTATTGTTAGCACTAGCTCTATGGTAAACAATATTTACCAATTAGGCTTTGATGCCTCACACGTTTATAATGTGAATACCCTACATAGAAATAAAGTGGGTTCTAAATGAAAGTTGTAGCATGAAAATTCCTCTATATTGTGGCACGGACGATTAGGTCATCTCTCATGAGAGATTGGAAAGGCTAGTGAGGGAAGACATTCTTCATTTTCTAGATTTCTTCGACTATAAAGTATGCACATATTGCATTAAAGGTAAATAGACCAAAGACCAAAATAAAGAAGAAATGTGCAACAAGGAGTGTAAGACTCTTAGTAGTGATACATACGAATATTTATGGTTCATTCCCTATAGCATTTTGGAGTGGACGCAAATACTTTATCGCTTTCATAGAGGCTACTCTCGTTTTGAGTACCTCTATCTTATGAAGAAAAAATCAAATGCCTTGGATGCTTTTCAAATCTATAAGGCAGAAGTTGAAAATCAACTTGATAATAAGATTAAAGTCATTAGGTCTGACCGTGGTGGTGAATAATATGGAAGATATGACGAATCAGGTTGTAATCCAGGACCCTTCGCTAGATACCTACAAGAACGTGTCATTATCGCCCAATACACCATGCCTGGAACTCCAGAGCAAAATGGTGCAATTGAAAGGCGCAATCGCACCGTAATAGACATGGTGCGTCATAATGAGCAATTCGATATTGTGAATCTCTATGAGGTGATGCTGATGAAAACTACAGTTCATATCCTCAATAGGGTTCCTACTAAGGTTGTAATGAAAACGCCTTTTGAGTTGTAGAATGGAAGAAAACCAAGTCTCCGATATCTCCACATTTAGGGATGTCTTGTTGAGGCTAAACTGTAGAACCTGCGAGAAAGGAAACTCGATCCTAGAACCGTAAGTTGTTTCGTTATAAGATACTCAGAAAGATCAAAAGGCTATCGATTCTACTGTCCTTCCCATTTCATCAGGATTGTTAATTAAGATTGGGAATGCCAGATTCATTGAAGACACTGAAAATAGTGGGAGCAGAAATATAAGGAATTTTGTATTTAAGGAGGAGAGAGATGTCTCCTGTTACAACCATTCCAGATCAAGTGGACATAAATCTTACAGTTGAACCTGGAGTCATTGCAGATCACTACGATGAACCTCCTATACAACCTATTGAAGGAGGAAATCAAAATCAAAGTGAACCATTAAGGAGATTAGACAGAGAGGGGAGGCCTACGATTCCAGATGATTACATCACATATTTATTGGAACACGAATTTGACATAGGGGTGGAAAAGGATCCTAAATCCTTTACATAAACCAAACAGAGTATCAACTCTTCTCGATGGATTGATGTCATGAAGGATGGATTAAAATTGATGAGGGACAATAAAGTTTAGGATCTTATTGAATTACCCTAAGGAATAGAGCTGATTGATTGTAAATGAGTATTTAAAACCAAACAGAATTCTAAGGGTAATATTGAAAGATATAAAGCTAGACTTGTTGCCAGGATTTTAACTAACGTGAAGGCATTGATTTTAAGGAGATTTTCTCACTAGTGTCTAAGAAAGACTCATTCAGGATCATAATGGCTCTTGTGGCTCATATGGATTTGGAGTTGCACCAGATGGATGTTAAGACAGCATTTCTCAATGGAGATTTATATGAGAACGTATACATGTTGCAACCTAAAGGTTTAAGAGCCGATAACTCAAAACATATGATGTGCAAACTCAAGAAATTCATCTATGGGTTGGAACAGGCATCACGACAGTGGTACCTAAAGTTTCATTAAGTAATTTCCTCATATGGTTTTATGGAAAACACTGCAGATGAGTGTATCTACTTCGAGATCAATGGGAGTAAGTTTGTCATATTGGTTTTTTATGTCGATGATATTCTATTGGCTAGCAGTGACGTTAGGATGATGAGCAATACTAAGAAGTTCATGTCTAAAAATTTTGAGATAAAGGATCTTGGTAATGCCTCTTATGTCATTGGCATTGAGATATGCCATAACAGATCGCGTGGACTGCATAGCCTATCACAAAGGGCCTATATTGTTAGGATACTCGAAAGGTATGGCATGCAAAACTGTGTTCCTGGATAGTCGCCCATTGTAAAGGGTGATAAATTCGGCCTATTCCAATGTCCTGATAATGATTTGGAAAAAAAATTGAATGAAGAAAGATATTCCGTATGCGTCAGTAGTAGGGAGCATCATGTATGCTCAAGTTTGTACACGACCGGACATTGCTTTTGCAGTTGGAATGTTGGGCAGGTATCTTTTCAATCTAGGAATGCAGCATTGGTAACTGTAAAGAAAGTCTTGCACTACCTATAAAGGACAAAGGACTTCGGACTCACATACAAAAGGTCTGACCATTTGGAGTTGGTTGGGTACTCAGACGCAGATTTGGATTACTACGTTGATACAAAGAAGTCTAACTTAGGCTACATCTTCATGATGGTTGGTGGGGCTGTGTCTTGGAAAAGTATGAAATAGTCGACAACAGCCTAATCCATTATGGAAGCTGAGTATATTACTTGTCATGAAGCATCAAATCAGGCATTATGGTTATCGTATTTCCTCTCAAGTTCACAGGTGTTGGAGCATATCCTGAAACCATTGAGAATCTTTTATGATAATTTAGCTACGGTTTCTTTCTCTAACAACAATAGGCAATCATCAATGTCAAGGTATATTGACATTAAGAATTTTTTTGTAAAAGAAAGAGTTGACAAGCATCTAGTATCTATAGAATTTATCAGCATTAAACAGATGATTACGGATCCGCTCACTAAAGGACTCCCTATTACGCTATTTCAAGAACATGTGACATCCATAGAAATCATTAATCTCATAGTAGGAGTTTAGCATAGTTCATTTTCTTAAACATTAAAAAGATCTCATTTATGATGTTTTGATGATTTTAATATATAGTTAATTTTCTACTTCTCTTTAAGTATGCGCAATTTATTTCAAGTAAGAGGAACTATAGTTATGTTTTATTGGAAACATGTTAAAGCTCCTGCACCTCTTGAGGATAGGCACATATGATCACACTGCGTGTGTAATCCTCATACCACACTTCTTAAGCCATAATTTATGTCATTAAGGCTGATGATAATTGTGACTGTGCTTAGTCTCACTTCGCCGTTATATGTTATGAAGGCTACCGCGATTCTATACTAGAAGTCTTAATGGACCAGATTGTTTTGGCGTTGCCCGTATGATTCAACATTGGTTAGCCGTTCAGGTATTTTCTTTATCAAAAAAAGTATTTTCAAAATTAAATCATGACATTAATCAATGTGGCCCAAGTGGAAGAATGTAAGTTTTTTTTATAAAGTGAACCTAATTGATCAACAAATTGGATTTACTTAAGGGTTGGATCTGATGGTCGGGCATACCAGTGGACCCCACTAAAGACATGATTGATCTAAATTCATGTATGGGTGGTGCGCTACACCTATGTCGCACGCACAGTATTATAGTTGGGTTAGGATACTCCAAATTCATGTGGAACGCTAGGGTAGAGGAGTTTCGATGTGTTTCAAACTCCTCACCCCTCATACATAAACATGCTGAAAGCTTCTCATCCAATCCCGGTGCTTTCCTAAAGGTGTAAGGTGCGGAAGACTATGGCATTCGTCTATAACCATGTCATCCCTGCCAAGTACGAATTTCACTTTGGGTTTTCCATATCCGATGCACAGCACGATCCGTTTCAATTCTACAACCTAGATTTCACACATCCAACCATCCAAACCACTATATGGAGCTCTAACGTTGGTCCAGAAGAAGCAGCATGGGAGCCTATGATTTAGGATTTTAAAACCAAATTTGTTAATCAAATTTAAATTCCTTTGAATATAATAGAAAATTCCAATGCATTCAAGCACAAATTTTCTTCTTCTTTCTTTATTTTATTTTTTTTGGTGCATTGCTATTACGAGCGGTCAAATACACAGGAATTGGAATTACCTTAATTCCTATGTGATTATGATTTAGATTCCAATGCATTCAAATACAAGTTGCCAAACATCCTTGTAATTGTATGAGTTTAAGTTCGTTGACCACCAGGATTTATGAATACCATCCAATCCATCCATCAGATGCATCTCAACGTTAAGCCTATGTCCTGAAATCCAAACTAATCACCACACCAATTAGAAAAATGAGGGGCATATGGAAGGAAGGAGGACGCCCATCATAGAATCTTCACTATGGAGTCGTTGCTGTTTATATTGTTGGGAAAGCCGGCAGCGGAAGCGAAACGCCGAACGCGTGAAGCAATGCGAAATCAAACAAGTAAACAAGATGAAATCAATCACACACAAGCATTCAGCATAAGAGACTCCGAATTTTAATTGAAAAAACCCCAAAACGGGTAAAAAAAACCACGGCACAAAACGATCCACTATGAATATTAGAAGATTGCAGAGATTGAAAGCCCACTAGCAAGGAAAAACAGAGAAATCCCTAAGTTCTCTCTCACACACACCTCTCCCCTCTTCCTAACACGAATAGGAAACCTTAGACACCTTAGGATACATGTCTAAGTCGAATTACAACACCTTAAATAGGAAGAAATCTGAAAATAGAAACACCTTGCGCAGTACTGTAGACTGCGCAAGGAATCCGCGCGCATAGCCGACCGGTCGGCCAATACAAAAAACAGTCCAGGGAGATTTATCCACACAGACCCGACGCTGCCTCACATCCAACCGGTTCCCCGACCAGTCGGAGCCCACTGACGACCGGTCGGCCGACCGGTCTGGGGCACAGAAACTATCCATAGGACTCTTCAACTACACTTGGGTCACGTTGTCTGGCCGGTCGAAGCACCCAATTCGTGCCAAGTTTGAAGACTCATCCCAACGTATATGTCATCCAACCCCTTTATCAAGTGTGTCCTATCATGATGAAGCGACACACCAAAGAATCCAGATTCTCTGCTTTTACCAAGAAGGAAAATCCTACTTTGCACCTCTGTCATCCAACCCCTTTCGCAAGTGCGTTGACCACCTCTGACACTGTCAGGCTCAGTTAGCCCAATCAAAGAGGCAGTAGCAAAGGTTCTCTGCTCGGTAAAAGCATAAGGATCCGGATTTCCACACAAAAACCCAAGGACCCACTCCATTCCAAATTTTAGGTGGGCCACCACAAGTGAATATATACGTAGTAGGTGTGGTTTACGTTGACACCTGTGGTGTGATTTACTTAAGCTTTTGAGAGGGATATATCTGGCTATTTACGGTTACCATGAGCATACTCAGGAGATGCAGAGTTTGTAGGGTTAATGAAACCAAATCTATCTCTATATATAGGCTTGTGAATGAGCAGGTGTTCAAGACCGGAGTTAGTGATGGCGCCCATTGAAGGAGAAAGTGGCCATGATCTGTTGCAAGCCCAAGCCCACGTTTGGAACCATCTCTTTCATTACGTAAATTCCTTATCTCTCAAGTGTGTCATTCAGCTAGGCATACCAGACATCATCCACAATCATGGCCGTCCAATGACCCTCTCTGAGTTGGTCACCGCACTTCCCATCGACTCATCCAAAACCCCTTGCCTGGGCCGCCTAATGAACCTGTTGGTCCACTTGGGCTTTTTTGTTGTAGAAAATACCAACGGCATTCAAGGAGGAGTTGAAGAAGGGTATGTTCTCACACCACCTTTTAGACTCCTCCGCAGAGATGCCGCAGCCAGTTTGTCATCCTTTGTGCTAGGGAGTGTAGACCCAATGCTATTAACACCTTGGAATTTCTTAAGTTCTTGGTTCCAAGGCAATGAAACGACAGCCTTTGAGATAGCAAACGAACCTTGCTCCCCTGAAATAAGCTTAGGGAGCAGAGAGTTAAGATGAGCGGAAACAACCTTTGAAAAAATCTTGTAGACATAATTGCAAAGGCTGATCAGCCAAAAATCTGAAAATCTCTCTTGAGATCCCCGATTTTGGGATATGGCAGATAAGCATCGACGAGAATGCTCTAGGGAGAGTTCCTCGTTTAAACAGAAATTTTATAGCATTCATGATGTCCTCGCAAATGATGTCCCAGCATCCACTAAAGAAAGCTCCCGGAAGGCCGTCAGGACTAGGCACCCCATCCTTAGGCATAGCATCCACCATATGATCATTTGACCATATGAGAAAGTGGGCATGGCGAACACATGCTAAATTCTAGATACGCCAGGGGAGGGGAAACAGATCTGTGGGAAGGCTTCCCTTGATTCTTGAGGCTTGCTGACTCCACACATATGTGGAACACATCCACATGCGAGTGCATGTGTTACGGTTAGAGGATGGCGTATCAATTTATATCAAGGAACACTAACACTCCCTCGCAGGGAAACATACTGGGCAAGGGTGGAAGGACACACAACTCACACAGGACCTTCCCCTCTTATACCATGTCAAATACCACTTTCTCTAAAAGCTCGAGCTATTAGGGGATGACTTATTAATGTATATCAAGGGACTTTAACAAGGTTGGATGACAAATAAACATTACTTTAGGCCTTAAGGAGGTTTCATTGGTGTATGTGATTATTCCCACTATTTCATGTAGTGTGATCTACTTGAGCTTTAGATATTCTTCAATATTGGGCTCATGCCCTAAAATGAGCTAGTAAAACAGATGAACCCCATGGATCAGAAAAATACAGCCCTGTGACCTCCTATAGAGTGTGTATGCAATCCACGTCCGTCCACAACCTCTTCTAGTTGCCCCGCTTCTCTCCGATCGCTTGATGTGCCACAAACCATGTGACACCCTGGATGTCAAGGGTCAAGGGCATCCTCGACCCCCAATATCCTAGGCCCCACTTTGAAATTGCGGTATAAGTTTGATTACCGCTTTTGTAGAAGCAAGAAACAGGTTTCTTTGTCCTAAAGGGGGGTGAATAGGACACTTTTAAAATCACCAAATTACACACTTGCAAACATGTGAAGTATTCTTAGAGAACTTACTTCAAACACAAGATATGCAGAATATTAATCAATAAAAATGCAAGTGAAGGAAGTAAAGCAGTTCAACCACTCATCACACAACAAGAGATTTTTATAGTGGTTCGGTTATGTACCTACTACACTCCCAGCTGATCCACTCACTCCTTGAGTGGCCGGATTTCACTATCTCTATGGTTTTAAATGAGGTTAACCATAAACCTTAACAACCTACAAAAGGACTTAGACCTCAACACATGGATTCATCCTTCCATAGGACTAATCCATGAACCACTTTGTCCTACACAAGGGCTTATCCTACTCAAGGACTTGTCCTACGCAAGGACTCTATCGAGTTTGGGTCTTCAAACTCTGAAACCCAATTCTCAACTTTGAGGAGGTTTCTTAGACTCGAAAGACTAAATATACTTAGCTGATTGAGCCCCTTGATGATGCCTTTGTTGAAGAAGCTTCGGCTTGCACGGAAGATACCTTCTTCAGCTCCCTCAATCAGCAACCTTGCTACGGATGACTTCTTGTAGATTCCAAGGTGTGGGATTAGGGTTTGGTTGAGGCTATATTGGGATATGGCTTTTATATGAGGAGTAGCTTCTACCTAAACCACCATTAATGGCATTGATGATAAGATTATAACTTTGAGAGGTAGGTCAAGATGCCATTAAAGAGGGGTTGAGTTCGTGATTCAATCCAAGCCCTGGTTTAGGGTTTAGGGTTAGCTAGTTTAAAACAATACATCACGCTTATATTCCTTAATCATCTCTCATTACATCGACTGTAAGAAAGACTAACTACTGATTACAAAAGACTAACTACTAAGCACTCTTTAAACGACTCTCATTAAGCTAACTCTCTAACTCCTTCTGATTCTCTGAGATACATAAGAGAAGTAAAATACAAAAGATAGCTAGATAACTAGCACAAATGTAACACAGAAATTCGGTTGTTGTAGACGTTGTGAGCACTTTGATGTTAGCCGGTATCTGCGCGCGTATGATCTTGGACGAGAGGCATCAATCCACTGGGGAAGATAGAAACTGGGACAAACATGTGGTAGCATGCTTGGATCTCTTGGAGGTTTATGCCAACACTTAGCGTATTTGTTAACAACTGCTTCTTGTAATCGGCGCTTCGTGTCTGCAGTGGCGTAAACATCTCCTTCGTAAACGTTCTGTCTCAACGTCCCAAGCAAACCATTTGCTTCGACTTGGATGCATATTCTGTCAGTCTCTTGAATTGTTCTGCGCGAGGCCAGACTGAGATTGCAATAGACGGCCATGAAACCGTTTATTCTTGTCTGGAGTAGGAGCTCGTCGTCATATGTAAGTCCTCGATATCGAGTTGGCCAGTAAAGGGCAACAGGAATGCTCTGGATATCGATGTGATGGTAAGATGGGAAGTATGTTCTGCCATCTGGACTCCATTCTGGGGGCGCGGATGTGATCTGCAGATATAAATATATGCGGCCTGTGGTGCTTCAGATTTTGTTGCAGCTGCTACTGATGTAGTTGGGTAGTCCTTTGAGATCTTCTTGTTGGAAGGTGTGGATCTCACCCAAGAAACCATTCTCGAAGAGATAAATCTTCAAGTCTTGGTCTACATAGGATTCTGCTATGTAGACGTTGCCATTAGCGTACGGGTTTCCTGTGATATTTAGCCCTGGCTCAGACGGACTAGCCATTTCATGGAGGGCCTTGAAGCGAAGTAACCACGTATTGATGTCGGTGCGAGATCTAGCCTGTAGATGTTCAGGTAAGCACTGTCGGGCTAACTGGAAAATAGCTTCTCTCATGTGGGGGAAAAATGAATCCTTGTAAAGGGATTCCACTTTTGGCTTTGGAAGAGGAGATCTATTATTCCTTTGGAAATACAAGTACAGCCTGTTAAGGGATTTCTCCATCTATAGAGATGTGTGTGTGCCTTGTGCATCCCATAGAGCCTGAAGAATACTAGCTTCTTCAGCAGGTATGTCTATGGTACTGGAAGAGGACCAGATACGAGGAGAAGGAAACGAAGGTGTATGGCGAGAAGAAGATGAAGCTTCCCACATGGCTATGGGTGTGGAGCCAAAGTAGCTGTGGAGGAAAACATCACAGAAGTATGAGGTTATCCCTTTTTATAAGTTTTAATTCCTACCAGAGGAACTCAGATATTGCTCATGTAGATAAATGATAGAAATATGATAGATCTAACTGAAATATGAGGTCTAATATGTTATCCAAATAGGCAAAACATTCTCACGATCGAACAGAAGCTGGGAGCATGACAAACTATACGGAACTCCTACAAGAGGTGTATGGTTTTGCTGCAGATGTCTCTTTTAAAAGATGTATGAGCATCATACTTGTGAAATCACCAACAGTTACATCAGGCCTGCTACGGTATTCATCCCCTTGGGTTTTCCACCCCATGTTCGCAGACTAAACGGCCTCCTTGCCTCAGCGTCCGCTGGTCGGGGACTTGTCACCCCCAACGTGGGATCTTACACATAAGCCTGAAGTTTACAAATATTTCCTGTAGTAAGGGTTTTGATCATCACCGTCGACCTGGTTTTGGAAGATAACAGGTTCCTAAGTTCTGTCGAGCACTGTCAACCCCGTGTTGGAAGATAACGGTCACCCGGGTTCTGACATATGGTTGTCAACCCACTTTTCTACGTATCAAAATTTCCAGTTTTCTAATGCAAGAGATCGCTTAGAAAGCGCACGTGCAGAGCATACTAATCAGGAAACGGTGATAAGTATAATTCGTAGGAACGGCGATAAACATACTGAACAGGGACTGTTCTAAACCAGCGTAGGGACTGTAAGAGACATACTAAACAGGGAACCGTTAGAAACCATAATAAAGGAACAGTGATATCTTACTGAAGATACTACAGAGAGTGGAAGAGGAGACAACAATCAGAAAACCCACATACCTTACATAGGTACTGCTCTTCAATGTTGGTCAAATCAACACGAATTGAAGTATGAACTCAACAAATCAAAGGGAATGAGAGAAAGGGATCTCAAGGAGGAAGCACAAACAAACCCTAGATGATGCTCAATGTGACTCTCTCAAGATCCAACCGAGTTCCATATATAGAGATGACTTTCAACGGTTAGAAAATGGTCACCTCGATAGGATCCGATCGATTGGAGATAAGTATCAGCTCATTTTGAATTTTTGCTGAAAAAATAAGGTCTCCGATTGATCGGACTTAGTTCCGATTGATCGGAGGACCCTGTTCGATTGATCGGATAGATGGTCCGATTGATCGTAATTTCTTCTAGAGAGTTATGTGATTTTCTGGATTTTTCGTCTGATGGATCGGATGTCCTTTCAATTGATCGGAGTACCCTGTCCGATCGGACAGATGGTCCGATTGATCGTAATTTCTTCCAGAGAGTTATGTGATTTTCTGGATTTTTCGTCCGATGGATCGGATCATTCTCTTATTGATCGGAATGCCTTGTCCGATTGATCGGACAGTCCTACGAGTGATCGGAAAAACGTCTAAATATATTTTCAAAGTTACCGGACATGACCTCCGATTGATCGGACACCTATCGAACACAGTTCCGATGGATCAGACACCTATCGGAGACAACAAATATAATATTTTTCATGTTTTAAGCAACAACTGTCATAATAGACACTTCCATAGCTGATCTTTATGGAAGGTGGACTATAGATGGGGCTAAGGATGCAACTCGGAAGGATTGAGCCATCTATAGAGGAGTTTTTGGGATCAAAGGTTTGGATGAAGAGGCTTGAAGCTTGACTGGATGAGCGATCTTCTTGAGTAGCTTCTGTCTTCAGCCGCAAGCAGACTTGACGACACACTAACCATGGTAATTGACAAATCTTTGCATTAACAATCTCCCCCTTTGTCAATTACCAGACAAAACCAAACCTATAAAAGTCTTGGTCCATACCACAGACTTTTCCTAGACACCAAAACCAAATTACATACATACATTGAACATGTCGTAGAAAATAAATGCTTTACACATAAACCACTACGCCAATATCGCAAAAAAACGACGAACCAAGTCCGTCGTTAATCGGAATTAACGACGGACTTCGTTCGTCGCATGGTCACACGTTCTTTTGCAAGTCGTTAATCATAAACGACGGATCAAATCCTGTCGTTAAATTACGACGGATATACCTCCAGCAATGGATTCTATTCGTCGTTGTAAAAAGAACGACGAATCAAATCCGTCGATAATACTAGGATCTGTCAGTTTTCTTGTATCATCATCGACGAATCTGGTCCGTCGTTAATTTTTAAAAAATAAAAAAAAATCAGCATGCATTTGTTGCATTTTGAATTTCTTACACCTGATATCATCGAAGCAATACAAACCAATTCGATACATAAACTAAACTAACCATTTCTAATTCACACATCCATCATTTATTGCATATTGAATTTCTTACATCTTGCGAACTAGCTGCGAACATCTTAAATTTTCGAATTTTTGTCTACACGGAAAAAAACTAACCTGTATTTTGGTAGGGGTTGTGCCCCAATACATCCTGTAAACTCTGTAATTCGTAAATAATTTAGAAAACTATAACATTTACTTACACAATGTACAAGTACAATCCTCCACATACATAACACAATACATCCACAATCCTCCACAATCACATTACATAACCAACACAATACAACCACAATCCTCCACAATCACATTACATAACCAACACAATACAACCACAATCATCCACAACCACAATCCTCCTCCACAACCACAATCCTCCACAACCACAAACCTCCGCAACCACAGTCCTCCGCAACCACAAACCTCCCAACCACAATCCTCCATACCCACAATCCTCCTCAAGTACAAACAATCCACAACCACATTCTCCACAAGTACAAAAGAGTACAGTCAACTTATAATATACCATCAACCAATCGAATTTATGTCTGCATGAAAAAAAAATAACCTGATTTAACGAGGGTTGTGCCCCAATACATACTGTAATTCATAAATAATTTAGAAACCTACAACATTTACTAACACAATAGTGGCTAGGATTACCCGTGCAACATGCATCTGGCATAAGGCCAATGGATGAATGACACAATTCAGGTATGTGCACCACATCAGTGATTGATAACTTAGACATTAGAGTTTGGAACTATATACTTGCCATATAATTTATGGATAAAATTAAAAATTAAAAATTAAAAAATAAAAAAACCCTCTTTTATCTTCCATTTCTTTTCAAACTATGGATAAATTACATGCATTATTTCATAGCTTTTAAGTTTTGAACTCCTTAACAATCTTCCAGGCCTGTTTGATTTTCCAATTTCCTATGAAATGCAACGAGTCATTGTTACTTCCAGCTGTTTGTTTAAAACTGGAAAAAAAATGGCCCGTAAATCAAGAGTCAAATACACCTGTAGCCTGAAAAGCCGATGAGATAGTACTTCCTAGGGCTGTCTACTTCATTGCTCAAAGCAATCATTACCTTTTTCACATTATAAGTGGGTGAAACAAACAATGTAGCAAAATCTTCATTATAGTAAAATACGATTACAGAAGTAAATAATCATTACCCATTTACAGTCATTTACCATTGTAATTGGAAAACGAAAAGTCCCTTAGGGCCCGTGTTATGCACCTACGCATTGCAATCCTTACTATTAGTAACGAAGCCGATCTGTTCTGCCAAAAGGTCCACCTAACAAAATTGTTGAATTGACACAAAGTTAACAGCAATAAAATCAGCAAATAGGCAGAAAATGACTCAAAACACAAAGCAATATTACAAGCAGCAACACAGTAAAGCCTGAGCGTTGTTAACAAATGTTTTAAGAATATTTGGTTATGGTTATGGTAGAAACCATGCAATGGTTATGATAGTAATAAGATTGAAAAATAAAATGGATATTAAAAATTGGCATCAAACATTGCTCACCTTCGCTTTTGAAATGAGACGACCCTTGGATTCAACCTTCATGTCAACTGTAGACATCAAAATCTCTACTACATGATGGAAAAAACAGATTATTACTGTTATTATTTTCAATTCACAAGCATCAACAAGGTAACATGATAGGCAACAACTGAATTGCGCTTACTCTTCTCAATAGCCAGCCCTCTTTCCTTTAGAATCTCCGCGATTGTGACAGCTATAGTGATCACTGAGGTAGAAAAAGCAAGAAAGTTGAGCTAAGGACATGAGGCTGCATTGAAAGTCACACAAAATCCAAGGGTCGTATCAATATGATCCAAAACTTCCGCCGACTCCCTAAGATTTCAATGGTGGGTGTTCTGTCCAACTATTTCTTGTGGTGTGGGCTCCTTGAGGAGTGGATCTAATTCATTTTTGGGTGAGAGCTGCTAAAACTAATGGGCAGTGTGAGTTTTACACAGACAATGCAGTGAGCTCCACAGAGCTTTGTGTTTTGAGAAACTCACCTCGGGGTTTGGCTTTTAGGCTCAATTCCTAGCATGAGCTGATCCAACAGATATGGCCAGAGAGGATTTCGCGTGGATATCACCGCAAAAGCACGATCTCCTTACAATAGTTTGGTGGACGCGAGTATAGACACAAAGCATCCATGCAGATCTGCAGCCGGCCTCATCGTGATGTATCTATCTGTTTATCCAGCCTATCCATCCCTTTTCTAAGATCATTTTAAGGCATATTTATTATAATTATGATCACTCACACTATTTATTTAATGAGGGTTGTTCCCCAATACATCCTGTAAACCTGTAATTCATAAATAATTTAGAAAACTACAACATTTACTAAAACGAAATACAAGTAGCTGGTTTCTTTTGATAAAAAAAAAGAAGAAGAAGAAATTACAATAATGGCACCTCTAGCTGTTGCTGGTACATGCCCTGATAGCTCGACCCATCTAAGACAATGCAAATAAAGAACAACAACCAAGTACCTGCATCTGATAACCCAACATATTAATGAAACGAGGAATATAAAAAGGAAGAGAAAATACCAACATCTTGTAAACCAGGAAATTTTAAATTGGGAAGGTCTAGAGGGTTAGACTCTACACACATTTTCCACCATTTGTTACTTGGTGGTGACTCATCCACCACATTTTCAATCTGAACAGTTTTCTCTTAAAATACACGGTTAGGATTAGATGATATGCATGGTTAGAACTACATTTAAAGTGTCCCTTGCTTAAGAAGTATATATGCATGCAAAGACTTCATTAATAGTTATGTTGGCATTAATAAGTAAATAAAAATGATTTCATTGGCTTAGCAAGTGTTGCCTCTTTTTCTTTCTTCTTCTTCTTCTTTTTGTATGGGTTGCCTATGTTAGAAGGAAGAAGAGCAGCGAAACATTGTAATTAGTAGCATGACAGGTGGTTTGATTTTCAAGAAGAAGGCATGTACCTGCATTCAAATCAAAATTCTCCTTTTTTTTCATATTTGATTGCGTCAAGCTTTACATATCAAATTCTCTCACCTTCTCCGATTTGGTTCTGTCAACTTTACAGTGAAGTCTCAACAGATAGTACCCACCATCAGTTGCCCTTGGGCCAAAACTAACAACCTATGTTACCCTTTGCATGAATTGGAGTTTATCTCATCAAAAGATAGAAGTGGAACAACCAACAAACAAATATACAAGGTAGAAGAAAGAATGTCTATGACAACACAATACAATTAGATGACATAAAGAAAATCCTGTATTTTGGGGCAAACCTTCATTTTTAGACCCCTGTGACGGACCCTACAAATATCCATTTGGTTAACCACCACTGTGGTTTTGTAGCCCTCATAAGTGAGAGTTTAAATGACCTCCTACACCCCCAAAGTGCATCCCATGTGATCGGTGAACAACGCCCAAAATGGGGCCAGCAATAGTTGTGCAGAAACTGTGCAGAAATTCCAAGTACCCATATTGGGCCTTGCACCATAAATTCTAGGTACACTTTCAGCGGGCCCCACCTTAGGGGTTTTGATGCCCATACATAGGGCTGTCAAAAGGTCACATCCTCTCGCCCAAAGTGGACCCCATGTGATTGTGAATCAGACCCAAAAATGGGCCCGGCCAATTTCTGCACAACATGAAAACTGAAAATCTGTTCTAACTAATTGGGGTCAGCTTCATGAATCCCTTTCCACCATCCTAACTAATTGGGAACATCAATCATGGTAAGCCTTATCCCAACTAATTGCGGTCAGCTTCATGAATCCTTTCCCACCATCCCAACAATCATGGTATTCAAAGAGATTACATCTGGTTGGGACATTTCACCGAACACACGGTGGGCATCCTAGCTGGACCCTGGACACAGGCAACTTGTGTTTGGATCTGCCTTACACCTGGGCCCCCCTAGTGGGTCCCATGCCAGTGGGCCCCATTGGGACCCCCTAACAAATGAATGGACGGGGTGGATTTCTCACAAATATCTGGCAGCACAGAGTTTTGGATCTGCTGATATATGTGTTATGTGTTTTTTATTTATCCAGGAATGTGTTACCTTAAATAGGGGGAATAAACCCTTATAGCATCATGGTGGACCCCACAGGGTGGGCCACTTGCCGGACAACAACATGGACCCCCTTTGCTCCACAAAAGCTTTGGATCAAACTGACATTTACGTTTTCCTTTCTGTCAGGGAAGATAATCATGAAGGTGGTCCACGCTGTTACAGCGTGAGATGCATACTGCCTCACAGGTCCTTCGTCAGGCATAAAAAAAATAAAAACATAAATAAAAAAAAAGGAAAAAGAAAAGGAAAGGGGAAGAAGGAAGAGGGAGATCTGACTATTGGGTGGGGCCCTAACATGGAAGATCCATGATAGGTACAGCCATCAATCTACCGTACATATGTCACGGTGATGGCACGGATTAGCTACTGAAGGCCTCATTTTTGGGATAAAGACCTAAAATGATCTTGAAAAAAAAAATGATGAGAGGGAGAGAGGTTACCTTCAGTAGCTATGAGGGAGAGATGAGAGGGAGAGGTTGCCAATCGGACCATCGATGTGCCAATCGGACAACAAAAGAAAGAGATGAGATCGGAGAGAGGTTACCTAGGTGAGAGAGGGAGCGTGAGAGGGAGAGAACCAGAGGGCCAAGAGACGGAGCTTGAGAGAGACGAGAGAGGGAGATGAGAGGGAGCGTGAGAGATGGGGAGACCTAATCCTTTTGTAGTTTTAATTTTTTTTTGGCATCCGTGTGGCCGTGAGATGAGAGCGTGAGATAGACCGTGTGGCCCAACCGTGTGGCCCACATGGATGGTATTTGTATATCCACTCCGTCCATCCGTTTCTACAGACCATTTTAGGATGGGGTTCCAAAAATTATGAAAATCCAGATATTAAGTGGACCATACCACTGGAAAGAGTTCTGATTGAGTGCAACACTGTTAAAAATTCTAAAGAGCCCATCGTAAGGTTTTGGTAATGTTTTTTTGCAATCCAATCTCTTGATAATGTAAACAAGGTCTGGATGAAGCAAAAATTTAAAGATAAGCTTGATCTAAAACTTTTGTGGTCCACAAAATGTTTTTAATGATTATTCATCACTCTTTCTTTTGGTATTGTCCAACTGAGATTTGGATGTTCTAATAATTTTGGATCACGCCCTAAACTTATACCGAAAAACAAATGAACGGCATGGATATACAAAAAATACATCAAGGTAAGCCCCACATGGTAGGGGTAACGTACACCCACTAAGATGTTACCATGGTAACACCTAATTCACTCTCGTGCGTTTTCCACACACATGTATTTGGCCAGTGGTGATGCCACGTCTATGGACTCCACCATGATGTATCTGTTTCATCCATACCGTCTATTAATTTACTATAAATTATTTTAGGCTACAATTCAAAAATGAGATAGATCTAAATCCCCGGTGGACCACACCACAAGAAAACATTAGTGATTGAATGTCCGCTATTGAAAACCTCCTAGGGCCCACTATAATGTTTATTTAACATCCAATCTCTTGATTAGGTCATACAGACATGGATGTAGGGCAAAAACAACTATCAACTTGATCCAAAACTTCCGTGGCCCCTATGATCAAGCTTTTAATGGTGGAGATTTAATTAACATTGTTTCTTGTGATGTGGTCCACCTAATCGAGATTTGGATCTACCTGAGTTTTGAACTCATATCATAAAATGACCTAGGAAAATGTATGGATGGCGTGAATGAAACGCATACATCATGGTGGAACCACAGAAATGGTACACCTAAATAAGACAGGCAATTAGGAATTTTTAATGGTGAGGCACTAAATTACCATTATTTCCTGTGATGTGGTCCACTTCAGAATTGGATCTATCTCAATTTTGGGCTCATACCATAAAATAATTTGAAAAAATGTATGGACGGTGTGGATGAAACACATACATCATGGTAGGGCCCATAGACCACCGATCAGTACTAATTAGTGGCTAGTCAGTGTCACTAGCCAATCCATGCACACTACTTTAACCGTGTGCATGGATTTGGGGATCGATTTTGTTTCTGGCGGGAGTAGGGACGCGGATTAGCTACTGGCAGGTTGGAGTAGCTATTTTAGCTACTGAAGTGATGTCATCATGTTCTGTGGGCTTCAGCATGATATATGTGTTGTATCCAAACCGTCCATTCGTTGGGAGAAATCAACATTTTTCAACATTTCATTTTCTATCAAATTTCTCAATTTTTTTTACAAAATACAAGATCTAAATTTCTTTTTAAAAATCACAATTTCTATTTTGAAAATATATTTTTTCAAACCGATAAATTTTATTCAAAATTCTTGATTTATGTCAAAATGCCAACTTTTTTTAAATCCTTTTAAATCCTAATTTATGTCAAAATTATTTCAGATTTTTCGTTCTTTTTTAATCCTAATTATTTTCAAAATTTTGATTTTTTCTACATTTCAATTTTTCTTAAACATTATTAATTTTATTACATTTTTTTTCAAACTTATAAATTTTATTCAAGATTAACTCAACATTTTTTCAAAATCACAATTTTTTAAACTTTCCGATGTTCGTTTTCAAAATGCCAATTTTTTGAAAATCTATTTTTTTTTTTATCAAAATATGTCAATATCTTTCAAACTGCAAAACCTCAATCTTTCTCAAAGTCTACATTATTTCAAACTTATACACTTCATTCAAACGTCTCAATTTATTTCAAAATGTCAATTTCCTTCAAAATTCTAGTTCTTTTTTAAATTTAGAATATTATTTTCAAAATCTCGAATTTTTCCAAATCCCATTTTTTCTTAAATATTGTTAATTTTTATTAAACTTGTCAACTTTTTTTCTAAAAATTCAAAATTCTTGATTTATGTCAAAATGCCAACTTTTTTTAATTCCTCTTAAATCCTAATTTATATCAAAATTCTTTTAGATTTTTCGTTCTTTTTTAATCCTAATTATTTTCAAAATTTTGATTTTTTCTACATTTCAATTTTTCTTAAACATTATTAATTTTATTCCATTTTTTTTCAAACTTATAAATTTTATTCAAGATTAACTCAACATTTTTTCAAAATCACAATTTTTTAAACTTTCCGATGTTCGTTTTCAAAATGCCAATTTTTTGAAAATCTTTTTTTTTTTATCAAAATATGTCAATATCTTTCAAACTGCAAAACCTCAATCTTTCTCAAAGTCTACATTATTTCAAACTTATACACTTCATTCAAACGTCTCAATTTATTTCAAAATGTCAATTTCCTTCAAAATTCTAGTTCTTTTTTAAATTTAGAATATTATTTTCAAAATCTCGAATTTTTCCAAATCCCATTTTTTCTTAAATATTGTTAATTTTTATTAAACTTGTCAACTTTTTTTTCTAAAAATTCAAAATTCTTGATTTATGTCAAAATGCCAACTTTTTTTTAATTCCTTTTAAATCCTAATTTATGTCAAAATTCTTTTAGATTTTTCGTTCTTTTTTAATCCTAATTATTTTCAAAATTTTGATTTTTTCTACATTTCAATTTTTCTTAAACATTATTAATTTTATTACATTTTTTTTCAAACTTATAAATTTTATTCAAGATTAACTCAACATTTTTTCAAAATCACAATTTTTTAAACTTTCCGATGTTCGTTTTCAAAATGCCAATTTTTTGAAAATCTTTTTTTTTTATCAAAATATGTCAATATCTTTCAAACTGCAAAACCTCAATCTTTCTCAAAGTCTACATTATTTCAAACTTATACACTTCATTCAAACGTCTCAATTTATTTCAAAATGTCAATTTCCTTCAAAATTCTAGTTCTTTTTTAAATTTAGAATATTATTTTCAAAATCTCGAATTTTTCCAAATCCCATTTTTTCTTAAATATTGTTAATTTTTATTAAACTTGTCAACTTTTTTTTCTAAAAATTCAAAATTCTTGATTTATGTCAAAATGCCAACTTTTTTTTAATTCCTTTTAAATCCTAATTTATGTCAAAATTCTTTTAGATTTTTCGTTCTTTTTTAATCCTAATTATTTTCAAAATTTTGATTTTTTCTACATTTCAATTTTTCTTAAACATTATTAATTTTATTACATTTTTTTTCAAACTTATAAATTTTATTCAAGATTAACTCAACATTTTTTCAAAATCACAATTTTTTAAACTTTCCGATGTTCGTTTTCAAAATGCCAATTTTTTTTTTTTTATCAAAATATGTCAATATCTTTCAAACTGCAAAACCTCAATCTTTCTCAAAGTCTACATTATTTCAAACTTATACACTTCATTCAAACGTCTCAATTTATTTCAAAATGTCAATTTCCTTCAAAATTCTAGTTCTTTTTTAAATTTAGAATATTATTTTCAAAATCTCGAATTTTTCCAAATCCCATTTTTTCTTAAATATTGTTAATTTTTATTAAACTTGTCAACTTTTTTTTCTAAAAATTCAAAATTCTTGATTTATGTCAAAATGCCAACTTTTTTTTAATTCCTTTTAAATCCTAATTTATGTCAAAATTCTTTTAGATTTTTCGTTCTTTTTTAATCCTAATTATTTTCAAAATTTTGATTTTTTCTACATTTCAATTTTTCTTAAACATTATTAATTTTATTACATTTTTTTTCAAACTTATAAATTTTATTCAAGATTAACTCAACATTTTTTCAAAATCACAATTTTTTAAACTTTCCGATGTTCGTTTTCAAAATGCCAATTTTTTGAAAATCTTTTTTTTTTATCAAAATATGTCAATATCTTTCAAACTGCAAAACCTCAATCTTTCTCAAAGTCTACATTATTTCAAACTTATACACTTCATTCAAACGTCTCAATTTATTTCAAAATGTCAATTTCCTTCAAAATTCTAGTTCTTTTTTAAATTTAGAATATTATTTTCAAAATCTCGAATTTTTCCAAATCCCATTTTTTCTTAAATATTGTTAATTTTTATTAAACTTGTCAACTTTTTTTCTAAAAATTCAAATTTTTTTTTAAACTTATTAAAGAAACAAATTTATTTAAAATGAATTGCGAGATGTATAATTTTCAATTTACGACGAACTATATCCGTCGTTAAATCCAAGAAGGTCCGTCGATAAATCCCAACGTCCCGTCTCCGGACGCAGAATTTTACGACGCAGGAAATCTCCGTTGAATACATTACATTACGACGAATTAGATCCGTCGTAATATTAACGACGAACTATATTCGTCGTTAATTCACAGTTATCGACGGATTCTGGTCCGTCGTACAATTTTGTCGCCAGAGCCGGAGGTGGTAGTAGTTAGCGACGGACTGTTTTCACCTTAACGACGGATGTAGCCCGTCGTTAATATTAACGACGAATATAGTCCGTCGTTAAACCAAGCGTTTTTTTGTCGTTTTTTTGCTGTTTTGGCGTAGTGGACATGACTGATTACATGCAAAATGTACAGACTCAATATACAGACTAGGCTTCACTTAAGCTCCCCCTAAGTCCCTGCACACAAAAGATCAACAAAAAATAACCTGGACCTCTTTTGGTGGGATAACGTCTCCCCCTTTTTGTCAGTTATTGACAAAGGTCAGTGAAATGATAATGCAGCACATATGTCATAGACTGAAGGAAGAAATAGACATTAACGAGCCGAGGGAGGAAGCGAAATACACATGGTCATGCAAGGATATACAAATATATATCAATAAGTACAGTGGGCATATAGCCCAAGCAGCCAACCTCCCCTTCTGAAATGTATATCATGACCAAACATCCCATGTATACAACCCAAAATGGGGCAAAAAGCCCGATAAAGATAAAGAAATTACGCACAAGTATATATATACGTATAGGAATCAGATAAATGATAAATGATGCACAAAATAAGTAATATCAAAATATCCAAATCCAGTATGAAGATCATCAAAATATCCAAAACAAAATGATCATAGAGTCAAATCCAGCAATGAGAGCATCAAAATATTCAAAAAAAAAATCTATTAAAATATATAACTATGAAGGTGCTGAACTTGGGTGCCAAAGTCGCCCCACAAAGATATTCGCGACGGTGCACACACTAAGGATCCTAGCCAGAAACATGGATAGCTACGGAGCAGGGCCAGAAACGTCATCACGTCGGCACGAGAGAGCTGAGGGTCTTCCACGTCAACCTCTCTTGGCAGAGCCATCATTTTTATATTGAGGTCTTTGAAGGTACGACGAGGAATGGGATGAACCACAATATTGGTGAACCCGCCGTCTTGGGCCAGACGAGTAATGATCCAGCCAAAGGGAATTGTGTTACGGGTGTTAGGCAGTGAATCCATAATGTGATGCAGGATGATGGATGAAAGACATAGACGCCTCCCGTGACCAACGTGATAGAGTAAATTCACCATATTAGCTGTGAGATCTGATTTGTTGGTGCTATGAGGGTACACATTGGTGCTGAAAATTTGGTGAAGCACTCGGAATCTGTTGGACATTTCGGACACGCGGAGTGCACTGCCATCTATCCATTCGGGATTGGGACCCCGACACAAATAACGTGTCCAATCAGCCCGAAGAGAAGAATCAAGAAGATTATCATTAGGTTGGGGGGCTGTGGACATGGGAATCCCAATGAGGTCTGCGATTGTTTGGGCTGTGATCTTCACAACACGACCTTCGACAATGACCTCGCAGGATGGAGGATTTCCAACAGGGTTGATAATTTTGGACAAGAAGACATACACAACCTCTGGATGTGCCACGCCTCCAAACCGTAGCACACCCTCCCAACCGATCTGTGCGAGAAG
Organism: Liriodendron chinense; assembly: GCA_003013855.2. Lineage (NCBI taxonomy): Eukaryota > Viridiplantae > Streptophyta > Magnoliopsida > Magnoliales > Magnoliaceae > Liriodendron > Liriodendron chinense. Next base: position 1,368,182 of record PVNU02000629.1, on the reverse strand, counting down.
TGCTAGAATGCCAAACGACTCCACGCACGACAGGACTACCTCCCGCTCATAGATGATGGTGCGGGACTGAAAGCGAGATAGTGTAGATGGACTCTCAGGTTGGGCTGTAGGTGCAGTAGGAGGTGGAGAGCCCTGAGATGGTCGAGTAGTTGGGAGCTTCTTAGTCCTAGAGGTGGTGGATGGCCTCGCAACCATCTTGGATTTCCCTTTAGGGTCTTTCAGCATCGGTTTTTTTGAAGAGTGTAGGAACGGTGGAAACAACAACCAGACCAAGACTGAAAGGAAAGTAATGATCCGGTAGAAAGACCTCCAAATCCCCAATAATGATAAGCCAATAGAAGAAAGGGGGAAGTAGAAATCGAACTGAGAAACCTAGAATCGTTACCTAGGAGAGATATGAAACCACCATATCTGCGAATGAGGGCAATTGGAGGGCTGGCCTTGCTACAGTCCGATCATAAGAAAATACCCTACCAGAGGATTTTGGAAAGAGATAGCAAAATAGGGCATAATAAACAGAACGCTCGTATATAGCCATCGGGTCCCCGATATTTCCGATTGATCGGAGAAGTCTCCGATCAATTAGAAATGTCTCCAGTGAAATTTTGACAGACAAATCCTTTCAACATGTTACAAATGATGGGTCAGCCTATTTTATGATAAGTGGAAGGATGTATGCTTGAAAATAGTGACAATCATTCAAGGACATGAGGCTTATTCCTCAGATATACCTATGAGCACATGATTTTTCAAACCGACTAGAGTGAGCATACCCCGATAGATTTCCGAAGGTGTTCAAACCTTGTGGAATCTAACGGTTTTGTAAGGATGTCGGCCAATTGCCGCTCAGTTTGGATGTATTTAAGGTTTACCACTTTTTCTTCAACTAATTCTCTTATAAAATGGTGCCGGATGTCGATATGCTTGGTTCGAGAATGTTGAACAAGATTTTTCAAAATATTAATGGCGCTTGGGTTGTCACAAAAAAGCGTCATTTCTTCCTGACTAATACCAGAATCCTTTAACATTTGCTTCATCTAAAGTAATTGAGCACAGCAACTACCGGCAGCAATATATTCAGCTTCAACAGTGGACAATGAGATGGAATTTTGCTTTTTGCTATGTCAAGCAACTAAGCAGTTTCCGATGTAAAAACAGCCACCACTTGTGGATTTTCGATCATCCATATTTCCGGCCCAATCGGCATCGGAGTACCCCACAATGATGGATGATGTGTCAAAGGGGTACCACAAGCCATATTCAGTTGTGCAGGCCACACATCTAATCACTCTTTTTTACAGCAATGAGATGTGATTCCCTAGGATCGGCTTGAAATCTAGCACATGCCCCTACGCTAAAAGCAATATCGGGTCCACTGCTGTGAGGTAGAGAAGACTCCCAATCATACTTCTATATAAATGTTGGTCAACACTTTTGCCTGACAAGTCTTTGGAAAGTTCAATGGTAGTGGTCATAGGCGTGGTGTGTGATCGACCCGAGTCTAGCCCAAACCTCTTGACTAAATCTTTCGCATACTTAGTTTGGTTGATGAAGATTCCACTTTTCAGTTGTTTAACTTGCAATCCTAGGAAAAAATTCAGTTCGCCTACCAAACTCATCTCAAATTCAGATTTCATTAATTCAGCAAATAAGCCAGATTATTCTTCACAGTTTGAGCCAAATACAATATCATCCACATAAATCTGAGCAATGAGAAATGAATCAGTCGTCCTTTTAACAAATAGGGTTTTGTCAACACTCCCCCTAACAAACTTTTGAGCAATTAGAAATTGAGTAAGACGTTCATACCATGCTCGGGGGGCTTGTTTTAACCCATAGAGAGCCTTTTTCAATCGGTAGACTCTTTGAGGATATTTAGGGTCCACAAACCCTTCAGGTTGTTCAACATAAACTTCCTCATCAAGTATACCATTTAGAAAGGCACTCTTTACGTCCATTTGAAATAATTTGAATTTGAGTGCACATGCTATGGACATGAGAATTCGGATGGATTCTAGTCTAGCAACTGGGGCAAAAGTTTCATCAAAATCAATTCCCTCGATTTGAGAGTACCCTTGAGCTACAAGACGTGCTTTGTTTCGAATCACATTGCCAGATTCATCTGTTTTGTTCTTGAAGATCCATTTAGTTCCAATGACATTCTTCTCATATAGTCTTTCAACCAAAAACCAAACTTCATTTCTGGTGAACTGTTGAAGTTCCTCTTGCATTGCAAGTATCCAAAACTCATCATTGAGAGCGTCATTTATATTTTTTGGTTCAATTTTTGAGGTGAAGCACACATGACTATTGATGGCCTCAAGTTGTCTCCTAGTCTTGACTCCAACATCCGAATCTCCAATGATTTGATTGAGGGGATGATCCTTGACATGTGGAACATTTCCAGAAGCTATTAAGGCATTGGGAGTGGGAGATTTTTCAACAGGTTTACCTATGTGGCATGGTTCTCCCACTTCATCATCATCAAGTCTTGTATCTTCTTTTGATTGGTCATCAATGATAACATTTATGAATTCTTAAGTTGTTTTAGTCCTTGTGTTATAAACTCTATAAGCACGACTATCAGAAGCATATCCTAGAAATATTCCTTCATCGCTCTTAGAATCAATTTTTCCTAGATTTTCTTGATCACGAAGGATGTGGCACTTACTACCGAAGACTCTAAAATACTTGATGTTTGGAACTTTTCCATTCCACAGCTCATATGAGGTTTTATCTAGGCCAGCTCTTAAATAAACTCGATTAATGATGTGACAAGCTGTATTCACTGCTTCGGCCCACAGATTTTTTGCTATATTTTTGCTGTTCATCATAACTGTGGCCATGTCAAGTAGAACTCTGTTTTTCCTCTCTGCTACTCCATTCTGTTGAGGAGTTTTTGGGGCTGAGAACTCATGTTTGATACCTAGATTTTCGCAGAATTGTTCAAATCGCCCGTCCTCGAATTCCCCCCCATGATCACTCCTAATACGTTTTACTGTACATTCCTTCTCATTGTGGAGTCGTTTCATGAGTTTCTCAAATTCCTCAAATGTATCAGAAATTTCTTTCAAAAATACAACCCAAGTGTAGCGGGAGTAGTCGTCAACGATAACAAAGGAGTACCTCTTACCACCGTGACTCATCACTCTTGTGGGACCTACAAGATCCATGTGGAGTAGATCAAGGGGTTTTGATGTAGCAATGATGGATGTCTTCTTATGTGCAACTCTAATTTGTTTACCTTTCAAGCACTCTGCACATACTTCTTTTGGTTTCTTCCCTATCTTAGGTAATCCTCTAACTAATTTCTTTCTACTCAACTTAGCTAGGTTTCTATAATGGACATGACCAAGCCGTTGATGCCATAACTCAGTTTCATCATTAATGGCCATGTGGAATACGGCAGATGGTCCCTCATCACCCTTGTTTTCAATAACATAGCAGTTATCTCCAGTGCGAAGCCCTTTTAGTATCAATTTTTCAGTTTGGTCCATAATTTCGCACATATCTTTGGAGAATTTTACGAAATGTTGTTCATCACATATTTAAGAGATGCTTAATAGATTATGTTTCAAACCGTCAACACACAGTACATCCTCAATTTTGGGCAATCCTGGCCCGGTGATGGTTCCATTTCCAACAATTTTGGCAACGCTCCCATCTCCAAAGGTAACAGACCCACCATCAAACTCAGCATAATCACAAAACTGAGTCCTATCACCTGTCATGTGTCGGGAGCATCCACTATCAAGATACCACCTAGTGTTTCTTCCGGCTCTAAGGGCTGTATGGATAACTAAGCATTTGTTCTTTACTACCCATTTAGATACTACCCTTTTTGGAGAACCAGGCTTCTTGGTTCATTCTAAAGATGTCATCGTTTGAGCATGAGGTGTTGAGTTTTTTCCTTTGCTTGATTTCTCTTGCATCAGCTCCATGGTTCTTTTGTTTAACTGTTTTACCATTTCAAGGAGCTCTTCCATTCTTTTGTCTTTCTTAGGTGGAGTGGGATAATTTCTCCTCATGTTTCCATTTTTGTATGGTGTTTGTTTTGGAGGACTCTACATATGATTCATTATTTTTTCGGTAGGTACAAATTTACCTTTCAAGTTTCGAACCGGATTCTTAAAGATCAAGCATTCAAACTTCAAATGTCCAACATCTTCGCATGCATGGCATATTGGTGAATTCTTCTTAGTGCTTCCTAATGCATTCCTAATCTTTTCAGGTTCTGGGTTACTAACCTTAGTTTGCTCACCATAGCCTAGCCCTCTTGTATTCCTACAAGGCTTACCTAATTTAAGGATATCGTCTAGTTTTTCTCTACTCTGAGCAAATCTTTCATTAAGTTGACGTTCTTGATTAAGCTAAAAGATTAGACATTGATTTGTAGATTTTGCCTTTTTCAGCTCATCTTCTAGGGTATTAATTTTGTCTTGAGCTTCTTTGTTTTTCCTTTCCAAGTCATAGATCTGAAAGTGAAATCTGTTGTTTTCTCCTTTCACTTCTTACATTTCATCAGCCAATTTGTTGTTGTCAATATTAGCTTGGCTCAACTTCTTGGTAAGAAGGATGCTTTGACGAAATAACTCATCATAGGCAACTTGCAACCCTTCATTATCATCCTCGTCATCATCGGAGGATGTCACATTGTTTTCTGACGACTCATGATCATCCTTGTCTTTTACGCCCTGTATGTCTGGGACAATCTCCGAGATAGAGGCCATCAAAATTTTAACTGATCCCCTCCCATCACTTTGATATTCATCTGATTCTGAATCTAAACTCTCGAGGTTGTCCCATGTGGCTGCCATTGCTTTCTTTTTTAATTTTTCTTTGGCAGGAGCTTAGCAATCAAAGGCAATATGACCATAGCGTCCACAGTTGTAGCACTTAGGATCTTTTGGCTTGTTGTAGGATTTTCCTGTGTAGCGCTTTTTTCAAAAGATTTGCTATTTTTGTCAACCCTCTTTCCTTTGTTTTTGAAGAATTTTCTAAACTTCTTGGCCATAAGAGTCATTTCATTCATATCCATTTCTTCATCACTATCAACTACAGATTCTTGTTTAGTGTGTGAAGTTTTCAGCACTGTGTTTTTACTTTTTGGGAATTTCTTGAAATGAAGTTCATGGGTCTGTAGAGATCTTAGTAAGTCTTTTATTTTCATAGTATCAAGATCTCTACATTCCTCAATAGTTATGGCTTTGGAGGAGCACCGTTCGAGTAAGGATCTTAAAATTTTCCTACAAATGCGCGGATCTGATATCCTCTCCCCCAATCCCCACATAGCATTGGTGACATCGCTCAGCCGGGTGTAAAAGTTCATGAAGTTCTCATGTTCTTCCATTTTTATATTCTCAAATTGAGTAGTCAAGAGCTGAAGCTTCGACCTCTTGACTGTACTAGTCCCTTTATGAGTAGTTTCAAAGATGTCCCATGCTTCCTTAGCAATTGTGTAGTTACAAATTCTTTTGAACTCATCTGCTGAAACGGCACAAAAGTTAGCATTGAGTGCCTTTGCATTGCTAATGTATCTCAGTTGTTCAAGATCAGTCCATAAATCATCAGGTTTGACTATGGTGGTGGTGACCCCATCTGTGACTGTGCTCAAGAGGGGTATTTTATATTTGATTTCCACAGACCTCCATGTTGCATGATCCAATGATTGCAAGAAGACTCTCATTCTTGCTTTCCAATATGTATAGTTTGATCCATCAAAATACGGAGGTTGGAAACCATACTAGAATCTCCTTTTGACATGATTTCAAGCTTCTAGAAACGGATCACACTCCGGGCTATTACGCCTTTGAGGAGGAACCCGCTCTGATATCAAATGAAATTGCAGTATAAGTTTGATTACTACTTTTGTAAAAGCAAGAAACAGGTTTCTTTGTCCTAGAGGGGGGTGAATATGACACTTTTAAAATCACCAAATTACACACTTGCAAACATGTGAAGTATTCTTAGAGAACTTACTTCAAACACAAGATATGCAGAATATTAATCAATAAAAACGCAAGTGAAGGAAGTAAAGCAGTTCAACCACTCATCACACAATAAGAGATTTTTATAGTGGTTCGGTTATGTACCTACTCCACTCCCAGCTGATCCACTCACTCCTTGAGTGGCCAGATTTCACTATCTCTATGGTTTTAAATGAGGTTAACCATAAACATTAACAACCTACAAAAGGACTTAGACCTCAACACATGGATTCATCCTTCCATAGGACTAATCCATGAACCACTTTGTCATACACAAGGGCTTGTCCTACTCAAGGACTTATCCTACGCAAGGACTCTACCGAGTTTGGGTCTTCAAACTCTGAAACCCAACTCTCAACTTTGAGGAGGTTTCTTGGACTCGAAAGACTAAATATACTTAGCTGATTGAGCCCCTTGATGATGCCTTTGTTGAAGAAGCTTCGGCTTGCACGGAAGATACCTTCTTCAGCTCCCTCAATCAGCAACCCTGTTACGGATGACTTCTTGTAGATTCCAAGGTGAGGGATTAGGGTTTGGTTGAGGCTATATTGGGATATGGCTTTTATATGAGGAGTAGCTTCTACCTAAACCACCATTAATAGCATTGATGACAAGATTATAACTTTGAGAGGTAGGTCAAGATGCCATTAAAGAGAGGTTGAGTTCATGATTCAATCCAAGCTTTGAATGCTCTTCAATGTTGGTCAAATCAACATGGATTGAAGTATGAACTCAACAAATCAAAGGGAATGAGAGAAAGGGATCTCAAGGAGGAAGCACAAACAAACCTTAGATGATGCTCGAGGTGACTCTCTCAAGATCCAACCGAGTTCCATATATAGAAATGACTTTCCATGGTTAGAAAACGGTCACATCGATAGGATCCGATCGATCGGACATAAGTATCAGCTCATTTTGAATTTTTGCTAAAAAATAAGGGTCTCCGATTGATCGGACTTAGTTCCGATTGATCGGAGGACCCTGTCCGATTGATTGGACAGATGGTCCGATTGATCGTAATTTCTTCCAGAGAGTTATGTGATTTTCTGGATTTTTCGTCCGATGGATCGGATGTCCTTCCGATTGATTGGAGTACCCTGTCCGATTGATCGGACAAATGGTCCGATTGATTGTATTTTCTTCCAGAGAGTTATGTGATTTTCTGGATTTTTCGTCCGATGGATCGGATCATTCTCCGATTGATCGGAATGCCTTGTCCGATTGATCGGACAGTCCTACGAGTGATCGGAAAAACGTCCAGATATATTTCAAAGTTACTGGACAAAGCTTCGATTGATCGGACATGACCTCCGATTGATCGGACACCTATCGGAGACAGCAGATATAATATTTTTCATGTTTTAAACAACAACTGCCATAATAGACACTTCCATAGCTGATCTTTATGGAAAGTGGACTATAGATGGGGCTAAGGATGCAACTGGTAAGGATTGGGCCATCTATAGAGGGGTTTTTGGGATTAAAGGTTTGGATGAAGAGGCTTGAAGCTTGACTGGATGAGCGATCTTCTTGAGTAGCTTCTGTCTTCAGCCACAAGCAGACTTGACGACACACTAACCATGGTAATTGACAAATCTTTGCATTAACACACTTGATGCAAAATATGTAATGAAATAGGCAAGTTACTGGAATCAGAATAATACTCAGATAGAAACAAATACATGAGATATCCATATCCAAAAGAAGAAGTGAGCATATATATATATATATATATATATATATATATATATATATATATATATATATATATAAGCCAAACGAATCAATTAACATCAACAACTCACTCGATGGGACCCGCCAGGGGCCCCGATCACTAGTCTCCAAAAACTATAGCAAAGGTCTATACATTTCGCCAACCCGACGCTATCTCCCATGACAAGAATCCCCTATCACCCTCTATATTGGTCGTTTACATACTGAATGTATGGCTCCTCGCCAGCGGCTAACTCCTCGTATTCTATCACTTCGCTTTCCTCCTGTAAACTTGGGTCACATGCGGCGTCTGGGTGGTGTTTTAAACACCGTCCCCAGAATGGGGAGTGAGTGGCCAACTTAGTAGTAACATTACATAAAAGTTATCAATGCACAAATAAAAGCAAACATAAATAATGGATTCTATTACACATCCTTCCTAACTGAGATATCCATATCAACAAAACACAGTTATTTAGTGCATGAGTGCATGCCCCAAGCACCAGTTTGTCATAGAGAATAGTGTGTGGCACCACCACATCACACGCACAGACTGGGACGCCATGACAGGGGCACCACCCCAGTCACCGACCGAATGAATGTTATGCCGAATCATAAATGATTATCGAAGTCCTTAGTTATACCAGTTTAACACCCAGCCGATTAGCGAAGCCATCATACCATTACCGTATCACTCGGCCGATCAGGGATCATCTGGCTCCCTGAGGGCGAGTACATATCATCACTGGCGCAGCGTAGACGGGTGAGGGATCGATCACCGTCTCTCCACTCGAATAACTACTCCAAATCTATGGAGCTATCGGGAATCCTCAACTGATCTTTTTCGATTTCTTAAAGGATTGCTTGAATCCACAAGCAAGAGATGAAAACTCAAGAGAACTTTGATAAAAGATGATTAATCTGGACCATTGGGGATGCAAATTGGGAGAAGATGGATCCGATCCTGGATCGCGGGTCATAGGCCACCTATGAATCTAGCGGTCCTCTCAGACTTTATTTCAGACAACTCGTTTTGAACTGTTAACCGGCCGAACTCAGCCTGATATTCGGTGACGGTCTTAGACCCTTGTTTGCAATTTTGATATTGCTTGAACAAGATTTGGTCATAGTCGCTAGGTAAAAATCGGGATTTCATTAATCGCTTCATACTTGGCCAATTTTGGATTGGTAACTTGTTCTGTCCGATACGGGAAGTTTGTAATTGTTCCCACCATGCGGAAGCTCCGGATTTTAGCTTATAGGCTACGAGCTTTACTTGCTTATCTTCCGGGACACCAAAATAATCGAAGAACCTTTCGACTTCCGCGAGCTAATCAATAAAAGCTTCGATGCTTAATGAACCATTGAAGGAGGAAAGCTCACATTTACCCGGGAAGCCTCTGCCATTGTGATCCGCAGGAGCATCCCCCTGTGCAGCTTGTTGAACGATGATGTTTTCAACGTCTTCGTCGCTGTGTTCCTCGTCATCATGTCCGGCTCTTTGAAGCGCTAGTTGTGGTGCTCGGCGAAACACAGGATTGTACCGAATTGCAATCGCTGGTTGTGACGCATTGCCCTGAGTTTGTGGCTAGGGTAAAGCCTACAAAACCCTATCTAATGCAGCGATCATCCTCTCCATATGCGCCTTATTCGCTTCCTGGAGATTGTCGATCTTCTCTGCTAATAACTGAAACCCTTGATCAACATCAGAGGGATGGTTGTCACGGATGTCACTAGAAGCCATCTTCCCGAGATTGTTCCTCGCTCTGATACTAACTTGGCGCAGCGTAAATGGGTGAGGGATCGATCACCGTCTCTCCACTCGGATAACTACTCCGAATCCACGGAGCAATCGGGAATCCTCAACCGATCGTCTTCGATTTCTCGAAGGATTGCTTGAATCCACAAGCAAGAGATGAAAACTCAAAAGAACTTTGATAAAAGATGATTAATTGTTCTTCTACTATGAAATAAAAGAGTATTTAAAGGTCTAACTATGAAATAGAAACCCTAATTGCGAAATATTAAGTATCCTAAACGAATTAAGAAAGAAATAAACTCAAATTGGAAAGTTCCCGCAAAACTGCACAACTGGTTTGCACATGGTTGGGCGCCCGGTCAGGACTAGTCAGGCACCCAATGGAGCAAAAACTCATCCGGAGGGTTTGGACAATAATTAGACTAATTTCGGGCACCCGGTCAAAGTTACTCGGGCACCCGATGACATGGTCAAGCGCCCGATGACCTGATGGTCGGGCGCCCGATATTCAAGAGTTCAGTCCAGTAACTCCCTGGACGATCAGGCTCATGGTCGGGCGCCCAGTGATGTGCAGTTGGGCGCCTGATTGGGTGGAATTTTCTGAAGTTTGGCCATCAACTTGTCGCTTCGCTTGGACTCCTTCCAATGGTCCAGATTCTTCATGTAGGCTTCAGTGACCCCCTCTACATCAATCACCAGTAACCCCAAAGATCCCAGCTCGGATAAACAATCCGAGTGTCCCATTCGGCTATGACTCGTCAGCCATGTCCGACTCAGACCGAGGTGGCTCAGTCATGCCATTTCCCCGTAGTCAAACAAATGGATGGCTCACTACCTCCATGAGTGCTCAAGGACATTACGGAGGGGCACCATCCCGGCGTAAGCCAACAGTGCGGGCATCGGTCCCATACCACCATGCTCGGCCCATAAGCCTTTAGGGATCGTTCGTCATGTAATTATTAGTGGGCCTATCCAATAGTTGTGTTGGTATATAGATTTAAATATAAATGTTTACACAAACATTATGCCTGAATCGAGTTTGTTGAGCCGGTGGTCCTTAAGCAAGGGGATAACGGGAGACTGACCTTGAGTACTGTGCCCCACGCAGTTCACGAACCACGGACAGCATCCACATTTCACCATGCCTGAGGATTCCAACTTCAAGGATATAGTCAACCTGTGTGACCGACCCAAACTCTATGAATTTTCCGATCCAGAAACATATAAAATCATGGGACTATGCTAGGAGCTAAACATTAACTTACTCTACTACATATATGGTACACACATGTGATAATATTTCAGAATTCTAAACAAATCAGAAGAAATCACCAATTTTCCCAAAGATACAACAGCAACATACACATGCATCTCAAGGAACAATAACAGTGCACAATCAATTAAACATGCATGATGATCAAACAATATAAACATGGAATTCATAGTCTTAAAGACATCTAGAGAAGTAACCCCTAAGAGATTCAACATCAACCTAGCAAATCTGTCTAGAATTTGAGACATTATTCACGTGGGCTTGCATTTGATGCAAGACAACCTGTAGGGAATGATACACACCTTATATTTCTGAAATCCCTTCCAATTCCTGCAAGAGAGGGGTTGTATGTTAGGAAATTGCATGGATTCAACAAGAAATCAGACAGTTCCAAGTGTATACTTCATTTCAATTACCTGGGGGACTGGATGAAGCTGAATCTCGTACTCTCCTAGCCCTATGTAGCGAAGGTGGCTAAGGAATTGCTCTAAATTGACATGCACAAGCCCTCCTTCGGTTGATCTCCTTCTTTCTCAATTTCTCTTCCTCACTCTCTCTTTCTTTTCTCAAGTAGATGTAGAGATAAATTAGAGTGATGGAGAGAAAATGGGCTATTATAACCTTGAGAAATTAGGATATATAGCCCTCAACTTTTTAAGTGGCTACAAGTAGCCCTTTTGGGTCTACTTTGGTTGTGTGGGGCCCAGCGGGCCCATTTAACTCAATCTAAACCGAGGGATAGTCCTCCTGGCCCAGGATATGGCTACATGCACGATCCTACGAGAATATGATGCGGCAATTGCGAGATATGACTACGGATCAGTTCGACGGTCAGCGACTGTCAATCGAGGCTGCAAGTTTGGGATTGTGGTCGATGTTATATTTAAGTTTTAAGTCCTTAATCTCAACACCATGCAAGGGTGCAGAAGAGTCACATAAGAAAAGTATTTGTTGTAATGATTGGTTTACTTAAGGTTGGTGAGAGTACACTTGCGCATAGGGTATAATCGCAGTGTTGTGCAGTTTTACAGTTTCGGGTATTAATTTCAACGTGCAAATCCAACGAAGGCACCAGGCCCGACATGGGGATCGACTATTTAAGTCTCAAACTCACCTGACTCGGATTGGATAGCACAATGACCCGACGGGTGCGCACGTGGAGCCTAGATTAGGAAGGCCTCAGTTTCAAAAGGCTACATTGGCTAATTAAACGCCCTAAAATGATGTAAGCTTGACATGGCCCGAGGATATGTTTGGGTTCTAGGGCAGGTTGTTTTACGGGGTGTTATAGACCAATGATCTCGTGGTGCGTTGACGTCATCTATCGACCTATCATGATGTGAATGGTATATCCATGCCACCCTCCATCTTACAATTCATTACAGATCACTGGTGAAAAAAAAGGCACATCCAAAGCCCAAGTGAAAAACAGCACATAAGGTAGTGGGGATAATGATGGCTACTGTTGAAACCTTCCCAAGGCTCAATATGATGTTTATTAGACATCCAACTTGGTGGCACAAACCTGAATGAAGGGTAAACATAAATATCGGCTTAATCCAAAACTTTTGTGCCCCCATGAAGTTTTTAGTGGTACGCACTCAATCCCCCTTGCTTTTTGTAGTGTGGTCCACTTGAACTTTGAATCTACCTTATTTTTGGGCCCATGACCTAAAATGTTCCCGTCAAAATAGATGGATGGTGTGGATATAGTACATACATCATGGTGGGGACCACCGAGTTAGCAAAACGTTAACACAGGCACACCACGCAATCCACTGATTGCCATTTCCTACTGAGTGAGGATTGTCATTATTGGAGGCACATAAAAATTCACTGCCATCTATTCTCATTGGTCCACATCATCACTAATGACGTCAGCTCCCAAAACAAGTGGATTTTTCAAGTATGGATTGCGTGCTACACAACCCCACTTTTACCTTGTGGAATTTCTCTGGGCCACACCATGATCTATCGGTTAGATTGGCACCGTCCATCAATTTTTTCAGATTATTTAAAGTATAAGACAAAAAATGAGGCACATCCAAAGCTCAAGTGGACCACACGACAAAAAGCATGGGATTGAATGAGTAACGTTAAAACCTTACTATGGTCCACTATGAGGTTTATTTGCCATCTAATCTCTTCATTAGGTCACTCAAACCTTGATGAAGGGAAAACATGAACATCATCTTGATTAGAGTCGTCTGTGGCCCCCAAGAAGTTTTCAATGGTAAGCGTTCAATTCCTAATCTTTTCTATCATGTGGCCCACTTGAGCCTTGGAACTGACACATTTTAGACCTCATGTCTAAAAGGTATGAAAAAAATAGATGGACAGTGTGGATCTAATAAATACATCATGATGGCCCACGGAAGTTTCACATTTCAACGTTCCGAATTTTTTCTGAGCATCAGGAATTTCTTGACGTGGGGAAATTTATGCGGCCCGAAGATTTATTTCTAAGATCCACACCGTTTGTATATTTTTTCATATCTTTCTTAGGTAATAAGCCTAAAAACAAGGCAGATCCAAAGCTCAAGTAGAACACACCATAGGAAACAGTGGGGCCACAGACGGCTCTGGTCAAGCAGATATTTGTGTTGTACCTTCATCCAGGTATGATAAGCCTCAAGCTTGGCCCTAGGAAGGTTTCAACCACAGTTTGTGTAATCTCCATTGCTTTCTTTGGTGTGGCCACTTGAGCTTTGGATGTACCTCATTTTTGGAATCATGCCCTCAACCTGTTTGGAAAAATTGATGTACCGTGTTGATGTAACACAAAGGTCATGGTTAGGGGCGGGTTAGGGGCGGTGATATTTCACACATTAAAAGTTGTGCTGTGTACGCAATGTACTGGGAAGATGAAAATTCGGAGTATTTTGTTAGCAGAAGATATCGAAAATGACGTGGAAGAATGAGAATAGCCGGCACTGGAATTTGCTGGGAACATAGATGATCCGCACTCTTTCCTATTCATTAGGTTGGTGAGGGAGAAAGTTGACTGAGGCTTATTTGTCATCGGAGCATATTAGGTGAGATCCCAAATCACCCAATAGGGCCCTCACCGTGGGGCCCACCTTGATGTGCCCACCTTGATGTATGTATTCTGTATGAGCTCGGATTAGGTGCTACTCCCACTAGGATGCAGCCGGAGATGGATGGGTACGTAGCGCAGGTGGGCCCACACCGATGTGACAGGTCTGTCAACACTCCATCAATACCAAGGTGTGGCCCCCTACTTTTCACCAATATCGAGGTGTCACGCACCCATCCGTATCCAGCTGCGCCCTCATGGGTTTAGTACCTAATCCGAACTCATTCTGTACCCGCTCCATCCATTTTTCCATATCAGTTCAAAATATTATCCCCAAAATGAAGCGGATCATTCAATTATCAGGCTGGCCATCCCATAGGAAACAGTGGATATTGACAACAAATGGGCCACAAAAGTCTTGGATCATGTTGATATTAACAGATTGGATGGCAAATAAAAACTCTGGAAACGTTAAGGTGCACCCTGAGAAATTTTTAATGATAGGTTGTTCAATCACCAATATTGTTTCATATGGTATGGTCCACCTTATAATTTGATCTGATTCATTTTTTTGGTTAATGTCATAATTTTATGTAAAAACGGATGGATGGCATGGATACAGAATACACACATCAAAGTGGGCTCCATGGTGAGTGCTGCACCGTCTTGGGCGGTCCCGGGTGCATGAAGGAAATGGCGGAATTTTCCACCTTTGTCATGCTGTGTGTCAGAGAAAATCAGAGAAAGTTGATGACCCCGATTTGTTTGTGTTCGGGAAGATGAGGACATGGCCGAATTTTCTACACTTTTGTCAAATTTCAGGCGTTTGGATCCATTTTGCATTACATCAATGAGTAACATCAACCACAAAGCAAATGAACATACACTCGCACCAAGAATTACAACACCTGTTTAGATGTGCAGATCGTCCTAATTGGATGGACCCACAATCACAGGGAGCCTAGTGAAACTGCCAGTCCCCAGGTGGCTACTGGACAATGCTCCATGAGCCAACCATGACGTATGTCTTATGGACTCTGTCTATCTATTTTAACAAATGGCATGAGCTCAAAAATAGGCAAATCAGGATAAGAAAATAGTGGGGATTGAATGCCCTTTATTAAAAACTTCCTAAGCCCATTGTAATGAATGCCCTTCATTAAAAACTTCCTGAGCCCATTGTAATGTTTATTTTCCATCCAACCGGTTGATTAGGTCACATATACCTGGACGAAGGAAAAACACAAATATCAGCTTCATATAAAACTTTTGTGGCCTTCAAAGAGTTTTTAGTGGTGGGCATTCAATCATAACTATTTCTTGTGGTGTTGTCTACATGACACTTGTCTTTGCTTTATTTTTTGGTTCATGCCCTAAAATGATCCCCAAAAAAATGGATAGATGATATGAATAAAAGCACATACTTTATAGTGGGGCTCATAGAGCACCGTCAGGCAACCTGCATCCCAATCACATAGTGAGGTCCATAGAGATGATAGGTATGCAACCCATTCAATTTCATGCATGCAATAACACGTAATAAATATGTACTTCTCTCTGCTAGGTGTTGGTGAGATATCATAATTGTTGAAATATTACAATAATTTATTTAGCATCAGTTACTGATGGTGAAATATTATAATTATTTATATTGCCATCAATTAACGTGGGAAATGGGAAATCAAACGCTCCCTCTCATGCATTGTTGGAAGGTTTAGATTGGACATAGCCACGTCAGGGTTGATCGAAGCAAAGCAGCTTTGAAAGTTGTTCGTGGACTTACCGGTACTCGGCCAGTCGGCATCCTATGTCCCATTCTTCTCCTTTACAGAGTGCCAAAGAAGAGTCAGCAAAATATCATAACAGTGTCCGCCTGCTAACCCAGCTGAAAGATGCCTTGGGGTTTCAACAGAAGGTCTCAGGTTTAGAATGGTAAGGAGATACACTAATAGCATCAGTGGGTGCATCATGTGACTAACCGTGTGGGTGCATTGTGCAGACAATAAGGTGGGTTCAGGTCGGCTTTGGAGCAAATGCTGTGAGAACCAGCACATACAACGGCTGAACCCTGTGGGCCCACCATGTCATGTGTGCGCCAATGCCAGATTAAGTGAGGCAGGGGAAACAACTAAGTGGGTGATACCCTAACTGCATGTAACCTTGATCTACGTGTTGTATATCTATGTAGTTCATCCGTTTTGCCCGCTCATTTTAAGGCATGGTGGAAAAATTGATAAAATCTATATTTCCAACTTGAATGTTCCAAGTCCATCTATTGATTAGGTGGGCAAAACTTTAAAAAAAAAAAAAAAAAAAAAAAAAAAAAAGACATTTCGGAGAATTAGAAAGGCATGTCTGTGATATATAACACATGTACATACAAAGTCTGGTTTGGGCTTTCTTAACTTGAGCCCAAACCCAAAGTAGAAATTGTTTGCGCCATGTATACGAGGCCCAAACTAGTAGGTCCAACCTGGGAGGTCAACCCAGTCCGTTGCCGCCCGTTAGTCAGAAACCAGTGCTGCGCTTTAGCTTCATTAGGCCCGAGGCATGGGACTAGGTTTTCTATGATCGTGAACTGAAATTGGGCCGGAGCAGGATCAAGCCCATTTACGACCCACGAAATTATTCTTCAAATCATGTGCTGACAAAACCGGAGTGCTGATTCGGTTTCTTAGGTCGTTTTCTTTGTTAGAGCATGACAGAGGGTCCTAATGCATCGACGGTGAGGATTCTTGAGGATCAAAGACTCCATGCTGAAGCACCTCTCAACTGACTCACAGTCCATGCAAGACAGGTTTCTCCCAGTTTTCTGGCAGCGACGATTTTCTTGAGAAATTGTACGGTCTAGATCTCCCAAATGGACGGTTTGGATATATCTTGAGATCGTTCATTCGAATTCATAGGCGATTAATCCTTCGTGAGAAGGAGACCAGAGATTCCGTTTAAATGTGGTTTCGCACTCTGGTTATGGGAGCTGGAAGATGCTCGGGTTTTCGGTTTTAGGGTGTGCAATATGGATGGTAATGATCCCTCACAGGGATGGTTTGGATTGTTCAAGGATTGGACACAAATTTTCCCACTGACGCTGTTAGTAGTTGGTGGGTAGCTACTAGACGATTCTGTGTGGGCCCCACCATGATGTATGTGTTTCGTCTACTCTGTCAAGTGGCCCAGATCTACTGAAGCCGCCTCCGCTGTCAAATGTCACATGCAACCATCTTTGAAAGTCATTTGTTGAAGCAGCCTGCGGTTCAAGCTTTTGGCTGAAATTCCCCAACGTCTGCAAGGGTACGTAAGAGCGGAGGTTGTTTGGCTGGTGACCCGAAAACACCATCCGGCTAGCTGATGTCAAAGCTCTGTGGGCCCCACCATGATGTATGTGTTTTATCCACGCCATCCATCCATTTTTGCGAGCTCATTTTAAGGCATGAGACAAAAACTGAGTCAGATCCAAAGATCAAGTTGACCACACCACATGATATAGCGGGGAGAATTATGTCCACCGTTGAAACCTTCTTAGGGCCCACAGCGATGTTTATTCGTTTTCCAACCTGTTGGTAAGGTCACGAAGACTTGGATGAAGGGGAAACACAGATATTAGTTTGATCCAAAACTTTTGTAGCCCCAAGAAGTTTTCAACGGTAAGTATTCAATACCTGTGGTGTGGTCTACCTGAGCTTTGGATCTGCCTAAATTTTTGTATAATGCCATGTAATGAGCTGGAAATATGGATGGATGGCGTGGATAAAATACTTACATCATCGTAGAGCCCACAGAGCCTTGACAGCAGCTAACACCAGCCAAACCGCTTCCAGTGAGAGCGCATTGTACTCGGACTGCATACTCAGCACCCTATATCCTAGTGTAGTGAGTAAACTTTGTGGGGGCCACCGTAATTCATGTGTCTTATCCACACGGTCCATTCATTTTTCCATCTCATTTTGGACACCAACTCCAAATTAAGGCATATTTCATGTTCTAGTGGACCACACCACAGGAAGCAATGGGACTTGAACAATTGCCGTTGAAAACTTTATGGGCCACAGAAGTTTTTGGATCAAGTTGATATTTGTGATGGATGCTGGATTCCTCAAGTAGTCATGGCAGCCCTGCAGTTGCAGATTGTGATGGATCGGTTGCTAGTTTTCTTCTTTTTTTTTCCCCCTTTCCCCCACATCAATAGAAAGCTAAAGTTTTGGAATAGAGCTTCAGCTCCTTGCGTCATCTTTTGCGGTCATCTGTTTGCTCGTGTCGATGCCGAAAATCTCGGTTGAAATCAGCCTTTGAGAGAGAAGGCAAGGGCAGGGGAAGGTGTTTGTGAGAAAGGGGCCTCCTTTATCAACTGTTGAAGGACGATCGATTATTTCACTTGATCATAAACAACCTACCTCCTTAATATGGAACGTTACTTGTGAACTATAACACGCTAAATGATAAATGAATATTAAACGAACAGATTAATTTCTCAATGCATCCAAGAGGAGGATAGGATCAAGTAACTAGGCAAGGTACATATTTTTAATTTAGTAATATCAGGACATGAAAATGGACATGGATATAATGAAAAAAGGAAAAGGAAACAAGGTTCTAATAAGGGATCCTTAGGACCTCCTGCGAGCAATCAACTTGAGAATGGATCGAATGGATCAAACAATAAGTGGGCTAAGAAGAATAATTGCTTCTTTTGCAAGAAGCTGAGCCATCAGAAGAAACAGCATAAAGTATTAGCAGTGACTCATAAAGATGGGTAATAATACTATCATGGTCTGTTTTGAATATAATTTAACTGATGTATCGGTAAATTCCTAGTGGATAAATTCAGGAACAACTATTCACATCTGCACTTCTATGCAGGACTTACTATAGAGCAGGCCACCAACTGATGCAAAGTGCTCAGTATATGTAGGCAATGGTGTTAAAGTTTACATGGAGGCAGTCAAAGTCTATAGGCCTAGGTTAGAGTCAGGTTATTCATTGCATCTATTTGATACATTTTGTGTGCCTTCTATAAGGCATAATTTGATTTCTATTTCTCATTTAGACAAATTAAGATATTCATTTAAATTTCTCGTAATAAAATGTTGAGTATTTATTTTGATTCAATTATTGTTAGCACTAGCTCTATGGTAAATAATCTATACAAATTAGGCTTTGATGCCTCACACGTCTATAATGTGAATACCCTACATATAAATAAAGTGGGTTCTAAATGAAAGTTGTAGCATGAAAATTCCTCCATGTTGTGGCACAGACGATTAGGTCATCTGTCGTGAGAGATTGGAAAGGCTAGTGAGGGAAGACATTCTTCATTTTCTAGATTTCTTCGACTATAAAGTATGCACAGATTACATTAAAAGTAAATACACCAAAGACCAAAATAAAGAAGAAATGTGCAACAAAGAGTATAAGACTCTTAGTAGTGATACATACGAACATTTATGGTCCATTCCTTATAGCATCTTGGAGTGGACGCAAATACTTTATCGCTTTCATAGAGGCTACTCTCGTTTTGAGTACCTCTATCTTATAAAGAAAAAATCAAATGCCTTGGATGCTTTTCAAATCTATAAGGCAGAAGTTGAAAATCAACTTGATAATAAGATTAAAGTCGTTAGGTTTGACCGTGGTGGTGAATACTATGGCAGATATGATGAATCAGGTCGTAATCCATGACCCTTCACTAAATACCTACAAGAACGTGTCATTATCGCCCAATACACCATACCTGGAACTCCAGAGCAAAATGGTGCAATTAAAAGGCGCGATCGCACCCTAATAGACATGGTGCGTCATAATGAGCAATTCGATATTGTCAAAATCTTTGTGGGATGATGCGATGAAAACCGCAGTTCATATCCTCAATAGGGTTCCTACTAAGGTTGTAATGAAAACGCCTTTTGAGTTGTAGAATGGAAGAAAACCAAGTCTCCGATATCTCCACATTTGGAGATGTCTTGTTGAGGCTAAACTGTATAACCTGCGAGAAAGGAAACTCAATCCTAGTACCGTAAGTTATTTCTTTATAGGATACTCAGAAAGATCAAAAGGCTATCCATTCTACTATCCTTCCCATTTTATCAGGATTGTTAAGATTGGGAATGCCAGATTCATTGAAGACACTGAAAATAGTGGGAGCAGAAATATAAGGAATTTTGTATTTAAGGAGAAGAGAGATGTCTCCTGTCACAACCATTCCAGAATACGTGGACATAAATCTTACAGTTGAACCTGCAGTCATTGCAGATCACTACGATGAACCTCCTATACAACCCATTGAAGGAGGAAATCAAAATCAAAGTGAGCCATTAAGGAGATTAGACAGAGAGGGGAGGCCTACGATTCCAGATGATTACATCATATATTTATAGGAACACAAATTTGACATAGGGGTGGAAAAGGATCCTAAATCCTTTACATAAACCAAACAGAGTATCAACTCTTCTTGACGGATTGATGTCATGAAGGATGGATTAAAATTGATGAGGGTAATATTGAAAGAGCCGATTGATTGTAAATGAGTATTTAAAACCAAACAGAATTCTAAGGGTAATATTGAAAGATATAAAGCTAGACTTGTTGCCAGGATTTTAACTAACGTGAAGGCATTGATTTTAAGGAGATTTTCTCACTTGTCTAAGAAAGACTCATTCATGATCATAATGGCTCTTGTGGCTCCTATGGATTTGGAGTTGCACCGAATGGATGTTAAGACAGTGTTTCTCAATGGAGATTTATATGAGAACGTATACATGTTGCAACCTAAAGGTTTTAGAGCCGATAACTCAAAACATATGATGTGCAAACTCAAGAAATTCATCTGTGTTGGAACAAGAATCACGACAGTGGTACCTAAAGTTTCATTAAGTAATTTCCTCATATGGTTTTATAGAAAACACTGCAGATGAGTGTATTTACTTCGAGATCAGTGGGAGTAAGTTTGTCATATTAGTTTTTTATGTCGATAATTTTCTATTGGCTAGCAATGACGTTAGGATGATGAGCGATACTAAGAAGTTCATGTCTAAAAATTTTGAGATAAAGGATCTTGGTAATGCCTCTTATGTCATTGACATTGAGATATGCCATAATAGATCGCGTGGATTGCTTAGCCTATCACAGAGGGCCTATATTGTTAGGATACTTGAAAGGTATGGCATGCAAAACTGTGTTCCTGGATAGTCACCCATTGTAAAGGTTGATAAATTCAGCCTATTCCAATGTCCTGAGAATGATTTGGAAAAAAATTTGAATGAAGAAAGATATTCCGTATGCGTCAGTAGTAGGGAGCATCATGTATACTCAAGTTTGTACACGACCGGACATTGCTTTTGCAGTTGGAATGTTGGGCAGGTATCTTTTCAATCTAGGAATGCAGCATTGGTACCTGCAAAGAAAGTCTTGCACTACCTGTAAAGGACTTCGGACTTCGGACTCACATACAGAAGGTCTGACCATTTGGAGTTGGTTGGGTACTCAGACGCAGATTTTGCTTGCTACGTTGATACAAAGAAGTCTAACTCAGCCTACATCTTCATGATGGTTGGTGGGGCTGTGTCTTGGAAAAGTATGAAATAGTCGACAACAGCCTAATCCATTATGAAAGCTGAGTATATTACTTGTCATGAAGCATCAAATCAGGCATTATGGTTATCGTATTTCTCCTCAAGTTTACAGGTATTGGAGCATATCCTGAAATCATTGAGAATCTTTTATGATAATTCAGCTGCGGTTTCTTTCTCTAACAACAATAGGCACTCATCAATGTCAAGGCATATTGACATCAAGAATTTTGTTGTAAAAGAAAGAGTTGACAAGCATCTAGTATTTATAGAATTTATCAGCACTAAACAGATGATTGCGGATCCGCTCACTAAAGGACTCCCTATTACACTATTTCAGGAACATGTGACATCCATGGAAATCATCGATCTCATAGATGTATTCAGTTTGTAGGAGTTTAGCATAGTTCATTTTCTTAAACATTAAAAAGATCTTATTTATGAAGTTTTAATGATTCTAATATATAGTTAATTTCCTGCTTCTCTTTAAGTATGCGCAATTTATTTCAAGTAAGTGGAACTATAGTTATGTTTTATTGGAAACATGTTAAAGCTCTTGCACCTCTTAAGGATAGGCACATATGATCACACTGCGTGTGTAATCCTTATACCACACTTCTTAAGCCATAATCTATGTCATTAAGGCTGATGGTAATTGTGACTGTGCTTAGTCTCACTTCGCCGTTATATGTTGTGAAGGCTACCGCGATTCTATACTAGAAGTCTTGATGGACCAGATTGTTTTGGCGTTGCCCGTATGATTCAACATTGGTTAGCCGTTTAGGTATTTTCTTTATCAAAAAATGTATTTTTAAAATTAAATCTTGACATTGATCAATGTGGCCCAAGTAGAAGAATGTAAGTTTTTTTGTAAAGTGAGCCTAATTGATCAACAAATTGGATTTACTTAAGGGTTGGATTTGATGGTCGGGCATACCAGTGGACCCCACCAAAGACATGATTGATCTAAATTCGTGTATGGGTGATGCGCTACACCTATGTCTCACGCACAGTATTATAGTTGGGTTAGGATACTCCAAATTCGTGTGGAGCGCTAGGGTAGAGGAGTTTTGATGGGTTTCAAACTCCTCACCCCTCATACATATATAAACAGGACCGAGTCCCCAATCCTAAACATGCTGAAAGCTTCTCATCCCATCCCGGTGCTTTCCTAAAGGTGTAAGGTGCAGAAGACTACGGCATTCGTCTATAACCATATCATCCCTGCCAAATACGAATTTCACTTTGGGTTTCCGTCCTCATATCCTATGCATAGCACGATCCGTTTCAATTCTACAATCTAGATTTCACACATCCAACCATCCAAACCACCATATGGAGCGCCAGCGTTGGTCCAAAAGAAGCAACATGGGAGCCTATGATTTAGAATTTTAAAACCAAATTTGTTAATCAAATTTAAATTCCTTTGAATATAATAGAAATTTCCAATGCATTCGAGCAAAAATTTTCTTCTTCTTTCTTTATTTTATTTTTTTTGGTGCATTGCTATTATGAGCTGTCAAATACATAGGAATCGGAATTACCTTAATTCCTATGTGATTATTACTTAGATTCCAATGCATTCAAATACAAGCTGCCAAACGTCCTTGTAATTACATGAGTTTAAGTGCGTTGACCACCACGATTTATGAATATCATCTAATCCATCCATCAGATGCATCTCAACGTTAAGCCTATGTCCTGAAATCCAAACTAATCACCACACCAATTAGAAAAATGGGGGGCATATGGAAGGAAGGAGGACGCCCATCATAGAATCTTCACTGTGGAGTCGTTGCTGTTTATATGTCATCCAACCTCTTTATCAAGTGTGTCCTACCATGATGAAGCGACACACCAAAGAATCCAGATTCTCTGCTTTTACCAAGAAGGAAAATCCTGCTTTGCACCTCTGTCATCCAACCCCTTTAGCAAGTGCGTTGACCACCTCTGACACTGTCAGGCTCAGGTGCCGTTTGGTAAACTGAAAAATTAAGTCTGAAAATTAATTTAAGTACTGAAAACTTAAAGTGCTGAATTTAAGTACTTATAAGAACTGAAAAATCTGTTTGGTAATTTATCTGAAAACTGCCATTGAAAACTTATCACGGTTACAAAAGTTTCGGATCAAGCTAATATTTGTGTTTTCCCTTAATCCAGGTCTTTGTGTTATGATGAACAGGGTTGACGGTAAATAAACATCATGGTGGGCCCTAGTAAGGTTTCAATGGTGGGCATCATTGTCCCCATTGCTTTCAGTGGTGTGGTCCACCTGAGGTTTGGACTTGTCTCATTTTTGGGCTCATGCCTTAAAATCATCTCTCCAAATGGATAAACTATCTAGATATAATACATACATTATGTTGGGGCTTATAGAATTTGGTGACTTCAAGTATTTACGTGGGGTGGTTTCATGGATGGGAAAGTAAACAAAGATGGGTAATCTTGCCATTTTTAAATGTTAATAGGGATACATTTGTCAATTTTTATCTAAAAATTTAAAGAGAAACCACTTACCGCATTCAGCTATAAGCTTTAAGTCAAGTTGGCATGACTTAAAATAATCCACTTAATTTAAGTGATTTTTCCAATTAAGCACTTAAATTTTTTTAGTTACCAAACGGTTTGAATTACTAAAATCACTGAAAATATCATTTTTCAGTGATAAGTTGTGGAATTAAGTTTTACCAAACGCACCCTCAGATGGCCCAATCAAAGAAGCAGTAGCAAAAGGTTCTCTGCTCAGTAAAAGCATGAGGATCCGGATTCCACACAAAAACCCAAGGACCCACTCCATTCCAAATTTTAGGTGGGCCACCACAAGTGAATATATAGGTAGTAGGTGTGGTTTACGTTGACACCTGTGGTGTGATTTACCTAAGCTTTTGAGAGGGACATATCTGGTGGCTATTTACGGATACCATGTGCATACTCACGAGATGCAGAGTTTGTAGGGTTAATGAAACCAAATCTATCTCTATATATAGGCTTGTGAATGAGCAGGTGTTCAAGACAGGAGTTAGTGATGGCGCCCATTGAAGGAGAAAGTGGCCATGATCTGTTGCAAGCCCAAGCCCACGTTTGGAACCATCTCTTTCATTACGTAAATTCCTTGTCTCTCAAGTGTGTCGTTCAGCTGGGCATACCAGACATCATCCACAATCATGGCCGTCCAATGACCCTCTCTGAGTTGGTCACAGCACTTCCCCTCGACTCATCCAAAACCCCTTACCTGGGCCGCCTGATGAACCTGTTGGTCCACTTGGGCTTTTTTGCTGTAGAAAATACCAACGGCAATCAAGGAGGAGTTGAAGAAGGGTATGTTCTCACACCACCTTCTAGACTCCTCCGCAGAGATGCCGCAGCCAGTTTGTCATCCTTTGTGCTAGGGAGTGTAGACCCAATGCTATTAACACCTTGGAATTTCTTAAGTTCTTGGTTCCAAGGCAATGAAACGACAGCCTTCGAGACAGCAAACGGAGTGAGTTTCTGGGAAGGCACAGCCCAGAGCCCTGAAGTTAGTGGTTTCTTTAATGAGACCATGGCTAGTGATGCACGGTTCATCATGAGTGTGGTCGTTAAAGAGTACGGTCAGATTTTTGATGGGGTCCGTTCATTGGTTGATGTTGGGGGTGGGACAGGGGCCGTAGCTCGGGCCATTGCTGATGCGTTCCCACACGTAAAATGCACAGTGTTTGATCAACCACATGTGATTGCCACAGTGCCAAAGACTACGAAAATAGATGCGGTTGGAGGGAACATGTTCGAATCAATCCCCCATGCAGATGCTCTTCTCCTCAAGGTAATTTATATATCTCATTTACAACTAGTACTTATAAGATCTAAGAAATGCTATGATCCATTACTAGTGGATCACCAAACTATGTTAGTGGGCTTCACATGTAGCCATTTTCACGTTAGAGTAGAAATGTCTCGTGCATGAAGACACCTCATTCCTGATATGTTACGTATCTAACCATGTGGTTTTAGGTTCATGTTATATTTCATAGCATGTATGTCTCAACACCATGTTTCAAAAACCTGAAAACTTGATCGATTGGACTCAATGTTCAGCCCAGGCGGGTAGATTCGAAAACTTGACCTAATTCTTATAAATTAATAATATTGATAATTAATTAAATTACTTAAATATCTTATTATTAATAGAAAACTCGAAGAAAAAAAAAAAAAACATTGTTGCATATGCCTCCATGGTTAAGGTTTGCTTTGCTCAGTGAGGTTGGAGTTTGAATGGCACTGTCAACATTTTTTTTTTTAACAAAATCCCTCCGTAAACCGAGTGACTCGGGTCAAGTCACGTTGAGTTGGCTCAACAACTCTCGCTGAGTACAGGCCAAGTCACACCCACTACTGAGTTTTCCAATGACTCGGCTCAAAATCTTGACAAGTCTGTTGACTCGGCCATGATTCGAGTTGAGTCATCAAGTTATTACTAAACTTAACACGCTGCATGCATTTGTATGTCTGCCCACCAAGGGCTAGTGCCAGAAACTAAAGGGCCGTAGGCAACCAATTGGGCCTAAACTTATATGCACTGGGCTTATGCTTCATTAGGCCCGGGTGTAGTTCTTTAAACATTTGTTACTGATTCCGGACCCATTGCCAGAAGCAAGCCCATTTGTGCACAAAATGCTTATGCATGGACTTGAGTTCAAAATTAAAATAAAAACCTCAGAGGCATGTTGCATAAAATAGGGCAATTCATGGGCTAATCCAACCCAGCCGATTGCCATCTGTGGCAATGGCTTCTAATATTGTGAAAATGACTCGCAGTGGGTCCTACATGACTGGAATGACGATGAATGCGTGAAGATATTAAAACAATGCAAAGAGGCGATTCCAACTAGAGAAGAAGGAGGGAAGGTGATCATACTAGAAATAGTTGTGAATGCCGACACAGATGATTACAGGTCAATGGAGACGAAGCTTTGCTTTGATATGATGATTATGTTGCACTCGACAGGCAAGCAGCGGAACGAACAGGAGTGGCAGAGAATCTTCGTCAATGCCGGCTTTTCTGACTACAAGATTATACCTGTGTTGGGCTTGCGGTCCATTATCGAAGTTTATCCTTGATTATTCGATGGTTAAGGAAAAAGAAATAAGTCATAGTATCTTATTAAGAAAAAGTTTGTCTTAATTAAATAAACAAGGCTGATGTACTTGGTTGGTGTGAGATGTGCTTATGCATCCTTTTATCTGTCTTTGTTAAGGCTTCTGTGTACTTAGGTTGATCACTTTTATACTTTCCTATTCTATGAAGCGGATTAATGAGCTGTTTAAGTGTGACCAATGTGACCAAATCTCACTCTCTACCAATGAATTGTAGAGATTCCATCATCAGATATGTTACATCATGTTAGGATCAGGGCCTGAAACTCAGGTTGAATTGTGATTCAGGGAACACCCACCGTTGATTTCACCGGGGCCCACCTGATGTGCGAAATGGCCTGGTTATTTGCATGCCCCCATCATCCAAGGCAGACAAAGGGACGATTCAAATTCCACATACACATCATGGTGGGCGTCTCCATTTCAATTGTTTCCCTTGGTGCGTCTCAATTGCTCAAACCTGATCCAACCTGATCCACGACCCACTTAAAAATTCATCAAGCCCAACTAGACTCAGGGTCGAGAAGCATCTGTCCGTGTGCTGACTTTGCCGGTGACCAAGACCCGGACATTGGGGAATCATTTTTTTCTGCGGGGTACCCTATGATTATTTTAATTAAAATGATGTTTATCATCACAATGTGTAGATAAATTAAGAAAAATTTCAATGGCTCTTCCTCAACTCCAAAAATCAAAAGGATTATATCATCGTTAAAGGAAGGTTATGAAAGGAAAGGTTAACGGGCCAGTTTGATTTTTCAAACCTTGTAAATACGTACCCTATAAATGGATAATTATTACTCTTTTACTTTATTTGAAAATTCATGAAAATACTGTTTCCAAACCAGTACAAAAGGACTAGTTTAAATTTGCGGATCCCACCGTGATGTACATGACATATCCATTTTGTCCATCCATTTTATCCTAACATTTTTAGGCATTAACAGAAAATTGTGCCAGATCTAACACTTAAGTGCCCACAACAAACGAAACAGTGGTCCCAAGAAGTTTTTAATGGTAAGTGTTTGTTTCTTTTTTTCTTGTGGTGTGGTCCACTTGAGCTTTAGGTTTGCCTCATTTTTTTGTTCATGCCATAAATCCAGCCAGCCTAATGAATTGACGTTGTGGATATGTGACATACATCACAGTGGTACCCACAAATATTTTGCAGTATCCTTGATTATAGTGTCTAGAAAGTAGAGGTCAAATCATGGAAAGATAAGGTAAATACTTAAGGAAATAATCATTTACCCATTTGCAGGGTATTTACATAAGAATTGAAAAATCTAGCAAGTAATCATTAAACTCCTCAGTTTTAGTTTAAACACTAATGATTTCTGTGGTGTGGCCACTTAAGATTTGGATCTGCTGCAATTTTTTTTTATCATGCCCTAAAATGAGTTGTCAAAATGGATGGGCGGAGTGGATATAAAAGCACATACATCATGGTAGGCCCCAGTCAGGAATCCAGGGATCCACCAAAGCTGGTCCACTATCAAGTGGCACATGCAAGCATCTTTGTGGACCAATAAAAATGTTGCAAACAGAATCCTTTGATAGTTGTTGAATACGTGTTGGATTAGGCCCGGCATTTATGCCAGCATGCGATCCACCCAATCAGGTCCACAATCCATTTACAGCCCTAGTGAGATGTTGGGCCCAAAACCTTTACATGCTAGGCTTTTGCTTCTTCAGGTCTAAGGCATGGGACTAGGTTTTGTAAGATCTTGAGTTAAAATTGGGTTTGAGATTAGGACCAAGCCCATTTGCGCCACGAAACTGTTCAATTCATGGGCTGACCCAATCTAGCCCATTGTGATTAGAGCTGAACATGAGCCGAGCCAACTTGGTTAACTCAACTCGACTCGGTTCGACTCGACTCATTGCCGAGTTCAAACCAAGTTGAGCTAGGCGGGGGTGGTTGAAAAAAATCAAGTCGAGTTCAAGTATGACAGAACTTGACTTGAACTCGAGTTCGACTTGAACCGACTCGGTCCGGCTAGTGTGTGTGTGTGTGTGTGTGTGTGTGTGTGTGTGTGTAGGAGTGCACCTTGATTACTCAAGCACACATGCATATGTCTTTATATTAAGCACCTGTCAGTTCGAGCGTATGCTCTGGGCTTGCCCGTTGTTGGAACCTGCCCATCAGAAACTCTTACTGTTCAGACCTGCATTCATGCTTCACCATAAAACACCTTGATCATTCAAGCACATTGCATACGTCTTATATTAAGCACCTGTCAGTTCGAGCGTACGCTCTGGGCTTGCCCGTTGTTGGAACCTGCCCATCAGAAACTCTTATTGTTCAGACCCGCATTCATGCATCATGTCATCCATGAGAATATACGAGGATTAAATTAGACTTTCAAGTATTCGATCGATTCTGTGAAGTAGAGACCGTACTTCGGTACGGGCAGTGTGTGGGGTGCTTAACCTCTTCCCACCCTGTAACCGTGATCCCTTACCTTGAATCTCTGGCCGCAGATCAACAGGAGTCATTTTAGAGGAAGGAATCTTCGGATTCCCTTCTCTAACGTTTCTACGGGGTCTAGCCGACTGTAGATTCGAAGTAATTGGCTAGTGGCGACTCTGGTCTTATATAAACTCACTTAAACACATCCAGCTCAATACGACAACCAAACAAAGCCCTCGAGAACGAGGCAAGCCAGTGGCACAAACGGCGATTTCGCACTCACGCACCTCTTCTTCTTCTTCTTCCGAAAGGAAAGGGAGAACGACGTCGTGTGGGAGCGCGGGAAAATCGGCGAGGGTCCACAGCTACTGGCAGGTTGGAGTAGCTATTTTAGCTACTGAAGTGATGTCATCATGTTCTGTGGGCTTCAGCATGATATATGTGTTGTATCCAAACCGTCCATTCGTTGGGAGAAATCAACATTTTTCAACATTTCATTTTCTATCAAATTTCTCAATTTTTTTTACAAAATACAAGATCTAAATTTCTTTTTAAAAATCACAATTTCTATTTTGAAAATATATTTTTTCAAACCGATAAATTTTATTCAAAATTCTTGATTTATGTCAAAATGCCAACTTTTTTTAAATCCTTTTAAATCCTAATTTATGTCAAAATTATTTCAGATTTTTCGTTCTTTTTTAATCCTAATTATTTTCAAAATTTTGATTTTTTCTACATTTCAATTTTTCTTAAACATTATTAATTTTATTACATTTTTTTTCAAACTTATAAATTTTATTCAAGATTAACTCAACATTTTTTCAAAATCACAATTTTTTAAACTTTCCGATGTTCGTTTTCAAAATGCCAATTTTTTGAAAATCTTTTTTTTTTTTTATCAAAATATGTCAATATCTTTCAAACTGCAAAACCTCAATCTTTCTCAAAGTCTACATTATTTCAAACTTATACACTTCATTCAAACGTCTCAATTTATTTCAAAATGTCAATTTCCTTCAAAATTCTAGTTCTTTTTTAAATTTAGAATATTATTTTCAAAATCTCGAATTTTTCCAAATCCCATTTTTTCTTAAATATTGTTAATTTTTATTAAACTTGTCAACTTTTTTTCTAAAAATTCAAAATTCTTGATTTATGTCAAAATGCCAACTTTTTTTAATTCCTCTTAAATCCTAATTTATATCAAAATTCTTTTAGATTTTTCGTTCTTTTTTAATCCTAATTATTTTCAAAATTTTGATTTTTTCTACATTTCAATTTTTCTTAAACATTATTAATTTTATTCCATTTTTTTTCAAACTTATAAATTTTATTCAAGATTAACTCAACATTTTTTCAAAATCACAATTTTTTAAACTTTCCGATGTTCGTTTTCAAAATGCCAATTTTTTAAAAATCTTTTTTTTTTATCAAAATATGTCAATATCTTTCAAACTGCAAAACCTCAATCTTTCTCAAAGTCTACATTATTTCAAACTTATACACTTCATTCAAACGTCTCAATTTATTTCAAAATGTCAATTTCCTTCAAAATTCTATTTCTTTTTTAAATTTAGAATATTATTTTCAAAATCTTGAATTTTTCCAAATCCCATTTTTTCTTAAATATTGTTAATTTTTATTAAACTTGTCAACTTTTTTTCTAAAAATTCAAAATTCTTGATTTATGTCAAAATGCCAACTTTTTTTAATTCCTTTTAAATCCTAATTTATGTCAAAATTCTTTTAGATTTTTTGTTCTTTTTTAATCCTAATTATTTTCAAAATTTTGATTTTTTCTACATTTCAATTTTTCTTAAACATTATTAATTTTATTACATTTTTTTTCAAACTTATAAATTTTATTCAAGATTAACTCAACATTTTTTCAAAATCACAATTTTTTAAACTTTCCGATGTTCGTTTTCAAAATGCCAATTTTTTGAAAATCTATTTTTTTTTTATCAAAATATGTCAATATCTTTCAAACTGCAAAACCTCAATCTTTCTCAAAGTCTACATTATTTCAAACTTATACACTTCATTCAAACGTCTCAATTTATTTCAAAATGTCAATTTCCTTCAAAATTCTAGTTCTTTTTTAAATTTAGAATATTATTTTCAAAATCTCGAATTTTTCCAAATCCCATTTTTTCTTAAATATTGTTAATTTTTATTAAACTTGTCAACTTTTTTTCTAAAAATTCAAATTTTTTTTTAAACTTATTAAAGAAACAAATTTATTTAAAATGAATTGCGAGATGTATAATTTTCAATTTACGACGAACTATATCCGTCGTTAAATCCAAGAAGGTCCGTCGATAAATCCCAACGTCCCGTCTCCGGACGCAGAATTTTAGGACGCAGGAAATCTCCGTTGAATACATTACATTACGACGGATTAGATCCGTCGTAATATTAACGACGGACTATATTCGTCGTTAATTCACAGTTATCGACGGATTCTGGTCCGTCGTACAATTTTGTCGCCAGAGCCGGAGGTGGTAGTAGTTAGCGACGGACTGTTTTCACCTTAACGACGAATGTAGCCCGTCGTTAATATTAACGACGAATATAGTCCGTCGTTAAACCAAGCATTTTTTTGTCATTTTTTTGCTGTTTTGGCGTAGTGGACATGACTCATTACATGCAAAATGTACAGACTCAATATACAGACTAGGCTTCACTTAAGCTCCCCCTAAGTCCCTGCACACAAAAGATCAACAAAAAATAACCTAGACCTCTTTTGGTGGGATAACGTCTCCCCCTTTTTGTCAGTTATTGATAATGCAGCACATATGTCATAGACTGAAGGAAGAAATAGACATTAACGAGCCGAGGGAGGAAGCGAAATACACATGGTCATGCAAGGATATACAAATATATATCAATAAGTACAGTGGGCATATAGCCCAAGCAGCCAACCTCCCCTTCTGAAATGTATATCATGACCAAACATCCCATATATACAACCCAAAATGGGGCAAAAAGCCCGATAAAGATAAAGAAATTACGCACAAGTATATATATACGTATAGGAATCAGATAAATGATAAATGATGCACAAAATAAGTAATATCAAAATATCCAAATCCAGTACGAAGATCATCAAAATATCCAAAACAAAATGATCATAGAGTCAGATCCAGCAATGAGAGCATCAAAATATTCAAAAAAAAAATCTATCAAAATATATAACTATGAAGGTGCTGAACTTGGGTGCCAAAGTCGCCCCACAAAGATATTCGCGACGGTGCACACACTAAGGATCCTAGCCAGAAACATGGATAGCTACGGAGCAGGGCCAGAAACGTCATCACGTCGGCACGAGAGAGCTGAGGGTCTTCCACGTCAACCTCTCTTGGCAGAGCCATCATTTTTATATTGAGGTCTTTGAAAGTACGACGAGGAATGGGATGAACCACAATATTGGTGAACCCGCCGTCTTGGGCCAGACGAGTAATGATCCAGCCAAAGGGAATTGTGTTACGGGTGTTAGGCAGTGAATCCATAATGTGATGCAGGATGATGGATGGAAGACATAGACGCCTCCCGTGACCAACGTGATAGAGTAAATTCACCATATTAGCTGTGAGATCTGATTTGTTGGTGCTATGAGGGTACACATTGGTGCTGAAAATTTGGTGAAGCACTCGGAATCTGTTGGACATTTCGGATGCGCGGAGTGCACTGCCATCTATCCATTCGGGATTGGGACCCCGACACAAATAACGTGTCCAATCAGCCCGAAGAGAAGAATCAATAAGATTATCATTAGGTTGGGGGGCTGTGGACATGGGAATCCCAATGAGGTCTGCGATTGTTTGGGCTGTGATCTTCACAACACGACCTTCGACAATGACTCGCAGGATGGAGGATTTCCAACAGGGTTGATAATTTTGGACAAGAAGACATACACAACCTCTGGATGTGCCACGCCTCCAAACCGTAGCACACCCTCCCAACCGATCTGTGCGAGAAGTGCTAGAATGCCAAACGACTCCACGCACGACAGGACTACCTCCCGCTCATAGATGATGGTGCGGGACTGAAAGCGGGATAGTGTAGATGGACTCTCAGGTTGGGCTGTAGGTGCAGTAGGAGGTGGAGAGCCCTGAGATGGTCGAGTAGTTGGGAGCTTCTTAGTCCTAGAGGTGGTGGATGGCCTCGCAACCATCTTGGATTTCCCTTTAGGGACTTTCAGCATCGGTTTTTTTGAAGAGTGTAGGAACGGTGGAAACAACAACCAGACCAAGACTGAAAGGAAAGTAATGATCCGGTAGAAAGACCTCCAAATCCCCAATAATGATAAGCCAATAGAAGAAAGGGGGAAGTAAAAATCGAACTGAGAAACCTAGAATCGTTACCTAGGAGAGATATGAAACCACCATATCTGCGAATGAGGGCAATTGGAGGGCTGGCCTTGCTACAGTCCGATCATAAGAAAATACCCTACCAGAGGATTTTGGAAAGAGATAGCAAAATAGGGCATAATAAACAGAACGCTCGTATATAGCCATCGGGTCCCCGATATTTCCGATTGATCGGAGAAGTCTCCGATCAATTAGAAATGTCTCCAGTGAAATTTTGACAGACAAATCCTTTCAACATGTTACAAATGATGGGTCAGCCTATTTTATGATAAGTGGAAGGATGTATGCTTGAAAATAGTGACAATCATTCAAGGACATGAGGCTTATTCCTCAGATATACCTATGAGCACATGATTTTTCAAACCGACTAGAGTGAGCATACCCCGATAGATTTCCGAAGGTGTTCAAACCTTGTGGAATCTAACGGTTTTGTAAGGATGTCGGCCAATTGCCGCTCAGTTTGGATGTATTTAAGGTTTACCACTTTTTCTTCAACTAATTCTCTTATAAAATGGTGCCGGATGTCGATATGCTTGGTTCGAGAATGTTGAACAAGATTTTTCAAAATATTAATGGCGCTTGGGTTGTCACAAAAAAGCGTCATTTCTTCCTGACTAATACCAGAATCCTTTAACATTTGCTTCATCTAAAGTAATTGAGCACAGCAACTACCGGCAGCAATATATTCAGCTTCAACAGTGGATAATGAGATGGAATTTTGCTTTTTGCTATGTCAAGCAACTAAGCAGTTTCCGATGTAAAAACAGCCACCACTTGTGGATTTTCGATCATCCATATTTCCGGCCCAATCGGCATCGGAGTACCCCACAATGATGGATGATGTGTCAAAGGGGTACCACAAGCCATATTCAGTTGTGCAGGCCACACATCTAATCACTCTTTTTTACAGCAATGAGATGTGATTCCCTAGGATCGGCTTGAAATCTAGCACATGCCCCTACGCTAAAAGCAATATCGGGTCCACTGCTGTGAGGTAGAGAAGACTCCCAATCATACTTCTATATAAATGTTGGTCAACACTTTTGCCTGACAAGTCTTTGGAAAGTTCAATGGTAGTGGTCATAGGCGTGGTGTGTGATCGACCCGAGTCTAGCCCAAACCTCTTGACTAAATCTTTCGCATACTTAGTTTGGTTGATGAAGATTCCACTTTTCAGTTGTTTAACTTGCAATCCTAGGAAAAAATTCAGTTCGCCTACCAAACTCATCTCAAATTCAGATTTCATTAATTCAGCAAATAAGCCAGATAATTCTTCACAGTTTGAACCAAATACAATATCATCCACATAAATCTGAGCAATGAGAAATGAATCAGTCGTCCTTTTAACAAATAGGGTTTTGTCAACACTCCCCCTAACAAACTTTTGAGCAATTAGAAATTGAGTAAGACGTTCATACCATGCTCGGGGGGCTTGTTTTAACCCATAGAGAGCCTTTTTCAATCGGTAGACTCTTTGAGGATATTTAGGGTCCACAAACCCTTCAGGTTGTTCAACATAAACTTCCTCATCAAGTATACCATTTAGAAAGGCACTCTTTACGTCCATTTGAAATAATTTGAATTTGAGTGCACATGCTATGGACATGAGAATTCGGATGGATTCTAGTCTAGCAACTGGGGCAAAAGTTTCATCAAAATCAATTCCCTCGATTTGAGAGTACCCTTGAGCTACAAGACGTGCTTTGTTTCGAATCACATTGCCAGATCCATCTGTTTTGTTCTTGAAGATCCATTTAGTTCCAATGACATTCTTCTCATATAGTCTTTCAACCAAAAACCAAACTTCATTTCTGGTGAACTATTGAAGTTCCTCTTGCATTGCAAGTATCCAAAACTCATCATTGAGAGCGTCATTTATATTTTTTGGTTCAATTTTTGAGGTGAAGCACACATGACTATTGATGGCCTCAAGTTGTCTCCTAGTCTTGACTCCAACATCCGAATCTCCAATGATTTGATTGAGGGGATGATCCTTGACATGTGGAACATTTCCAGAAGCTATTGAGGCATTGGGAGTGGGAGATTTTTCAACAGGTTTACCTATGTGGCATGGTTCTCCCACTTCATCATCATCAAGTCTTGTATCTTCTTTTGATTGGTCATCAATGATAACATTTATGAATTCTTAAGTTGTTTTAGTCCTTGTGTTATAAACTCTATAAGCACGACTATCAGAAGCATATCCTAGAAATATTCCTTCATCGCTCTTAGAATCAATTTTTCCTAGATTTTCTTGATCACGAAGGATGTGGCACTTACTACCGAAGACTCTAAAATACTTGATGTTTGGAACTTTTCCATTCCACAGCTCATATGAGGTTTTATCTAGGCCAGCTCTTAAATAAACTCGATTAATGATGTGACAAGCTGTATTCACTGCTTCGGCCCACAGATTTTTTGCTATATTTTTGCTGTTCATCATAACTGTGGCCATGTCAAGTAGAACTCTGTTTTTCCTCTCTGCTACTCCATTCTGTTGAGGAGTTTTTGGGGCTGAGAACTCATGTTTGATACCTAGATTTTCGCAGAATTGTTCAAATCGCCCGTCCTCGAATTCCCCCCCATGATCACTCCTAATACGTTTTACTGTACATTCCTTCTCATTGTGGAGTCGTTTCATGAGTTTCTCAAATTCCTCAAATGTATCAGAAATTTCTTTCAAAAATACAACCCAAGTGTAGCGGGAGTAGTCGTCAACGATAACAAAGGAGTACCTCTTACCACCGTGACTCATCACTCTTGTGGGACCTACAAGATCCATGTGGAGTAGATCAAGGGGTTTTGATGTAGCAATGATGGATGTCTTCTTATGTGCAACTATAATTTGTTTACCTTTCAAGCACTCTGCACATACTTCTTTTGGTTTCTTCCCTATCTTAGGTAATCCTCTAACTAATTTCTTTCTACTTAACCTAGCTAGGTTCCTATAATGGACATGACCAAGCCGTTGATGCCATAACTCAGTTTCATCATTAATGGCCATGTGGAATACGGCAGATGGTCCCTCATCACCCTTGTTTTCAATAACATAGCAGTTATCTCCAGTGCGAAGCCCTTTTAGTATCAATTTTTCAGTTTGGTCCATAATTTCGCACATATCTTTGGAGAATTTTACGAAATGTTGTTCATCACATATTTAAGAGATGCTTAATAGATTATGTTTCAAACCGTCAACACACAGTACATCCTCAATTTTGGGCAATCCTGGCCCGGTGATGGTTCCATTTCCAACAATTTTGGCAACGCTCCCATCTCCAAAGGTAACAGACCCACCATCAAACTCAGCATAATCACAAAACTGAGTCCTATCACCTGTCATGTGTCGGGAGCATCCACTATCAAGATACCACCTAGTGTTTCTTCCGGCTCTAAGGGCTGTATGGATAACTAAGCATTTGTTCTTTACTACCCATTTAGATACTACCCTTTTTGGAGAACCAGGCTTCTTGGTTCATTCTAAAGATGTCATCGTTTGAGCATGAGGTGTTGAGTTTTTTCCTTTGCTTGATTTCTCTTGCATCAGCTCCATGGTTCTTTTGTTTAACTGTTTTACCATTTCAAGGAGCTCTTCCATTCTTTTGTCTTTCTTAGGTGGAGTGGGATAATTTCTCCTCATGTTTCCATTTTTGTATGGTGTTTGTTTTGGAGGACTCTACATATGATTCATTATTTTTTCGGTAGGTACAAATTTACCTTTCAAGTTTCAAACCGGATTCTTAAAGATCAAGCATTCAAACTT
The DNA here is from genome assembly GCA_003013855.2 of Liriodendron chinense. Classification (NCBI taxonomy): domain Eukaryota; kingdom Viridiplantae; phylum Streptophyta; class Magnoliopsida; order Magnoliales; family Magnoliaceae; genus Liriodendron; species Liriodendron chinense. Next base: position 1,331,169 of record PVNU02000629.1, on the reverse strand, counting down.
CAAATGTCCAACATCTTCGCATGCATGGCATATTGGTGAATTCTTCTTAGTGCTTCCTAATGCATTCCTAATCTTTTCAGGTTCTGGGTTACTAACCTTAGTTTGCTCACCATAGCCTAGCCCTCTTGTATTCCTACAAGGCTTACCTAATTTAAGGATATCGTCTAGTTTTTCTCTACTCTAAGCAAATCTTTCATTAAGTTGACGTTCTTGATTAAGCTAAAAGATTAGACATTGATTTGTAGATTTTGCCTTTTTCAGCTCATCTTCTAGGGTATTAATTTTGTCTTGAGCTTCTTTGTTTTTCCTTTCCAAGTCATAGATCTGAAAGTGAAATCTGTTGTTTTCTCCTTTCACTTCTTACATTTCATCAGCCAATTTGTTGTTGTCAATATTAGCTTGGCTCAACTTCTTGGTAAGAAGGATGCTTTGACGAAATAACTCATCATAGGCAACTTGCAACCCTTCATTATCATCCTCGTCATCATCGGAGGATGTCACATTGTTTTCTGACGACTCATGATCATCCTTGTCTTTTACGCCCTGTATGTCTGGGACAATCTCCGAGATAGAGGCCATCAAAATTTTAACTGATCCCCTCCCATCACTTTGATATTCATCTGATTCTGAATCTAAACTCTCGAGGTTGTCCCATGTGGCTGCCATTGCTTTCTTTTTTAATTTTTCTTTAGCAGGAGCTTAGCAATCAAAGGCAATATGACCATAGCGTCCACAGTTGTAGCACTTAGGATCTTTTGGCTTGTTGTAGGATTTTCCTGTATAGCGCTTTTTTCAAAAGATTTGCTATTTTTGTCAACCCTCTTTCCTTTGTTTTTGAAGAATTTTCTAAACTTCTTGGCCATAAGAGCCATTTCATTCATATCCATTTCTTCATCACTATCAACTACAGATTCTTGTTTAGTGTGTGAAGTTTTCAGCACTGTGTTTTTACTTTTTGGGAATTTCTTGAAATGAAGTTCATGGGTCTGTAGAGATCTTAGTAAGTCTTTTATTTTCATAGTATCAATATCTCTACATTCCTCAATACTTATGGCTTTGGAGGAGCACCGTTCGAGTAAGGATCTTAAAATTTTCCTACAAATGCGCGGATCTGATATCCTCTCCCCCAATCCCCACATAGCATTGGTGACATCGCTCAGCCGGGTGTAAAAGTTCATGAAGTTCTCATGTTCTTCCATTTTTATATTCTCAAATTGAGTAGTCAAGAGCTGAAGCTTCGACCTCTTGACTGTACTAGTCCCTTTATGAGTAGTTTCAAAGATGTCCCATGCTTCCTTAGCAGTTGTGTAGTTACAAATTCTTTTGAACTCATCTGCTGAAACGGCACAAAAGATAGCATTGAGTGCCTTTGCATTGCTAATGTATCTCAGTTGTTCAAGATCAGTCCATAAATCATCAGGTTTGACTATGGTGGTGGTGACCCCATCTGTGACTGTGCTCAAGAGGGGTATTTTATATTTGATTTCCACAGACCTCCATGTTGCATGATCCAATGATTGCAAGAAGACTCTCATTCTTGCTTTCCAATATGTATAGTTTGATCCATCAAAATACGGAGGTTGGAAACCATACTAGAATCTCCTTTTGACATGATTTCAAGCTTCTAGAAACGGATCACACTCCGGGCTATTACGCCTTTGAGGAGGAACCCGCTCTGATATCAAATGAAATTGCAGTATAAGTTTGATTACTACTTTTGTAAAAGCAAGAAACAGGTTTCTTTGTCCTAGAGGGGGGTGAATATGACACTTTTAAAATCACCAAATTACACACTTGCAAACATGTGAAGTATTCTTAGAGAACTTACTTCAAACACAAGATATGCAGAATATTAATCAATAAAAACGCAAGTGAAGGAAGTAAAGCAGTTCAACCACTCATCACACAATAAGAGATTTTTATAGTGGTTCGGTTATGTACCTACTCCACTCCCAGCTGATCCACTCACTCCTTGAGTGGCCAGATTTCACTATCTCTATGGTTTTAAATGAGGTTAACCATAAACATTAACAACCTACAAAAGGACTTAGACCTCAACACATGGATTCATCCTTCCATAGGACTAATCCATGAACCACTTTGTCATACACAAGGGCTTGTCCTACTCAAGGACTTATCCTACGCAAGGACTCTACCGAGTTTGGGTCTTCAAACTCTGAAACCCAACTCTCAACTTTGAGGAGGTTTCTTGGACTCGAAAGACTAAATATACTTAGCTGATTGAGCCCCTTGATGATGCCTTTGTTGAAGAAGCTTCGGCTTGCACGGAAGATACCTTCTTCAGCTCCCTCAATCAGCAACCTTGTTACGGATGACTTCTTGTAGATTCCAAGGTGAGGGATTAGGGTTTGGTTGAGGCTATATTGGGATATGGCTTTTATATGAGGAGTAGCTTCTACCTAAACCACCATTAATAGCATTGATGACAAGATTATAACTTTGAGAGGTAGGTCAAGATGCCATTAAAGAGAGGTTGAGTTCATGATTCAATCCAAACTTTGAATGCTCTTCAATGTTGGTCAAATCAACATGGATTGAAGTATGAACTCAACAAATCAAAGGGAATGAGAGAAAGGGATCTCAAGGAGGAAGCACAAACAAACCTTAGATGATGCTCAAGGTGACTCTCTCAAGATCCAACCGAGTTCCATATATAGAAATGACTTTCAATGGTTAGAAAACGGTCACATCGATAGGATCCGATCGATCGGACATAAGTATCAGCTCATTTTGAATTTTTGCTAAAAAATAAGGGTCTCCGATTGATCGGACTTAGTTCCGATTGATCGGAGGACCCTGTCCGATTGATTGGACAGATGGTCCGATTGATCGTAATTTCTTCCAGAGAGTTATGTGATTTTCTGGATTTTTCGTCCGATGGATCGGATGTCCTTCCGATTGATTGGAGTACCCTGTCCGATTGATCGGACAAATGGTCCGATTGATTGTATTTTCTTCCAGAGAGTTATGTGATTTTCTGGATTTTTCGTCCGATGGATCGGATCATTCTCCGATTGATCGGAATGCCTTGTCCGATTGATCGGACAGTCCTACGAGTGATCGGAAAAATGTCCAGATATATTTCAAAGTTACTGGACAAAGCTTCAATTGATCGGACATGACCTCCGATTGATCGGACACCTATCGGAGACAGCAGATATAATATTTTTCATGTTTTAAACAACAACTGCCATAATAGACACTTCCATAGCTGATCTTTATGGAAAGTGGACTATAGATGGGGCTAAGGATGCAACTGGTAAGGATTGGGCCATCTATAGAGGGGTTTTTGGGATTAAAGGTTTGGATGAAGAGGCTTGAAGCTTGACTGGATGAGCGATCTTCTTGAGTAGCTTCTGTCTTCAGCCACAAGCAGACTTGACGACACACTAACCATGGTAATTGACAAATCTTTGCATTAACACACTTGATGCAAAATATGTAATGAAATAGGCAAGTTACTGGAATCAGAATAATACTCAGATAGAAACAAATACATGAGATATCCATATCCAAAAGAAGAAATGAGCATATATATATATATATATATATATATATATATATATATATATATATATATATATAAGCCAAACGAATCAATTAACATCAACAACTCACTCGATGGGACCCGCCAGGGGCCCCGATCACTAGTCTCCAAAAACTATAGCAAAGGTCTATACATTTCGCCAACCCGACGCTATCTCCCATGACAAGAATCCCCTATCACCCTCTATATTAGTCGTTTACATACTGAATGTATGGCTCCTCGCCAGCGGCTAACTCCTAGTATTCTGTCACTTCGCTTTCCTCCTGTAAACTTGGGTCACATGCGGCGTCTGGGTGGTGTTTTAAACACCGTCCCCAGAATGGGGAGTGAGTGGCCAACTTAGTAGTAACATTACATACAAGTTATCAATGCACAAATAAAAGCAAACATAAATAATGGATTCTATTACACATCCTTCCTAACTGAGATATCCATATCAACAAAACACAGTTATTTAGTGCATGAGTGCATGCCCCAAGCACCAGTTTGTCATAGAGAATAGTGTGTGGCACCACCACATCACACGCACAGACTGGGACGCCATGACAGGGGCACCACCCCAGTCACCGACCGAATGAATGTTATGCCGAATCATAAATGATTATCGAAGTCCTTAGTTATACCAGTTTAACACCCAGCCGATTAGCGAAGCCATCATACCATTACCGTATCACTCGGCCGATCAGGGATCATCTGGCTCCCTGCGGGCGAGTACATATCATCACTGGCGCAGCGTAGACGGGTGAGGGATCGATCACCGTCTCTCCACTCGAATAACTACTCCAAATCTATGGAGCTATCGGGAATCCTCAACTGATCTTTTTCGATTTCTTAAAGGATTGCTTGAATCCACAAGCAAGAGATGAAAACTCAAGAGAACTTTGATAAAAGATGATTAATCTGGACCATTGGGGATGCAAATTGGGAGAAGATGGATCCGATCCTGGATCGCGGGTCATAGGCCACCTATGAATCTGGCGGTCCTCTCAGACTTTATTTCAGACAACTCGTTTTGAACTGTTAACCGGCCGAACTCAGCCTGATATTCGGTGACGGTCTTAGACCCTTGTTTGCAATTTTGATATTGCTTGAACAAGATTTGGTCATAGTCGCTAGGTAAAAATCGGGATTTCATTAATCGCTTCATACTTGGCCAATTTTGGACTGGTAACTTGTTCTGTCGGATACGGGAAGTTTGTAATTGTTCCCACCATGCGGAAGCTCCGAATTTTAGCTTATAGGCTACGAGCTTTACTTGCTTATCTTCCGAGACACCAAAATAATCGAAGAACCTTTCGACTTCCGCGAGCTAATCAATAAAAGCTTCGATGCTTAATGAACCATTGAAGGAGGAAAGCTCACATTTACCCGGGAAGCCTCTGCCATTGTGATCCGCAGGAGCATCCCCCTGTGCAGCTTGTTGAACGATGATGTTTTCAACGTCTTCATCGCTGTGTTCCTCGTCATCATGTCCGGCTCTTTGAAGCGCTAGTTGTGGTGCTCGGCGAAACACAGGATTGTACCGAATTGCAATCGCTGGTTGTGACGCATTGCCCTGAGTTTGTGGCTATGGTAAAGCCTACAAAACCCTATCTAATGCAGCGATCATCCTCTCCATATGCGCCTTATTCGCTTCCTGGAGATTGTCGATCTTCTCTGCTAATAACTGAAACCCTTGATCAACATCAGAGGGATGGTTGTCACGGATGTCACTAGAAGCCATCTTCCCGAGATTGTTCCTCGCTCTGATACTAACTTGGCGCAGCGTAAATGGGTGAGGGATCGATCACCGTCTCTCCACTCGGATAACTACTCCGAATCCACGGAGCAATCGGGAATCCTCAACCGATCGTCTTCGATTTCTCGAAGGATTGCTTGAATCCACAAGCAAGAGATGAAAACTCAAAAGAACTTTGATAAAAGATGATTAATTGTTCTTCTACTATGAAATAAAAGAGTATTTAAAGGTCTAACTATGAAATAGAAACCCTAATTGCGAAATATTAAGTATCCTAAACGAATTAAGAAAGAAATAAACTCAAATTGGAAAGTTCCCGCAAAACTGCACAACTGGTTTACACACGGTTGGGCGCCCGGTCAGGACTAGTCAGGCACCCAATGGAGCAAAAACTCATCCGGAGGGTTTGGACAATAATTAGACTAATTTCGGGCACCCGGTCAAAGTTACTCGGGCACCCGATGACATGGTCAAGCGCCCGATGACCTGATGGTCAGGCGCCCGATATTCAAGAGTTCAGTCCAGTAACTCCCTAGACGATCAGGCTCATGGTCGGGCGCCCAGTGATGTGCAGTTGGGCGCCTGATTGGGTGGAATTTTCTGAAGTTTGGCCATCAACTTGTCGCTTCGCTTGGACTCCTTCCAATGGTCCAGATTCTTCATGTAGGCTTCAGTGACCCCCTCTACATCAATCACCAGTAACCCCAAAGATCCCAGCTCGGATAAACAATCCGAGTGTCCCATTCGGCTATGACTCGTCAGCCATGTCCGACTCAGATCGAGGTGGCTCAGTCATGCCATTTCCCCGTAGTCAAACAAATGGATGGCTCACTACCTCCATGAGTGCTCAAGGACATTACGGAGGGGCACCATCCCTGCGTAAGCCAACAGTGCAGGCATCGGTCCCATACCACCATGCTCGGCCCATAAGCCTTTAGGGATCGTTCGTCATGTAATTATTAGTGGGCCTATCCAATAGTTGTGTTGGTATATAGATTTAAATATAAATGTTTACACAAACATTATGCCTGAATCGAGTTTGTTGAGCCGGTGGTCCTTAAGCAAGGGGATAACGGGAGACTGACCTTGAGTACTGTGCCCCACGCAGTTCACGAACCACGGACAGCATCCACATTTCACCATGCCTGAGGATTCCAACTTCAAGGATATAGTCAACCTGTGTGACCGACCCAAACTCTATGAATTTTTCGATCCAGAAACATATAAAATCATGGGACTATGCTAGGAGCTAAACATTAACTTACTCTACTACATATATGGTACACACATGTGATAATATTCCAGAATTCTAAACAAATCAGAAGAAATCACCAATTTTCCCAAAGATACAACAGCAACATACACATGCATCTCAAGGAACAATAACAGTGCACAATCAATTAAACATGCATGATGATCAAACAATATAAACATGGAATTCATAGTCTTAAAGACATCTAGAGAAGTAAACCCTAAGAGATTCTACATCAACCTAGCAAATCTGTCTAGAATTTGAGACATTATTCACGTGGGCTTGCATTTGATGCAAGACAACCTGTAGGGAATGATACACACCTTATATTTCTGAAATCCCTTGCAATTCCTGCAAGAGAGGGGTTGTATGTTAGGAAATTGCACGGATTCAGCAAGAAATCAGACAGTTCCAAGTGTATACTTCATTTCAATTACCTGGGGGACTGGATGAAGCTGAATCCCGTACTCTCCTAGCCCTATGTAGCGAAGGTGGCTAAGGAATTGCTCTAAATTGACATGCACAAGCCCTCCTTCGGTTGATCTCCTTCTTTCTCAATTTCTCTTCCTCACTCTCTCTTTCTTTTCTCAACTAGATGTAGAGATAAATGAGAGTGATTGAGAGAAAATGGGCTATTATAACCTTGAGAAATTAGGATATATAGCCCTCAACTTTTTAAGTGGCTACAAGTAGCCCTTTTGGGTCTACTTTGGTTGTGTGGGGCCCAGCGGGCCCATCTAACTCAATCTAAACCGAGGGATAGTCCTCCTGGCCCAGGATATGGCTACATGCACGATCCTACGAGAATATGATGCGGCAATTGCGAGATATGACTACGGATCAGTTCGACGGTCAGCGACTGTCAATCGAGGCTGCAAGTTTGGGATTGTGGTCGATGTTATATTTAAGTTTTAAGTCCTTAATCTCAACACCATGCAAGGGTGCAGAAGAGTCACATAAGAAAAGTATTTGTTGTAATGATTGGTTTACTTAAGGTTGGTGAGAGTACACTTGCGCATAGGGTATAATCGCAGTGTTGTGCAGTTTTACGGTTTCGGGTATTAATTTCAACGTGCAAATCCAACGAAGGCACCAGGCCCGACATGGGGATCGACTATTTAAGTCTCAAACTCACCTGACTCGGATTGGATAGCACAATGACCCGACGGGTGCGCACGTGGAGCCTAGATTAGGAAGGCCTCAGTTTCAAAAGGCTACTATTGGCTAATTAAACGCCCTAAAATGATGTAAGCTTGACATGGCCCGAGGATATGTTTGGGTTCTAGGGCAGGTTGTTTTACGGGGCGTTATAGACCAATGATCTCGTGGTGCGTTGACGTCATCTATCGACCTATCATGATGTGAATGGTATATCCATGCCACCCTCCATCTTACAATTCATTACAGAGCACTGGTGAAAAAAAAGGCACATCCAAAGCCCAAGTGAAAAACAGCACACAAGGTAGTGGGGATAATGATGGCTACTGTTGAAACCTTCCCAAGGCTCAATATGATGTTTATTAGACATCCAACTTGGTGGCACAAACCTGAATGAAGGGTAAACATAAATATCGGCTTAATCCAAAACTTTTGTGCCCCCATGAAGTTTTTAGTGGTACGCACTCAATCCCCCTTGCTTTTTGTAGTGTGGTCCACTTGAACTTTGAATCTACCTTATTTTTGGGCCCATGACCTAAAATGTTCCCGTCAAAATAGATGGATGGTGTGGATATAGTACATACATCATGGTGGGGACCACCGAGTTAGCAAAACGTTAACACAGGCACACCACGCAATCCACTGATTGCCATTTCCTACTGAGTGAGGATTGTCATTATTGGAGGCACATAAAAATTCACTGCCATCTATTCTCATTGGTCCACATCATCACTAATGACGTCAGCTCCCAAAACAAGTGGATTTTTCAAGTATGGATTGCGTGCTACACAACCCCACTTTTACCTTGTGGAATTTCTCTGGGCCACACCATGATCTATCGGTTAGATTGGCACCGTCCATCAATTTTTTCAGATTATTTAAAGTATAAGACAAAAAATGAGGCACATCCAAAGCTCAAGTGGACCACACGACAAAAAGCATGGGATTGAATGAGTAACGTTAAAACCTTACTATGGTCCACTATGAGGTTTATTTGCCATCTAATCTCTTCATTAGGTCACTCAAACCTTGATGAAGGGAAAACATGAACATCATCTTGATTAGAGTCGTCTGTGGCCCCCAAGAAGTTTTCAATGGTAAGCGTTCAATTCCTAATCTTTTCTATCATGTGGCCCACTTGAGCCTTGGAACTGACACATTTTAGACCTCATGTCTAAAAGGTATGAAAAAAATAGATGGACAGTGTGGATCTAATAAATACATCATGATGGCCCACGGAAGTTTCACATTTCAACGTTCCGAATTTCTTCTGAGCATCAGGAATTTCTTGACGTGGGGAAATTTATGCGGCCCGAAGATTTATTTCTAAGATCCACACCGTTTGTATATTTTTTCATATCTTTCTTAGGTAATAAGCCTAAAAACAAGGCAGATCCAAAGCTCAAGTAGAACACACCATAGGAAACAGTGGGGCCACAGACGGCTCTGGTCAAGCAGATATTTGTGTTGTACCTTCATCCAGGTATGATAAGCCTCAAGCTTGGCCCTAGGAAGGTTTCAACCACGGTTTGTGTAATCTCCATTGCTTTCTTTGGTGTGGCCACTTGAGCTTTGGATGTACCTCATTTTTGGAATCATGCCCTCAACCTGTTTGGAAAAATTGATGTACCGTGTTGATGTAACACAAAGGTCATGGTTAGGGGCGGGTTAGGGGCGGTGATATTTCACACATTAAAAGTTGTGCTGTGTACGCAATGTACTGGGAAGATGAAAATTCGGAGTATTTTGTGAGCAGAAGATATCGAAAATGACGTGGAAGAATGAGAATAGCCGGCACTGGAATTTGCTGGGAACATAGATGATCCGCACTCTTTCCTATTCAGTAGGTTGGTGAGGGAGAAAGTTGACTGAGGCTTATTTGTCATCGGAGCATATTAGGTGAGATCCCAAATCACCCAATAGGGACCTCACCGTGGGGCCCACCTTGATGTGCCCACCTTGATGTATGTATTCTGTATGAGCTCGGATTAGGTGCTACTCCCACTAGGATGCAGCCGGAGATGGATGGGTACGTAGCGCAGGTGGGCCCACACCGATGTGACAGGTCTGTCAACACTCCATCAATACCAAGGTGTGGCCCCCTACTTTTCACCAATATCGAGGTGTCACGCACCCATCCGTATCCAGCTGCGCCCTCATGGGTTTAGTACCTAATCCGAACTCATTCTGTACCCGCTCCATCCATTTTTCCATATCAGTTCAAAATATTATCCCCAAAATGAAGCGGATCATTCAATTATCAGGCTGGCCATCCCATAGGAAACAGTGGATATTGACAACAAATGGGCCACAAAAGTCTTGGATCATGTTGATATTAACAGATTGGATGGCAAATAAAAACTCTGGAAACGTTAAGGTGCACCCTGAGAAATTTTTAATGATAGGTTGTTCAATCACCAATATTGTTTCATATGGTATGGTCCACCTTATAATTTGATCTGATTCATTTTTTGGTTAATGTCATAATTTTATGTAAAAACGGATGGATGGCATGGATACAGAATACACACATCAAAGTGGGCTCCATGGTGAGTGCTGCACCGTCTTGGGCGGTCCCGGGTGCATGAAGGAAATGGCGGAATTTTCCACCTTTGTCATGCTGTGTGTCAGAGAAAATCAGAGAAAGTTGATGACCCCGATTTGTTTGTGTTCGGGAAGATGAGGACATGGCCGAATTTTCTACACTTTTGTCAAATTTCAGGCGTTTGGATCCATTTTGCATTACATCAATGAGTAACATCAACCACAAAGCAAATGAGCATACACTCGCACCAAGAATTACAACACCTGTTTAGATGTGCAGATCGTCCTAATTGGATGGACCCACAATCACAGGGAGCCTAGTGAAACTGCCAGTCCCCAGGTGGCTACTGGACAATGCTCCATGAGCCAACCATGACGTTTGTCTTATGGACTCTGTCTATCTATTTTAACAAATGGCATGAGCTCAAAAATAGGCAAATCAGGATAAGAAAATAGTGGGCATTGAATGCCCTTTATTAAAAACTTCCTAAGCCCATTGTAATGAATGCCCTTCATTAAAAACTTCCTAAGCCCATTGTAATGTTTATTTTCCATCCAACCGGTTGATTAGGTCACATATACCTGGACGAAGGAAAAACACAAATATCAGCTTCATATAAAACTTTTGTGGCCTTCAAAGAGTTTTTAGTGGTGGGCATTCAATCATAACTATTTCTTGTGGTGTTGTCTACATGACACTTGTCTTTGCTTTATTTTTTGGTTCATGCCCTAAAATGATCCCCAAAAAAATGGATAGATGATATGAATAAAAGTACATACTTTATAGTGGGGCTCATAGAGCACCGTCAGGCAACCTGCATCCCAATCACATAGTGAGGTCCATAGAGATGATAGGTATGCAACCCATTCAATTTCATGCATGCAATAACACATAATAAATATGTACTTCTCTCTGCTAGGTGTTGGTGAGATATCATAATTGTTGAAATATTACAATAATTTATTTAGCATCAGTTACTGATGGTGAAATATTATAATTATTTATATTGCCATCAATTAACGTGGGAAATGGGAAATCAAACGCTCCCTCTCATGCATTGTTGGAAGGTTTAGATTGGACATAGCCACGTCAGGGTTGATCGAAGCAAAGCAGCTTTGAAAGTTGTTCGTGGACTTACCGGTACTCGGCCAGTCGGCATCCTATGTCCCATTCCTCTCCTTTACAGAGTGCCAAAGAAGAGTCAGCAAAATATCATAACAGTGTCCGCCTGCTAACCCAGCTGAAAGATGCCTTGGGGTTTCAACAGAAGGTCTCAGGTTTAGAATGGTAAGGAGATACACTAATAGCATCAGTGGGTGCATCATGTGACTAACCGTGTGGGTGCATTGTGCAGACAATAAGGTGGGTTCGGGTCGGCTTTGGAGCAAATGCTGTGAGAACCAGCACATACAACGGCTGAACCCTGTGGGCCCACCATGTCATGTGTGCGCCAATGCCAGATTAAGTGAGGCAGGGGAAACAACTAAGTGGGTGATACCCTAACTGCATGTAACCTTGATCTACGTGTTGTATATCTATGTAGTTCATCCGTTTTGCCCGCTCATTTTAAGGCATGGTGGAAAAATTGATAAAATCTATATTTCCAACTTGAATGTTCCAAGTCCATCTATTGATTAGGTGGGCAAAACTTAAAAAAAAAAAAAAAAAAAAAAAAAGACATTTCGGAGAATTAGAAAGGCATGTCTGTGATATATAACAGATGTACATACAAAGTCTGGTTTGGGCTTTCTTAACTTGAGCCCAAACCCAAAGTAGAAATTGTTTGCGCCATGTATACGAGGCCCAAACTAGTAGGTCCAACCTGGGAGGTCAACCCAGTCCGTTGCCGCCCGTTAGTCAGAAACCAGTGCTGCGCTTTAGCTTCATTAGGCCCGAGGCATGGGACTAGGTTTTCTATGATCGTGAACTGAAATTGGGCCGGAGCAGGATCAAGCCCATTTACGACCCACGAAATTATTCTTCAAATCATGTGCTGACAAAACCGGAGTGCTGATTCGGTTTCTTAGGTCGTTTTCTTTGTTAGAGCATGACAGAGGGTCCTAATGCATCGACGGTGAGGATTCTTGAGGATCAAAGACTCCATGCTGAAGCACCTCTCAACTGACTCACAGTCCATGCAAGACAGGTTTCTCCCAGTTTTCTGGCAGCGACGATTTTCTTGAGAAATTGTACGGTCTAGATCTCCCAAATGGACGGTTTGGATATATCTTGAGATCGTTCATTCGAATTCATAGGCGATTAATCCTTCGTGAGAAGGAGACCAGAGATTCCGTTTAAATGTGGTTTCGCACTCTGGTTATGGGAGCTGGAAGATGCTCGGGTTTTCGGTTTTAGGGTGTGTAATATGGATGGTAATGATCTCTCACAGGAACGGTTTGGATTGTTCAAAGATTGGACACAAATTTTCCCACTGACGCTGTTAGTAGTTGGTGGGTAGCTACTAGACGATTCTGTGTGGGCCCTACCATGATGTATGTGTTTTGTCTACTCTGTCAAGTGGCCCAGATCTACTGAAGCCGCCTCCGCTGTCAAATGTCACATGCAACCATCTTTGAAAGTCATTTGTTGAAGCAACCTGCGGTTCAAGCTTTTCGCTCAAATTCCCCAACGTCTGCAAGGGTACGTAAGAGCGGAGGCGGTTTGGCTGGTGACCCGAACACACCAGCTGGCTAGCTGATGTCAAAGCTCTGTGGGCACCACCATGATGTATGTGTTTTATCCACGCCATCCATCCATTTTTGCGAGCTCATTTTAAGGCATGAGACAAAAACTTACTCAGATCCAAAGCTCAAGTTGACCACACCACATGATATAGCGGGGAGAATTATGTCCACCGTTGAAACCTTCTTAGGGCCCACAGCGATGTTTATTCGTTTTCCAACCTGTTGGTAAGGTCACGAAGACTTGGATGAAGGGGAAACACAGATATTAGTTTGATCCAAAACTTTTGTGGCCCCAAGAAGTTTTCAACGGTAAGTATTCAATACCTGTGGTGTGGTCTACCTGAGCTTTGGATCTGCCTAAATTTTTGTATAATGCCATGTAATGAGCTGGAAATATGGATGGATGGCGTGGATAAAATACTTACATCATCGTAGAGCCCACAGAGCCTTGACAGCAGCTAACACCAGCCAAACCGCTTCCAGTAAGAGCGCATTGTACTCGGACTGCATACTCAGCACCCTATATCCTAGTGTAGTGAGTAAACTTTATGGGGGCCACCGTAATTCATGTGTCTTATCCACACGGTCCATTCATTTTTCCATCTCATTTTGGACACCAACTCCAAATTAAGGCATATTTCATGTTCTAGTGGAACACACCACAGGAAGCAATGGGACTTGAACAATTGCCGTTGAAAACTTTATGGGCCACAGAAGTTTTTGGATCAAGTTGATATTTGTGATGGATGCTGGATTCCTCAAGTAGTCATGGCAGCCCTGCAGTTGCAGATTGTGATGGATCGGTTGCTAGTTTTCTTTTTTTTTTCCCCCTTTCCCCCACATCAATAGAAAGCTAAAGTTTTGGAATAGAGCTTCAGCTCCTTGCGTCATCTTTTGCGGTCATCTGTTTGCTCGTGTCGATGCCGAAAATCTCGGTTGAAATCAGCCTTTGAGAGAGAAGGCAAGGGCAGGGGAAGGTGTTTGTGAGAAAGGGGCCTCCTTTATCAACTGTTGAAGGACGATCGATTAGTTCACTTGATCATAAACAACCTACCTCCTTAATATGGAACGTTACTTGTGAACTATAACACGCTAAATGATAAATGAATATTAAACGAACTGATTAATTTCTCAATGCATCCAAGAGGAGGATAGGATCAAGTAACTAGGCAAGGTACATATTTTTAATTTAGTAATATCAGGACATGAAAATGGACATGGATATAATGAAAAAAGGAAAAGGAAACAAGGTTCTAATAAGGGATCCTTAGGACCTCCTGCGAGCGATCAACTTGAGAATGGATCGAATGGATCAAACAATAAGTGGGCTAAGAAGAATAATTGCTTCTTTTGCAAGAAGCTGAGCCATCAGAAGAAACAGCATAAAGTATTAGCAGTGACTCATAAAGATGGGTAATAATACTATCATGGTCTGTTTTGAATATAATTTAACTGATGTATCGGTAAATTCCTAGTGGATAAATTCAGGAACAACTATTCACATCTGCACTTCTATGCAGGACTTACTATAGAGCAGGCCACCAACTGATGCAGAGTGCTCAGTATATGTAGGCAATGGTGTTAAAGTTTACATGGAGGCAGTCAAAGTCTATAGGCCTAGGTTAGAGTCAGGTTATTCATTGCATCTATTTGATACATTTTGTGTGCCTTCTATAAGGCGTAATTTGATTTCTATTTCTCATTTAGACAAATTAAGATATTCATTTAAATTTCTCGTAATAAAATGTTGAGTATTTATTTTGATTCAATTATTGTTAGCACTAGCACTATGGTAAATAATCTATACAAATTAGGCTTTGATGCCTCACACGTCTATAATGTGAATACCCTACATATAAATAAAGTGGGTTCTAAATGAAAGTTGTAGCATGAAAATTCCTCCATGTTGTGGCACAGACGATTAGGTCATCTGTCGTGAGAGATTGGAAAGGCTAGTGAGGGAAGACATTCTTCATTTTCTAGATTTCTTCGACTATAAAGTATGCACAGATTACATTAAAGGTAAATAGACCAAAGACCAAAATAAAGAAGAAATGTGCAACAAAGAATATAAGACTCTTAGTAGTGATACATACGAACATTTATGGTCTATTCCTTATAGCATCTTGGAGTGGACGCAAATACTTTATCGCTTTCATAGAGGCTACTCTCGTTTTGAGTACCTCTATCTTATAAAGAAAAAATCAAATGCCTTGGATGCTTTTCAAATCTATAAGGCAGAAGTTGAAAATCAACTTGATAATAAGATTAAAGTCGTTAGGTTTGACCGTGGTGGTGAATACTATGGCAGATATGATGAATCAGGTCGTAATCCATGACCCTTCACTAAATACCTACAAGAACGTGTCATTATCGCCCAATACACCATACCTGGAACTCCAGAGCAAAATGGTGCAATTAAAAGGCGCGATCGCACCCTAATAGACATGGTGCGTCATAATGAGCAATTCGATATTGTCAAAATCTTTGTGGGATGATGCGATGAAAACTGCAGTTCATATCCTCAATAGGGTTCCTACTAAGGTTGTAATGAAAACGCCTTTTGAGTTGTAGAATGGAAGAAAACCAAGTCTCCGATATCTCCACATTTGGAGATGTCTTGTTGAGGCTAAACTGTATAACCTGCGAGAAAGGAAACTCGATCCTAGTACCGTAAGTTATTTCTTTATAGGATACTCAGAAAGATCAAAAGGCTATCCATTCTACTATCCTTCCCATTTTATCAGGATTGTTAAGATTGGGAATGCCAGATTCATTGAAGACACTGAAAATAGTGGGAGCAGAAATATAAGGAATTTTGTATTTAAGGAGAAGAGAGATGTCTCCTGTCACAACCATTCCAGAATACGTGGACATAAATCTTACAGTTGAACCTGCAATCATTGCAGATCACTACGATGAACCTCCTATACAACCCATTGAAGGAGGAAATCAAAATCAAAGTGAGCCATTAAGGAGATTAGACAGAGAGGGGAGGCCTACGATTCCAGATGATTACATCATATATTTATAGGAACACAAATTTGACATAGGGGTGGAAAAGGATCCTAAATCCTTTACATAAACCAAACAGAGTATCAACTCTTCTCGACGGATTGATGTCATGAAGGATGAATTAAAATTGATGAGGGTAATATTGAAAGAGCCGATTGATTGTAAATGAGTATTTAAAACCAAACAGAATTCTAAGGGTAATATTGAAAGATATAAAGCTAGACTTGTTGCCAGGATTTTAACTAACGTGAAGGCATTGATTTTAAGGAGATTTTCTCACTAGTGTCTAAGAAAGACTCATTCATGATCATAATGGCTCTTGTGGCTCCTATGGATTTGGAGTTGCACCGGATGGATGTTAAGACAGTGTTTCTCAATGGAGATTTATATGAGAACGTATACATGTTGCAACCTAAAGGTTTTAGAGCCGATAACTCAAAACATATGATGTGCAAACTCAAGAAATTCATCTGTGTTGGAACAAGAATCACGACAGTGGTACCTAAAGTTTCATTAAGTAATTTCCTCATATGGTTTTATAGAAAACACTGCAGATGAGTGTATTTACTTCGAGATCAGTGGGAGTAAGTTTGTCATATTAGTTTTTTATGTCGATAATTTTCTATTGGCTAGCAATGACGTTAGGATGATGAGCGATACTAAGAAGTTCATGTCTAAAAATTTTGAGATAAAGGATCTTGGTAATGCCTCTTATGTCATTGACATTGAGATATGCCATAATAGATCGCGTGGATTGCTTAGCCTATCACAGAGGGCCTATATTGTTAGGATACTCGAAAGGTATGGCATGCAAAACTGTGTTCCTGGATAGTCACCCATTGTAAAGGTTGATAAATTCAGCCTATTCCAATGTCCTGAGAATGATTTGGAAAAAAATTTGAATGAAGAAAGATATTCCGTATGCGTCAGTAGTAGGGAGCATCATGTATACTCAAGTTTGTACACGACCGGACATTGCTTTTGCAGTTGGAATGTTGGGCAGGTATCTTTTCAATCTAGGAATGCAGCATTGGTAACTGCAAAGAAAGTCTTGCACTACCTGTAAAGGACAAAGGACTTCGGACTCACATACAGAAGGTCTGACCATTTGGAGTTGGTTGGGTACTCAGACGCAGATTTTGCTTGCTACGTTGATACAAAGAAGTCTAACTCAGCCTACATCTTCATGATGGTTGGTGGGGCTGTGTCTTGGAAAAGTATGAAATAGTCGACAACAGCCTAATCCATTATGAAAGCTGAGTATATTACTTGTCATGAAGCATCAAATCAGGCATTATGGTTATCGTATTTCTCCTCAAGTTTACAGGTATTGGAGCATATCCTGAAATCATTGAGAATCTTTTATGATAATTCAGCTGCGGTTTCTTTCTCTAACAACAATAGGCACTCATCAATGTCAAGGCATATTGACATCAAGAATTTTGTTGTAAAAGAAAGAGTTGACAAGCATCTAGTATTTATAGAATTTATCAGCACTAAACAGATGATTGCGGATCCGCTCACTAAAGGACTCCCTATTACGCTATTTCAGGAACATGTGACATCCATGGAAATCATCGATCTCATAGATGTATTCAGTTTGTAGGAGTTTAGCATAGTTCATTTTCTTAAACATTAAAAAGATCTTATTTATGAAGTTTTAATGATTCTAATATATAGTTAATTTCCTGCTTCTCTTTAAGTATGCGCAATTTATTTCAAGTAAGTGGAACTATAGTTATGTTTTATTGGAAACATGTTAAAGCTCTTGCACCTCTTAAGGATAGGCACATATGATCACACTGCGTGTGTAATCCTTATACCACACTTCTTAAGCCATAATCTATGTCATTAAGGCTGATGGTAATTGTGACTGTGCTTAGTCTCACTTCGCCGTTATATGTTGTGAAGGCTATCGCGATTCTATACTAGAAGTCTTGATGGACCAGATTGTTTTGGCGTTGCCCGTATGATTCAACATTGGTTAGCCGTTTAGGTATTTTCTTTATCAAAAAATGTATTTTTAAAATTAAATCTTGACATTGATCAATGTGGCCCAAGTAGAAGAATGTAAGTTTTTTTGTAAAGTGAGCCTAATTGATCAACAAATTGGATTTACTTAAGGGTTGGATTTGATGGTCGGGCATACCAGTGGACCCCACCAAAGACATGATTGATCTAAATTCGTGTATGGGTGATGCGCTACACCTATGTCTCACGCACAGTATTATAGTTGGGTTAGGATACTCCAAATTCGTGTGGAGCGCTAGGGTAGAGGAGTTTTGATGGGTTTCAAACTCCTCACCCCTCATACATATATAAACAGGACCGAGTCCCCAATCCTAAACATGCTGAAAGCTTCTCATCCCATCCCGGTGCTTTCCTAAAGGTGTAAGGTGCAGAAGACTACGGCATTCGTCTATAACCATATCATCCCTGCCAAATACGAATTTCACTTTGGGTTTCCGTCCTCATATCCTATGCATAACACGATCCGTTTCAATTCTACAATCTAGATTTCACACATCCAACCATCCAAACCACCATATGGAGCGCCAGCGTTGGTCCAAAAGAAGCAACATGGGAGCCTATGATTTAGGATTTTAAAACCAAATTTGTTAATCAAATTTAAATTCCTTTGAATATAATAGAAATTTCCAATGCATTCGAGCAAAAATTTTCTTCTTCTTTCTTTATTTTATTTTTTTTGGTGCATTGCTATTATGAGCTGTCAAATACATAGGAATCGGAATTACCTTAATTCCTATGTGATTATTACTTAGATTCCAATGCATTCAAATACAAGCTGCCAAACGTCCTTGTAATTACATGAGTTTAAGTGCGTTGACCACCACGATTTATGAATATCATCCAATCCATCCATCAGATGCATCTCAACGTTAAGCCTATGTCCTG
Organism: Liriodendron chinense; assembly: GCA_003013855.2. NCBI lineage: Eukaryota > Viridiplantae > Streptophyta > Magnoliopsida > Magnoliales > Magnoliaceae > Liriodendron > Liriodendron chinense. Next base: position 1,312,293 of record PVNU02000629.1, on the reverse strand, counting down.
AAATCCAAACTAATCACCACACCAATTAGAAAAATGGGGGGCATATGGAAGGAAGGAGGACGCCCATCATAGAATCTTCACTGTGGAGTCGTTGCTGTTTATATGTCATCCAACCTCTTTATCAAGTGTGTCCTACCATGATGAAGCGACACACCAAAGAATCCAGATTCTCTGCTTTTACCAAGAAGGAAAATCCTGCTTTGCACCTCTGTCATCCAACCCCTTTAGCAAGTGCGTTGACCACCTCTGACACTGTTAGGCTCAGGTGCCGTTTGGTAAACTGAAAAATTAAGTCTGAAAATTAATTTAAGTACTGAAAACTTCAAGTGCTGAATTTAAGTACTTATAAGAACTGAAAAATCTGTTTGGTAATTTATCTGAAAACTGCCATTGAAAACTTATCACGGTCACAAAAGTTTCGGATCAAGCTAATATTTGTGTTTTCCCTTAATCCAGGTCTTTGTGTTATGATGAACAGGGTTGACGGTAAATAAACATCATGGTGGGCCCTAGTAAGGTTTCAATGGTGGGCATCATTGTCCCCATTGCTTTCAGTGGTGTGGTCCACCTGAGGTTTGGACTTGTCTCATTTTTGGGCTCATGCCTTAAAATCATCTCTCCAAATGGATAAACTATCTAGATATAATACATACATTATGTTGGGGCTTATAGAATTTGGTGACTTCAAGTATTTATGTGGGGTGGTTTCATGGATGGGAAAGTAAACAAAGATGGGTAATCTTGCCATTTTTAAATGTTAATAGGGATACATTTGTCAATTTTTATCTAAAAATTTAAAGAGAAACCACTTACCGCATTCAGCTATAAACTTTAAGTCAAGTTGGCATGACTTAAAATAATCCACTTAATTTAAGTGATTTTTCCAATTAAGCACTTAAATTTTTTTAGTTACCAAACGGTTTGAATTACTAAAATCACTGAAAATATCATTTTTCAGTGATAAGTTGTGGAATTAAGTTTTACCAAACGCACCCTCAGATGGCCCAATCAAAGAAGCAGTAGCAAAAGGTTCTCTGCTCAGTAAAAGCATGAGGATCCGGATTCCACACAAAAACCCAAGGACCCACTCCATTCCAAATTTTAGGTGGGCCACCACAAGTGAATATATAGGTAGTAGGTGTGGTTTACGTTGACACCTGTGGTGTGATTTACCTAAGCTTTTGAGAGGGACATATCTGGTGGCTATTTACGGATACCATGTGCATACTCACGAGATGCAGAGTTTGTAGGGTTAATGAAACCAAATCTATCTCTATATATAGGCTTGTGAATGAGCAGGTGTTCAAGACAGGAGTTAGTGATGGCGCCCATTGAAGGAGAAAGTGGCCATGATCTGTTGCAAGCCCAAGCCCACGTTTGGAACCATCTCTTTCATTACGTAAATTCCTTGTCTCTCAAGTGTGTCGTTCAGCTGGGCATACCAGACATCATCCACAATCATGGCCGTCCAATGACCCTCTCTGAGTTGGTCACAGCACTTCCCATCGACTCATCCAAAACCCCTTACCTGGGCCGCCTGATGAACCTGTTGGTCCACTTGGGCTTTTTTGCTGTAGAAAATACCAACGGCAATCAAGGAGGAGTTGAAGAAGGGTATGTTCTCACACCACCTTCTAGACTCCTCCGCAGAGATGCCGCAGCCAGTTTGTCATCCTTTGTGCTAGGGAGTGTAGACCCAATGCTATTAACACCTTGGAATTTCTTAAGTTCTTGGTTCCAAGGCAATGAAACGACAGCCTTCGAGACAGCAAACGGAGTGAGTTTCTGGGAAGGCACAGCCCAGAGCCCTGAAGTTAGTGGTTTCTTTAATGAGACCATGGCTAGTGATGCACGGTTCATCATGAGTGTGGTCGTTAAAGAGTACGGTCAGATTTTTGATGGGGTCCGTTCATTGGTTGATGTTGGGGGTGGGACAGGGGCCGTAGCTCGGGCCATTGCTGATGCGTTCCCACACGTAAAATGCACAGTGTTTGATCAACCACATGTGATCGCCACAGTGCCAAAGACTACGAAAATAGATGCGGTTGGAGGGAACATGTTCGAATCAATCCCCCATGCAGATGCTCTTCTCCTCAAGGTAATTTATATATCTCATTTACAACTAGTACTTATAGATCTAAGAAATGCTATGATCCATTACTAGTGGATCACCAAACTATGTTAGTGGGCTTCACATGTAGCCATTTTCACGTTAGAGTAGAAATGTCTCGTGCATGAAGACACCTCATTCCTGATATGTTACGTATCTAACCATGTGGTTTTAGGTTCATGTTATATTTCATAGCATGTATGTCTCAACACCATGTTTCAAAAACCTGAAAACTTGATCGATTGGACTCAATGTTCAGCCCAGGCGGGTAGATTCGAAAACTTGACCTAATTATTATAAATTAATAATATTGATAATTAATTAAATTACTTAAATATCTTATTATTAATAGAAAACTTGAAGAAAAAAAAAAAAAAACATTGTTGCATATGCCTCCATGGTTAAGGTTTGCTTTGCTCAGTGAGGTTGGAGTTTGAATGGCACTGTCAACATTTTTTTTTTTAACAAAATCCCTCCGTAAACCGAGTGACTCGGGTCAAGTCACGTTGAGTTGGCTCAACAACTCTCGCTGAGTACAGGCCAAGTCACGCCCACTACTGAGTTTTCCAATGACTCGGCTCAAAATCTTGACAAGTCTGTTGACTCGGCCATGATTCGAGTTGAGTCATCAAGTTTATTACTAAACTTAACACGCTGCATGCATTTGTATGTCTGCCCACCAAGGGCTAGTGCCAGAAACTAAAGGGCCGTAGGCAACCAATTGGGCCTAAACTGATATGCACTGGGCTTATGCTTCATTAGGCCCGGGTGTAGTTCTTTAAACATTTGTTACTGATTCCGGACCCATTGCCAGAAGCAAGCCCATTTGTGCACAAAATGCTTATGCATGGACTTGAGTTCAAAATTAAAAATAAAAAACCTCAGAGGCATGTTGCATAAAATAGGGCAATTCATGGGCTAATCCAACCCAGCCGATTGCCATCTGTGGCAATGGCTTCTAATATTGTGAAAATGACTCGCAGTGGGTCCTACATGACTGGAATGACGATGAATGCGTGAAGATATTAAAACAATGCAAAGAGGCGATTCCAACTAGAGAAGGAGGAGGGAAGGTGATCATACTAGAAATAGTTGTGAATGCCGACACAGATGATTACAGGTCAATGGAGACGAAGCTTTGCTTTGATATGATGATTATGTTGCACTCGACAGGCAAGCAGCGGAACGAACAGGAGTGGCAGAGAATCTTCATCAATGCCGGCTTTTCTGACTACAAGATTATACCTGTGTTGGGCTTGCGGTCCATTATCGAAGTTTATCCTTGATTATTCGATGGTTAAGGAAAAAGAAATAAGTCATAGTATCTTATTAAGAAAAAGTTTGTCTTAATTAAATAAACAAGGCTGATGTACTTGGTTGGTGTGAGATGTGCTTATGCATCCTTTTATCTGTCTTTGTTAAGGCTTCTGTGTACTTAGGTTGATCACTTTGTAATACTTTCCTATTCTATAGAAGCGGATTAATGAGCTGTTTAAATGTGACCAAATCTCACTCTCTACCAATGAATTGTAGAGATTCCATCATCAGATATGTTACATCATGTTAGGATCAGGGCCTGAAACTCAGGTTGAATTGTGATTCAGGGAACACCCACCGTTGATTTCACCGGGGCCCACCTGATGTGCGAAATGGCCTGGTTATTTGCATGCCCCCATCATCCAAGGCAGACAAAGGGACGATTCAAATTCCACATACACATCATGGTGGGCGTCTCCATTTCAATTGTTTCCCTTGGTGCGTCTCAATTGCTCAAACCTGATCCAACCTGATCCACGACCCACTTAAAAATTCATCAAGCCCAACTAGACTCAGGGTCGAGAAGCATCTGTCCGTGTGCTGACTTTGCCGGTGACCAAGACCCGGACATTGGGGAATCATTTTTTTCTGCGGGGTACCCTATGAAGATTTATTTAATTAAAATGATGTTTATCATCACAATGTGTAGATAAATTAAGAAAAATTTCAATGGCTCTTCCTCAACTCCAAAAATCAAAAGGATTATATCATCGTTAAAGGAAGGTTATGAAAGGAAAGGTTAACGGGCCAGTTTGATTTTTCAAACCCTTGTAAATACGTACCCTATAAATGGATAATTATTACTCTTTTACTTTATTTGAAAATTCATGAAAATACTGTTTCCAAACCAGTACAAAAGGACTAGTTTAAATTTGCGGATCCCACCGTGATGTACATGACATATCCATTTTGTCCATCCATTTTATCCTAACATTTTTAGGCATTAACAGAAAATTGTGCCAGATCTAACACTTAAGTGCCCACAACAAACGAAACAGTGGTCCCAAGAAGTTTTTAATGGTAAGTGTTTGTTTCTTTTTTTCTTGTGGTGTGGTCCACTTGAGCTTTAGGTTTGCCTCATTTTTTTGTTCATGCCATAAATCCAGCCAGCCTAATGAATTGACGTTGTGGATATGTGACATACATCACAGTGGTACCCACAAATATTTTGCAGTATCCTTGATTATAGTGTCTAGAAAGTAGAGGTCAAATCATGGAAAGATAAGGTAAATACTTAAGGAAATAATCATTTACCCATTTGCAGGGTATTTACATAAGAATTGAAAAATCTAGCAAGTAATCATTAAACTCCTCAGTTTTAGTTTAAACACTAATGATTTCTGTGGTGTGGCCACTTAAGATTTGGATCTGCTGCAATTTTTTTTTATCATGCCCTAAAATGAGTTGTCAAAATGGATGGGCGGAGTGGATATAAAAGCACATACATCATGGTAGGCCCCAGTCAGGAATCCAGGGATCCACCAAAGCTGGTCCACTATCAAGTGGCACATGCAAGCATCTTTGTGGACCAATAAAAATGTTGCAAACAGAATCCTTTGATAGTTGTTGAATACGTGTTGGATTAGGCCCGGCATTTATGCCAGCATGCGATCCACCCAATCAGGTCCACTAATCCATTTACAGCCCTAGTGAGATGTTGGGCCCAAAACCTTTACATGCTAGGCTTTTGCTTCTTCAGGTCTAAGGCATGGGACTAGGTTTTGTAAGATCTTGAGTTAAAATTGGGTTTGAGATTAGGACCAAGCCCATTTGCGCCACGAAACTGTTCAATTCATGGGCTGACCCAATCTAGCCCATTGTGATTAGAGCTGAACATGAGCCGAGCCAACTTGGTTAACTCAACTCGACTCGGTTCGACTCGACTCATTGCCGAGTTCAAACCAAGTTGAGCTAGGCGGGGGTGGTTTGAAAAAAAATCAAGTCGAGTTCAAGTATGACAGAACTTGACTTGAACTCGAGTTCGACTTGAACCGACTCGGTCCGGCTAGTGTGTGTGTGTGTGTGTGTGTGTGTGTGTGTGTGTGTGTGTGTGAGAGAGAGAGAGAGAGAGAGAGAGAGAGAGAGAGAGAAGGCTCGACTCGACTCAAAAACTCAACTTGACTCGACTCGACTCGACTCGATCCGAACCAGTCAGATTTTAGACCAACTGAGTTCGAGCTAACCAGTCCAAGTTCAGGATCAAGCTGAACTGAGTTCGAGCCCAAGTCAAAGTCCAACCAAACTAAATCATGTTGGGCAAAGTTTGACTGGGTCCAGCTCGATGTATAGCTGGCTCTAATTGTGATTTGTGGTTCGAGAATCTTAAATATTTTTTTTGCGGACAGAGAGTCTTAATTATTTTTCCTATAAGATATGAACCTATTATGCCCATTGGATTTTTTTTCCATTTTAAATGTACACCGATATGATAGCAAGATAATCATATAGGTATATGCTTTGTGTCATGACACATCTAAATTGGAAAAAAAATAATTTGGACACTTTAACTTGAATAACCCTATGCTAAATATGCTATTTCAAAGTAATTTCTATATGCCTATGTATCATCTATCACACCCTACCAGAGTATCAAAGTTTTTCATCCTAAAAAACCCGGTCTGTTTTGCCTCCTTCGAGACTCAAGGTCAAGAAGCATCTGCCGTCTCAGTCCACTGGGCCTACGTGATAACTTTATCAACAACCAGCTCACGTTGCAGAATCATTTTTCTACAAGCAACCGTATGAAAATTTTGTTAAATAAATGATTTTTAACATCACAATCTATAGATAAATTAAGAAAAATAAAAAGAAAATTTTCAATGGCTCTTATGTAACTCCAAAATTCAAAAGTAAACGTCATATCATCATTAAAGCGAGATTATGAAAGAAAAGGTTAACTAATAGATCATTTGACCATATGAGAAAGTAGGCCTGGTGAACACACGCTAACTTCTAGACACCCCAGGGGAGGGGGTACAAACTAGGAAGCTTCCCTTAATTCTTGAGGCTTGCTAATTCTACACATATGTGGAACGCCAGGCAGTGGAAGCAACCTCAAACATGAATCACACAACGCAATAGGGAAAGAAAAATAAGAGCAAGCATAGAGAACAATGATTTTACGTGGAAAACCCTTGTAGGAAAAAAACCATGGCGCAAAGAAACAAAAGAACGTACTATGAATAGAAAGTATAAGATATGGAACAACTTACAAATTAGGACACCTTGGTTTTCTCCCTTCAAAACCCTAACCTTCAAACTCTCTCTCTACCTTAATCATGTATTAACAAGGATATATATAACTCCATACATAATTAGAAACTAAAACCGCATACTTATGCAGAATTGGGCGCATTGTTGATTGATCCATTGATTAATCTACTTCAATCAATGCTCCTCAATTGATCAACACTCCATGTTCGATCAAATCGAATATGCTCAAAAGTGTCCATAGAATTTTTTACTAAAATCGAAATTATTTCGATCAACCGACGTTTGTCTTTCGATCAACCGAAAATGTCCAAAACTATCTAGAGAGTTAACTAACATATTCAGGATTTTCTCGATCGATCAACCATGTCGTCGATTCAATCGATGGTTCCTGTTATTGTACAGATTGAAGGCACTCAATCGACAATCTCCACCGTGGCTTCAATCTTCCATCTTCATTGCTCCAAGCTTCTTTCACCGTCTCTAATTTCTTAATAGTAGCATCACCACCATCACTTCAAGTACACACTCAGTCTTCATCTCTTATTTGCCAAGCCTAGAGAAATCGAACAAAATCTAAACTTCTCTGTAGGAACCACATTCGTAAGCATGTCAGCCGGATTCTCATGGTGTGAATCTTCTTAAGAGTTACACTGCCTTCCTCTAACATGCATACGTCGGGCAAAATGGTGACGAACATCAATATGTTTGGTCTGGGAAAGAAACACCGAGTTCTTTGCCAAATTGATCGCGCTTTCACTATCACAATGCATGTGAATGACTTCCTGTTAAAGCACCAACTCATTCATCATTCCTTTCAACCAAATAGCTTCCTTGAATTCTTTTGTCACTGTCATATACTCAGCTTCAGTTGTGGAAAGAGCCATCATAAATTGAAGCTTTGACGTCCAACTGATCGCTCCACCCACTAACATAAACGAGTAACTGGAAGTCAACCTTCTAGTATCCACATTCCCAGCATAATCCGCATCCACATAGCCTATCAGTCTCTCCTTAGATTTTTCGAAACACAAGACGGACTCAATCGTACCTTATAGATACCGAAGTAACCATTTCACGACCTCCCAAAGTTACTTACCGGGATTTGACACGTATCTGCTCACAACACCAGCTGCTTATGAAATATTTGGTCTATTACAAACCATGGCGTACATAAGACTGCTAATCACACTCGAGTAGGGCACACGAGAAATATACCATTTTTCTTCATCTGTCATAGGACATTGCTCTGAAGAAAGCCGAAAGTAAGCAGCAAGGGGTGTGCTAACTCGTTAGCCTTTTCAAGTCCAAACTTGACTAAAACTTTCTCAAGATAATCTTCCTAAGACAACCATAGCTTGTTAATTTCCATATCTTTGTGTACATCAATGCCGAGAATCTTCTTTGCAACCACAAATGTTTCATCTCGAATGTCCTCGATAATTGAGCCTTCAATATATTGATCTCAAGCATGCTATGATTAGCAATACGCATGTCATCAATATATAACATCAGGATAATAAATTTTCCATCACTTAGTGGTCTGAAATAGACACAATGATCGAACTCACTTCTGGCAAACTATTGGCTTAACATGAAATAATCAAACTTTTTATACCACTGCCTAGGCGACTGTTTCAAGCCATACACCGACTCTTTAACCTGCAAACCTAATTCTTTGTTCCCTACACCTTAAATCCTTCATGTTTCTTTTTATAAATTTATTCTTCATGTAGAAAGGTTATCTTTACATCCAACTATTCCAATTCCAGATTGTATTGGGTAATTAATCAACGTTAATATGAATCTAATAGATACTTACTTGACAAATGTACGAATATCTTACCGAAGTGTATACCTTCTTTTTTAGCATAACCCTTCGCAACCAATCTTGCATTGTATCTATCAAGTTTCTTCCTATAAATCCAATTACACCCAATCGCTTTCCTCCCAATAGGCAGCTCCACCAATTCTCATGTTTTGTTCTTGTACAGAGAGTCCATCTCATCATGCATCGTTGTTATCCTCTTTTCAGTATTTACATCATCCAATGCTTCTTGGAAGGTAGACGGATCCCCATCATCTATAATGAGGGAAAACACAACAGTAGAGTTATCTTTGTATCTCAACGGTAGCCTGCAATTCCTAGGTAGATTTGTCCTCAAGAGTGGCTGCTCCACCTCTTCATGTACCTCTATTTGCTCCTTAACTTAAAATGTCTCAACTTTTTCTGTATGAACGTCAACCATATATTTTACCTCTTCCCTATGCTTATCCTTATGAAATAAGGAATTCTCATCAAACTTGGTGTCTCAGCTCAATGTGATCTTACGTGAAACCCGATCATATAACTTATAACCCTTCACACTATCACTATAGCCCACAAAAGTACACTTATTCACCCTTTGGTTTAGCTTATCTCTCTCAATGGATAGTGCATGAGAGTAAGTGTCAAAACCAAATACACACAGCCCTAAGTAATAAACTCCATGACCACTCCACACTTCCTCTAAAATTTTGCAATCTATCGGTATAGATGGAGACCGATTCACTAGATAGCAACCTATGTTCATGGCCTCATCCCATAGTTCATTGTCCAGCGCACTTGTTACTCAACATATTCCGATATCTTTTCAAAAGAGTCTGATTCATTCGCTTAGCTACACCATTATGCTCTGATGTATGCCTAACCGTATTGTGTATCACAATCCATTCATCATTGCAATATTTATTGAATTCATTTCATTATTGCAGTATTGATTGAATTCATTTGAAGTGAATTTTCTACCATTTCTATTCTTAAATTTTTTAGCTTTCAACCTGACTATTTTTCGGTTATCGTTTTTCATACTTTAAAAGTTGCAAAAACATTGGATTTATATTTCAGAAAATAAACCTACACCTTTCTAGAAAAATTGTTAATAAATGTAACAAAGAAAAATGATCTCCCTCCAGAAATAACGGGCGATGAACCCCATACCATACATCCAAATGCATATAGTAAAGCAAACATTTATTAACATCTTTTTCATATTTAAAAGACAATCGTGATTGTTTACTACATATGCAATGCTCATATATATTAAAATCAACACTTTAAAATCAGGAATCAAACAACGGTCAGAGCGTACCTACCTTCATACATCGCTCGCTCATGTGGCCTAGGCACACATGCCACAAACGTACAGACGTGAATTCCGCTACAAGACGCTGTGACTCCACTTGATATCGTGCTCCCGATCAACCTATAAATGTTACCAGTTATATGTGCTTTCATAACAATGAGTGCCCCTTAGAAACCTTCAAGACACGATCAAACCCGGTGAACTTCCACCCAAGTGCCTCAAGAGCCCACGAAGATATCGGAATCTTCTTGAAGTACGAAACATGCCTCACATTTGTCAGAATAATCTCTATCACATCAAACATCCTGATGTGTACCGAACCAATACCAACGATCTTACAGATATGACCATTGCCTATAAGAACTAGGCCACCATCATACTTGTTGTACATGGTGAACCAACTCGGATGAGGACACGTGTGGTACGATGCCCCTGAATCCAATAAATTCACTCGTTATAGAGATACTCAAATTTGGATATAAGCAATATGTCACAACCGCTTGTCTCCTCACTAGATTCTGCCGAATTGGCCTCTCTCGACGAATCATCTGATTTCTCTCCCTTTTGAATTTTGGGACTTATACAGTCTATCTTCATATGGCCTATCCTATCACAATTCCAACATTGCAAGTTTTAACTAGAGCCAAAGCCTGGAGTCGAAATTGATTGGGCCATGGATCAGAGGCCCAAGCCCATCCCATGGCCCAAGCTAGTATGTCCAAGCCCAACCCAAAGTCAGGTTGGGCGGGCAACTGAATCCATTGCCCCCAAACCAGTGGGGTGGAGGTGAGCTATTGAGCCCAAACCCCTAACTGTTAGGCTTTTGCTTCTTAAGGCCTAAGGCATGGGACTAGGTTTTGTAAGATCTTGAATTCAAACTGGGTCCAAGGCCCATTTGTGCCATCAAAACCTGATCACTTCATGGGCTAATCTAATCTAGTCAATTGCAATATGTGGCGTCAGCTTCTAATTATTGTGAAAATGGTTTGCACAACCTGGACGATATAAGAATTTTTAGTATTTTTAGTGGACGGAGTCTTAAATATTTTCCCTATAAGATATGAACTTACTATGCCCATGAGATTTTTTTTTACATTTTAACTGTCCAATAAATGTACACCAATATAAAAGTAAAATAATCAAATAAGTGCAAGTTTTGTAACACAAACACATCTAAATTAGCAAAAAAATAACATGGACAGTTTAGCTTGAATAACCATATGCCAAATATGTAATTTCGAAGTAATTTATGTGCTTGTGTATCATCCATCACACCTTACCAGAGTATCATCAAAGTTTTTCATGCTCATAACCTAGTCTGTTGTGCCTCTTTTGAGTCTCATGGTCAAGAAGCATCTGTCACGGCGTACGTGATGACTTTGTCACTAACCAGCCGACGTTGTGGATGTTGGGCTTGGACGCCTTAAACCTTCTTGCATGAAGACCACCGACCGGCCGGTCGGTCACAGTGGGGATCAAGGCAGCAGGAACGCTGGACTGTTTTTAGGCCATCCGACCGGTCAAGGCAGTTTCCTTTTTAGACTTGGTTTCTTGAGTGGTTTTGCGCAATGAGTTTCTAATTCCGGTTTTTCTTCCTTTTTAAGGGGGATTACGAGATTAGATGTTTCCAAGGTTGCAAAGGGGATTGAGGTAGCTTCTATTTATCCTCATCTTGTGAGAATTAGCTTCGGGTAGCTTGGGATTTCTCTTGTGGGCTGTGATCCAAGGTATTTCTTTTGTAATCTCTTGTAACTTCTGATTCATAGTGGATTGGTGTCGCTTTGTGCCATGGTTTTTTACCCTTGAGGGGATTTTTCCACGTAAAAATCGGTTTGCCTTCTTGTGTGTGATGATTTGCTTGTTGATTGCCATTGTGGTGTGCTCCTCGCCTACTTTGATTGCTTCCGCTGCAGGGGCTCCTAACCCCAACAAGTGGTATCAGAGCTAAAAGTTGGGAAAGAGGCAGAGAAAATCTGAGGTGAGACATCAATGGCGTCTTCTAGCATGAGATTCGTTGTGGAAGGAGGATTCCATGAAAGAAAAACATGGAAAGCGATTGGTATCTATGGAAGAAGTAGAGTTGAAAAAGGTGGATCAGTATGCCAATATCTCAATCAGGTTTGTCGACTGCGATCTGGTTTGATCGAGAGCACTATTCATGATGGAGCTGTGGAATCGGCAGCGGGATCCACGGTTGCTCGTGTGTGGCATGTGCAAGGGCCACATGAGCGAGCGGGTGATGAAGGTGCAAGTTTAAAGTCGATGAGGCATGAGAAGTGGTGGAGCTATGATGACGACGAAGTAGAGATGAAGATGGTGCGTGGTGAAGTGTTGCATGAAGATTTGAGTCGTGGTGGAGTTTGTTGGGCTTGGACGCCTCAAACCTTCTTGCATGAAGACCACCGACCGGCCGGCCAGCTGGTCGGTCATGTGAGGATCAAGGCAGCAGGAACGCTGGACTGTTTTTAGGCCATCCGACCGATCGGCCGACCGGCCGGTGGGGGGGGGTCCGACCGGTCGGGCAGTTTCCTTTTTGGACTTGGTTTCTTGCGCGGTTTTGCTCAAGGAGTTTCTAATTCCGGTTTTCTCCTATTTAAGGAGATGTAATCCGAGATTAGGGTTGCCGCCAATGAGCCAAGGGATTGAGAGGGTTCTAGGGTGAGAGAAAGAGCTAGGGAGGAAGCTTGGAGTTCTCTGGGTTGAGGGAAAGGGATGTGTTTGTCCTCCTCATGTGAGAATTAGCTTCGAGTAGCTTGGGATTTCTCTTGTGGGCTGTAATCCAGGGTATTTCTTCTGTAATCTCTTGTAACTTCTGATTCATAGTGGATTGGTGTCGCTTTGTGCCGTGTTTTTTACCCTTGAGGGGTTTTTGTATTGTATGCAATTCTGCCGCATGGTCGACATTTTGTATTTGTCGCTTTGAGCCCTTGATTATTTTGTATTGTATGCAATTCTGCCGCATGCAAAATCAAAGAATCTTAAAGTACTATATCATCAAAGTGAAGAAGAGGGAGACAAAGCTTATTTGTTTGCTTTTAGTGCTCTGCTTGTGTATTCTCTTCGGTGCACCTCGTTTTGCATTAAGAGTCCAATTAATTAAACACCATAACAATTGGACATCAAATTCTGGTACTAATTACCCTATCAATCTCTCAATAAATCTATTAGTAAGACTTTTAGTAGTGATTTCTTTTCATCTCCTTATGGCTAAGTCAATAAAAGGGCAAAAGCACAAGAAAAATTATATACTTTTTTTTTGTTTAGCAGCTTGTAAAGTTTAATCTTCTTTCAAAGAAATTTATGTAGAAAGATAATCTTGCCTAAATCTATCAATTTTAATAAGATATCTCAAAATCTAGTATAAGGTACAAAAAGTTCTATAAATATCTTCGATAAATTTGATAAATACATGGATGCCGGCAAGACCTCTCCCATCTCAACCCATCCGTACAATTTTGTTAAATTAAAGAAAAGAATTGAGCAAGAAAAAATATTTCAAATCTTAACTATAGCCTACCTACCGATTTCTAATACACTTGCAGTTAAATATTAATGGCCCTGATTTTTTAACTACATTAAATATGAATTTATCAGGTTTAACATTTTAATTTCGTAATATATAATAAGAATCAAGCACTTGGTGGGGCCATACCAGCTAATGGATGTGTGTATGCATAGGTGCATGTATGGATGCATGAATGCTAGAAAGAATGCAAACACACATACACATGTATGCATGTGCACTAAAATCTCATGTCATTACAATCAGTACCTGCAATAAATCCATTATAGCCCATTATCCATTATGAATAGCCTTGAGGCAATGTGGGCCACACAAATAAGGGTTGCATTCCAAGTTTTAATACATAATTTGTCGGCCGAATTAGGCCTATGAGTCTTATTGTGGATTGGGGTTGATTGGGTTGTATTCCTAAGGAATTTTTAAGCTCACAAGTCATCTCTCACATGATCCAAAGGTACCCCAAAGCTCAATTGTACCACATCACAGGAAATGGTGGGAATTGCTAACATAGAAAATATCTTAAGGGCGTAGAAGTTTTGGTTCAAGCTAATATTTGTGTTTACGCTTCATACATGTCAATATGATCTTATGAACAGGTTGTATGATAGATATGCATCCCTATGGGCCCTAAGAAGATTTCAATTTTTAACAGGGGCATCATTAACCCCCCCTATTTCCTGTGGTGTGGTCCACTTGAGCTTCCAATCTGCTTCTTTTTAGGCTTATGCTCTAAAACAAGATGGTAAAACATATGGGCATATGGATCACACACATACATCATAGTGGGACCCAAAATTTTAAATGGTACCCAATCCCAATTAGATTTCATACATTTGGAAATGATTTTTGAGGCATAACTATAAAAGTATTTTCCTCTCATTCAAACACCCTTCAAAAGTCATTATCAGTTAGTTATTTATACGTAATAATTAGAAAACCAACAGTCCTGAACATCAGAGTGAGAGGCCCACTTATTATTAAAGTCAAGCCTACTATGATTTTCATGTTAACGAAATTTACAGCTATGATAATCCATAATAATAAGAACCAAAATCATGCCTCTGACCAAAGAAAGTAAGACGCGTGAAGCAGTAATCCATTTACCACCGTCGTATGGAGGCTTGCTTTTTGCTTTTACCGTTGATTATGTACTGTTTTTAATTCCAATGCCTAGACATTCCATTGGTCAATCTGCACCGTTCTTTAGTCCATCATAATTGTCATGCTTTATGCCATAAAAAACAACTAATCGGAAGATCCTAACCATCCAATTGATAGTCTATAAAGTGGATGGTCAAGATACCTTTTACAAAAGTTGAGCCGTCCATTCCTTGGGTCCATCATCGGTCAATTGCGGTTCTAAAGTATCCATTGCTGAGACAAGGGTAGAATATAAATACATGGCCACCCTACAAATAGATTTATCATTCAGTTACTGTGATTTTTGCATCATGGCAGCCAAGCAATCTTAACTGTCCATTCTGTAGACTTGATATGGGATGGCTAGAATAATAACGGCTGTGATTTTTTATGGCAACCATAAAATCTCTATTGATGCGCAATGAACTACGCATGGTTTGTTCCCGCTTTAGGGTCCTTGTGCCCGTCCAGTTGGTGGATATGGACCATCTTTCCGGCAGTCGACCGTTGATAGCAGGCGGTTATAAAAGCACAGGGAAAACACAATCCCAGTCGAGGATTTGTTGCATCTAGACGGTAAACAATGAGCTCACGTTTCGTCTCATGTCCTGTAGTGTGTTGTATTTTAAATGAATTTTAAAATAAAAAATGTGTTTTAAATTTGAATTTCTCTCCATGTTTTTATTTTTAAAAAAGTTTTGTCTTTTAGTACTACTTTTTAGTCCCATATCAGAAATGAACAAAAGAAATATTAAAATTATAAGATAGAGTTTTGGTATTGGGCTTGAGCCCTTCTCAAGGGGCATGTGAATTTGGTCCGATGGGGGAGCTATGTCATTAGCTCAAATCTATGCCATTGACCACACGCGCGAGCGCGCCCGCCCGCCCGCCCGTCGGCCGAGCCGCGCCGTCGCCGTCGCCGGTGCCGGGCTCGGGTTCGGGTCCGGGTCCAGGTCCGAGTCTATGTGGGATTGAGAGTACACTCGCGCTAAACGGTTTTCCGTGAGTATACTCGCACCTGTCTTTTTGCGCGAATTTTCAAACCAGAGAGATGCATCTGTTCAGGTGGTAACTCCTGTTGGGTTTAAACCCAACGGACCTAACCCATTTGAAGCAGTGCTTAGGCACTTAATCTCAGTCTATATATAGACCTGTCCTCTCATCCGTTTTTACACTCTGAAAATCTGTTTTCCTTCTGATTCTTCAAAATACTCTCTGGTTCATTGTTGTTTGTCAATTGAGTTTACAAGTGAGTCAATCACTTCGGGTTTAAGTTATGCACGCTGGTTCGAGCCCATGTACAGCGAATGCCCTGTTGAGACCGGCAATAGTCGTTGTATCCTGGAGGCCAACTGTCCAAGAAATCCTGTTGCATTTGGGACGCGGCCCAAGGAGGGCAGATTTGATTTCAAGCAAAGTGACTCAGTCACGCCTCGACTCAAACACATAAGTTCTTTTCTCTTTAATTTATTATTTGAATTCTATTCTCGATTTTTAATCTACTGTTTTTACAGCAATTACATCCATCATAACGAGCTGAAAAAATGGATAGACGGTGTGGATATAACACAAATATCGTGGTGGGCCCCATAGCCTTTGGTTAGGGGGGAGCATCGTACTTAACTCAGGGTTTGAGTCTGAGTGAGTTATCAAGCACTCATCTCCACACACGTGGCACATATGTATGGTAACCTACTTCATCTTTTAAGCGTTAGACGGATGGGCCATGCACAAAGTCAGATGATTCTCTCACAAATGAATTCAAGACTTGTGCTGATTAAAAGGAGAGAGAAGAAAGAAACATGTCCAATGGTTAGCTCAGTGAGCCTAAAAATGAGACAGATTCAATTTTCAGGTGGACCACACCATAGGAAATAGCTGTGATTGAATGCCCACCATTAAAAACTTCTTTGGGCCAGCAAAAGTTTTGAATCAAACTGATTTTTTTTTTATCCCTTCATCCAGGTCTTTGTGACCTAATCAACAGGTTGAATGGAAAATAAATTTTACACTGGAAGCCTACGGGTATTTTAATGATGGGAATTCAATCACAACACTGTTTGCTTATGGTGTGGTCCACATGAGATCTGGATTTGCCTCATTTTTTGGCTTATGCCCTAAAATGAATTGGAAAAATGGATGGACCGTGTGGATATAACACACATCATGGTGGAGCCCACAGAGCACCGAACAGTGGTGAAGTTGGTAGTGGCAGGGTCAGTACGCAATTCCCGTCCGTTTTCTTTTGCCAGTAAGAGAATGCCACGGGTGCCGGTAGAACTGTACTTGCGAAATGTGCAGCGGATTAGGTGAGGCCCTTATCCTGGGTCAATCTTGACATATGTATTATATATCCACGCCGTCCATCCATTTTTTAGATCCGTTTAAGACATGAGCCTAAAACTGAAGCCCGATCGAAATCTCAGGTGGACCATACTGCAGGAAACAGTGATGATTGACCATTAAAAACTTCTGGTAAGCCAGAAAAGTTTTGGATCAAGCCAGTATAGGTTTCTCTCCTTCATTCAGATTATTTTGACATTATCAATGGATTGGATGGAAAATAAACATTACCAAAACATTAGGGTGGGCCCTAAGAAGTTTTTAATGGTAAGAATTTAAATTATTTTTTTCTTCTAGTACGGTTCACCTAAGATTTGGATCTGCTTCAATTTTTGAATCATGAAGTAAAGTGATACGAAGAAACGGGTGGACGATGTGGATATACATTAAATTCTTTAAGGTGAGCCCTACTGTAAAGGCCGCATGGACGACGATTAGCTACTAACAGGTTGAGTAGCTCTCTCGCTACAGAAGTGACGTCACCAACTTCTTTGGGGCCCACCGTGATGTATGTGTTGTATCCACACCGTCCATTCATTTGGAGAGATCATTTTTGGGCATGATCTAAGAATTAGATAGATCCAAAGCTCAAGTGGACCCACCAAAGAAAATAGTGGGGACAGTACTGATGATACCATTGAAACCTTCCTAAGGCCCACCATGATGTTTATTTGAGATCCAACCTGTTCATAAGTTTACACAGACATGGAAGAAGGGAAAACAAAAATATCAGCTTGATCGAAAACTTCTGTGGCCCCAAGAAGTTTTTAATGGTGGGAGATCAATCCCCACTGGTTTCTTTGGTGAGGTCCACTTGAGATTTGTATCTGCCTCATTCTTTGATTTATGCCATAAAATGATCTCTCCACATGGATGGACGGTGTGGATACAACACATACACACATACATCCCAACCTAGGTGTGGCCCACCGTGATATTTTTTAGAAATCCACACCGTTCATCCATTTTGTGAGCTCATTTTAGGTCAAGATCCAAAGATTGAACTGGATGATCAAAGACTCAAGTGGGCCGAAAACGTGAGGATTGAACGTACACGGTTGAAGTATTTGTGGGGCCATAGAAGTTTTGAATCAGGCTAATATTTGTGGTTTCAGTTCATCCCCATAGGAGTGACGTTATGAACGGTACGGATGGCATATAAACATCACTGTGTACCCAGGGAGGATTCAACGGTAGGGAATTTCCTTATCAAACTTTTTCTTTAGTGCGGACCACTTGAGTATTGAATCGGGCTCATTTTTGTTCACATATCCTAAAACGAGCTAACAAAACGGATGGACAGGGTGGATTTCTTATAAACATCACGGTGGGACCCACTTAGGTTCCCGGCGTAGTAACTTCCTGCACAAGGTTCCCCATCTCGGTGGGCCCCACCTAGCTTCCCCTCTGTGTATAGAAGAAGATTCGGTGCTTTTACAAACAGCCCCTCTCTATATAGAAGAAGATTCGGTGCTTTTACAAACAGCCCCTCTCTCTTTCTCACACGATTTCTCGGTAAGTATTGCTAGTGTCGTCGTTCTGCTTCTTTCCTTAGTTTCTTTTTTCTCTGTTCTTACGATTCGTTGGATGAGATTTCTTGGATCCGTATCTACAACTTTTGTGTATTGTGGACCCACCTTCTATTGGACATGGTCTAAAATTTTCAAGATCAGTTGATAAAAATCATCAGATATGGTATGCATGAGATTGGTCTTCTCAGATCCAAGGTGAAAACCTTCCTACCCAAAAGTCCACCATCACCATTGGTGGGCCCACCTATAATTAACATATACGTTTGGATGGCAGGAATTCACCGTAGATTTGTAGATAAACCTAAAATAATCAAATTAGATAATCATACCATAAATGGACAGTAACAATAAAAATGACCCGTTCCATTAATTTCGTAGGACCTTGTTTTCCCACTTGTAATCGCCCCATTAGGTGATAAGGGACTGTCCCTCCAATGGGCCCACTTACCCACGTTAGAGGTATACCCTAATCAGGTAGAAAATATTCATAGTCGATTATCACTATTGGACCAAACCCAACAATCAATGGCTATCGATCTGAATTTGGACGCATTGGGACAGATCTTTGATAAAAAGTTCGGCTAAGTATTTAAATTTGTGTGGGGTACATGGCCTCTCAAAATCACCTGGACCTTTTATTTTAAATGTGCCAGAAGAGAGTCACTTAGGTCTTAAAATCATAATGCTATATCATAGGAATTGTATGGTGATTATTTATTTTAATAAAAATATATAGAAGAGATGGGAGATATATATATGTGCTAGAAATCTTATCATACACTTATTTTAAAAGGTATAAAATTACATGCATACTTATTTTCATTTTTTCTTCCTGAAATCAATTATGCAGGTGGAGCGTTTGGACATCAGAAGGTTTGTGAAGAATCACATCCATCGGTGGCATTGGACATGTTGTAGACGGTTGGGGTGGCAGAGAACTCTGGTGATGAAGGCAGTGGATAACAGGTACCAATCTGGCTGTTCATGGAAGGTTCGTTTCCTGCATCCTGACAACAATCCTGCGGTTGTTTTCAGGCTGCTGGCAACGAATATTCGATCAACGGTCCAGTGCTGTACCTGATATCCCATGCCTTGTCCACCACCTCTCTGCTTCCCGAATCATCTACATTGTTGTCCGATGCCATAGAGTGTGTAACATAGGATTTGGCATGGACATCACAGATACGCTATCAGAATCGCTATTTAACGCTGTGGCTCAGGTATTGTACGATGTAGTGATTTTGATCATGTTTTGCCAGAATAACATGCCAATTTGACCGGTCTACACATGTGGGCTATTGGTTTTGTGATCCAGACCGTTGATCGGATGAGATTGAACCGACCTGCTTGGTGGGATATCCCAAAGATCTCTTAGATGGGAAGATCACAACCATTTGGTCAATGGTTGGTACAAAACAGGTTACAAAAAAGAGAAAATCATACTAAATGGTCTCTTCTTCTTCTTCTTTTTCTTTTTCTTTTTTTTTTTTTAATTCTCTGGATTGTTTTTAAGGGTGCAAATGGGGCAGGTTGATCCGACTGGTCATTGGACCTGACCTAATAATAAATGGGTCTGGATGTTAATGTCCACCGATTATCAGGTGGGCCACATCATGGGGAACACTGAGGGAGGGCGACTACCATTGATAAGCCCAAGATTCAACGTGGCGCCCACCCGAGGTTTCTTTATGTCATCCAACAAGTGCATCAGGTTGCCACATCAAGATTACAGGACACCCAAAAAAATTCGATGCAATCCAACCATTAGATGGGCCCCACCAGTTGAATTTGTACGGTGTTGCGCGCACTCCATCAGTAACAGGTAGACCTGGCAAAATTTGACCCGACCCGCTAACCCGAAACGACCCGACCCGACCCTGTTTTTTCTAGTTTAGGGTTGAAAATTTTGACCCGAATTCAATTTTTGGGTTGACTCGACCCGACCCGGATTTTTATGGGTCGGGTTAGGGTTAAAGGTGACCCGACCCGACCCGAATCATATGGGGGTTAAGTAGACTATTATATATTGATTTTCTTATCAGTTAAATAATACATAGTTTTTTTTCTCACACATGCTGCTGGGAATGGTCCACATGTCTGTCAATTTAATAAACATGTACACACCAATGATCACATTTAATGACATCTAGAACTAAAATATCATGAGATTTTTTATTTATTTATGGTGCTCATTTACTGGAGAACTGAAATGATAGCTAATGGTCCATAAAATAAATTAATAAAATTATCTTAATGGTTATATTTATTTGATTGTTGATAGGAATTTATTGGACGGTTAAAATGAAAGGATCAAATGGTTCCATTTTAATAATTGTGTCCATAATTTAACTATTTAAAAATTAAATATCAAATGGTCTTGTTGATTTGATCCAATGGTCAAAAAATAAAAATAAAATTGTTGGACATTAATTGAATGGTTTGGATGAAATATTAAATGTCAAATTCAAAAAGTTTTATATGCAAGAGTATCAAGAAACATTATCTGTCGATGCATTTAAAAAAAAGCCATTATAAATTCTCTATTTCTAAAACCCTTACAGTGGGTTGTAAAAAGAGGGCTTCTTTCAGCCACATGAGATAGAGAGAACAAGCTACGCTATATGTTTCATCCATGCCGTCCCATCACTCTAACGACGTTGATGCTTGAAGAAGTATGCTTTAAATTTATACTTCATTCTATCTATTTATTTTACTCATTCAATATTTGTGTAATAGAAATACTCTATAAAAAAGCATCGGTTATATATATATATATATATATATATATATATATATATATATATATATATATATATATATATATATATATATATATTACTATGCACTCGACCTCATGGGCTATATGGGCCCCACTGTGATGTGTATAATGGGCATCGTTACTATCAATCAGATGCATCATTCTGTAGTAGGCCATGGGCCTAAAACTCAGTCCAATCCATGACTTCGGTGGGCCACACCATAGACAACAGTTAAGAGTGATATCCACCCATTGAAACCTTTATGATCATTTATAAGATCGACTAAGATGTGGTTGAGAAATCCAGCCCATTCATTGTGCATGTCCCACTTAGAAAAGAGGTCACACCAAGTTTCAACCATATCCAAAACTCAGATGGGCCCCAACAAGTGCTTTTAGATGTCGTAGGCATGACTTTACACTGTTTCAATTGGTATGGCCCACTTGAGTTCCGGACACAACTTATTTTTTGGATATACCATACCCAATGGGGGACCCACCAAATGCATGGTGTGGATGCCCATTACACATCACAGTGGGGCCCACACAGCTCGACCTCATGGGAACTTCCCATGAGGTCGAGCGCATATAATACATTTTCCATATACACACACACTTATGTACCTATTAAACATAGATGGTTTGGTTTTCAATTGAACACTAGTGTTATATACATCTAGTTTAATCCACAAATTAGTTAGTTGATCGTTAAAATGTGGGTCAACCTGACCCGACCCGGTTTAATTTGGGTTGGGTAAGGGTTGGAAAAATCCAACCCGAATTCAATTTGGGTTGGGTTAGGGTTGAGGTGGAAATGACCCGACCCGAACCCGACCCGACCCGACCCGACCCATTGCCACCTCTAACAGGCCTGCAACCTCCATTGCCATCACGGTCCATGATTGCCAATGTCGCTCATGGAGGAGGTCTGCCGCCCCTCTCACATCTACAGTAGTGGCACCATAACCAACAGTCCCGCATCCTCCATCAACTCAAAGAACCCATGTTTGTTCACGCACCCGACCGCGGCCGTACAAGGAAGCCCCTCCATTATTTCTGGCTCCCTCTACTCGGCTGAGCGTCCTACAAGGCGTGGTCCATCTTCTCCACATAACCCATCTGTTGCGCCCTCTGCTCAGTCGTGAACAGCACCTTCCCTCAGCCCATTGCAGGCGCTGAAGCTCGGGTCTCTATTCGAGCTCTGGTTTCCCAGCTCTAACCACCATCTCTGTCGAGCCGATAGCAATTGCAGCAGTGTTAATCAATGGCCCGACGTTTCTGCTATTGTTTCCTCAGCCATTGACATCAGGGAGGTCTGGCGGAAGCCAGTTTTAGCTGACTATAAGATTGCCACTGCCTTTGGCTGGGATTTTGACCAAAGGAGTCCGTGGAATGTCCTAATACCTTAAAAGTCCGGACTTTAAAAACAAAACCAGAGACAGGCACCTGTCAACTTATTAAAAAATGAAGGGACAAAATTGCGCCTCGCTACCTTTTCCAATGGCTGCAGGGATTCGGATGGGGTAAACACTGTGGGGCTATTATGGTGTTGTTAGAAATACATACACCGTTCACATATTTTGTCAAATTATTTTATGACAAGATATTAAAAAATGAGGTAGATCCAAAACCTAAGTGAGCCACACAACAGAAAACAGTGGAGATCATGCGCCCGTTTATAAAATATTCATGGGGCCACAAAAGCTTTGGCTCAAGCTAATATTTTTGTTCTCTCAATTCATCCCATGGTAAAGAACTTATGAGCATTTGGGCCACTTTATGAACAATTTAGATTACATATAAATCAATAGCCCATTAGCTCAGCTGGCTGAGTCCCTGTTTGTCAACCAGCAGGTCTTAGGTTCGACAACTCATACCATCAGCACCTGTGGGTACTTTCAGTCGGGTCGGGTTATGTTCGGGCTTAGGCCGGGTTGAGTTCGGGCCAATTCATGTCGGGTTGAGTTTAGGCCAATTCAGGTTTAATAGTTTTTAAGGTACGTAACTCATTCTTTGTCCCATGACATGAAATTAAATTATGAATCCAATGGATGAAGTGTATTCCACACGTATCTTAGAGTGGGCCGCACAACCTAAACCCATAACACATAACAACCATGACACAGGCTCTTAACATATGACAACCTCAACCCTTAGCACATGATAACTTCGACTTTAACACATGACAACCATGACCCCGACCCTCACAACCTTGACACTTAATGCATGACTACCATGACCCAGACCCTAAACACATGATAACCTTGACCCTGAATTAGCACATGACAACCACGACCCAGCCTCTTAACACATAACAACCTCAACCCTTAACAAATTATATATGTTCACTGTTTTCCAAGGCAAGACATTATAAAATTCAAATTCTATCTTATTCATTATCTTCCACATGACAACCACAACCATCCATCTGTACCCCCCCCCCCCCCCCCCCCCCCCCCCCCCAAAAGAACCACGGCCATCCCTCTTTATCCATAACCAAAAGTGGCTTTCATCTCTAAGAAAATGTTATTCTGCAATAAAAGAAAATAAAAAATTTATTCAAAATGTCTTCGACCTATGATAGCTTCCATCTATAAGAAATGTAGTCGTTGGAGAAAAAACAACATTCATTTTAAGGGCAGTAGAAGTTATTAGTGGTGCCCATATGCTGAAGAATTAGTTGATGGCGGAGTACGTACGTCGAAAAATGCAGTCCGAGGGGGTGGTAATGGGTCCTCAGGGAAAAACAAAGGAAGAAAAAAAATGTCCGTACGGGCACTAACCTCTAAGCAAGGGCAATTTTGTCCTAATTTTTTTAAACTATTAGTGGGCTATGTAGAGAATATTTTAAAAGGATTTTCTTTTTAGGGTATTTGGCCATGCCACAGGGCTTTTTTAGTCAAAATCCCTCTTTAGCCGCTACCAAACCTTCATTAGTGTTGCCTCTTGAGTGGTATCTATAAGACTTCAATTAGGTATGCCAAACATGATCATCAATTTTAATCTGAACAATTTAATGGGCCCCACTACAGTTGTGATAACACAAAGGTTTGGGGTAGAGCACATGGACCATGGTTCCTATCCACACAGTTATTTAGATAGATATAGGAGCTTGTGTGGAGACTCCAAGTGGGAGAAGTATGATGGATAAACTTTTTTGGCTTCTTTTTCTATAAATACAAATCTCCATCCCTTCACATACATGTACAGAAAACCTCAGTCCCATTGAGATGTTTTCAAAAAGAGAGGAAGGCGTGAAAAATCAATTTTTTTCCGTACGTAAAGTGGCATCAACAAATTGGCATCGACAAGAGAGGAAGGCGTGAAAAATCAATTTTTTCTCTACGTAAAGTGGCATCAACAAATCGGCATCGACAAGACTGCTCACGTCGATTGATCACGTTAGGTTCAATCTCATCCATCTATGTCCATGCTTTGGAAATCAAACGTTATTACTTACGGGTATTCTTAAAATTGGACCCTTGGTTATTTTGTATTGTACACAACTCTGCTACGTTCAAAATCAACGGATCTTATAGTATTACCATCAAAGAGAAGAAGAGAAACTATAAAGACAAAGCTTATTTGTTTGCCTTTAGTGCTCTGCTTGTGTATTCAATCTACAATCTGATTGCTCATCAGGTGGGCCACACCGTTGGAACTGATATTCAACCTACAATCTGATTCAACATACAGGCATGGCCCATCTAGCAAATCTTCCTGATTTTTAGGAGAGCTGCTTTGGTGGATCCGATCGCCGACTGTGGGACCCACCATGATGTATGTCTCATATCCACTCCATCCACCCAAAAAATTCAGCAGATCCAAATCTCAGGTGGACCACACAACAGGAAAGAGTGGTGATGGAACGTGCACCATTAAAAACTTCTTAGGGGCCACCGGAATGTTTATTTGCCATCCAACGCGTTGATAAAGGTCACACAGACCTGCATAAAGGGATCAGACAAACATCAGCTTGATCCAAAACTTGTGGGCCCCAAGAAGTTTTTAATGGTCAATCACCACGGTTTCCTAGGGCATAGTCCACCTGAGATTTGGATTTGCTGCATTTGTGGGCTTAAGCCCTAAAACGGATGGACGGAGTGGTTATAACAAACATACATAACAGTGGGCCCTACAGTAAGGGATCCACCAAAGCCACGTCGGATTTTTTAGGCCACTGAACTTGTAGAGTCGGTCATTCATCCATTTCTACACAAGTGGCATGTTGGCAGGAGAGAAGGTAGGGTAGTACAGACTCATTTCTCTTACCCATCTCATAGCCACTTTAACCAATCAAGTTCATATAATGGCAGCTGGTCCACCTCATATAAGTCAATACAGAGGCCTACTCTAGCACGGGATATATATATATATATATATATATATATATATATATATATATATATATATATATATATATATATATATATATATAAAATACTGGGGGATCTCCCTAGATGGTTTCTGATAGATTCGTTG
This sequence comes from Liriodendron chinense, assembly GCA_003013855.2. NCBI lineage: Eukaryota > Viridiplantae > Streptophyta > Magnoliopsida > Magnoliales > Magnoliaceae > Liriodendron > Liriodendron chinense. The sequence continues at coordinate 1,286,753 of PVNU02000629.1, read as the reverse complement.
CCAGGTGCCCACTTCCAGTAGAAGCCTACTCATTGAGTGGATGTAGAGTTTACCCATGCCTTCCTATGGTAGATGTCTGACGGGTACAATTAACTTCGAGTTGACAGATATTCAACCTAAGCAAGTGGATGATCATCCCACTTGGCATGCATTTCATAGCATTTCTGCACACATATACATACTGGCATACATACTTTGGACGGCGAGGATTAGGAAGAGAAGATCCTCATGGATCTTGAGCTGTGGTTTCCATTAGAAGGAGAGGAGAAAACAGAGAGATTTTGGCAATATCGTCTGTGGAGGAAAACCGGGAGAAAACAGGTCTCGAAACGGTATTCTTGGCGCTGGAACGGTTAAGTGGGGTCCACCGCGATGTTTAATGGAAATCCACTCATTTCATTGGATTGTTCAGGTAAAGATGGGGTGGAGTTTAAAAGACTAAGAAGATCAGAGATCTAGGTGGGCCACATGACAGGAAACAGTGGGATGAGCTATGGCCGTTGAAAACCAACCCTAATTGACAAACGAACGGTCTGAAGCATACAGTGGGCACCACAGATGATGTTGAGGCTCGAATTAATCCTGTCTTTTGATGAAAAGGGAAAGGAGAGTGAAGAAGCTGAGATGTGAGGAGGTTGATGAGTCGACTGGACAACGTGCTTCGGTAGGAGTCTCTTCCACTATCCATGCAACGTACGTGCGAGCACGTGGCTTGAATAAAGTTCATATGATGTATGCATAGGTGACCAGAGATTAAACAGTTTAGATCCTAGAGTAGTTGTCCAGGTTAGGCTGATTCATGGTCGACAGTTTAGGTGGCTTGATTTTCTAGTAGATGGATTGGCAGGTTTCGATTGATGACCCAAATAGATTGATGGTTGGATTTAGGTGCATAGGTGATGTGTTTGTTAAATGGTTATCTTGCTACAAGGCTGGTTGGATGGCACTTTGGACGGTTGGGATTAGACTTTGAAGATGTAGAATGTTGGTCAATGTGTCAGGGTAAGGTAATGATGGAGGGTTTAGATTCATGGACGATCGGATCTAAATGGTTCATATTAGTTCTTTCCATAGATCATGATTATGCGATGGTCTAGATTGGAACGAAACAGTTGAATAGCTTGATACGTCCATGTAGAGTAATCTCAACGGTTTAAATTGGTAATAAATCAAGTATGTAATGATATATACGGGTCAGGAGGTGTAGGAAGGTGTGTATGTGCATACGCATTTGAGTGTAGGGTTGTTAGATTATAATATCGATGATTAGATAAGTTTATAAAAGGGTGGTAGGTAAGTTGAACGGGTCAAGATTGCCTGCAGTTATGTACATGAGCAGATGGATGGTCTGAAGTTGGTTTCGATTTGGGTGGTCTAAGGTTACGAGGTGTTCAAGGGTCTATGTGTGTGTAGACCTGTGCAATTTCGTGTGTTATTCTCCTAACACTAGGATATCGCAATCGTATACCTACACAAGCATGAAAAGATTCCAAGGTATTATATTCTAACCACCTTAACAAAAATTTTGCCCCTGAAATTTAATCTACCTACAACTATGTTTGAATGGATGATCGAATGAGTGTCGGTGTCAAGAGTACTAGTGTACATAGTGTATATATAGGCACCTAAATAAATAACCACTTTTTCTTTATCACACACCCTACACATTAAGGCTCTCAATGGGTCGGATCTGGATCGGATCTAGTTGGATCCGGCTCCAAGTCCGTATATCTATAGACGGATTCGGATCGGATTCGGATCCAACTCGGATCCAAAAGGTGATATCCATATCCGTTCCATTTATAAATTGTTAGATCCATTTCCGATCCAAATCCATATAACCATCGGATTCGGGTCGGATCTAGGTCCGAATCCACGCCGTTACAAATCTAAAAAAATATATGATATAAAATATATAATATAGTATATTTAATTTAGTAGAAAAATGATGCAAATGCTACTATTTACTATGGTATGGTGGACATGGCCTAAAATAATTTGTAAAAAAGATAGCCAACATGAATGTAACATATATAGTAGGGTGACAGTGAGTAAGATCTTAATCGGATTCGGATCAAACTTGGATATGTTCCTATGAATCCATATCCGGTCCATTTAAGTAATCGGACCTATTTTAAGATCCAAATCCGGTCCGTTTAACTAATCGGACCTATTTTAAGATCGTCAAAACTCTTGTGAGTCTACCACTATGTCATATAGGATCACAGGCAAAAAACAAATAATCATATATCAATTATTACCACTTGCATAGATTGATGAATGTGTGTATGCATAGGTGCATGGATGGATGCACGAATGCTTTGATGAATGCAAGTAACACACATATACATGTATGCATGCACACAAAAATCTTGAGCCGTTACAACTAGTACATGTAGTAAATCCATGATAGCCCATTATCCATTACAGATGGCCTTGAGGCAATGTGGGCCGCTCTGCCAAGGGTTGGCATTCCAAGTTTCCTTACATAATCTCAGCCCAATTAGGCCCATGGGCCTTATTGTGGATTGGGATTGATTGGGTTGTATCCCTGAGGAATTTCTAAGCTCACAGCTCATCTCACATGATCCAAAGGTACATCACTGCTGGACTAGGCTGTCATAATTGCTGGAGTGTCTACAAAGGCAAATCCAAAGCTCAATTGTACCACATCACAGGAAATGGTGGGAGTTGCATGCCTAACATGAAAATTTCTTGAGGGGCCACAGAAGTTTTGGATCAAGCTGATATTTGTGTTTAACTAACATGAAAATTTCTTGAGGGGCCACAGAAGTTTTGGATCAAGCTGATATTTGTGTTTAACTAACATGAAAATTTCTTGAGGGGCCACAGAAGTTTTGGATCAAGCTGATATTTGTGTTTACCCTTCATACATGTCAGAATGATCTTATGAACAGGTTGGATGATAGATATGCATCCCCATGGGCCCTAAGAAGTTTTCAATTTTAAACAATGGACATCATTAACGCCCACATCCCCCCCCTATTTCCTGTGGTGTGGTCCACTTGAACTTCCAATCTGCCTCATTTTTGGGCTCATGCTCTAAAATGAGATGGTAAAACAGATGGAGGGCATGGATCATGCACATACATCATAGTGGGAACCAAAAATTTTAACCATACCCAATCCCTAATAGATTTCGTGCATTTGAAAGTGATTGATTTTTTAGGCATAACTATAAAAGTATTTTCCTCTCATTCAACACCCTTCCAAAGTCATTATTAGTTATTTACCACCATTTCCAGTGATAATTAGAAAACCGACTGTCCTGAACATCACAGTGAGGCCCACTAATTGTTAAAGTCAAGATGGTAATCCATGGTAATGAGAATCAAGATCATGCCTCTGGCCAAGGAGAGTACGACAGGAAGCGAAGCTGTAGTAATCCAATTACCAGTCATAGCTAGAGGCTCTCAACGGGTCAGGCCCGAGATCCGATTCGCTCCAAATCCATATAATGCGGATTTGGATCTTAAAATAGGTCCGATTAGTTAAATGGACTGGATTTGGATCTTAAAATAGGTCCAATTACTTAAATGGACCAGATATGGATTCACAGGAACGTATCCGAGTTCGATCCGAATTCGATTAAGATCCGACTCATTGTCACCGTACCATATATGTTATATTCATGCTGACCATCTGTTTTACAAATTATTTTAGGCCATGTCGACCATACCATAGTAAATAGTGGGATTTACATAATTTTTCTACTAAATTAAATATATTATATCATATATTTTTTTAGATTTGTAATGGAGTGGACTTGAACCTAGATCCAACCCGAATCCGATGGTTATATGGATTTTGTATCGGAAATGAATCTAACAATTTATAAATGGATCAGATATGGATATCACCTTTTGGATCCCAGTTGGATCCGAATCTGTGTACAGATATACAGAGTTGGATCCGATCCAGATCCGACCCATTGAGAGCCCTGGTCATAGCATTTGCTTTTCGCTTTTACCATTGATTATGTGCTGCTTTTACCATTGCTTTTTTGCTTTTACCATTGATCGTGGTGGGCCCCACAGCCATGGGTTACGGGGGAGCAGCGTAACTCGGGGTTAAAGGAGTCTGAGCGAGTTATCAAGCACTCATCTCCATCAGATGATTCTCGCACAAATGATTTAAAGACTTGTGCTGATTAGAAAAATAGATGAGAAGAAGCATGTCCAGTGGTTAGCTCAATGAGGAAAGATCCTGCAAACGAACGAGGAGTCCAGTGGGGCCCAGTAGATGAACAGTCCAGATCCCATTGATGGACGCCGTGCGTGAAGGCAGAGCTTTTTGCAAACTGCGGAATCAAATGATACAGAACAGTGGAGTTGTTCCTCTGGAACAACCCGCGGCCAACATGCAGAAAGACAATCAGAACCATCCAATCATCTGGGCTCTATCGCGGGTGGGCCATGGTCCAACAAACACGCAGAATAAATGACCAGGACCATTGATTTATGCAGTTGGTTGACTTCCAAAGATCTTCATTCAACCATACATCAATGGTCAGAATCACCTGTTCAACAAGAGCTTATTGACCACATCATCCACCAACAGCAGTTGCCAGAAGATGCACGCTTCTGATCACCTGTACATGCATGCTGGATGACAATCAAAGCAAGCGCAACCAGCAAGAAACACCGACACAGAAGTGGAAACTGATTCCTTTATTACATGTAATATATACCGTAATACATTTAATTTCCTCCCATAATAAAATTAGCCAGAACCCAGAAGAAAAACGAAATGAAAACAGAAATAAACGGTTGAAAAAAAAAAAAAATTAAAATGAGCTGTCACCTTTTCCTTTTTACATGGTGGAGAGCTCTGTCGGAAGAACGGTAGTCTGAGTTGGGATGAGCGCCAGCACCTGATTCTTGACCATTCCTATGCACTGCTGTATGTCTCTGTAGATTGGAAGGTTCTGGTTACAGCAGGGCTGCAAGTATTTTACTGCAGAATCTAGTATTTGGGCCACCTCAGCTGGGGGATACTGCCGCTCCGTGCACGTCTGCACATGTTAGTAGAATGAGAATTGGCACATCAGAGGACTATATCAATACCGAAAGTTTGAGATAAATAAAAAAAGAGAACCCAAAATCAGTTTTTGAATTAGGCCCTGTTTGGTTGCCCCTCAAAAAAGAGTTCCATCTCATTTTAGTTATAACAGTAATGATGTGCTAGAGATTTTGGTGAGGATTAAAAATAATCTTGATAACTTGTAACTTATATAAACTATGTTCTCTAAAACATAACTACTGTTAAATAAAATGAGAAGAAATCATTTGTAAGTGGCAACCAAATAGGATCTAAGCAATTCTTACAAATTAACATAATTAGTTGTGTTTCATGACAGTTTTCAGTTTTTATAAATGGAACCCATAGTTGATAGTTCAGTAATCCAGGCCACTGATCATTGGGATACCACAGTCGGATCATTCCCTAAAAATCTCCCAGGATCGCTGGACCATGCGTCCCAATTACAAACTCGAAAGTAAAAAACCAGAATACTGTGAATGATATCCTCATGATTGATAACAACTGACCCAAAGCACATTCTTAGCTCTACAAAGGCACTGTTACATGCATGGTCGCAACTGCCAGCTTTTTTTTCCCCTCGGGACAGCATTCTGTGCAGGTGAAACCTAACTTGCCATGTGTGATTTGATGGATCATCAAGAAGATTCCCCACCATAGATGGGGTGGTGGTGGTAGTGGGATCAGCTGAGAATGCCCACCATCTAACAATCCACACACACGAGCGCACATACATGTATGTATAATGTATGAATGATTTTGCTAAAACCTTTTAAATGGCACATAGGGTGAGCTATCATCAATCTCAAGCATTTGTTTATTCATACAACTAGGAGCAAGCCATGGTGCAAGAATCAAACCGATCTGATGATCCTAATCCTTTGAATGGGGTCAATTAATTACAACCAACCACTGTTTATGAGCCATAAATCACATGGTTAGAATCATCAAATCAAAGTGTTACTTTATAATCATAAGAAATGCATGGTGAGATTTATATAGTAGACATTTCAAGATGATAATTGGACCTATTTTGTTTTTCCGGTCAATCTTGACTATCCATTTTCTTGTTGTTGATCGGAAGCTTAGGACCACCCGATTGGCATGATTTTTGCACCATGGCTTGCTCCTAGTTGTATGAATGAATAAACAGTTAGGATCGACAACAGGTCACCCAGTGTATCATTGAGAAAGGGAGACAGGTCTCAAGTCCAATTGGCTACACCACAAGTTACGGTCTATCAAGAGGATAGCTTCAAACCTATAAGTGCATACGACATCCAACCCTTCCAATATGTTGGTCCCACCATGAGAATGATCTAGTGCATGGCCCCACTGATTCATCAGGTGGACCACACCATAGGAAACACTATCCAACCACTGAAAGAAAGAAAAACACAAATGTTGTATTCTCAATGAGTGAATTGGTTGAACCTCTTGTGCAGATTGGATGTCGCGCACACAGGAAGAGTTGGAAGTCATTCACTGGGTGAACTGTAACTTGTAGTCCAACCGTCTGGACTAGAGACCTTTTATATATAGGATTTTGCCATCATCCCGCCTTCCCCAAACCTTTTAAACGCACGCAGGGTGCCCTATCGTCATTCTAAACCATTCATTCATTTGTGCAACTAGAAGCCATGGTGCAAGAATCATGCCAATTGGATGATCCTAACCCTTTGAATGGGGCAAATTTGTTACAACTGCCAGTTGTTTACAAGCCAAAATTCACACGGTTAGAATCATCAAATCAAAGTGTTACTATAAAGTCATAAGAAATCCAAAGTGGGATCTATCTACCAGATGTTTCAAGATGATGATTGGACCTATTTTGTTTCTCCTGTCAATCTTGACTGTTCATTTTTTTTTCATCCTATTGATCAAAAGCTTAGGATCATCAGATTGGCATGATTTTTGAACCATGGATTGCTCCTAGTTGAATGATGAACGAACGGTTTGCATCGATAATGGTCACCCCTTGTGCTGTTTATAAGGTTTGGAACATTGAAAACATTCCATGAAGGTTGGAACACAGAGAATCAGGTTCCAGTGATTGCATTGAGTCTTTTACAGCACCAACCATTCACAGTAGTATGGCCAAGAGATGGGGCTGCAACTTGGGTTCATGTCAACCCAAACCAAATTTACCCAAGTTACCAAGGCCCTTTGGGTTCAGGTTGGGGTGTCAAGGTCCTTGGGATGGGAAAAGGTTGGAAAGCACCGACCCATTTGAATTCAGTTAAATTCAGGTTGAGCAAATTTAGGTCGGTTAGGTCAGGTTGGGAACAATCACGTGTATATAGGTTGGGTTGAGGTCAGGTTGGGCACCTCGGGTTGATATTCAGGTCAGGTCAGGTCAGGTCAGGTTGCAGGTTGGGTCCTCTTGAGGTAAGTTTGGGCTCAAGTTGACCCTCCACCCAACCCAACCCAACCGAGTTGCACCCCTACTGAGTGGCAGGCCCAACCCATACGAGAAGCTGGCGCAATGCAATTCACAACAGTGGTTATTTCTGTCATGTCTTTTGTTCGCAAGGAAGCTTGAATCGGCTCTCAAGATAGCAACTGAGAAAATTACAGCCACTTGTCGAGAATCGTGACGTAAAAATGCTCAAGAAAATCTGAGTCTTCCATGGTAAAAGCAGGGTTAATTTTGGGAACATAAATCTCAAATTACCTGAATCATGAGCAGAGTGGCGACACAGGATGACATAAGCTCCAAAGGGAGCTGTGCTTCATTCCAATCAGAAGAACCATTCCGTTTCACGCCAGACGAATGAACTGCCTTTGGCTCTGATGTGCAGGAAGTAGCTTGATCATGGTAAGCTGAACTGCGATGGCCATGATCTGAAGGGGTAAAGGATCTCACTGCCGATACACCGAAATCAGCACCCAAACACCGATTGCTTGCCGAATCTATGGCGTCAACAATCCTTGCATAAGCATCTTCCCCTTCCTTCAAAGCGGACATGGCCTGAAGTTTTCATAAAGATAACATACACAATTAGACAAGAAAAAGAACAGTAAACACATGGGAAAGGATTTTGTGTTTTATGTAATGTGCATCTTTCTTTAAATGATTCAAAAATGTAAACATCTGAAAAATGTAATGATTAAACATATTGTAGGCCCAGTTACATAATTTTAAATGAAGTCGAGAGAGTATTACGGTATGAAAGTTAAATATGTGAGATTCAAACCGTTCATCTGCTTGACCTAGTCATGGATGGACCATACAAGTCGGATAATCCTAGCTGCTGAGTGGGCCTTGCCCATCAATTCAGATGGTCTCTCTAAAGGTCCAGAGGCTAGGATCATCCGAAAAAGTTCCATTCCTGGTAGGGCACAGTAGAAGAACAGTCCCAGTCAAGTAAATGTGTGCCACCTACCCAAAAAAGTAGTGCTTGATAACTTAGGTATGTGTTGAATATCCGGCCCAATTAAGATGATATAACCAGAGGTCGACCTTACAGGTGCATCCTGGAATCCATCTATACACCACCTCGTGCCAATGTGGCACCACATATTTGAGATCCAAGCCATTCATTGGGTGGTACCCACTATGTAGATGCCCCTGCAAACAATCAGGCTGGCCCATTCATCAAACATACCTCGACATTGGCTTAGAAAAACTTGGCCATGTATCTTCTTTTTTCGTCATCTATTTATTCCATAAAATGTAGCTCAACTGATAAGCAGACTGGCACTTGTGGTCCGGGGCATCTGCATGGCAGAACCCATCTGATGGATGGCTTGGATACACATGTGTGATGCTTTGGCACATGGGTGGTGTAGATGGGCTCCCTCGTGCACACGTTCATGCTTATAAAAGCATATATAAATAAGATAAAATGGTAAAAATATATATAGAACATCACCATTCCACTGCATTACCTGCATAGCTGCATCTACCATCACCCTTGCTTTCCGTCTTGAGCTCTCAAGAATTTCGGCTACTTGAGATCCTGAATCTTGAGTGGGAAAACCGGAGTGATCAAAAGAGCTTGGTGGCCCAGCAGGTCCTCCCGAATTCACCATGGGCCTGCTGAACCATGGAGGTGGTGAGTTCCCATGGTACGTGTTGCGTTGTCTCAAAGAAAATAGAGCAGAAGCAACCTGCAAGCAGTGAAAATTAACCACAACTTAAATAATGCAATGTCTGAAGAGCATTAGAATTTTAAATTTACAGTCGTTATTATGATGCAGTCTTTCATAGTTAAAGCCATGGGCCACCGTACACATGCCAAACATGTATGGTAATTGGGACAATTGATCATGTGAGCCACTGTGCTTACCAGCCAAAGGTGATATACTCCAGTGGTTGGACAACTCTAACCATCCATTTGGTGTGAATTCTGGATGCCAAATGTGGACCATTGCTCATTGCTTATCGTCCGCTTTCAGGCCACTTATCAATAGCTCTCATGGTCTGATCACACCTGGATTTTTGGGCTATGGCCCATCCACTAGAGCTGCAACTTGGGTTCAGTTTGACCTGAAGCTGCCTAACCCAAACTGAATTCAGGTCAGGTTTTCAGTGTCCTTGGGTTCGGTTAGGGTTGGAAAAGTCCAACACAATTTGAATTTGGGTTGGATTCGGGTTTGAGCAAATTCGGGTCAGGTTAGGCCACGTTGGGAATAATCACGTGTATTTGGATCAGGTTGGGTCAGGTTGGGTTTGGGTTGGGAACCCCGAGTTGGAACTCTGGACAGGTCGTATTGCAGGTTGGGTCTCTTGAGGTCAGGTCGTGCTCGGACCCAACTCACCCAAGTTGCATCCCTACCATCCACATGGTAGCCTGCAAAAATGGGCGTGACGACCATGAAGTATTGCCTGCCATGTGTACTATGGAGATGTTGATGGAACTCGATGATGCATACATATCATAGTAGCATTCCTCTTAAATCTAAGACCAAAAAATCAAAAGCAATAATCTATTAAAAAGATAATGAGTACACAGAAGTTACTTGCCTGGTTACTCGCATCATTTAGCTGTACAAGTACCATGGCATACTGCTTCCTGAAATGCTCATCCTTGATAGTATCTCCTTCTTTCTGGATTCCCATTACTTCTTCATGCATGTGCCTCAGCTCTAACAGCAATGCTTCCTACAGGTATTAACATAGAAAGAACACATCAACTCATCACTCTAGACTATCACTATAATGATCTTGATGACCACTAAATGTTTTATGCATGCAATTTTTTACATGACTTTAGACCCAGCGCCCTTAAGAATATGATATTGATGTTTTACCATGTCAAAAAAACACAACTTGTCTATTTGATATTCGCAATTCTAATTTATTACAGTAATGATACTGCATGAGTATCAAATGATCAATTCATAAATCACATTCATATACATAAGATCCCCACTTCAAATTGCCAAACCACACCTCAATCCAGGCCAAGATCTAGTTGGAAATGACTTCCTTAGCCCTCCTAAATGCTTGAATGAAAATTGGAAATTTTGGGAAAATTTGAAAAATGTAAAATACAGATCAAAAGTGGCTTTTTATACCCGAACCGACCAATGCGGGCCACAAATTCTTTAATCTGGCCATTTCACCCCCATATCCTGCATTGGTCACAGATAGTAAGAGATGATACAGCCGCCTCAGCTGCTATGCATCAAATGGAACCATGACCCAGGGCTTTCCACATACTCGGGTTTTCAATTCTAACAAGTGCGGCCATGGTCCAATATTCATCTGCTGCACCCCCAGATAGATCATGCCCCTAAACTATCCTACATTGGAATATCCTAGCCACCAACCTTGGGACTCCAAATAGTTGGATTTGGATTGTTACAGTAGTTTCTCTTCTTTACCATCTATTGTAGGCTACAAATCGAGAGGTTATGGGAGTCCTATCAAGGAGGTTTCAGGGCATGGTTCATCCACATCAGCGCCCAACAAACCAATGGTTTGGATTACCCAACCATGGGAGCACATGCTAGAACTGAAAACCTAAGTGCATTGTGCAAAGTCATCGGTTGAGGATCCTATAATTCCCCAAAGAGGAAACCTCCCTTTTCTGGGCAATTAGAACTAGTGCACAAACATACAGAGCTCCACTAAGCTACTCTAAAGTAGGATTCTCAATCCAACTTACTCTGAGCACACCAAGGCAGTGGGGTATGCTTGCCAAATCCATGCTATTCACCACGTAGGCCCCACCTTTCATGTACCATAGACCGAAAATCAGGCCAATCTGATCATCAAGAGGACCACACCCATGTGACGAATGTGGAATGCTCCTTTTCTCTAAGGATTCAATTTACTTTGTATGCATATCATCCACCTGATGGTCAAACTGGCTGATTTTCAGGCCATGCACATACACATCAAAGTCTACCTAATAAGCAGCCTGAATATTGGCAAGAGTATCCAAGTAGCCTTCACATTTCAAATAATTTACAATTAAGCACAGAGACAAATTACAATGCATGTAAGTACCCCCAGGTCTGATCAATTGAACATAATCTGAATAAACTTTTTTTTTTTTGTGAATAACACTTCTAATTGATTAAACAAAGCAGTAATGATTCAGGGAAAGAACAAAGTACCAATCTATGGCAAATCACCAAGCTTCAGATTCTGAAAACATTTAGTAAATACAAAAAAAATTCATTGGTAAAAATAAAATAATAGCTTGCAGCCCAAGAGAATGAGTGTTAACTGCAGCTTTCAATTTCAATTATTAAGAGATATTTAGGGCTTGTCTAGGTTACAGCCCTTTATCATTCAAAATGGAATATTGCCGTTCGAACATCGCTGCCTAAAAAAATAGGAAGGAACTTATCTCCCCTGGAAATGAGTTTTGAAGGCTAGATTTGACCACCAATCCACACATGGATCCATCAGATGCATCATGTTGTGAAACTACCAAGAGCTAAAATCAGGCTTATCTGTTTTTCATGTGGCCCATAGTTGCAGAAATGTGAACTGTAGGCTCAGTTTTGCAACAGCCAATAACAGCTAAAATAGTGTTTGTCAGCCCAAAGCAACAAAGCTCGACTTTTGGGAGGTACCCAAACAGGCCCACGCTATTTATTCACCATTTTGGGTTGGCTTTTGGGCAAAAGCAGCAAAGGCTATGCTCCACGCTACATGTTATTATTCACTAAAACATTAAAATCAATTAATGGTTGCAACGATTTGTTACATATTTCTATTTTCACTAAATTCGCTAACATTTTCAATTATTGAAAAACAAGATCGAAATCCAATGGGTCTTTGCTAGTATCTATTGACTTGATGCTAATGTCATGGCATGATGGTGCTATAAGGAAGGCAGGTAGAAGATTTGGCACTTATGTCTGCTAGTGACTTTGTGGTCAATTTGGTCGGAAAGGAATTGGGGATGCTTTAGGAACTAGTCTTGGAGCATTTCAGAGGTTTGCAACCTTGCGGTTGCCCTGGTTCAGGATCGGTGGCTGACCCTTCAGCTTTGTCTTAGCTCTCTTCTACTTGGTCTTTGTATATAGTTTTTCTTTCCTTTTTCTTTTCTTTCTTTTCTTTTTCTTTTTTTTTTCTTTTTTTGCCTTTGGCCTTTTTGAATAATATTAGTATATTACCTTTTCATTAAAAAAAAAAAAAAAAATCAATTATTGAAATAATTTGAGCAACATATTAAATAAGTTCCTATTTTCCATCTTTATATTTAATCTTGGCAATATCTTTCCTATTATTATCCAAATCTAGAAGTATCGTGTAGCTTACACTATAGGCTACATAGCTTGTGCTTGACGCTTTCGTGGGGGGGGGGGGGGGGGGGGGGGGGGGCGGGGGGAATGCTACGTTACACGTTATTCCTATTTAAAAACAGCTTCTAAGTTACTAGTTAAGTAGGTCCCCCTACTCTTTTATATTATGATAACAAGCATTACACATTATTCTTATTTAAAACACAACTTCTAAGTTACTAATTAAGTAGGTCCCCTTATTCTTTTATATTATGATAACCTTGCGGTGTCTCGCCTGCTAGCCCAGCTGGAAGACGCCTAGGCATTTCAACAGCAAGTCTCAAGTTCGAGTGCTAAGGAGACACATTAACCCCACCGGTGGGTGGGTGCATCGTGTGACTAACCATGTGGGTGCGTTACGCAGCTAACAGGGTGGGTGCGTTGCATGACTAACCAAAAAAAAAAAAAAAAAAACCATTGCAAATAATCCAGTATATCATGAAAGAACTAAACATATTGAAGTGGATTATCATTTCATTAAGGTAAAGGTTGCAGGCTTGCAGAAAAATTCACTATTGTGCATTGAATCCAACCATGACTTCATGTAACCGATATTCTAAGCAGTTTGGAAAACTATGTTATGTAACCTGACAAGAAAAGTAGGCATGAAGGATTACTATGCTCCAACTTAAGGCGGAGAATTGAGATTCATTTTGTTTTTTATTAACAGTGAAGGTTATTCTTGTAATTTTACTTTATCAAGGAGGGGCATGCTTGTTCTTTTGGTTTTCCTTACCCAAATAATAAAAACGGTAGAGAATGAATAGAGAGGATACACTCTCCAAATGTTTTCACATCTTTCCCACCTCATCTTCTTTTCTAACTTCCTTTCTCTTTTCATCACATTTTCATCATTTCTTCGCTTTAGCAAAACCATCTGACAGATATGAAATGGGCTGACCTTTTTATCAAGAGCACGAGACAGCTCAGAAAGAGCTCGTACATCAGCTTCCCTTGCTTGGATTTGTTCTAAAGTACAAGGTTGACCATACATCGCTTGTGCAGCAGCAACTTCATTTGCGGCAGCTTTAGCCTGTACGATATCATCAAGTGTGTCACCCTGTCAAGAAATAATTCGGATCAGATACTAATTATAAATATAATCATTATAATCGATAAATAGTTATTTGTAAATAAGGATTTCAAAATCAAGAAGCTACTAACTTTAGCCTGTTTCATCAAGGTGTTCATCGGATAATTAGGTGAAACAACATGAGAAAGCACATCAGCGTTCTCCAAATTTTCACTCGAAGGAAATTTGATGATGTCCTTAGGCAGGCTGTCTAGTTTCAGATCATTATTCTCACGGAATTTGTCGACTATGCTACTCTGTCTTCTAAGAGCTTCGGACAAATTTTCCAGTGGATTTAGAGGCATACAGTCAATATCCTGAGAAAAAAAAAAAAAAAAAAAGATCATCCCATATCATTCTAGAAATAGCAAAACAGAAGTGTTGAAATAAAAAATCATGCTTCACTTAGCAGTGACAATTGCTTGGAAAACAATACATAAAAAAGTATGTTATTTTTCAAATTATGTTTGTTCGTTCTAGAAGAGTTACAGCAATCTACACACATGATTAACAAATCTGACAAGACAAAGCGAATCAGACACCGACTTCCATTAACAAGAGCTAATGCTTTATTACCATGAAACCTAAAAGTGATACCCACATCAGAGGAATCATGAGAAAACGCCATGTATCTGACTTGAGGGACTTTGAGAAGATGGTCAGTGAAGGAAAATACAAAAGAAACATTATAACACTAATGGCAGTTTGATACAAGAGGTTAGTTCTTTAAAAAAAAAAAAAAAGTCATCCAAGAACAAAAAAAGACACTATAAAACAAATCTTCTTAAATTGCATGATGGCAAATTCTCTTAAGAATGTAAAGGTGCACAATTGCAACCCCAATTAATTGCTTTAAGGCTTAGATGATGATGAATGCAGATCTGCACAATTACATTAAAGAAACAAGTAACCATCTAAGTACAATATTTTGGACCACACAAAGATTCTAGATTTTGCAAAATTATCAGTATCTTGATTACTAATTCTGCAAAGTAAGCCCTAGAAAAGAAAAAGTACTAGAATACGATATAATCACAAATTGATATCTCAGCTTGACAGATTTTAAAAACAAAAAAGAAAAAGACCTGAGCTTTATCAGAAATATAGTTGCTATTTAGCATGGAGTAAAGCAAGGATGGGACACAAGGAAGCCTCCAAGCCATAAATTCTAAGGATTAAAAGAGCAACAAGTTTTTTCTAACTAATATAGGTATAACCACACAAAAAATCCCCCAATAAGGATTGCAGGTTGGGTTCTGTGATCAAGCTGGGAAGTCTCACTCTAAAGGTTACATAACTCACAGGTTCAAAGTTACTGGGTAAGTGTGGAGTTTTAAGTCTTTGAAAAGGCAGATCTATTTCTTGGTAGTTGACTTTAAATTTCCAGGAGATTGATCATGTTTTTCTTGACTTCTGAATTGAGCGAGTTCCACACACTCATAGGGTACCAAACATCCAAATGAACAAACTCGCTATTGAATCCACTGTAGATATTTGGGAACCACACTTCACACACAACTTACAATTCCTTTTTTTCTAGGGATCCGTGCCCAAATGGGTCTTTCCCATACTTCCTCTAATTTCTTTTCTTTTTTTCTTTTTACGTAGCTTTGAATTGATAAATAAACAAAGGAAACCGATTAACAACTTCCTTTTGTTTTAACCATTTGATTGATGGGCTACAGTTTACCCTCTAAACTGTTATGTACGAGCATCAATTTCATTAAAAATAAAACAATGTCATAAGAATGGTTCTTCCTCGTGGACTGAGGAGTTCCCACTTTAGATTTCATAGGCCAGGTTAGAAATGTGCAGGAAGCTAAGAAAATAGATTTTCATTAGTCAACATAAATCTAAGAAAGAAACGGTGACCAATATAAGTTAACAAGCATATTACCAAGACAAATTCAACTCCTAATTCAGGCCGGTCAAATTGAACCCTGCACCTGTTACGGTCAACAGTTAGCACATTCCCATCATGAATTTCTCTTGTCTTGGGATGACAGGCAATAACCCGCTGCCCAACTGATAATGGCCGAGCAAGGTCTGTCGGAAGCCCATCCCTAATACCAGCACGCAGTTCGGCATAATGTGTTCTAACTTTCTCACGATATTCTTCAAGTTTTTCCCTTTCTTCGCGTAAAAACTGCTTGGATAATCGCCTTGGTTTGCCAAGAGAACTGCATCAACAAGCAAACACAATAGAAAGGGTAATTGATGCTGACACAAGTAATCAGCACTGAAAAAAAAAATGTTGAACCAAATTTTTAAATGAGAACAGGCCAACTTAAAAGAAATGATACCTCCGTATGACACCCCATTCCACACGTGTCAACCTTGGAACATGGCCCAATCCGACATGATTCAAGTACTCAACAAACTCGCTTCTAGCAAACCATGGATAGTCAATTGCACTATAGAACCACTCAAACGCACACCATCTACGTAGCATTTGCGACGACAGGCAATGAGAAAGCTTGGTCTGCACTAACAATAAACGCGATATGGTTAAAGCTTCAAGAGATTAAAGTTTCTGTAGATATTGATGATGGGTATATTTAACCTTAAGATCAGCTGCCCTGTCATGGATCAAATGTGCATATTTATCAGGTCGATCATTTCCAACACTCTCAGCAGACCTTGGCTCCTTGCGTGCCAATACTTTCTGTAGATCCATCTTACGCCTACTCCTGGCCTTGGTAGGTAAATTGACTTGATGTACAGAGGAAACTTGAACAGTTGATTCAGGTAGATCTGTCCCTGTTCTTCCCAGATCAGTAGTTGAAGAAGAACGCTCTGGCGGTCTGGCTGATTTCCCTTGTTTGGGTGACGGAAAATTTTGACCCGCGCGTTTACCCTTACTAACTGATTTCTTCCCTTCTTCAGCTATAGCCTAAAAGCATGCACACTGAATGCATTATGACCACAGAAATTCAAGGATGGGATGACACAGGTTACAGCATGACAGTAAAACAACCCAAATGAAACAGCTAAAATGGATTTATTCCCAAATCGCATATGCAATGAAGAAGACAGATCAATGTGAGTCAACAAGGCACAATGTGATAACAAGCATGGATAATTATAAATAATTTAGAGGCAGTAAATATTCACAATAAATGTTTGATGTGCTGGACTTGTATGTTAGTTTTGCACAACTTAAAAAATGGAGACCCTTTGACAGTAAACATGTAATAGTTGTATGGCATACAGACTGTCCAAATTGCTCACCCAGCTGTGGATGGAGCACAACCTAAAACACGCACTGAGAAGGTAATATTTTTCCCTTCAAATTTGGACCAATCTATTTCACTCTTAACCATCCATTTTATTGCAATTAATTGGATGTTTTAGGATTACTATCAGTGTGATTTAGAGATATGCTCCATCCACAATGGGACCCACAATTTGGACGGTCTGGATAGCTGTATATCAGTGACACATGAGAATATTTGCTACCACTTTTGTGGCATTCAAATCTATAAGAGGAATCTACCACAATGATTTATATCATAATCATAGCATTCTCCCATCTATGACCTTTTACTACATAGCAGTAGAAATAATAGTGAGTAGAAATAATAGTGAAAGAAGTGAAGTTTCAGAAAACAGCATTGCTTGTGAGTGCGATTCAGCATCAACCCAACTGTTTCAAAATAAAATGGCTGTGACCAAAGTTGCAACAGAAACGGGTGAGAAAAGATACAGTACCAAAATCACAATCAGAGATAAACAACTATAAGACTCAAAATCAAAAGATTTGTCAGCATTAGATTTCATGATGTAAAAGCATTTCAACTATAAAACACACACATAAAATCAAAATGATTTCATGAGAGAAAATGAGACCAGCATAAAACATGTAAAAGCATCAATTATTCAAACAACTACAACATAAGAGTTGTCAAGGACTAAGGAGAAGAGACAAGTTACCATGCTGGGAGGACTTAGAAGAAGGGTATGTTCCAACCAGTAGTGAGTAGAAGAGGCAATAAAAAGAGTTCAGTTGCATAAAGATAGGAGTAGGAGCAGGAGCAGGAGCAGAGTCAGATGGTGGAGAAAGAAAGTGGCAGGTCTCAAAACATCAGGAAGAGTGAACAGCTAGGAAGAAGAAGCAAGAGAGGGGTTAGATTCCCCAAGCTTTTAATCAGGGACATGTCTTGATGTGGCTTTGCACAAGGTATTCTAGGTCCAAAGTCTCGGGCAAGAAGTGGATAACCACCAGAAGTTAGCATATACAGATAGATAACCACCTGAAGTAACATTCAAATTCTTCGCAGGACAATCATTGCTTTGTGAATTGTTGCCCAGAGGTGGAGATGTGTGAATGCCTCAGTTTTTAAGAAATATAAACTGGTTTTGCATCTCCTGACTATATGGAGTAACACAATCATACACTGGAACATGAATCCTGTGTTAAGGGTAGTACTGCGAGGTTGTATATTAGTTCAGTAACCAAGGAAAATAAAATGTCTTTTAATTTGGAGCAATATCATCTGCCTTCACTCCCCATAAATCCTGACAACGTGTCAGTTGAAATTTAACAAATACATGACTATCATACCTCAGTCTTCTGAGATAAACTTGGATGAGAATCACCATGGACTTCAGCTTTCGTAGTCTGCAACTGGTAAATCAAACAAATCGGACAGAGTCAGTCTTAACTTGTATTATAATTGGATGAGAAACCCAACAATTTATTTGCCCAAGAATGAGATACCATAAATAAGCAGTTTAATGTAAACAACAATTTCAATCAAAGCTTACTTTTTCTGCTAAGGACTTCCGTTTTCTCTTCCGTATCGTACCAGTAGGCAGGAAAGATTGCTGCTTTCCTTCGGAATTAGCACTAACACCAACAGACGGATCTTTCCCCATTTTAGCATTTTTTGTGGTATTGATGTCATCTCCAACCACTGAGGGTTTCCCTTTCAGTTTAGACCCAGTCATTTTAGGTCTATCTCTTTGGTGGATTTGCAGAAGTAGCTTCAGGTACACTAGGCTTCTCAACAGTATCAACATTTCTCTTTTCTTCCTTAACTCGAACTGACGACTCTAAAAAGAGATAATAACATGCACAAAAAAAAAAGATGAATAATAATATTAACAGCAGCAGCAGCAGCAATAGCAATAAGAATCAGGTCACAAATCGTCATCGTCATCTAAGTTTTATGCCTTTATCCCAACTAATTGAGGTTGGCTACACGACTGTTGTTCAGCCATTCAAGTCTATCAAGGACCACATCCTTCGTTAAACCATATGCCATCATAAAAATCAGTCACAGTTCAAAATGAGAAGGTATCATGGAATCAAAATTTCTCTAAAAGATCTCTAGATTACCCCAATGGAAAACCTAACCATAAAGCAAAAATATTCAGAAGCAGGCCCCTATCTAACACTCACTTTGTTGCCCATGGCACCAATCTATTCAACTTAAGTTATTCGAATGTACAAAGTTGAACTATTATATGACCAAAATTAGAAAAAGGCAATCATTAGCAGTCAGAGTGGGTATCAACCGTGACTCCCTAAGAATTTTAGCATATTTTTGACATTCAAGATGAAAATGTAGAAATCCAAAAAATATTTTACATACTTTTCGTACGGTGAAGACCAAAAAAATAAAACTAGAACATGAGTTTACTAAAAACTAGGTTCGGTATCTTATTGAAATAAGGGATTATTTTCACTTTGCTTATCCATAGTTGGATTTATAACTTCCCCTTTAGGTGTGTGCTTATGAAAAGGAAGAAACAAATGATAATGTGAGATGGACATAGAGACAAGAAGATCAAGGTGCTCATATAAAGTCATGCTCTGGAACGAGATTCCAATGCAATTATGTTTCAATCTCAAAACACAACTACTCTGAAGTACATAAATGATCAAGCAAAAAGGGTGAAGAACAATTACAAAAAAGTATGCATGAAGGCTTACCAGCATCAATATTTAAAGATAAATCTGCCAACGTTTGTAACGCATATAGGGCAAAGGTTTCATCTACAAATAAAAAACAAGAAAAGCAATTAGAATGAGTAATCATAACAATTTTCAAGCTTTCAAGAAAATGAGAACAAGAACAGCACATCCATGTTAATGAATACATCACCTAGCATTCCCTTATGGAATTAGAAGCTTAAAACTAGTTAACTTTTTCTAAAATATGAAACTATTTAACTCTTCTGGAAATATATATATATATATATATATATATATATATATATATATATATATATATATATATATATATATATATATATGGAAATGGTACTATGCGGTCAACCTCATGGGAAGTTCACATGAGGTCAAGCTGTGTGGGCCCCACTGTGATGTGTAATGGCCATCCATACCATCAGTCCAATGCACCGTTCCATGGTGGGCCGTGGGCCCAAAACTCAGGGCAATCCATGACTTGGGTGGGCCACACCATTAACAACAGTTAAGAGTGGATATCTACCCATTGAAAACTTCATGATCGTTTATAGGATTGACAGAGATGTGGTTGAGAAATCCAGACCATCCATTGTGCATGTCCCACTTAAACAGGAAGTCACACCAACTTTCAACCGTATCCAAAACTCAGGTGGGCCCCAACAAGTGCTTTTAGATGTTGTGGGCATGATGTTGCATTCTTTTAGTTGGTATGGCCCACTTGAATTCCGGATCAAGCCTCTTTTTTGGATATCCCATAAACAGCAGGGGACCCCCCAAATGCATGGTGTAGATGGCCATTACACATCACAGTGGGGCCCACACAGCTCGACCTCATGGGAACTTCCCATGAGGTCAACCGCATAGTACCATTTCCCATATATATATATATATATATATATATATATATATATATATATATATATATATATATATATATATAAGAATACTTTCAAACCTGACGACGCAAAGCAGTAGCAAGCGCATCGAGCAAAATGATTGTTAAATGGACCATTGTGATCCCACTCGTGGACCAGCTTAGTCCCACATGTGGTCTCTTGTAAATGTTGGGCCAAAGTATGTATTAGGATAGAATTTAGGCCCATGAGCTTTGCTTGTGTACATTTAAGTCAATAGGGACCATGTTTTTGTATTTTTTTACTCTAAATAATGGAAGCCCAAATAAAAATAAGAGAGAGGTGTGGGCGTAAGAGGCAAGTAGAACCTTTCTCCCTCCTTTCTCTTCTTTATCTCTTCTTACTTCTCTTTCCTCTTCATCAATCTCATAGTTTCACATGGTATCAGAGTTGATCGGTGGGTGATTCAAGGCTAGAGCCTCTCTAACTCAAAACCCTAACCTATCAATCAAATCTTGGAGGATTTCAAAATCCTAAAGTGCTAATCAAACCCTACAAAAGAGGATCCGTCTTCATTTTTTTTTTCAGAAAACATGATGTTTCTGCAATCATTCTGAAGTGAGTGCAGCCGTTTACAAAGGGAGTGCAGAAATTGAGCCTGGAAGACGAAAGCTTGCTGATTTTTATCTAAAGGTGATGTTGCAAATGTTGTTCCTCCATTATTTTGCAGAAAAAGCAGATTTTTTTAGTACATCTTTGTTATCCATGACATAATCGTGAGATTTATAGTTGATGTTTGGGTGAACCCTAGATGATGAAGAGTTTAAAAGTACTATTTGTTATTCTTGTGGGATGGTTGAGGGTAAATCTGATTATACATCAGCGTTTTTCAATACAACTTAAACCGAGTTTGTCAAAAGTTGGTTATGGAGCCCAAAGGTGTGGTAGTTACTTCTTCATCACTGGGTGAGAATCCCAATTCTTCATTTAATGCATCAATTACATTCGTGAAACTAAATGGGCAGAACTACTTATCCAGGTAGAGTATTTCTTTTAGCCAAGAGAAAGATCATTGTTTCCTTACAGAGACCACACCTGAGGAATCTTATCCTAAATATAAACAATAGATACGTGATGCTGCCCAGATTAGGTCATGGTTGTGAAATAGCATGGAACCTAAAGTAAGTTCAAACTTGGTGATTTTTAATATTGATAAAGATGTGTGGGATAAGGTTAAAAGGATGTAGTCCTGAGCACACAATATTTCCCAGGTGTATCAGTTGTACAAAGAGATTTTCTCTCTTCAAAAGGGAGATAAATCTCTTGGTGAGTAGTTTGCCCAGTTTACTGATGTGTGGTAAGAACTTTCAATCTATCATCCCATTATTTCAGATATAACACTTACGAAGAAGCAGATAGAAGACATAAAAGTTGTAAAGTTCTTGTCTAGCCTGCCAAAGGAGTATCAATCCACGAAGGATTAGATTTTGGGAGGAATTTCGATTTCTTCAGTTGCGAAAGTTTGTGCTAGACTTTTAATTTTTAGCCATTGATAAATAGAAAAATACAAGTGTGGCCCGGTCAATAACTGGATGTTGCTGAATTTTAACAAGTGGCTGTGGCTGAATCTTGCACAAGGCAATCCACTTGATGGGGCTAACTTATTGGGCGGGTCAAACGCACATGAAATGTTAGAAGATATCCATTGGTTGGACTATAACTTGTGGTCAAACTGGTTGGACCTGAGACCTTCTCTTTAAAAGCTGGAGTATTTGATACTCCGGTTGTGTATTTATGCTTGATACACAAGCACTAGAAATAGTATTAAGTAGCATATATACTAACCCAAAATTAAAACAATTAAATTGTAGATCCCACTCATTTAAGTTTAGTATAAAAATAGGTCGGTTGTACAATAATAACCAATAATTCATGGACAAGTTATTTGAAGTAAGGTCATTGGATATTTCTCATTTCTAACCATTCAATAATTGTCCAACGATAAACCATTTTCATAACCAAATAAGAGTTATTTTTTTTCATGATATGTCTAAACTGGTGCCCATAATTTGGATGGTTTATTTTGAATTATTTGTATGCCACTTAAGCAATTTCTTAACAATTTCTCTGTGTCTACATATTGCACATCATGCTCTACCAAAGTACCAAAGTATTCTCTATTAAAAAAGGGAAAGTTATAAGGTACTCTCATAATGTGTAACACTTGATAGGCATGCACTAAAAAATTGTGCAAGTGCTATATACCAACTCAAAGTAAACCAATTTAATTATGGAGCCCACCGTCGCTAAGTCAGGGTCCCAAAATCTGATGTTTGAACGATCCTGACCTTTTGATTTATGGACACTTGTTTGTTGAAACAGGACCATTGGATATTTTTCATTCTTAATTGTCCAGTAAATGTCCTCTAATCTCATCATCAGATGAGGAATTAAACCTAACCTTGGGTTGTGAGATAAATAATTAATTAGGAATGAAAAATATCCAATGGTCCTGTTTCAACAAACAAGTGTCCAAAATCACTTGTTTGAATGATCCTGACCTTTAATTTATGAGATAATTAATTTGTTGTATTTTTCATACTTCTTCTTAGATTCATAAATTTTATGAACTGATTTTGAATATAGTTGCGACACTTTTGTTAGACAGCACAACTTAAGACCTTATACAGAGGAAACTTATTTTGTGCACTTGTTTTGTATATTAATGTCCTCTTTAACATCCCTTGTAGTTTCATTGAAAAATTCGACCAATTTCCCAATGTTTCCCAAAAACAGTGATACATTACCCAATACATCCGATATTTCCCAAGCAACAACAGATATGTTTCCGAATCCCAAGGGAGTGATACATTCGTCGACATCGATACGGGAAAAAAACATTGCCGTTATGTAATAGCCATTATGTAACCGTTTTTACTATATTTGATTGACGCAGCAAGATTACTCCAGTAAGTTTTGAAAGTGCTGTGAACAGGAAAATTAGATCTTGTGAAGAACAGGATTACATGGCATCGAATTTCCTGTATAACATCACAAATGCTCGGTCAAGAATTAAGAAATAAAAATCATAATTAAGACAATGTAATGAGGCTTCATACTATGATGGAAAAGATATTACTATTTTTAATCTACTAAGCAGAATAAACAAACGTAAATTCCATATAAGATCTGGGATGAAAAAGGAGAAACAGTTCTCAATGATAGCAACGGCTGGAGAAGAGCACAAAAGGGTCAAGGACTCGTAGTCGAGCAAAAAGAACTTAAGACCATCCTTCCCAGGAAAACTTTCAAAATGCACATGGGATGAGGAGAAAGAAATCGGACGCGATAATTAATATACCTTCAAAGTACAGTTGTCTGCTTCTCTTCCTTGGTCCCTCAGATTTCCCATCTGTAACTTCCACATCAACTTCATCTTTGACAGCTTTCAAAGCAAGCCCTTCTTCAGTACCACTGCATGCTTCCCTAACATCATCAAAATGATTGTTTTCAATCCCTTGGGATTTTCGTTTCTTTCCTTGAAACTTCTTTCCCTTCCTTTTATTTTCTACTGCACCAGCACTTTCTGTATCTCTGGCAAAATCTCCATTTTCAGCTTCCCTGCTCCCTAAACTACCTTCAAGACAGTCTTCATCTGTGGCCTTGGTGCTGGCAATCTCAGACTCAGCTTGCTAAATTCCATGGGTAAAAAATAGATAAGTAAATCAATCCTTAAATGGCATCATTCGTGAAGCAAAATATATTAGGAGATGACAGTATGATTACCTTCCTTTCACCACTCCGAATAGGTGAGGCTCTCATGTGCTCTGTTCTTCTGTTTGGTGTACGAGATACCTGCGGCGAGCCTCCTCTTTGTGAAGCCCCTGCCAATGCTAATGCTGCTGCTGCGACAGCGGGCAACTTCATCATCATCAGCATCTTCTACTGATTCCAGACCTTGTTTGTTTGGGGAAACAATATTTCCTCTGTCATCCTTATCATGTAGGTAAGAAACTGGGACACGGGGAGTTCTTTTTCCCACAGCATGAGGTCGGGTACCTGCAATAAACTTTAAAATTTTCATGTCCAAACACTACAAAGACAAACAGATCTAAACACTTGCAATCACTTGATACTGCAGACAAGAACAGAGAACACAAGCAAACATATATGGGGATGTTTGCTTTTATTGAGTCTGAGTCATGCATATGGAAAAGTATATTGGAATTCACTGGAAAGAAAGAAGTATGTATGAAATGCTTGTGGAAAAGGGCTGTTTGGTTAGCATGAGAAGATCAGCTGGATTCCCACCAATTATTCAGTTTGCAACTGGTTGGATTGCATTGAAAAAATGTTGGATTACTTAAGAATTTTATTCAGTGGTCTGCCAAACCGCACATACAATGACATTGAAACGGTCATCTTGTTTCAACACGCAAGTGTGGAAATCCAAAAAAAAAAAAAAAAATCAAATTTTTAGAAAGACATTGTTATCCACATTTTTTTTGGAAAAGCAATCTAGTTTCCATGCAATTTTTTCTTTTTCTTTTAAAGAATTAGAGTTGTAGGATTTCGCAAAATATCCTTCCAATTCCAAGGGATTGCAATAAATAATTAAGAAAAAATAGTAGTCACAGATAAATAAAGATGCAAGAAAATTAGATGAGCAACGGCAACCATATCATAGGAGTTAACTGATACCCCGCTCCTCACATTTTTCAAATCCTGAACTTTTCCCATTTCAACATGAGAGCAGAAACATACAGATATGAGCAATGCATAATCAGTCTGAATATTGTAATCACAAAACCATATACGCAATGCATGCTAATGTGTTATCAAAAAGATATGCAGGGCATGAAAATTGTTGTCAGAATCGAAGTATGTTAAATTGTACAGGTATATTATGTTACAACAAAGGTATTCAAAATGGTTACATAATGGCTGTTATACATAACAATAATAGTGGGAACCATTGCACGTTAAGAAGCCGTTAGCGAAAAAATATTACGGGGACGATACAATGGGGAAAAAAGGCTGTTACAGCCATTACAGCCTGTATCGTAATGGTAATGGTGGTGGACATGACAGCCACTGTTACCGTTATTGAATACCTTGGTTATAACATATGTGTAAGTTACGTATATTTTACGGTCGCCTTGTAAAATACAGGTTATTTATGTCTCTGCCTTGTTTATAGATGACAATCAAAGGGCTCACAAGAAGGGGCAAAAGGTTATGGTTCTTCAATGAAATAAGACAGGTGTCCTGTGGTTGTTGGTTTATTGAGTAGACTAGAAGAAGTTTAGGTCCGTCCGAATCGTGTGGAAAAAAGAGTGGATGTGGATCAGGTGGGAGTATTTTCACTTGATCCTTCCTTTGAGCCCTTTCACATTCCAGGGGTGGGTTACTCACCATATGGGTTTGCCCCTTGTCTTGAGAGTTGAAGACTTATACTCAGCAACAACAGGGGATAAAAAGATCAAATATGACCATCTTAAAACTAGAAAGATTCATCTTGCCAACATATGCTTTTTATGTAGAAGGGAAGAGGAGACAATAGTCCTGATCACCTCACCAGTTTGATATGTGTCCAGTGAGGAGGGAACTGCATAGAACTTTTATGTGTTTACCTGCATGTTCGCATTCCCCTATGATAGCATTTTCCAACCGCTGACTGTTTTCAATATAGACATTGCATTGAGAGATTGTTTGGCATTTTCATGCTCTAGAGTCTAGACATTAACTGTTTGCAAATTCCCCTTTTTGTTAATGCTCAATAACTAGGCTAGAACACTGTGTTTAGCATGATCGTGTCTGCTAACATGCATCAGTGGGCTCCCTACCATTAGATGCAACATGGTCTAATCATCCAATGGAGACCACAAGGTGATCCAATTGCCAGTCAATTGAAGATCAGCCCATCCCAGGGTCCTGATTAAAGATCCAGCCATCAAGGATTAAAGATTTGGACAACATCAATGGTCCAGGTTGGCCTCCAAGGTCCAGATTCAATAGCCAACCATCAAGATTAAAGATTTGGACAACATTGACGGTCAAGATTGGTCTGATTAAGGACCAGCATCATATCAGGGATCCAATAACACATGTAGACTCAAATCAATGCTCTTATTGGACTGCAGGGTCCACAAATCCATAGAATCTATTATAGTTAGCTCTTAGAATTAACAATTTAGTCATTACTTGTTGGATAACTTTCCCTCTAGTATCTACTTCACTTATTTTCTGGGCCTCCAAGGTCCTGATTCAAGATCCACCCATCAGGATTAAAGATTTGGATGACATAGATGCTCAAGATTGGCCTGAGTGGGGATCAGCATCATATCAGGGGTCCAATAACACATGTAGACCAAAATCAATGGTCTTATTGGACTGCAGGGTCCACAAATCCATAATATCTATTATAGTTAGCTCTTAGAATTAACAATTTAGTCATTAGTTGTTGGATAACTTTCCCTCTAGTATCCACTTCACTTATTTTCCAGGCCACTTTTTGGGAATCAAACTATGTTTGAATGAAAAAAAAAAAAAAATGAGTTCAATTTCAAAGCGTATTGAGTTGGCTTTCAAAATAAGCCCAAGACCAAGCAATTCTCATATCGTTTGAATGTGTTATGACCAATTTATAAAAATCACATATGGTTGTTATGGGATTCTAGGATCTTTTAGTCATTTTTAATTTTACCGAAATAGATTATTAGGACTTTATTATTGGATGGTTAGGATTAAAGTAATGGATGCTTAATATTAGAAGTGACGAATGGTAATTTTCCCAGAAGCTACACCAACCCCTGCAGCAACTGTCCATTAATTTTACAGACGACCTGTCCACAGTCTAAGCCAAAACACAGTCTATACTCAACCATCATCACAGACTTGTTTATCTTAACCTGATCATTCATCATTGAGACGTCTCTGGAAATGGTTACTCATATGCTCCATACAATGCTCCGGTCCAAACTCCCATGCGTATTATGATGGCACTACTCTATGTTAGTTTCATCGCAATCCCTATCCTCTTGATTTCGATCAGTATAGCCATGCCTATTATATTAATTCTTATCCGCCTTTCTATCACCCCAATCCGTACCCATCCTCCTATGATGGCAAGTCATATCGTTTCCCTCTTCCCATTACAGAAGTA
Source organism: Liriodendron chinense (assembly GCA_003013855.2). Classification (NCBI taxonomy): domain Eukaryota; kingdom Viridiplantae; phylum Streptophyta; class Magnoliopsida; order Magnoliales; family Magnoliaceae; genus Liriodendron; species Liriodendron chinense. The sequence goes on along the minus strand of PVNU02000629.1, from coordinate 1,258,917 downwards.
GACAGCACTACATTGATCGTACAGACTTGCTCAATCATAAGAACACATCTAAGGAATCAGAGAAGATTAAATCACGTGGGAGGAAGGGATGACAAAAAGGTCGATGAACCAATCAGGAATCTCCAAGAAGTGGTCCAGACCTATTTTTCTCCTCAAGGTTGAAACATAGTCACCTTAAATGCCAATCCATAGTATCGAAATGAATATGTCTTTGAATCCACTATGCTTTAAAAGGGCAAGGGGAAGGACGTGGATGGAGGTAGTAAGAAAATGCTTAATAACCTATGGTCTAACTGAAGGTCTACCGGTCTAGCCCTTGGAGTGGAATGGCTGAACACGATCCATGTATCCAACCCCAATTAATTGGGACAAGGCTGACATGTGGATGATGATGATGATGAATTTGTTGCAATCCACCATGATGAACACTAAGAATCCACCATTGGATTTGTCTGATAAATCTATAAATGGCTCAATTGAGAAAACTATTAATGGATCGAACAATAGATTTTCAAACTAAACAAAGGGTAACCCAGTGAGTGAATCAGAAATCAAGATGAATGAAAAGATTATTGGTACTACAATGATAGCACTGGCAAATTCCAAGGAGATTCCTAAAGTTTATGGACACCTATACCATCCCAACAACAACCAAAGCTCGTAAATGAGAAACTTATGGTAAGAAAGGTCACACAACAGCAACAAGAAGTTGATTGAGGGCAACAGAAGAAGCCCTGATGGACAATCCAGCATTCAAGACCAGTAACTCCATCGCTACAGAAGAAGTTAACACCAACACCCAGGACGCGCACAATAGCCAAGCAAAAGTGGAAGTGGTGTTATCAATAACACTATTGCACCATCCCACGCAAGCTATGTAGATCACCCACATTGGCTATCATTACCAACTCCTACCAAAGCCCTCAAAGGGTGATTTCTTTCCAAGTCAACAGCATTTGATGCAAAACAGATGAAATGTCCAATGGGAGACCACGAGTTGGTCCCGTTCAATCCACCAGGGGGTCCCATTCAACTGAAGATTGGAGTATATTGTTGTCCTTATGAAAGATCCAACCATCCATATCGAAGATCTGCACCATGCCAATGGTCCATATTAGCCTGATTGAGGATTCATTTTTTATTAACTGTCCGATGATAGATCTAGCCCCAAATCAATCGTCCACTTGGACTTGTGGTGTCCACAAGTCCAGGGAATTTATTATTTAATTAGTTGTTAGAGTTAATAGTTAGTCATGGTTTGTTGATTAAGTTTCCTTTCAACATTTTCATCACTAATTTAACAAGCACTTTTCAAGTGCTAATGATGTTTAAATGACATGAAATTGGTCACGTTTGGAAGCCTATCAAGCTAGCCTAGGTTACGCAATATTGTCATCATTTGAGTGAGTTATGGGCCTTATGGCTGACTTACAGAAAATATGTATGGTTGTGATAGGATTTAAAGATATTTAGCCAATTTTAATATTTAAAAATGGATGGTTAGGACAAGAAGTAATGGATAGTTAGGATTATATTAGAGTTTCCTTCACTTTGATAAAAAGCATCTAAACAAAGACTCTTCTAGGAATAGTTGATGATTATTTTGAAAGAATGGGTTTATTCTAATTTTTATTTATTTGTTTCATGTGATGGGATTCAATACTATACTGGTGTGATGCCCTTACAGCAATTTGGTACAATGCCTTAGGGTTGCATGGAACGATGCCTAGCAGAGTAGCAGTTATCAATTTATTTCGATTTTATGCATTTATTGCTGATATTGGAGTGCTTTGACGGTATGTTATGGAATTCTCAAGGAGCTTTTTCAACAAATTGGTGAGTATTTATCAAATTTGTGCAACTTTGATTCTGGCTCCTTGCATCACTGTTGCTTGCATACAGCCACTTGAGCATGTCCTTTCCAGTTTGGATACGATGGTGGTACATGTGTCCTACAATCCCAACTTTGGTCCCTATGCCTTTCCAGCAGAGTTGCTCATATCATCTATGAATTGTATACTTGCAATTCCAATAGTGTGGAGTTTATAAATATATCATCTGCTAAGCCAAAAATCCGGCTGATTACCACGCTAGAGAAGGGATGTGAAGAAATTCATCATGAATTAGGCAATTTCTGCCCCTCTTACATTTTGTTTGGTTATATGTTAATAAAATCATGTTGTTTATTAAAAGAAATGAAATAAGGGATTGTCTAAAACAAAGCTTACAGTCAAAGCTCCTCTCTTTCATCATTAGCATCTTAAATACTACAGTTATTGTTAAAAGACTCAGCTACTCGGAGCGACTTGTTCGGTCCTGAGTCGAGTCGGGACTCACCGGTGTCCAGGGTGACTCAGTGGTGACTCATGGTATCGAACCAAAATCAGTTCTTACCGAGTCCCGGTGGACTCGTATGAATCATATTAAACTTGTCCAAGTCTTAAAACCATGAATACAACATCAAAGAATATCATTTGTTTTGCACCATAGGAAAATTGAGAGAATTTGGAATTAAGACATGGAGGGTAAAAGAAGGTTCATAAATCTCATCTGGTTTGCTCTTTACATGAGAATAAGAATTCCAGTTAGAAAATCAATCATCCAATGTTTAAAAGTCACAGCAATATTCCTCAAAATGGAGTTATATCATGATTTCAGATTAGAGTATCTTTTATGATGATGTATTAGAATAATATAATTAAAGTAATCAATGAGCAGTAATAACAGATTCATTCACCATTGCAAGTAAAACAATAAGAATCTACCTCCAGAACGCTTCTTCTTTAATAAAGATAGGCATCCATAACTCGATGCAATTGACTGATGCTGCAACAAGTCTGGAAAAGGTCCATCCGATCCTTTTGAGCTATTGGCTTTGAATTTTCCCCGACCACGCTTTTGGGGCTTACGAGATACGCCTACTCCATCATTGCTTTCTCTTTCACTATCACTCCCTTCCTGCCCGTTCATACTCCACTGACATTAGACTCGCATCAAACTAGTTCTAACCATCTAGTTGCATTAGAAATAATCTCTATAGAATTTTCCAAGTAGCATGACTACCATAAAATCAAGGACAGTTTCTGAATTACTTAATGCATAAAAGATAATGAACTAGAACCAACAAATAACATAAGTGCAGGAACATAAATAATGTTACTCTCTTCAGAAAACAAATTCTAAATGTAATTTCTTAGATAAAGAAACCAGATTTTCAAGTCACCAGAAAAAATAAATGAAACAAGAAATAAGACTAACCAAGTTACAATATCTACCCTCAAATCTTATTCAGAACATTCAAGACCAGCCAGCTAGTCCAAAGGGGAAAACTAGCTTGCAGCACCAGTTCCTTCTATAATGTCCAAGCCTTAAATCCTTTAAAAGCAATTAACTCTATTCATGGAAAATGCCACCATGTCCAACGACAGCAAGGAACCACCTTGCAGCAACAGTTCCTTTTATGCCATCAAGAAATTCACAAAACGCTTGAAAGAAGTACAACTCTCTAAACACCAGCCAGACATTACCCAATAAACCTGCCCAAGCAATTGCATACATGCGCAAACCCAATAGAATAACCATTGGTGAACCAATGCCGTCAAAACCGTAATCATCTCGTAAATTGTGGTAGGGGTCCAATCGTTTTGAATCGCAAATCGTACCATAACCGTAACATTTTTCCGATTTTCTTTCCAAGGGGGAAATAGATTACAAATAAATTAGTAAAAAAAAAAAAATTAATCATCCATTATGTATCAAGAAGAATAATATATATCATGATATTATTAATTTAAAACCTATATGCGATACCAAGGCATTCAAAAATGGTTATGTAATGGCAATACGCAATATGGGACCATAACGCTCGATTTGAAAAAAGCATGGCCATAGCAGGCCAATGCAAGGCCGCAAGGGACCAATACAAGGCTGATACATTTTTTCCTCAGAAAAAAATTTTGACTATTACAAAGGCCTTTAGGGGGACGATAACAGCCATTATGGCCCATATCATAATGGCCATAAGGCTGGCCATTACGGCCCCCATTACCATTATTTAATACCTTGTGTGGTACACTCCTCCCTCTCTCTCTCGAGCAAAAATTAAACCCCACCCTTCAGTTCATTTACTAGCTAAACAATTAGACGAATTAGTCACTTGTCTTCGACATGAATGTGCATAACCTAAGAAAACCAATTCCTTTAAGAATTGTAACAAATAACAATGTTTGGAAAAAAAAATCCCATGGTTTCCCAACTACTTTACTTTCATCATCATCTAAGCATCATACCAACTAATTGGGGCGATTCCGCTCTATCAAGGACAGCATCATTAGTTAAAACCATAGGTCATCAAATCTTTTTGTACTGCCTCCTACCCAATGTTCACATTGTCGGTATCGCTACAAGTTTCGCTAGCCAGAGATAAAGATATAATATCGTTATCGCCGATAATATCGCCAATAACCGGAAATGTAGGGAAAAAGGAGAAAACATGAGGAAAACGGTAGAATTTTTCAGTAAAACTTCAGGAAATGCCTAAATACACATATTTACATATTCAGGAATAAAAAAATTGCAAAAAGAATGCATTAAATAATAATTTTTCATTCAATGGGGCCCAAAAAGCATGCGTTGCCTAAGAAATCAGTCCAATAGCAACCAAAATGAGTTTATATAATACAAATGCAATCACCATACAAGAATTAAGACATAAAATTAAATGAAAGCTCATTTTAGGGCATGAACCAAAAAACAAAGTAGATCCAAATCTTAGATGGACCATAGAACAGGAAAATAGTAGTAATTGACTATTAAAAACTTATTGCAGGCCACAAACGCTTTGGATCAAGATGATATTTGTGTGGTCTCTTCATCAAGGTCTTTGTGACCTTATAAACGGTTGGATGGAAAATAAACATTCGGATGGACCGTGAAAGGAAAGAGTGGGGATTCAATGAGATTTAGAGCCCCCTCAATTTTGGTCCACTTGAGATTTGGATCCACCTCATTTTTGGCATCATGTCCTAAAATAAGCTTGCAAATAATGGTGGGCATTCAATAACCATTGTTTTCTTGTGGTTTGGTCCACTTGAGGCTTGGATCCGTCTCATTTTTTTCCTCATACCCTAAAATTATCTAGGAAAATATATGGACAGCATGGATAAGAACACATACAGCATGGTGGGCCGCAGGGCACCATCCAATAGCATGAATAAGAACACATACAGCATGGTCAAGATCCCACCCACCTAGGTGGATCCCCGGATCCACCGAAATTGACGCCCGAACGCGACTTGGACACGAAACCAAATGATGTGGGTGGGACCCTGACCATAGGGTCCACCTCGATGTATGCATAGTATATCCGCGCCGTCCGTCTGTTTTGCCACCTTATTTTAGGGGATGGTCCCAAAGATGAAGCAAATACAAATTTCAGGTAGACACGGACCACTCCATGTGAAACAGTAGTGGTTATTGACCATTAAAAACCTTTTATGGGCCATAAAATTTTTGGATCAAGCTCATATTTGTTTTTTTTTTTCCTTTCATCCAAGTTTGTATGAACTTATCAATAGGTTGGATGGTCAATAAACATTACGGTGGACCCTAGGAACTTTTTAATAGGGGGTATTCATTGACCATTGTTTTGTGTGGTGTGGTCCAATTGAAATTTGTATTTGCTTCATTTTTGGGACCATGCCCTTAAGTAAGCTGCAAAAACAGATGGATGGTGTGGACATGCAGTGCATACATTGAGGTGAGCCCTACGGACTCCCACCCAGTTGGTTGGTTCCGCGGTGTAAAGGAGAGCAAATTAGGTGCAGCCCTTGCTTGACTCAAGATGGTGCAGCACTTATGGTGAGCCCACCTTGATGTATTTATTGTGTATCCACACCGTACATCAGTTTTTAAAAATCATTTTATGGCGTGATCCCAAAACTGAAGCAGATTCAAATCTCAGGTGGACCATATTGTAGGAAACAATGGTGATTGACCATTAAAACCTTATCATGGTTACAAAAGTTTTAGATCAACCTTATATTTATTATTTTCCCTACATCCAGATTTATGGTACGTTATCAATAGATTGGATGATAAATAAACATTACATAAACATTTGGGTGGGCCCTAGGAATTTTAATGTTGGAGGTTCAACCACCACTCTTTCTTTGCGTATGGTCTACGTCCACCTGGGATTTAGATCTGCTTCATTTTTGGGATCATGCCTTGGAATGATCTGGAAAAACGTATGGACAGCATGGATTTACAATACATACATCAAGGTGGGCCCCACCGTAAGGGCCGCACCGTCTTTTGTGGAGCTAGAGTCATACTGAACCACTCCCTTGAGTTTTAAGACTAAGAGAGCTTTCGTAAAAACGAAAGCCTCTCATCTTCTCCGAAAAACCTGCAGCGGCAACGAGACTCTCGTCCATCCAAAATTCCGGAAATTCATCTTCTTTCTCAAATTCCCAACCCAAATCCCTATAATCCTAGCCCGAAATCCGATTTCCTTTTAAATCTATTATCTTCGAGGAGAAAAAGGGTTTTCTTTTAGGTTTTTCGTACCTCCGAAAATCCAGCGCCGTCAACCATGGCCCACCAAATCCCACCTGAAATCCACTCCCTCAGGCAGATTTTGCAAAAAAAGGTAAGAGAATTTTTTTTCTATATTTATTTCAATTTGTAGGTAGAGTTGTCACCAATTTTCCCCGAAATTGCTGATATTTCGTCGACTTTAGGAAGCGAGACGAAAAATTGGGGTTTCGGTATCACTCTAGCGACACCGATATTATCGGCAATATTATCGACATTTCGTTGACAATGCGAACACTGCTCCTACCCACATCCTTTTGGGGCTTCCTTACCTTTTAGAGCCTTCAACTTGAACCTACCAACTAATTGGGGCGATTCCACTCTATCAAGGATAACATCATTAGTTAAAAACCATAAGTCATCAAATCTTTTTGTACTGCCTCCTACCCACATCCTTTTGGGGCTTCCTTGCCCTTTTAGAGCCTTCAACTTGAACCAACTCCCTCCCAACTAGTGCAGTTCTTAGTCTTCATTGCACATGACCAAACCATCCAAGTCTACTTTCCCCCGTCTTATTACCTATTGGTGCTACTCCAAAGTTCCCTCAAATGCATTTTTTTCTAATTCTATCCTTGCTTGCTACTCATACATTTTAGCATCCTCATTCCAACTACATTGATCCTATGAACAGGTTGCTCCTTGACTACCCAACTTTGTCCCATGCATGGCTGGTCTTGTAGCTATCCTATAAAATTTTCCCCTTCAGTTTCATCGGTATGCAGCTCACGCGTTGAATGGCACATTTCCACTTCATCCACCCAACTCTTATTTCTAGAGCAACATCCTTCTCAATCTCTCCTCTCTCCTGAGTTATTGACAACCTTATGATACATTTTTTCGTAAAGGTTAATGGAATTTTATTAAGGGTCCGTTTGGTTGGCATCTGGAAACCTGTTTCCAGCTTAAAATCTAGATTCCAGCAAAATCCAATTTAACTAGTGTGTTTGGCGGCAACTTCCAGCCAAATAGGATTCCATCTGGAAACCTAAATTGGCTGAAATCAGGTTAGTGGAAACGGTGTGGGGGACCATTTCTACGGAAGGGAAAAGAGACAGATGACGATACCCCTAGGGTGGTGGTGCCCACCTTGAAGCATGCATTGTACATCTATGATGTATGCATTTTATATCCACGCGGTCCATCCATTTTGAGAGCTCAATTAAGGGCATTAGACCATAAATGAGGAAAATCTAAATTTCAAGTGGACCACACCACAGGAAAACAGTATTGATTGAACGCCCACCATTAAAAACTTCCTAGGCCCACTATAATGTTTATTTGCCATCCAACCCATCCATCTGTCTTGCAGGACTACTATAGGCCAGGGGTCAAGTTCTCAGGCGCATCCAAAGCCCAAGTGGGCCATGCCCCAAGCAACGGCTGGATTACACAGTTTTCAACCAAACAGAATCTGGATAACAGTTTTCAACCAAACAGCACGTTCAAGATGGAATCTGGATTTCCAATCCAGTTTCTGCAATTTTGGATTCCAATGCTGGAATCTGGATTTTCTCTAGAAACTGGATTCTGCAATCAAACAGGCCCTAAAGGCCTGCTTGCAAACCAGCAAAACAGGAATTTTATGATACATTTTATGTACCCAATCTTTTTTAAATTGTATATCCTTGAAGAACAATTGTTTGCTATTGTAAACTAACTTCATATTATGAATTTAGTCAAATAATGGCTTTAAGCATCCAACCTGTTTTCTTGGTCTGGAATTTTGTCTACATCATTGAGATACGTCTTATTTTCCTATACTTAGTTATTGTTGCTGCTTCTGTTCATCTCAAAGCCTTCCTTTTTCCCTAATTTGCAATCATAAGAGTTCTTATTGTACTATGCTCAGCTGAGCCAGCTTGAAAACCTAAAACAAGTAAGAGAACTCTATCTGGGAAAGAGTCCAAGCAATTGCCAACTTACTTTAGTACAAGAACAAAGTGATGCGTGAGTCATAAACAGCATTACTTTTCAATTGCAAACCTATTAGAAGTTCAAAAAAACAAAAAAAAAAAAAAACAAAAATCTATGAAGGCAACATAACATTAACACTGCCCCAAAAACTTGATCCAAATTAAGGCATTGAAATCATTTCTTACAAACAGAAATTCCAATCTCACCAGCAAATTGTAGTGATCAGTCATCATTGCTATTAGTCCAGCCACAGATGCAGTGCCTTCTGGAAGTGATAAGTAAGCCTGAAAATACATTGCAAAAGATTAAAGAATTTCATGAACCAAATGCATGCTTACTAGGGAACTTATCTGTCAGTAATATACTGCCTAACAATAAGAACATAGCATCAGTGAGCAAGGCATATGCATCTGAAATGAATTAACTGCAACACGTTCATCAAGGAGTTGAAAAATATTGAAGTCGAGAAAGTAGGCCGCTTTGAAAATATCAGATTTCTAGAACCTAATTGCTAAAAAGTTAACAACTGGCTGAAAAGGAAATCACAATAAGATGTATGAATCATCTGTCATGAAACAAAAGGTTAAGTCCCAGGTCATAACTGTTCGCAAGAACACAGGGAATGCAAATAGATAGAAAGCTTAATATGAACACCACCACTATTATAAAGATGGGCAGACAAGTCAACAAATGGATAACTTGATCGCCAAAGAATGATGGATGGGAATTAGTGAGAACTATATGCTGTAGAGGGGAATTATTTGATACTCTAGCAGAATGTGAGGGTTGATACTCAAGCTGTAATAAATAGTACACGTAACATAGTCTAACTCAAATTAAAGAGCAAATTGACCCAGTATAGATAGGCCATCATCCAAACATCATATTCATTAAACAATCATACCCTGATCAATGTGCATTTGTTTGTTGAATTCAGACCTTTTTAACCACTTTCTATTTCAAACTTCCATTAAATGTCAACCAATCAGCCAGTTAGGATTAGGAAATTAAATCAGTGATGAAGCCACAATTTGGATGGTTTTATTTAAGTTAAATATATACCATGTGTGCAATTTCTTATTGCATGGGTATCAAACATCACACTCTGCCAGAGTATCAGAGTTTTTCTTCCTGTAGAAAGATGTGAATGCTTAGAATGCCTGAATTCATAAAGAAGCCAAAAACATCAACTAACATCACTGCAATCACAAAAAAACAATGCTAACCTCAACTACTCAAAGAGTAAAGCTCAAGAAAAGAAAAGCACAAGAGGAAGAAGTAAACATTTAGAAAGTGCTGACTGAGAGACTACTGCTTGGGACTCTCTTTTTCTGTTTTTTCTTACTCTTCTTTATTCTTCTTCTCCTCTCTTTTTTTTCTTTTTTTTAATTCTTTGCAGCAAATACGCATACAGTTTCCTGGTAAACTAAAAACACCGACTTTCTACATGTAACTTTCACTAGTGAATTGCAGCTTATGTATAGTAGAGAAATTAAGGATCATGCTTACCCTATTCATATTGTAAAGCGCATCCACCATATCTGCGGATCTGTTGCGTATCACACTAGCCACCTGGAAATCCATAAGAATTGATGATTGAAAGAAATGCAAATAAAATAACGGAAATTAAATTTCTCGAAAACAACAATAAAGAAATAAACAAGTCCCAGACTTCTTCTTCTTCTTCTTCTTCTTCTTCTTCTTATTAACAGAATATGAATTTCTTCAAAGCAACAACAAAAAAAAAAATCCCAGACTTGCTCCTTCTTTCTTCTTAAAATAATGGAATTTGAATTTCTTCAAAACAACAACAATATATATATATATATATATATATATATATATATATATATAGGGAAATGGTACTATAGCGTGAGGTCGAGTCGCCCTTGGATGATAAATTTTAAAAATATATGGCGCATACGCCAGCGCTATAAAAAAAATAAAAAATAAAAAATAAAAATAAAAATAAAAGCTAAAACCAGCAAAACCGGCATTAGACAATTGATATACATGAGAAATACTCGGCACCCACTATGACTTTTGCAGGAAGTTCCTAGGCTAGAAGCAAAGTGGGGCCCACCATGATGTTCATGAGAATTCCACCCCTTCCATCCATTTTGCGAGCTCATTTTAGGACATGCAACCAAAAATGAGGCAGATCTAAAACTCAAGTGGGCCACACGAGAAAAGAGTGGGGAATAAACGAACACCATTGAAACATTTGTAAGGCCACAAATGTTTTATATCAGGCTAAGTTTTCTATGTTTTCAGTTCATCCCAGTGGGAATGACCTTATAAATGGTTTGGATGGCATATAAAACATCAATGTGAAGCCCACGAAGGTTTCAATGGTAGGCGTTTCTTTTCCTAGTTTTTCCTCTCGTGTGGACTACTTGATTTTTGAATCCGCCTCATTTGTTGTCATATGTCCTAAAATGAGATCGAAAAACAGATGGACGGGGTGGATTTCTCACAAACTTGACGGTGGGCCCTAACTCGCTTGCCAGCAGCAAGAACTTCCTGTGGAAGGCTTTCGGCATCCCTACGACTCCTACGGACACGGATGGAAGCGGATTGCATGCTGTGCACACGACCTTGGTGGCAGTATTTTAAATAGCTACGCTATGTAGCGTGTAGCTTACGCTATGTAGCGTGGCATGGCCTTAACGCTACGTAGCTCATGAAAATAGCTTAAGTTGCATGTAACCTACGCTACATCATAAATTGCATACGCTACATGCTATGTAGCTCGCATGATGTTTTCAATGATTTGTTAGATTTTTTCATTTCCAATAAAAATTAGTTAACCTCTTTAATGATTTTAGTAAATTGATATAAAAAACAATATTAAATCAGTTTCATTGCTCTTTCTTTACCTTTATACTTGATCATTGCCTTTTTACTATTACTTTAGGTTCCATTTTGTTGCACCCAAAACAATGAAATTTTTTAACTTTCATTATGAATCAGTCTAATTTGGTACGGAATATCATGACATTGGTGCAACCAAGCATCTTGATTAAAAAACTAGTAGTGGCGTGTAGCTTACGCTACACGCTATGTAGCTTACGCCTCACGCTTCAAAGGGGTGAACGCTATGCTACACGCTATTCACTATTTACAACACTGCTTGGTGGTGTGGTGATTTGTGGGCCCCACCATGATGTATGCATTATATCCAAACCGTCCATCCATTTGGCGAGATCATTTTAGGGCACGATTCCAAAAATTAGACAGATCCAAAGTACAAGTGGGCTACACCAAAGAAAGCATTGGGGATTGAACACTTGCCATTGAAAACTTCTTGGAGGCCATAGAAGTTTTAGATAAAGCTAATGTTTTTTTTTTCCCATCATCCAGGTTTGGGTGACCTTATCAACAGGTTGGATTGCAAATAAGCATCATGGTGGCCCTAGGAAGGTTTCAACGGTGGGTGTCACTGTCCCCATTACTTCCTATGGTGAGGTCCACTTGAGCTTTGGATCTGCATAATTTTTGGGCTCATGACCTAAAATGATCTCTCAAAATGGATGGATAGTGTGGATATCACATACATTATGGTGGGGCCCATATAATTGGTGATGTCAATGCACCAACGAATTCGGTGGTGCGTGGCCCCAGAATGGAATCCACTTTTACAGGAAGAGTTCCAAACACGGTGTGGCTTAGTGGGTGTTACCCTTACCATGTGGGGCCCACTTTGATGATATTTTGTATATCCAAGCCGTCCATCCACTTTCCCATATTATTTTAGCACGTGATTGGTTTCTCCCTTCATCCAATTATGCGTGACATTATGAACAAGTTGGATGGAAAATAAACATCATGGTGGGCCCTAGGAAGGTTTCAACAGTGGGCATCATTGTCCCCACTGCTCTCTTTTCTTCTTCTTCTTCTTCTTCTTCTTCTTATTATTATTATTATTGAGCAAGTGAATCCTAGAATTAAAATAATGGAAAATGATATAGAAAGTCATAGAAAAAAAGGAAAAAAGAAAAGAAAAAAAAAAACCTCACAGGAATAGTTTGGATGATTTTTTAAATGCTAAAGCATTTATACAAAGTAGAAGTTCAAAACTTCCGTACTCCCACAAAAAAAAAAAAAAAAATCACAATATCAGAATACAATAGCTAATGTTGAAGTAACAAAGCAAATAATGACGAGATAGGTTTATAGGCCTTATCTTCAATGACCACATCTAACCAATAGGATAGTTAAAGGGCAAACCTTCTTCCAGTCCTTCCCATACTTGCGGTATGCATCATAGAAACGCTCAAGTTCTTCCTTACTCCATTGGGAACCTAGCATGACAGACAACTTCCTCTTCTGCACAAGCAAGTAAACAAGTCAATACTGTGAGAATATTTGAACAGTCAAGTTATTTGACAAGTCACGTGTATTCTTATCCATCCAATGTACATAACAGTCATTTTTATTATGTCAAAGACTTCAATGGTAGTTTCTTCCAGAGTACAGAAATTTATGCAATCTCAAAGTGCAGACAAAGCAATTCAACGTAAAAACAAAAAGGATGATAAAGGAAAACCAAGAAAGTTAACAAATCAACAAGATCTGAACTGCTCCCAAAGGTTCTAATATCAATTCAAAAGCAAAAACCATAAAAGTCCTGCAATAAACAACCTTAAATATCATACACCATAACCTAAAAGTTCCAACAAAGTATTCCTTAATCCAAATAGATCATCGACCATCATTCTCTAAGAATTTGCCAACACAAAGAACCCACTAGCCACTTTAATCGAGCAATAACATAAAACAGGAACTTGCCTAACTATGACACTGTCTGACAATATAATGACTTAGAGAATCAAATCAAAAGGGGAATTTTTTATGCAGCACTGTTGGCCAAGTAAGACAATTGATCCTACAACTTGGCCCATCAAAGCTACAGTGAGACAAGAACATATGAATGGGTGACTGAAACCTTATAGCAAATCATTGGAAAATAAGAGGACCATAAAGTAAAAGAAGATTTGCAATGATGTTAAGAGAAGGATAGTTGAAGATTCAGAGATCACTTGGGAGTCCCTAGGTTGCAGTAACCTTCAACCTAGTTGCAGCCTTGCTTCACAATTGCACTACCACGAATCAACTACCCATGTGCAGTTCTTGCTTCATTCTTGCACTACTGCAAACCGCTTATTAGCTGTTTATACTTGCTGGCATTTGAAACAGAAGTTCCCCTGCTCCTTCACCCAAATCTCCTGCAGCTTCTCCTCATGCTTCATGCACGTGCAAATTCCAGAACAACACCATCATATCATGCTCCAGAATTTCACAGCATGCAACAGGACACATCAACCACAAAAATTGCATTCTCAACAACTTGATCTCTGATTCTGTCATCTATTGGAGGCCCTGTGCCGATGAAATGCTCTTAGCACATCCTCTTCCTCTTCTAGCCACCAAGGGAATCTCAAGATTCACAATCCTCTGACAAAAAGAACTTCTAAATTTGCAATAACACGATAATCAGTCTAAGTTCATATTGACACAATTCAACATGAAAATGTTGTGAAACTCAAGGATAATAGAATACAAGAAAGAGCTAAACTAAAAGAAGTAAATTAGTCAATCAAGATGAGCCACATCAGCTCCCACAAAGTTCTAAGATCAGTTCAATAAAAAAATCAAACTGTGAAATTGCAGCAGCAAACTCATACATCACCCTCCATAACCTAAAAGTCCCAATGAAATATCAGCTTTTAATCCAAATTGGTCAGTGCTCTTCAGAGACAAATTTGTGATGCAGGGGCATGCGATGATCTAACCCTAGATGCATGTATATCAAGTTGGAAGATATTCAAATAATAAAATTACGAAACTAACTACTTTCAATCAGAGGAAACTAACAAATCTCAACACGAAGATGAATTCCGTCCGTTCGGATCATGCCCCTTTGCATAAAACCATGTAAAATCGTAAAACAGGGAGGATCTAGGGATATGAGGATATCCCAGATCTAGCATAGACCAGTCCACAGTCAAGTTTGGATCCGGTTATCGTGGCTAGGCATCCCTCTTTTCGATCGTACCAAAAAAAGGGGGGGGGGGGGGGGGGGGGGGGGGGGTTTCAGAAAAGGACGAGGGGTGTCGAAAAACAATGGGTTATCATGAAGTACGAATTAGGAATCAAAAGAAGCTTACCTTTCCTCGCACCTTGAAGAAAGAGAGAAGAGAAAACGGAAACTCCGGGGTGGAATCCTCAACACCCGAGGGCCAATCCTGAAACCCTAATCTCTCAACAAAGAGGAAGAAACTCACGAATTTTCTATTCATTCCATAATTTCGAAATAGGGTTCTCACAGTATATATAAGCTACGAAAATAAAGAAAAGTGCACTAAAGTGCCTGAAAACCAAAGAAATAACATAAAAACGTCTAAAGTAAATAACGACACTAAAGCGCCTAGAAACAAGGAAATAAATAGAAAAGCGCCTAAATGTAAATCCGCTCCATGGTCCAGCGGTCATGATGCTCCTGCGCGATCCTGCATCTCGCGTACTCGTAACGCGTCAGAAAATGGGCCCAATGGGCCCGGAGTCCATCCACATCAACTCGTCTGCTCCAACACTCGATCTGCGACGTCGCCTCCTCTGGTACACTCTAAAGGGTGCACCACTGATGTCCGCATCAATTTGCCATAGATATTACCATTCAGCATGAATTTGGGGTAGAAACAAGGGAGGATCGAGGAGAAACAAGAACAAATAAAAAGCAGACAAGCAAATCAGAAAGGAAAGAAAACTACTTAACAAGGTTATATCTCCATATCAGTTAGAAAATCTACAAAATTCCAGCAACAAACAACTTTCAATATCACCATCCATAACCTAATAGTAGTTCCTACGAAATCTTAACCTTGAATCCAAAGATATCCAAATCATCCTAGGCATTCATTCTTTAGGAATTTCCTAATCCAACTAACCCTCTCTCTAACTAGTAAGAATCCCAGCAATAGAAGTCATCTAGGCTTCAATGGAGACTTTCTATTCCATCTTACTTTCCTAATCCTAAATCAAATTAAAGATACCTATACCCTTTCTAAAACAGTCTTAAACAGGCCCCAAATCTTAAGATCCCAAAAAAAACAGTAACTTATGCGAGGCTTTCAAAATTTCTCAAGCCCTTCTCCTCTTTTACTATGACTAATGACTTTGAATCAACTTATAATCAAACACTAATAGCTACCTCCCTCCCTCTCAAGATTCAGTCATAACTCACACAACTCTTGCTCGATTGGACTCGTAGAAAGATAACACATGATAAACACACACCCTACTGGAAATTAGGAAGTTGTGAAAGGAAATCTTCCTTTTCCTTTCAGCTTACCTTGCCTTCAATAGGTGAAGGATCCAAGGGAAGAAATGGGAAGGAAGAAGGGAGTCTACATTCAGTTGAAAATGCAGAGAGGAGAGCAGCATCCTTGCTCGTGCTAGACAAGCAAGTAGAGCTTACAAGAACATAGTTGAAGAAAAAAGTCACTTGGTCGCCTCATCAGATGACATACAAAGGATTACCATTCAGACCCAAAACTCAACTAGTTACTGTTTCGCAGGTTGGAAAAATAGTTGGGTTCTAGAGAGAGATAGCGAGCTCAATACTGCTTCAGCTGAATAGACAAATCAAATAATATTCAGTTTGAACAATTTTATACTATTAAATAATTCCGCATCAACAAAACGCATCCATATACACATGATGCAAAGCCCCACACTCCTATTGCTTCAACACCTACATGTTTGTCTTATTGTCCTTGTCCAGTTTACATAGTTCAAAGTTAAATACCTTCATGTCAATAAATGTGTGCTCTGATGGTAAGAAACATTACAAACATATAATAATACCATTATCTCCACAGCTAGAATGAATTTTAGACCACAACTAGCATATGTTGGAGTGTCAGTCAAAATGATACAGAGCTAAATTAATTACTAAGATACAGGTGCAAAACAAACCTCAGGTATAGAAAAGGCAACCAAAAAACTCACCCGTGGCCTACTTTTGTTCGAATTACCACCATCTTTATCAGGAGACTCTTCATTGACTTTAGAAAACCTCTTATTCACCGTTCTAGACTTTCTGGTTGAAGCCATGAGGAACTCCTTTTTTTCAGTATCTGAAACAAAACACAAATTAGATCATGAAGTTAAACAATCATTTCAAAAAAAGATTGAAAGTCCATATAAAGAGAAATGACCAGTGAAATATGAAAACAAGCTTGAGAAGTAATGCATGCATATCAACACTACACAGTAGATTCTTCCCAACCATGACCTACAAAAACAAGAAGATGGTCAATCATCTCCCTCTAAAAAACTATCCATAAGGTTGAGAGGACCAATTAACTGAAATCTTTTAAGCACTGCAGTGTCCCCAGAATAAGAAAGCAAGAGGCTGGACCTCAATCAAGGTGGATAATTTCAAGTTACAATGAAGACAATGGAGGAGTAGGTTGAGAGGAACTATACCAGAGTCTTAAGTTGAAACCAAATCCAACCAGTACAGGTATAATCGTGGTTCCATAGCTACCTTTATGAGATTGGAAGTAATGGAAGCACTAAGAACTAGTGGCCGCATTGTTGGAAGCTAGAGTCAGCTGATTGCTGTTTTTAATTTTAGATCGGTGAGGGGTTGGCATAATACTCCAGGCTAGCAGAGCATTCAAACAAAGGATTTCTAGGACAGGAAGCAGATGGAGAGACCAAGGACACTAAGAGGCTCCTTTGTAAGTTCGTGACTGGACTCTTTCTTCTTCTTCTTTTTCTTTTTTTTGGAGAGAGAGAGAGAGAGAGAGAGAGAGAGAGAGAGAGAATTGAATTTTATTAGAAGCACACCAAAATAGCAAAAGAATACAACCCAACTCTACAACTCAAAAAAAGAGGAGAGATTGGTATATTTAACTGCCTTTACATAAGAAACCCAACCCAAACATTACATTTAATCTCCCTAATGACCTCTTGGAGCGGAAAGCTCGTATTCCGAAAGCAACGCCTATTGTAATCCCCCCCAAATGGACTAAAAGAACCACTAGAATAAGCAAATCTCCACACAACTTTCCCAACACCCCACCTCAACACCGAGCCCATAGAAGATCCGCAATAGACTTCGGTGTCACCCAAGCGGTTTGAAAAGCATCCAGGAAGTGGTCCTGCGCCTAACGAGCAAATGTCCAATGAATAAAGAAGTGGTTGATTACCTCTGCATCTCCCTACAAATCAATCATATATTTGGACGAATAAGGAATCTTCTCTATAACTTATCGTACCTAGCACTCTCTTTCTTCTCACTAACCAACAAAAGCCATCACCCTTGGAGGGCTCCATAAGACCACATAAGAAACGGAAAAAAGTGAGTGAGAGACAATCCACTTATCAAGTTGAAGAATGATCGAACAGAAAAACAGCCTGAGCTATTGGGCATACCAAACCAACGGATCCTCCCTTCAATCAATGCAACAATTCAATCAGCTCCATAATTTCCCCATATGTTAGATCCCTACAACAAGGGGGAGACCATGCCACAAAGCCACGCTTTGACGCAGGACGACTAACCACTTGCTTTAAAAGCTCGAACTGATAAAGTGTGGCAAATCAATCCCTTTATCTCATAGCCCAAGCTCCTGCTTCACACGGGCCAAGCCCTCGACCAAACCCTTCTTCGTGGGCCCTACTTCACATGGGCCTCGCCTCACACAAGTCATCCGCCTCACACGAATCGCCCACCCCGAGTGTGCCCCCGCCTCACACAGGCTGCCCCACTCGAGCTTGGTGTGAAAATGCCCCTCCATTAATCACCCCCAGTGAGGAATCTCGAACACAAGAACTCCCGCTCTAATATCGCTTTGACGCAAGACGACTAACCACTTCCTCTAAAAGCTCGAACTGATAAAGCGTGGCGAATCAATCCCTTTATCTCATAGCCCAAGCTCCTGCTTCACACAGGCCAGGCCCTCGGCCGAAGCCTCCTTTGTGGGCCCCACTTCACATGGGCATCGCCTCACAAGAGCCACCCGCCTCACACGAGCCATCCGCCTCACACGAATTGCCCACCCCGAGTGTGCCCCCACCTCACACAGGCTACCCCACTCGAGCCTAGTGTGACAATACCCCTGCATTAGGCTTACTACTATACTAACAACGATGAGCACCACCTTAAAGATGTCATTTGACATAAAGAGGAGAAATTATCCATAGAGGCACTATATATGACCTTTCACATACAGCCTCAATTTCCAACCAACGTATCACTTGTATCGAACATCTAAACCCTACAAAAGATGGGCCACCAGGCCAAACTTTGGAGATCACCTAAACCAAAAATCAGGGCAGTCTACTCATCAGGTAGCCCAATCAACGTAGAGCCAATGGTCTGACAATGGGCATGGCTCACCTAATAAGTCGATCAACCATCCTGTGCACGACTTAGATGTCCTACATGTAGCACAGTTCACAGGAAAGATGGAAATCTATGTGTAAGTTCGTATGCAATACCTATAAATGATCGTTTCTCTGAATAGAAGGTTCCAAATGAAAATTTACCTAACCCTATAGAGGTCAGAGTAGTGATCCCATGATAAAAATCAAGATCCAATCTGTATGCTTGGCACGTGTTTGATTCACCTAATCCAGGGGTTTGTATTGTATTACACGCAGATCGAGGTTAATGCTGCGTTTGTTTTGGCGGGGTTTGGCTTCCAAATCCCGCCCTTGAAAAATGAACCAATACAGTCAAGGGAATTACGCCATTCTGGTGTGGAGATTACACGACAAATTTGGGCGCCTTCTGCTTTCGGTGCGTCTTGAGACGAATTGTTGACAGTGCACTCCAAATGTTGGCCCCATCTGCATGTATGTACTACAGGTATCACCGTACATCCAATTTTCCATGTTATTTAAGGGTGTGGACAGAAAGAACAAATCTGATCGAAGACACCAGTGGGTAGTACTATACATCAACACGTTTCGTACCGTGTCGAATAATTGATTAATGGATCTGCTCCACATTTTGGGTAAAGTATCAAAAAGTACATAACGCCGAAATGGACAATGAAGATGTAGAATAAATTTATGAAAGTGGGACCCATGCTCATGGGCGAACCGTCTTCTAGTTCGGGCTCAGCAGCACCTAATCCACTCCCGATTCGGGAGGATTCGCCTGCTTTGGAAATGACCGAAGCAGGTATGCCTCTCGCCTCGGGCACAGACAAGAAGCAATGCCCATCGCTGAGTAGGGCCTACCAATATGTCTACAGGATGCGTCCTTAGCATCCATCTATTGTTAAATACGAGAATAGGGCTGGATTAAAATTTTCACGTTGTTCCTAACCTCAGGTGGGCCACACCAATGAAACAGCAGGAACAGATACGTGCACCATTGAAATCTTCCTAGAGCAGAATGGGGTTCTGTTATTCAATCTGGATCGTTCATGTGGTTATTACCACTCAGATAAACTGAATGAACAAATATCATCTTCACACCAACACTCTCATCACTCCAGACTACCGCAATCTATTTTTCATATGGTACGTCCATCAAGAAGAGTCGTAGTTTCTGGTTTTTTGTATACTCTCTTTATGGGGTGATTCCAAACGGATGGACGGAGTTCATTATTTCTAAGACCTATATGTGGGCCCCATACAGATCCCAGGCAGAAGATTATCAGCATGCCAAGGGTCACACGCACTCTGCTTCCCAAAGTAGTCTTGAGTTGTTGTGGTGGACAGTGGAGTATACCCTACCTGTGATCCTGTGTTCCAGAGAGTTGTAAATAAGAAACCATAGGAGTTTTCGTTGGTTGCTCCTGTTTCCGCCAGATATCAAGCCACCATGGCATCGGAAACCGATCTTGCCAACGATCAGTAGCCGAGATTCAGCAGGTAGGTGAATCTTGTCCCTTTCCAGTTGACAAGGGTTGGTTGTCCTATAAATATATCAACCCATCATTCCTTCATATTCATTGGCAGGAGCCGGAAGCAGCATTCGGAGTTTGACTCTCATCCACGCCGTCCAGTACATTTTCCAGATCGTATTACGGCACATTGGCAAAACAGTGAACAGATTGCAGTTCCAGGTGGACCACACCACATAACACATTCTGATGGCCCGAATTTGTTGATTTCAACATAGGCCATTCAATCGGGCTTCTTTTCAGGGGGCATGGTCCACCTGCACCTTCAATCCGTACATTTTCGTTTCATGGGGCGTGGACAGGATACATGTATGGAGAATCATGAAATTGGGCACGGTGTGACAGTGATCCAACCCCTCTTGTTCAGTGGACGAACCAGACCCGAGTTCCACCATATGGTGCATGAGCACCGAACCAAACCCCATGCACATAACATTGTCAGTGGGTATTCCTATCCAAACATTCATAAAGGTGTGTTTCCAAGGTTCAACAAGCGATTTGCTGAAACCAAATGGCTGCTTAGGTCGTTCTGAGCAACACCCCCAAAACCTTTTCAAAACCAGTGATGTGATGTTTGAACCAAAGCAATACAGGACAAGCCGAGACAAACCGGGAATCCAAACATGCCCTTAGAAGCCCACAAGCTTTGCAGAGGCAGCTAGCCAGCAAATGAAGTTTTTGCATCACGCGTTGGTGATGCATTCCAGATTCAATATAAACATAACTTAGACACCAACACGTGCTTAGATGTCAGATGTGGATGCAAGGGGTCAGACACCAAGGACACTCAAAACTGAACACTTTGACATGCCCTTTCAGTTACATCATAGTAGAGAAAGAAGTATAGATGACAAGCATAACTGATAGGGTAAAAAAGGGTCCCAATGGATAAATATGCAAATTTTGTAATGATGTCCACTGTCTGTGGAACTGGGCCATAATTTGGTGATCCAAACCATTTATTTAATGGTCCCCTTCGTCGATGGAAGATCCTGACCATCTAGTCATTGACCTTTATTTAAGACCATCATTTCTGTATTTGCTATTTGTGGATCAGTGATCCAAGGGCTAGGATCTCTCAATCTATGCAGCATCCCCTATCTTTTGTGGGAACCAACATACCAACATTCTGAATTACTGAAACATGGACGGCAATTGCATGCACTGGCATATTAGGACACCATTCACATCCTGAAGCATCAGGACCCTATAATTCCAGTGGAAACAACATGCATCTAGATAAACAGAACGCATCGAAATTATGCAAGGCATATATAAATAAAGCCAAAACATAAGAGAAAGTATCTCTAAGCATGATCAAGCCTGCAAGTTGTGATTAAACCAATCAATCCAAGCAAGGACAATATTTTTTTGAATTTTTAAAAGAAATCACACAATCTAGATAATAATGTGCAGTTATATAAACTCCAAGGCCAGCATTTGCCATTTCAGTGTGAAAGGGAAAAAACCGGCCTGAAGTAGAAGAATGATCTAGCTCAAGTAAAAGAATCACTACCATTCTAAGTTCTATTATTTTATCATTCAGTAAAGACTAGAAATTCTGAATTTAAGACAGTATATCAAAGTTCTTCTATAAACCATCATTCCCACATTGAAAGCATATGCATGTCATTCAGGACGGTCCTACAGAAGTGCAGTAACTTAAATGAATCACCCCGATCAATGATTCTCCCAACCATCCAAGGGATAAACTACACTTGGCAACTATTCAAACCATCAGGAGTATCCCATCAGTGAAAATTATGAACTCCGGCACTCAATAATTTCCCATTCATTATATAGTCAGGATCAACGGGCATTTGCACTGACTGGATGATAAACTGACAGTTGGTGCATAGTTTTTCTTTTTTTGATACAGGGTCAAACCATTATTCCTTAGTCATATATATTTATACGTATGGAACACATCTTACAGAAGATCAATGGCAACCTTCCTCGTTTACTTGGGCAATTTCAGACAGAGCCCTTCACCCATTTCCTGCAGCATAGAATTATCCCACTGAGAAAACAATCAGAAAATTGCAAATTCCAGAAGGAAAATATTCTTTACAGCTGCTGTTTTTTATAGATATATGGCCTCTCATTTATTTCTTACCATTCTCAAGAACAACCTTCAGAAACATTTAAAAAAGGGTGCATACGTAACAAAATGAGGTCTAAACATTAGCTCCAATTTAAACGAGGAACTACATGGTCCAGATGCATCATGAAGGGTGTAGCATCCTAATGCACCCAATCCGTGCTATTGGGCCACGGTTTGATGATTCAGTCCAGTGGTCTGATTAGGCCCACATTAGATGGGAGATTAACCAGAAATCCCCCAGATTGGAAGATCCTAATCCTTCAACCAGTAGCAAACATACGGACTGTTTTGAAAAAAAAAAGTACAACTACATCCTGGGGGAAGATCAAAGATTAAATATCAGGATCTTGAAATCTGCAGGAGCTTTGGTGATCTCTACCCGCATTGGGGTCCCATCAGATCAACGGCCTGGATCACCAAGATATGAGCACCTACATCAGGACCCAATAATTCCTCTCCAAAACACTCAAACCACCCGCAGAAATATTCAAAACTCCCCAGAGCAAAAAATTCACAAAAATTGAAATAACCAGATCTTCCCTGGATCAGAAAACCCAAATAAGCAAAGGAAACAGCAATTTCAATTTCTTCATAAAGAAAAGATCTTTTTTCTCCAAAATCTCCGATTCCAAAGAAAGACATCTTTTTGCCGAAAATTCAAAACAAAAACTTCTAAATCTCCAACTAAAACCCTAAAACCACAAGAATTCAAAAAATAAAAATAGAAAAACTCGAATCGAACTGCCAATTTCTCAAGCCCAAAAGGATAAAACGAATCACACCTCCAAATTTTCAAATTTCAATTCCACTCCAAAACGAATAAAAAGCAAACTCAAGAAATTTCAAAAAAAAAAAAAACAGCAATTTCAAACATTAAGAGTTCCAAAAAAAATTTGAAAAAACGAAATTTAAAACAAACAGGCGCAAGATCCAAAGAAAAACAAGAAACTCGAACCATTCTTTCCGATTCGGATTCCGAAGCAACGGAATCAATAGAGTAATCAAGAAAGAAAAATCGGATGAGGAATTGGAGTAATAGAATGATGGAATTTTTACCGAGAATTCGCAGCGTGAGAAATCGAAATCGTAGAAGAAGAAACCCTAATCCCTGAAAAGTTAGGGCAGATGAAGAGCGCTTTCTTCCGATCGAGGGAAAATGGAAAGAAAGAGGGCTTTGGCGCGGAAGAGATGAGGAGAGAGATTGCAGAGAGAGAGAGCGAGGTTTTGCGTTTTTGTACTTTGGAAAGTTGAAACCTCACACGTGAGAAGACGTCGATAGTTGCGGGAAAGTATGAATTGTGGAAGGGTATTTTGGTGAATGAAACATGGGTGCTTGGATGCGGATTGCGTGGTGACCCCAACACCACGTAGCTACGTGATGTCATGACTCTGTGAAGTCTACAGTGATGTATGTATTTTATCCACGCCGTCTATTCGTTTTTCCAGATCATTTTATTGCATGAGCCCAAAATTGAATCACATCCAGAGCTCAAGGGAACCACACCATAGAAACAGTGGGGATTGCACGGCGACTGTTGAAATTTTCTTGATGGCCACAGAAATATCGGATCAAGTTGATATTAGTGTTTTACCGTCTGTATGACCTTATGAACAGTTTGGATAACAAATAAACATCACTGTGGGCCCTAGAAAGGTTTCAACGGTGAATTTCATTATCACCACTGTTTTTCACGGTGTGGTCCACTTAAGATTTGGATATGGTTCAATTTGGGATCATGCCTTAAAATGATCCGACAAAACGAATGGACGGTGCAGATAAAACACATACATAACGGTGGGACCCACAGAGAGTGGTGTTGGGTTACCAAGCTATCCGCCTTGGGCTTTGTTTTTATTAAACCGCTTGCGTACCTCGTGTAGGTAGTTACCGATGGTGACTTTATCTCAAACGGAGCAACAACTTAAAATGCATGAAATCCAACCCGTCCATCAGATGCATCAGCCCTTTTGTAGACCTAATCCAAAAATTCAGACTGATTCAACAATCAGGGTGGACATATCTTGAAGCTATAAGTAAAAACCTCTAAATTCATGTGGGATGGTCCACTTGAGTTTATGTATAATTTTATTTTAAATAATTATTAATCTTGATTATGAAAATTAGATGAATGGTTTGGATGGCATATAAACACCGACTTTAGGCCCTATAAAAACTAATGGTGGACGTTTCATTCCAATGTTTACCTAAGATGTGGCCTGTCCAAGATATGGATGGTCAGGAATTTTTTATTCCTAAGTGAACATGAGAAAGTCTACTTGATGGACGGGTTGGATCTCATGAAAGCTGCACCTACGTGGCTCTCCATTCAAGGGTACCTAACCTAGTGCGGCTCGGTTTTCTGCGAGAGCAATGGAATCCATAGTCGGTGTCTGCACGTGTGGGTTGGTGAGATGACGAAACTAGCCTTCGGATTTAAATTTTTGTGGAGTTCTTTTTACATAAGGATGGGAAGTGTACTCGCTCGCTTGAGATGGACCGGGACTTTCGCACGACACGTGCCGACGTGGAAAACTTGTGCCACATCCGAGGCGTTTATCTAGTAAAGGAGACAATGAATTGGTATTGGGCCAGAAACCGGTCCATTCATCTGATGGCACACAAGTCTATGTTGAATATGGACCGTTGGATTTTTCTCTGGCCGTCATTTTTTATCATTGTCGATCGTCACCGTGCATCCTTCCGGATGAATGGCCAGCTCTCACTTGTGTGTGTCTGCATTCTTTCTTCATATAGAAATTCAAACTCTTAATTTTCAAAGAAAATAAAAGGCATCCAAATGAATATTTAGAGAATTCGAAGTATACTCTTTTTCAAGGAGTTACATGATACTCAGGATGCATATCCTGGCCTTGGATGTGTGGACGCTTGTTTGCGTAAATAGGACCATTGGATAATCCAAGTAAGATGATAATTAAAAAGGTAACTTCTGGGTCATGGTACATTTAAACTATAAGAAATATGATTTGTGTGGTTCAAATTTGAATCAGTTGTATCTCACCCACGCAGCATCTAGGTACTTTCTAAGTGACTGGCTGTCATCATTCATCCATCATAGTATGCCACGTTATCAAAAAAATTCCCTTATAGCTACTGTGTGTTTGAACTATGAATTGATTTGGAGAACCCATATGGTGCGTGTGTAGGTGTAAGAGTGTGTGTGTATTCACCTTTCATAAAAATAAAATTTAAAAAAAAAAAAAAATCACAATATGATAAGTAGTCCATGAGCTATTTTTCCCCAACAATTAGTTTTAAATAGGGGTGTCAATGGGCCGGGTTAGGGCCGGGCCAAGCTCTATCCAAGCTCGGCCCAAGGTACAAATGCAAGGTCCATCCTGAACCCGGCCCTAGCCCAAGCCCAGCCTTTTACATTGTGAGAAATTATCCTTTGTGAAAAAAATTATCAACACACTATAGAAAATAGGAGTTTTAAGACAGAGATAATTTTTAGGAAAAATTTGTATACAATTTAAATTTTGAAAGGAGGGCAGATATTTTAATTTAAATTTTAAATTAAAACATATATTCAAGTTGGGTTGGGTTGTCGGGCTTTTGAACAATTGGTCCAAGTCTAGCTCGTTTGAAAAATGGGCTTATATTTTAGGCCCGAACCTGACCCGCGGGCCTAATACTCTAGTCCAAGCCCGCCCCAAGACGGGCCAGGCCTGATAGCCCGTCAGGCCAACCCAGTCCATTGACAGCCCTAGTTTTAGACAGTCGTTTTGCATTGAACAACAAGGCAGTGCCCGGATAATAAGTTACTTTAGATAAGGTGCTTACATTTTAAGCAGCTTATTTTGTTTACTGCTTATTAGCAAGTAAGTATATTTGGTAAATAGCATACTTACCTAGCAAAAAGTAAAAAAAAAAACGTATTACCAATATTACATGTAATTATCCCTCGAGCCTGTTTGGTCCCCCTCATATTCATAGTCCCTCATGTGGGGTTAACCTTTGATGTGAATTGTTCATTGTATGGGCCCCAGTTTTGATGTGGGTCATCCATCATGCAGGGCCCAACTTGAATGTGGGTCATTCATCATTATGGACCTACCTTTAATGTGTATCATTCATTATGTGGGGCCCACCTTTGATGTTGGCATCCATCGTGGGGGGACCAACTTCGATATCCACTGCCCATCATATGTAGCCCCCCTTTTAATGTGGATTGTCAATCATGTGGACCCACCTCTAATGTGGGTGGTCCATCATGCAAGGCCCACCTTGGATATGGCCAATCATCATTAGGGTCGATGTTTGATGTGGACTGTCCATCATATGGGGCCCACCTTGATGTGGATCATCCATCATGTGGGGCCCATTATTATTAATTGCCCATCATGTGGAGCCCACCTTTGATGTGGATTGTCCATCATGTGGGCCCCACCTTCAATGTGAGTTGCCCATCATGTGGGGCTCACTTTGAATGTGGGTCATTCATCATTAGGGGCTAACCTTTGATGTGGACCGTCCGTTATGTGAGGCCACCTCAATATGGGCCATCCATCAAGTGAGCCCAGCTGAATGTGCACTCCTCATCATGTGAAACCCACCTTTGATGTGGACTCTCCCTCTTGTAGTCCCACCTTTGAAGTGGGTCTTTCGTGATCATAACAACCTGCCTTGGATGTGGGCCATTTATCATTATGGGATGACCTTTGATGTGGACCATCCATTATATGGGCCCACATTACTATGGGTCATCCTTCATGTAAGCCAACCTTCAATGTGGATAGTTCATCATGTGGGGCCTCCTTTAATATGGACAATGAGAAAGAAAGCTTCATTGGACATGGATTGTGAAAAAGAGCTTTACTGCGAGACAAAGCCTCCTTTGGAAGAGAGAGAGTAGTGAGCTAAAAAGCTTTTAAAAAAAATAATAATAAATAATAATACTTATTAAGATAAGTGACTTTTAGCATGTAAATTACTTTTACAATGGCGTTTAAAACTTAAGTGAAAAAGGTAACTTAATGACTTGACATAAGTTAAAAAGTAACTTATTTGATGGTGTTCAAATAGACTTAAATGAAAATTTTCTTTTTACAGAAGGGTATTTTAAAAATATAATGTGTATCACAATCCTAAATATTTAAAGAGCCTAGCTTAACACATTCCACAAATCCACAAATCCTAAGGCTTTTGGTGTATTGGCCAGGTTTTTAACAATTGGTATCAAAGCCAACACCATCATATCTTGTGTTTGAGTCACGGAAGGAATGACCTATGGAAAGGGCAATGTAGGCTAGAGTGAAAGTTGTAATGGCATGGAAAGGGTTACCTAAGTAACCATATTGCAGACCTAAATTGGAAAAGACTACATAGATAACCAGAGTGCAACGACCATGCCTTAAAAAGGGTTGCTTAAAATAAAGGCCAATGTGAGTGCCACTACATAGTGGGCCGCCGTTGACGTTAGTTGCAGAGTGTGGTGAAATATTATGATCCCAACGGTTTGAAGAGCCTGTCTTAATGCATTTTATCATTCTTATAAAGTTTTACTTAACTATAGACAAATGAAATTTTACCTATATCTTATCAATAAATGGTTGGGATTGTACTTATACTCTCTTAAAAATTCATATTCGCCCTCGTTAATTAATATTTTTCTTAGCCTCCACAACCTCCTTCAATCTCTCTTCCCATCTACCTTCAATTTGTAAATTTATTTCTTACATCTTAATAAATATACCTTTGGTTCATAAGAAGATGGCAATAATGATGATGAATGCTTTCTTTTTTACTCATTTAGTTATTATTTTTCAAATTACAATTTTTTAATTATTTTAGAGTTTTTTCCCGATGAAAACATATTATACCATTTTATTCAACTTTCGATTTGTAGTTTATATCCATTTATAACATTATAGAGTTTTATGGTTAAAATTTTCTTATTCTTTTTTTTTTTTTTGTGATTATGGCCAATTTATAGGGTTAAAAATTACTAAAACGTGCATTGTTAAGATCCTTAAGGCAACCTAAGAATTTGTTAAGTTGGTTTGGTCTGGAGTCGTGAATAGAGGAATTAAGTTGAATTTGATTTAGGTTTTTTAAGGCTACAGTTCATATCGAGTCGGGTTACAAGTTAGCTTCTCTTCACATATGTTATGCTTGAGTTAATTTGAATTGGATTGTCAAAGTCTTTACATTGGGTTGGGGGTTAGAAAACTCTAAGTACTCAATTAAGCAATTTCAAGTCAAGTTGTATTAAGTTGGGATTTTATCGAGTTGAGTTAGTTCAGTTTAAAGTTAAGTATGAAGGAATTTGATTAGGTTCGAGTTTAAGCCACATTTTGTTAAATTTCATGCAAGTTAAGTCATCTTAAGTTGATTCGTGCTCAAGTCGGGTTGGTTTAGTTTATAATTGAGCATACAAGAATTCATGTTGAGAACCTTAAGGGCGAACTTGTGTTAGGTTAAGTTGTGAGTTGTGCACCTCAGTTCTTAATTCATCTTAAGTTAGACTGTAGATTGCACACTTTGGATGGAGTTTTGTGTCAGGATGGGTTATATGTTATCTCATCCTGAGGTTGTATCTAATTAGTTCATTTATTATTGGACATATTAATGAAGTTAAAGAAATAAATGACATATTTCCTTAATAATTGCAATTTCAAGATAGCTTCTACATTATTACTATAAAAATACACTACTCACTCAGGTAAAAATGAATATAACATATTGGAAATGGAATAAATGAATTATATATTTTTTATGCCCAATATATCATCTATTACAAAATAAGTAGTTTTTTACCACCTAATAAAAGAAGACCAGGATATTTATAAATATATACATTGACATAGCATGAAATTGAAAATAGGATGATAAAAAATAAAATACTTAATAAAAGAAAATGCTTAATAAAATGATACTTAAAAAATATTAAAGGATTTTAGGTTTAAATAATTCCAATATAATGTTTTCAAAAAGAGAAAAATATGCATTTTTGTAAACTATTCATGATCAACGTTAATATAATTTGTCAATTACTTTGCAAGTTCTATAATTTAGAATGAAAGAGGCAATTCAGACTTGGAAGTAAGAAAGAGATGTAATTGTTGAAATACAATATGGACAGTTTAACAATAACCCAAATATGATACCCCATATTATTGTCATGATTGTCGTCAATATGATTTGTCAGTTGCTTTATAAGTTCTATAATTTGCAATGAAAGATGCAATTTACACTAAAAATAAATAGAGTAATTGTTGAAATACAATTTAGATAATTTATTAATAAGCCAAATACAATAAGAAAAATCTTATTGGAGTTATATAATTTTGTAATATTGATAGAAAAAAAGTTAATTGTTGAGCTTATTCTTTATTTTTATATTCCTTTCTAATTTTAAGAAAATTCTATTACAAATTATTTAATATTACATACTAGCCAGTATTTAAAATAATAATTTTGTGAATCTAATTTATTTTTATTTATTTAATGTTTGTTGCAACAATATATAATCAATAACTTCATGAACATATTGACTAAAAAATTCATATTTTTACGTAATAATTAACATTTAATAGGGGTAAAATTATATCAAGGTCTATTAGACTTATATAATAATAAAAAAATATGTATAAATTTTTTTAATCTAATATTTATTGTGAAATGAGTTTTTCTATATATCTGTCTATATTTTGGTTTATTGATAACCTTACACCTACCCATCCCACCCCAGCTAGAAGCAAATGCATCCTACCCCCGTTCATCTCTAGCTGGGAGCGGGCAGAACTGCGTGGGGGCCCATTGTGATATATCTGTTTATCCACGCTGTCCATCCCTTTTTCTCATATCATTTTAATTGTATGAGCTGAAAAATGAGGCAGATCCAACACTCAAGTGGACCACACCACAGATGACTCTTGCATTTAATGCAACCCAAGTTTATAGATGACTCTTGCGTTTAATGCAACACAAGATGACTTGCATTTAATGCTTTGTGCATTTAATGCAACCCAAGCTTACTATTTGGTGTGGTCCACTTAAGAGTTGGATCTACCTCATTTTTTGGCTCATACCTTAAAATGGTATGAGAAAAGGGATGAACGGTTTGGATAAACAAATATATTATGGTGGGCCCCCATGCAGATCTGCCCATTCTAGATGAGAGACGGGCAAGGGGAGGACATAATCTGCTTCCAGTTCACCCTACTTGCAAAACATTTAACATGATTAATATCTTGGTAAATGTCTTTATCTTACATGTATTTTTTTCCTCTCTCATTTACTAATTCTCTTATTGATGCGACTTTTTTTTCTATAATTCTTTCATTTTATCATTGGTGTGATTGTTTTTCCTTTTTCACATCTCTCATTCTTCGTCTCTATAGTTCTCTTCAATCTTTTCACTTGATTCATACAACAGTTATCGTTAGTAAAAGTTATAATATTTAGTTATCTTCAATTATAACATGCTTAGATTACTTGCTTTTGATTATTTTACATGCTATTATAAATCTTAGCTTATGGATTTTGATTTGTGAAAGGCGTAGAACTTGTTTAACCCATGTTTATGTATGTATTTAGTTGTGTAGAACATTATTCATGCAAGATCCTGTATTGTTGTTTGATTTAGACCACACTTTATTTTATTATATTTTAAGACTCAATGAACCTATATTGTTATGGACCTAATATCATGATAATTTATGATTTTGGATGTGAATTTGTAACTTATTTTATACCCTAAGTGATATGGATAACGAGCCCTTACTTTTGTGTCTATCTATGACTTATTTTGATATTTAATTTGTATGGGTGATGAGCCCATTGTTTTAGTGTCCATGATTTGGACTTTGTTTATATTAGTTCTCTTGATTTCATAATATGGTAATACAAGAGGGCCATTAAGTTTAAATGTTTATTATAATTAGTTGCTTGTAAACCAGGTTAAAAAAGGTTGGCTAATCATACACCGATGATTTTGTCCTTTATGGATGTTGGGTACTGCCGATATATGTTTGTCCTTTATGGATGTCGGGTCGTGATGTTGATATATGTTATTTGTGATGTCAAGTCATGATGTTGATGATTGTCTCTTTGAGATGCTAGGTTATGATATCGATGTATGTCCTTTGTGATTTCCATGTCATGATGCCGATAATTTATCCCTTGTAGATATTGAGTTATTATGGTATTGTATTGTAATGCATTGCATTGTGAATTTTACTCACACTGCCAGCTGGATGTGCATTCTCAAGCTAATGTGCACTCATGCATTTATACATTAAACAAAATTTACTTGTGAAGTAAATGGTATATTTGCTTTATTTATATTCTAACTATTCTTGAATGTGATGATGGATGTGTAATATTGGGTGATGAGAGTTTTTACTAAGTTGGTCACTTACCATTTTGATGTTAAAAAAAAGAAGAAGGTAATGTAGGACTAGAGAATAATATTATAATGTGCCTAGAGAATTAATCAAATGGATGAGTTGCCGTATATAAGCGTAGTGAAGGACTTATAATACTTAGATTTGCACTCCAGTAAAACTTTAATGAATAGAGAATTATTTCATTTTGTAGTAAGTCCTTAGCTGAGTAGATATGCAGTTGATTTATGTGATGATTAAAATTATACTTTTGAAGTTCAATTTATTTTACTCTTGTATGATGTGTACTATTATGTGTTATGAAGAAACATTCATTTATTTTGTACCTAACACCCTTGAATTCAGAATTTGAGTCTTCGCACTAAAGCACTGAGTCTTGTGTTATATGTCTGTTTTTACTACTAATTGGACCTTGTATTATTTAATATTCTTATTGATATCTTTTTTTAACTTGTAAATCTATTGTAATTAGTAGTTTTCCGTCTTTTGGAGAATTTAACAAATTCTTGAGTTTTATTTTTATGCATAGCTTTTATATCATTCTTCATGGATACTTTCCATTGGCTAACATCCATAAATTCATATGCTTCTCGGTATGAAAAAAACTTGCACTCTTTTTATGTAAGTATTAGTCGTAACATAATTCTTTAATCCTCTTCAATGTTTTATAGTTCCCTTCAATTGACTTTGAGTTTTAGTACTTGGTATCTCATGTACATGCTATTTATCTACTTTATCTTCAATGATATTATTAACTTATTGATATTTTGAGTTAATATGTTGATTTTAAATATCGTTTAAAGATTTTAATTCAATTATTTCTTGTGATTCTAAGCTTGACAGTTAATTGTCTTTCTACATCAATTTTTATTAAAAATAACATCTTGGTTAATCATCAACTCATGGCTAGTAGGATTCTATAATTTATATCCCTTTATTCCATTTGCATAGTTAAAAAAATATATTTTATGATCCTCATATTTAACTTAGTTCTTTACTTTTTTAGGAGTCCATATAAAAACATCATAATCAAAAGTACTTTAATAGGTTTTTTAAATATATATCTTTAAAGATTTTACAATCTATTATAGTCACGTGAGAACAATTTACCATGAAAAAATAGTGTTAATAACTTACATAAAAAATAATGTTAAAGTTTAAACTCAGTATACTCTTAACACGATTTATAGACATACGATTCATACGTTCAACAACTCTATTATGTCATGGAGTACTAAAGATTATGTAATGTCTCTCAATACCATAGTTAATGTAAAAATTCTTGAATTCTTTTGAGGTGTATCTCTTTTATTGTTAGTTCTCTAACGTTTAATCTTTTTTTTTTTCTTCTAGTTTTCAATTAATGCTTTAAACGGGATAAAACAAGTAACAACATAATTTTTTCTCTTAAGTATGTAAATTCATATATTCTTAGAAAAATAATCAATATACAAATAAAATATAAATATCTTAGGGCATGTTTAATGTAATTACATGTATTTTCACGTAATTCCTCTCAAATCAATAATAAATACATACAGTAAACAACACTACAAGTATTTAAAAGTAAGAAGGATTTACCTCGAATTATTGCTTATTACAGGGTACATAATTCAAAGCCAAAACTTCGTAGGCCTCACCATGATATGTATTATATATATCCATGCCATCCATTCATTAATACAAATCATTTTGGGGAATGAGAAAAAATGAGGCAGATTCAAAGCTTTAGTGGACCACACTACAGAAAATAGTGGAGATCAAATGCTAACCATTTAAATGTTCTTCCAGTGGTGTGGTCCATTTGTACTTTGGATTTGCCTAATTTTTGGAGGCATACCCTGGAATGATCTGGTCAAATGAATGGACGACATGGATAAGATATAACATTATGGTGGGACCTACAAAGTCTTGTGTCGTTTTCCATACTTAACAGTGGCTGCTATCACAGTTATATAACCTCCGTTCTATCACAAATTCCAGTGATAAGTAATTAATGTTAACAAGTGTAAAATACACTATAATGGATCAGGCTGGCCTGATGGGCTTTCAGGTCGAGTCTAACTTAGACTAGGCTTAGGTTGGAGTACCAGGCCTAAGGGCAAGGCTCGAGTTGGAATATTAGGCCTATTTTAAAATTGGGTCAGGCTTGGACTAGTTGTCTAAAAAGCACTTTAGCCCAGCATAGCCCATTAAGGTTTCAAAGGGGAATTTTGTAATTTTCTTTTATAACATTAAAATCCCAAATCCATCTTCATCTCTTTCTCTTTTACGTTCTAGTCTCCAACCCACTCCCCTCTCTCTATCTCTCCATGTATCAACAACTAGACACTTGGATGCATATTCCACATGCCAACCGTCTCAAGGGTAAATGCAATGATCAGCTTTCCTTTCATAGAATATATTCTACTCCAACAAACAAACTACCTCAAACATTGACCTTAGTTCGCTCCTTAGGTAAGCCTTCACCCCTCTCTCTCTCTCTCTCTCTCTCTCTCACACACACACACACACACACACACACACACACCTCCAATCCATCTATGGCATGGCGTGGCACTGGGCTCAGACTCAGGCTTGGCCCTATAAAAACATTACAAGGCAGGCTCGGATTAGACCATTTCTGCCCATCAAGGGCCCAAGCTAGGTTTAGGCCCTTATTGGAAAATACGAGCTAGGCTTGGACATAGCTTGGCCCGGCCCTAACCTAGCCCATTAACACCCCTAACTCCCACACGTGTATCCAATTAGAAAAATATGATGGCTCAACTATGCCCGTTTGTTGAAATAGTATTGTTGGATATATTTCATTTTTAACTGTCCATAAATGTCCACAAATTCAACTGTCAGATAATTAAAAAATATGCGTAACATTTAGTACATGATACACCTAAACTGGGATCCATTATTTGGACATTTTAGCTCTAGTTACTTGTATTCCACTTGTGCAATTTCTATGCACCTGTGTATCATCTATCACACTCTCTCAGAGTAGTTTTTCTCTTTTAGATATGGCACCACATTGTTATAGAAAGGTTGATGCGAGCTGACTTGGAGGTTTCAAAGCCCACTTGAGCCAATACAAGTAACAGTAATCCACATTGACGGCTCATGTAAAACACGTGCGAGCCCTGACCAACCACATGAGGGTGGCGATGGGCCATATTTGGACCGAGCCTGACCCGACCCAACACTTAAACGGTCAAGGCCTGAGCATAGTGTGCTACAACTAAAAAATTAGTTGGGACCGGACTGATTCAGCTTGAAAATTCATGGCAACCCAATTTCCAACTTGAATTTCCTAATGTATCCCTGATCAAGTGGGCCATACAGGCACAAAGAATAAATATTTAGAAGAATTAAACCAACGGGTCTGTATTCATGATGCATGGTTTGTCTCATTGAGAGTGGCGTATTTGGAGGATGTGCTACTTTGGAATTAAATGATCACTTGAGCCCAAGCCCAGCCCAAAAATTGATTGGGCCATTCACGTTCGGCCGTAACCCAGTCCAAAGCCAGGTTGAGCTCCTTGGGCAGCATATCCATCAGGTGGCCCACCTTGGATGGATCAAGGTGCAAAAAATAAAATGAAAAGATCGTTGGACGATCCACACGTCAATTGCCTCCTGAGTCGGGACCAAAGAGCACACTTGCCATGTGGCACCTAAGCGCAAGATCCAGGCTTTTCATTTGGTGGGCCTCCCCTTAGGCCTGTCCACTCATATAGGCCGAGCAAATCGTTGGAAGTCTATATTAGCCGTACACATACATCACAGTGGGCCCACGTAGATTAGGCCATATCGTGACAGGATATTCTTGTGGCCGGTACCGGCAGGCAATCAACTTCCGAAGAAACTGGGAGAAAAATTATTGGGGCGTGGGCCTGACCTGGCCGGACCCAACAAGGCCCGAAATTAATGAACTCCATAATTTCCACGTGAATGTTCCTACTCTAGCAGTTGATCAAGTGAGTCACACATGCCCAAAAGAAATGATCACTTGGAAGAATAAAACTAACATTAATATCCGTTCAAGATGCATGGATTTCGTAATTAAGGATGAGAATGGAAAATTTGTAGTAAATTAGGGTAAGCCCAGCCCAAAAATTGAATGGGTCATGATACAAAGCCCAAGCCTCACCACATGATAAGCTAAAAGGCTAGCTGGTCCAAGTTCAATCCACGTTCTATTTAGTTTGGCTCGAACCACCCTCAGAATCAAGTAGGTTGGGCCAGTTGACAAGGTGCCAACCTGGTCCATTGCAATTGATTATGGAGTGTGGATAGGGCTGTCAATGGGCTTGGTTGGCCCACCTCTGGATGGCCTTGGGCTGGAGTAGGGCGGATCGTGCTTAAAATTGAGCTCATTTTTCAAGCAAGCTGGGCTTGGACTTAGTTGTCCAAAACCCGGTCAGCTTAGCTCAGCCCAGCCCACTAAGGTTTCCAAAATTTTTAATTCAAAATACTTCTATCTCCATCTCTAATGGAGGCTTCCGCCAGAAGTGGCAAACTTCACTTGGATCTGTTTAGTGATAGCGGCCTCGCATGTTGGGTCACACCCAAAAGGTTAGCCCCTTAGGTGGAGTGACCCCAGAGTACATCAAGCTCTTTTCTTCGTCCCTTCAGAAGGAGAAGAAGAAGAAGGAGATAGAAAAGGATTTTTGTTGTGAAGGGGGGTAAAGGAGATTCTTAGATTGAACTATTTCAATCTTTTTTCCTTACGAAGCAGTTAAAAGGCCCAACCGTGAGCTTTTAAGCCCAGGTAGGTCTAATGCCAGACTAGGGCGAGGGCTTAAGGGAATAGGGCGCAGCTGGGCTAAACATAAGCCTAGATTAGCTGGGTTTATATATATGGATGAATCACCATTCTTCACGGGCCGACAAACACAAATGTGGAACTGATCCGGACCATCTAATTACACTTGGGATGGAGCATATCTCTAAAGAGAGCATGAATTAGCAACATATGAGCTGCTCATACAGAGGATCCTACCATCCACTGAATTTAGATATGTGAGGAGAGCTGGTGGTGGCCATAGCAGGATTCAAAGAAGAAGCTTCCTTGCCTGGCAATTCAAATCCTGGTAATTCATGGAAGTTTGGGTCCTCGGCCATTGAGTCAACTAAAAGACAGTGAACGTGAGGATGAAGAATCTAGACGGTTGATTTGATGTGCCTTAAGGAAGATAGGAGTCGGGACATCCCAATTATCTTTGGCATTTTCAAACCCATTGTAGCATTTTCTTTCTCACCCACCTATGTGTAGGCCACTAACCAAATGGTTATGATCTTCCCATCCAAGAGAATTGGTGACATGCCCACATCAATGGTGGGGTTGATCTCATCAATCAATGGTATGGATCTCAAAATAAAGGCCCAATGCATAAACCAGACGGCTGTAATTCTTCTTGTAGGCGTTATATCTGGCAAAAAATGATCAAACTTACTAGATCGTACATACCTTAGATCCGATAGTAATCTAGGCCACAACCGTAAATGCTGACTCTGATGGCTCTTCCTTGGTGTTCATGCAAATCCGACGGTCCGCACTCTATGGCATCAGACAACGGTGCAGATGATTCGGGAAGCAGAATGGTTGTGTGGAAGACAAGTGAAAGTAGGTACAGCAATGGTAGATTGAATGAATATTCGTCAACAACAGCCTAAAGACGACGGGCCTTCTTTAGTCCGTTGGAAATGAACCATTCATTCAACCTCCAGTGCCGCACCTACCATCAGTTGCCTTCATCACTGGAGCTCTCTGCCACCCAAACCATCTACGCCATTTCCAATGCCATGAAAGTATATAGCATTTGATGATGAATTTGGTTCTTCATAAACCTTTGTATATCCAAAGGTCCAAACACTCCATATGCATTACCGAATTCACAAATCAAAAGAAAAATCAGTGATGCTAGTGGTTATATGGTTTTAAAACTTGAACCAGTCCCATGCAACTAAGATACGAATTGGTTTGAGACCCATGAGTGATGTAGGACGGGTCGCTGACTATTTCATGGGCCAGATGGACCAAAAGAAGACCGGACGGGGCCGAAAGTGATCCGGACCGTCAGGACCGTGAATCGGTCGTATCTCACAATCTGGAATGAGTTACGGGACGTATAATATATCAATTTGGGGTAGCTCGAGCTACTTTAGCCAACCAACCCTCGTGGATTCGAGAACATTCGGTTAGGGAGACGGTGATCGACCTACCACGTCCTCCCTGCGTCATTGGTATCATTAGAGGCCATCGTCCTGAGGAAGAAACCTCTCTCTGATACCAATGACGCAGGGAGGACGTGGTAGGTCGATCACCGTCTCCCTAACCGAATGTTCTCGAATCCACGAGAAGAAAATAAAAGAAAAAATAAAAGGAAATAAATTCTGAATAATTGATTTATTGATAATTGAATGAATAAAAACGGAATTACAATGCATATAAATAGGAAACTAAACCCTAGGTAAAGTATCAAAATCCAACTCCAACTAAAACTCCTAGAAAACGCAACTTACTATAAATAGTAAACTTACTATTTATAGAAGTCGTTCAATCCTACTAGAACTCTTGGTTTTCGGCCAAAAATAGAAAGTTTTCAAACGGCCTCAACCACGCTGTTCTACGAAATATTCTAAGCCCTTTTCATGTTGGGCACTAATTCTAAAACCATACGGATGCAAAGTTATGATCGAATTAAAACTTACTATAAATAGTAAAAACGAAAATAAACTAGCCTAATGACCGTCGATACGGTCGATTCTCGCGATTCCGGATTGGGCAACCCGGCGTAGCGGGTTGGTTGGCTAAAGTAGCTCGAGCTACCCCAAATTGATATATTATACGTCCCGTAACTCATTCCGGATTGTGAGATACGACCGATTCACGGTCCTGACGGTCCGGATCACTTTCGGCCCCGTCCGGTCTTCTTTTGGTCCATCTGGCCCATGAAATAGTCAGCGACCCGTCCTACATCAATGAGTCACTCAGATAAGTCACCCCAACTTGGGTGAGTTGGACCGATTCACCCTGATTCGAGTACATCGTGACTCGACACAAGACCGGACGAGTCAGTCGGTGTCGCAGACTCTTTTAACTATGATGTGTCAACAAAGCAAGGGGCGCGGTGGGACTAGCATAAGGGGTGGTTTCAAATCTCTGTGGGCCCAACCATGATATATGTGTTTTATCAACTCCGTCCATCCATTTCTTCATATGATTTTAAGGTATGAGCCCAAAAATCAGGCAGATCCAAATCTCAAGTGGACCACACCAAAGGAAAACAGTGGGGATTGAACATCCACTGTTGAAATTTGTTTGGGGGCCACAGAGTTTAGTATCAAGCTGATATTTGTTTTTTTCCCTTCGTCTAGGTCTATTTGACCTTATCAACATGTTGGATGGAAAATAAACATTACAGTGGGCCCTAGGAAGATTTTAATGGTGGTCGTTCAATCCCACTGTTTTCCTGTGGTGTGGTCCACCTGAGATCGATATCTGTCTGATTTTTGGGATTGTACCTTAGAATAAGATGGATAAATGGATGGACAGAGTGGATAAAACACACACACACACATATATCACGGTGGGCCCAAAGAGATTTGAAACCACCCCTTAGCCGATCTGCGCCCCAAAGCAAGTACGTCTAAACATGAGATATAATAAAATCTAAGAGCCTGTTTGGTAAACGTCTAATCTCATTTTTAGAATAACAAAATTATGTAAGCAGAGATCATAATAGATAACAGTTGTAGATGAGCATAGATTGAGCCATTTGAGTCCGTAGAGGAATCTACACTGTGATAAAGATAGAAAGAATGGTGCCGGCACTCTTCCATTCAAATCTTAAAATCAACGGTTCCAAGAAATCTCATTCAACCAAAGAAAGAAAAATAAAAATAAAAAGAATATGAGCGAAATAATTAAAAGCGAGATATTGAAATTTGAGAGAATATCGAAAGACTTACCAAGAAATAGAGCGTGTGAGAGAGAAGCTGTGGAAACTTGCGGATCAAGTACAGTTCTGCTGGAATACATCCGGATGTTTTGCAACGGAATACGGTGGTAGCCTTTCGGAAGGGGTCATTTCAGTTATCCAAGCCGTTCATATGATGGGTCTAACGATGGGTATCAGATACCAAAAACGCCTCACATTTATGTATTTAATTTCTTTGATTACTCAAGGGTTAAACTGACCGTCCATATGGAAACTCAATGATCAAAGGTTGAAATATTCCAATCTAACAGCTTTTATTTTATTTTTATTTTTATTTCTAATTTTCTATCATATCCTCAGCAACTGCCCCGTCCGTGACTATAGACTGACGGCATCACAACCTTACAATGTACATAGTTGAATTTTGGAATGTTCGGCGTTCTATCTGGACCGTCCATTAGGTCCAGACCACTCTTTATAGGCATCCTCAAAAAATTCATACTGATCGGATGATCCTAACCATCCATTCAGTGTCTTGTAGACATTCACGGACAAGATTGTTCAACAAAGACAGGTCGAGTCAAAACTCTTAGCACCATTTAATTGCTGTAGTTTTTGCACAGTAACGAAAGAAAATTAACCTACATCTAATGGACGGACCAGATATGTGGATGATGAAAAGTCCAAATGCAACTGTATCATTTTTCAGGTGCCAGCGGTAGGGCAAGTCTCGCCTGCTAGCCCAGCTGGTAGATGCCTGGACGTTTCAACAGCAGGTCTTAGGTTTGGGTGTAAAGGAGTCACACTAATCCCACTGGTGGGTGGGTGCATTGTGTGACTAACCAAGTGGGTTCACTGCCCAGCTAACAGGGTGGGTGCGTTGCATGACTAACTTAAGAAAAAAAAAAAAGGAAAAAAAGAAAAAGGTGCCAGCGAGGGCATATGGGTGTGAGATCCAAGCCTCACATGTAGTGGGCTGCCAGACACATGAGGGAGAGAGAGAGAGAGAGGTGAATCTGCTGCAATGGCCGCAGTGATGCTAGCTGGAACAATCACAAATTTTGGCATGCACATATATCTCTATGTAAATAATTGAATGGATTTGAAAACAAATTTGCATATTTAAAAAAATAAGAAGTAACCGATTAGCTAATTGGTAAAGGTTCTTTAGGTTGTAAGATAGGTTGACGGATCGATACCGACCTTAGGATATGGGTAGATGGATTTAGATCAGATTTGGATCCGATTCGGATCCAAAAGGTAATATCCATATCCGATCCATTTATAAATTGTTAGATCCATTTCCGATCCAAAATCCATATAACCATTGGATTCCGATCGGGTTGGATCTGGATAGGATCCAGTTGGATCCGTCTCCAAGTCCGTATATGGGTAGATGGATTCGGATCCGATTCGGATCCGAAAGGTAATATCCATATCCAATCCATTTATAAATTGTTAGATCCATTTCCGATCCAAAATCCATATAACCATTGGATTCCAATCGGGTCGGATGTAGTTCCGAATCCAACCCCATTACAAATCTACAAAAATATATAATATAAAATATATAATATAATATATTTAATTTAGTAGAAAAATGATGCAAATCCCACTATTTACTATGGTATGGTCGACCTAAGAGTGGCATGACTCAATTTTGAGACATGGCCTAAAATAATTTGGAAAACAGATGGCCAACATGAGTATAACATATATAGTAAGGTGAGAACGAGTTGGATCTTAATCGGATTCGGATCGAACTCGGATATGTTCTTGTGAATCCAAATCCGGTCCATTTAAGTAATCGGACCTATTTTAAGACCCAAATCCAGTCCATTTAACTAATCGGACCTATTTTAAGACCCAAATCCAGTCCATTTAACTAATCGGACCTATTTTAAGATCCAAATCAGCATTATACGGATTCAGAGCGAATCGGATCTCGAATCTAACCCGCTCCATTGAGAGCCCTATTAGTATCGCCCATTAAACAGTTTGACGTAAACACCATAATGGGCCCTGGACAGACCATAGGAAGAACAGTCCACATTGTTTGTGATGGTACGGTCCACCAGAATCACTATTCTATCTCGTCCACTCGATTCTTGGGGACGAAATAGGGTGGATCCTCAAAAGTCAAGTCAAGTCAAGTTCATCACCATACGAAAACAATGGTGGTTGTACGATAAACTTCTAGGATTGTTGCGGGTCCCATAGATTTCGGATTGGACCAAAATTTCTTCCCAAGGTTCACTAGAGTGGTGGTGACTATATGATCAGTCCAGATCATTGTAGTGGTACCCACGTTGGAAAAAGAAAAAAAGGAAGTATTATATAAATACATATAATACAAGCGATATGCACCTCATGTATTATAGGAAGGGAGGTGGATGCATGGTAAAACTTATCTAAGCCGTTGGCGTGTTTAGGGCAGCACATTTACAAGCTACAACATGTGACGTCATAGCATGTTGGTATAAGATTCAAGCCATCCATGTGGTAGGTCCCTTTACGTAGATACCTCTATGCCTAGAATCACACCCATTCATAGCCACGGTGACAAAAACAAATTAAGGGTTCATATATATTGTAGTTCACTGTTTGTGAATTTTAGGTATTCCTTGATTTTCTCCATCAGATCCCTAGCTTTCCTTACCAAATCATCAGGTGAGTGATCTCAACATATTTTCTCTCCGTTGTGATTAAAATAGTTGTGTGATTGCTTTGTTTACTATACTCTTTTGTATGGATTGTTTGTTGAATTTATCTAAGTTGAGATGTTATTGTTGAACAATGATGATATATGCAATTACTGTTAATATGACGTATCATTCTCATACATCCATATCATGCAAAGCGCACTTGTGCTAATTCCCAAGGGCATGCCTTGGAAGACCTGTAAGTACTTACAGTACCGGGTTCTAGGAGACCATCTCTAAATGCCCGCAATGTGTGGAAGCCTACCTAGTGAGGGGTGAATGTAGGTTGATGGAATCCAACTCAAGCAAGTGGACGGATAAACCCACTTGATGCATTCATGTATTTATGCATCTCATAACATTTATGCATTCTTATTTTAATTATGACGTGCCTGAACCATGATTGGTTCACTCATTGGGCTTGACTAGTTGACGTATATTGATGGAAAAACTATACAGATCATGTTGAAGATGAAACATATACCCAATTTACAGGGAAGGAGGTTGAACTAGGGGATGATCCTCAAGGGTAGTGGCCCTATCTTGAAGAAGAGGGTATGAATGCATTGAATCAGTAACTTGTGGGATAATATTAATGTTATTTTCTAGTCATGCTTAGAAATTCAAGACTGATTAAATTGTGAATGCTTTACTTTACTTTGAGTTGGCTACACTTCAATAAAGCCCCAAATGGGTGGGTTGTAGTATGATGATCTAAACTTTATGAAGACATACTACCTATGCGATAAATGATTTTCGAATTCTTTAATTACTTGATATGTATGAATGCTTAATATGGTGTGAATGGTTGGAATAATTGAATGTGATGAAATGTCTTTATGAGTGGACGAGTTTGTGAATTTAGAGTACATTAAATTGTGCCTATGGAATAATAGCATGAATACATTGGTTCCATACATATTGTGTACGAGTCCCAATCTATAACTCATGTGGTCTGAGGGTGCACAGTCTATATCCGATTTGTAGGACGTGACACTAGTTGCAGTCATTGGGTTGGTTTGAAATTTAGGGAGACAGATGTGGGAAGCTTAGGCTATTAAGGGGGGTGGATGTCCCACATCCTAAGGCTATGCACGAGGGACGTTTCCTAATTGGAAATGTCTCCTCTCCCTCCTGCACACAACATGTACATGCTATGTATGGTGAGGCCTAATTCATTTAAGTTTTCACACATGCTCTCTTTACATGTGGTGTTATCTTAGGGGAGCATGGGTAGAGAGAGGATGCTCATCTTCTGAAAATTCTAGGTTACAAAATCTTATACAAGTGGGAGAGAAGCAATTCTTATACTTTTGTTTTTCTTGTTTTAATGAAGAAGAAAGTTATGTTTTGCTGCCTCATGAGAATTGTATATTGCTGAACCACGTAAATCTTTGCGACAGTTGTCTGTTGCTTTTGTTTTTTTTCCTTTGTCTATTAGTTATTAGTGTGACTCTTTTTCTTTTTTTGTCTTATATTGATTGTGCGCATGTGTTTTTATTTTTTCCGCAACACATGAATTGGTTGGAGAGAGAGAGAGAGAGAGAGAGAGAGAGAGAGATGGGTAGTGGCCTATGGCTGGGGTGTTATTTTTTTATATGATGTTACAAAATTATCTTTTGGTAACCCTAACGGGCCGGGTTATGGGCCATTGAATGTTGTCCAAGCCTAGCTTGACTAACAAATAGGATTAAATTTTAAGTCTGAGCCTAGTTTTTAGACCTAATACCCTCAGGTGGGCTGGGCCCAAAAGCCCAATGGGTCAGCCGGACCCATTGACAACCATATAGCCAAGTATCCCCGACTTGATTAAGTTGCGAGTCAACTTAGGATTGAATGAGTTGTTCGAGTCGTTGATACCCAGCTTGCATTTGATGGCATTATCTATTTAGGCCAAGTCTACAAATTAGGCCCATTTTCATTTGCCATGTGTTGGGCTTGGACACGACTTTCATGTCCCTGGCAAGGCCCGGTCAAGGAGGATCTAAATTTCAAGCTAGATTTCTTCTTCTTCTTTTTTTTTTTTTTAAACCCTTATTCGTTTGGGATAATATTTATTCTATTGTGAGAGGAGATCTATCATTATATTGAGAGGTGCTTTTTTTTTATTTTTTTTACATTTGAGCAGAGTGGATCAGTGTGAATCCGTTGATGTATCGAAAGGCAACCACATTAATCTTTGTATTGTAGTTTGCTCGCTTTCTTCTTCTGTTTTTTTTTTTCTTTTCATATTCCAATGTTGCTGTGCATGTGGTCGAAGAAGAATCTCTTCTCCCAA
Organism: Liriodendron chinense; assembly: GCA_003013855.2. Classification (NCBI taxonomy): domain Eukaryota; kingdom Viridiplantae; phylum Streptophyta; class Magnoliopsida; order Magnoliales; family Magnoliaceae; genus Liriodendron; species Liriodendron chinense. The sequence continues at coordinate 1,214,086 of PVNU02000629.1, read as the reverse complement.
CAACCAACAACTGCATCTTAGTCTATCGATCTAGACCATCAAAAATTACGGTCCTCGACTGCAAATTGAGAATATCCCAAAAAGCACTCACCTTATAAGCCTAACCGGCTAACCAAATGTCATAAAATGGAAAGCTTACATAAAATGGATGGCAGTCATTTAAAATCCTATATCAGATGATTAAGATGACTTGATCTGATCGATCGTCGAGTTATGTTCAATCCACAACATGGCTCAGTTTGCACGGTCTGGATTGACTTAATGCATGCGAACATTCACCATCATTTGGAAAAGTTGGAAAGAAGCACAAAGTAGTCTTGCTACAATGGACTATCAAAATTCCGAAAGGTTCCACGGCAGCCTTCTCCTCTACTACCGGCCACGGACGGGCCCCATCGATTCTGTCCGTTGTGTAAAAAGCCACAAGGGGACGTCAGCTTTCATGCCAATTGGCAGAATCCAAGCCGCTCATCCGTTCAGCCTCACCTTGTGGATTGTCTCTAAAGACCGTCTACTTAATTGCTTTGACTATAGACCATAGCCAGACATTTTTATCTGTCCGTTTCTTCTGTGACCATGTGGCTCAGGTGATGGAACAATCGAGCTGATTTGAGTCAGTTTAATCTGAATTAATACATGCCACGTGTACCATTTCTACGTGCCCGCGTATCAATTGTCACGTAACTAGAGTATCAACCAACTCCGCTTGAGAAAATTCTTAAGAAGACCGACTCGACGGACGCGGATTGGCTAGTGACCCTGCCACTAGCCATTGGGTAGTGGTCGGTGCTCTGTGGGCCTCACCATGTTGTATGTGTTTCATCCACGCCGTCCATCCATATTTTCATATCATTTTATGGCATGATAGGAAAAATGAGGTAGATTCAAATATCAACTGGACCACATCACAGAAAACAGTGGTGATTGAGCGCCCACCATTAAAAACTTATTGGGGGCATACAAGTTTTGGATCAATCTGATATTTGTTTTTCCCTTTATCCAGGTCTTTATGACCTAATCAACAGGTTGGATGTCAAATAAACATTACAGTGAGCCCTAGGATGTTTTTAATGGTGGACATTCAATCACTACTGTTTTCCTGTGGTGTGGTCTACCTGAAATTTATATCTGCCTCATTTTTGGTATCATGCCCTAAAATGATCTGGAAAAATTGATGGACAGCATGGATAAAATACATACATCATCACGGGACCCACAGAGCACCGACCACGGTCACTAGCCAAACCGTGTCCCCACTCGACATGGTTCAGTGATCAAGACCATTGGTTGAGTGGGCCCTTGGAATCGATGGACAACGCCACAAAAATCTCATGGATCGGACAATGATGACCTTTCAATTTGTGGCCCGGAAGTAGATCCTCAAGAACAGAAATATAGAAACAACGGTGAAGGACCCAAGTTGGCATCTAGGGTCTCTAACTTGGATATCTATATATGAAACATGGTCCATCCAAAGTGGACCCCATCATTCAACTACAGAAGATCAAATGGTCCATCAACAGTGGGGTCCAACAGTTTAACTGGTCTAAGTGAACAATGGGCCCACCTGCACATGATGAGAGAACCCGCGCATGAGGTGGCAATGGGAGTAGGTGTGAATGTTAGATGCGCTGATGCGGATATAGGCATAGGCACTCATATTTGTTTTCTTTTTAAATATCTATAGATGCCCCGTTCAAATGGAGAGCAAGTCTACTAATTAGTTTTTGGCCAAGCCGCGATAAAAATATTTTAGGGAGAGCTTTGGTACCGTTGAAAGATTACAAGAGTTGACGAGAATATGTTAGGAATAGTCGCGGAAATACCTGACAGACCAGATCAACAGATCAAATGCCTAAAATACCCATGTCTTTTAAGCAGTCAAGGCATACATCACTCCAGATTAAAAAATATTTCCAACCAAAACAGAAGGCCCCAAACCCAACTGAATTGGTAAGGATCCTTGGCCTAGATTGTCAGACCCTAACCTTTTAAAATCAGATAGTCCGAGTCATCTAAAAAGTTCAGTCATTACATGTCTGCAATCAAGCCACATTTTCGGGCGCCGTTTCGCTGGATCTCCGGATCCACCAAGGTGGGTGGATCCCTTACCGTGCCCTCCGCTGTGTGATGTGCATGTATTAATTCCACACCTTCCATTCATTCTGAAAACTAATTTTGAAGCATGATTTAAAAAATGAAGTAGATCCAAATCTCA